>BLBF01000003.1:22389776-22440850 GCA_015471245.1 Laticauda colubrina | reverse complement strand
TATTCTATTCTATTCTATTCTATTCTATTCTATTCTATTCTATTCTAATTTCCTAATCAACCCAAAGAAAGAGTCAATGGTAAATCACTTCAAAATTTTTGCAAGAAATTTTTTTCATTTCATTGCCAGGTGTGAAGATTGATTGAAAGGCACACCAAATCAAAGTGAAGCAAAATCCAGGCTATGGCAGAAGAGTGGAGAGATAGACAGTTAGTGTTAAGTAAGTCGAGAGGAGAGATACCAGGTATGTTTTCCAGGTTAATCAGCAAGAGCTTTGGCATGAGCAGAGGCAGTAAAAATTCTATGCAGGAAACAGTGTATATGGTTAATATTTAATGCCAGCATGACTAAAACTGTGAGTCCTAGTTGAACATGCATTTTCTTGTACTAGCTAAAGCTTCTAATTTTTCCCATGGGTTTGTTTCTTGTTTTTAACTGATTGTTTTGTTTTGTCCTGTATTAGGATTTCACAGAAGAAACCAAAACATTATCATTTCTCATGTGATGTAATTCTGAGGATGGGGAATGGGTGTCCTATGGCAGCCCTAAAACAGCATGCCATGGATCAGGAGAGCTGGCTGCTTTGTCTAAAACTAGGTTCATGGCTAGCTGCTTTTGTGTTTTTCAAGCCAGGAGATAGTTAACCCATGTACAGTTTCTAAATTCAGAAAAGTCCAAGATTTAATGCCTTTCCAAAAATTGCTCTTAAAGGGAAATTTCAGGATATTTAATTCAAACAAAAAAAAATTGCCTGTGTGGTGAAGAAATTAAAACATGAAGACATGTTTTGTTACATTGCATTTATTATAATAATTCCAGATAATAATTCTCCATCTCAGATTCCCAGGCCATCCATATTCATTCTATTTACAATTTTTTTCCTCTAACTAATGTGATTTCATTTCTCTTAATACGGCTTATTAAGTAATACATTGATCAGATCTGTTTTATCATTAAATTTATAACAATTTTTATTTCCTTTCTCAAATGTGTATTCTTTTTTTATTGGTCAATGACTCTACTAAAGTTTATTAAAAGATTGATTCATTCATTCATTAATACTGAAATGAAATTCCAAAATGCCTCCATAACTTTGTCTTCAAAAGTTTCTATCTTTAAAATAAAAAATAAATATGTCTAAGAGATCCCATAGTGGATTCACTGTCTAAACTGATCTCATTTTCTGTTGAAGTCCTTTCCCTCCAGTCCTTTGATAGCTCTATCCACACTATACTAGTATAAAATGGATCTGCATTGCTGATACTATCCTTCATCTCTTACCACTTTGTTTCAAGTCACCATAATCACCCAATTTCCTTCTAAAAAATTGCTTCAAAACTTCAACAGATTGTAGGCACCTTGAGACTGCCCTTGAAAGATTTCAGAATATGGGAAAAGCTTATTTTAAAACCAATATAATTAAGAACAATTTAAGTGTGTTTCACTTCACTGGGACTGTGATGAATGCACAGGAACAGAGGTTAAAAAAATACATTGGCAGAGTAGATGCCAGTGAAGATGGGACAAACATGGACAGTCTTAATAAACCTCACCACTTAGATAAAATCCATGAGCATAAGATGAGCGCAATATGTGTACAGTAGACATTTGCCAATAGGAAAGCATATATGTTGACTTCAACATGAGTAAGAACTCTATCTCATCATGATTCTTCATATACACAGAAACGAATGCAGCTTCAATGCTTATGCTCAAAACCACTTTTTGTTAGGTTAATAGATTTCCTATGGATGCTGACATTGTCAAATCAACATTGTATGGTGCTAGGAATAATCAGATGGTGAACTCTCCGAGATATTCCTATGGTTTGTGTAAGATAAAAACAAATAATTTTTTGGACTTGTTTTGTTTCTAAATGAGTATATGTAGTTATTTTATGTAATTTTGCTTATTTATTTATTTATTTACTAACTTATTTACTTATTTATTTAATATGCTACCCATCTCACTGCTGAGTGACTCACTACTGCAGTCTCCAATCTTCCTGGCTCCACGGACTGGCAATGGTGGTGGCAGTGGTGTTTCCAGTCCATGGCCCATGGTTGGTGAACCCTGACTCGCTATACTTTTTTTCTAAGCATTATTGGTGATGCTTTGAGTTTTGCTATGTTGTTTTGAGTTAATATATCACCATATATTGATACTGTAACTAGAAAGACATTAAATTGGTACTGATAGACATGAACTATAAAGTAGCTATTGAACTGACATCTATTCCATTCAATGTTTCCTTTAGAATGGATCCCAGATTTTTTTTCCTTTTTTTGGATTATGCACTTTGACATTTTGATGTTTTGACAATCAACTAACCTTTAAGCTAACTTTTTTTTTACGGGTCTCTCCCCTTCTCACTCAAAATAGCTATTTCCTGTAGATGCTGGTACTTCATCTGCTTCCAAATTTCCCTACTGCTCTAATCTGTGCGACTTTCTGCCTTTCTATTTTGTGGCTTCTCACCTTCTGTCACATTTTTTTTTATGGCTGCCTGGAATTTGACAGTTGATGGTGGAGCTCTTTCTATCATGCTCCAGGAGTGGCAAGAGTGGCATGGAAATTAATTTTTTTTTTTCAAATAAAGCACAGTAAATCAGAAATTTTGAAATTTAGCAGTTTAGCATTTCTTAATTAAATGTATAATTCATGAGTTTAAAACTTTCTGCCAACAGATTCATTTCCAAATGTTGCTTCTTTTCTTCACCCTGAAATTCCTTGCCATCCTCAATGCCATTGTATAAATATTATTTATGTTTTCAATTGAAAAACCTGTGGGATGCTTGTGACTCTGTAAACAGCAATACTGAGAAACTTTAGGCTGACTTCCTATAATATTATGTGACTATAATTAGAAGCAGCAAATCATTTGGGATCTATCAAAGGTGTTTTCCTTTTGAAAATATGTCTCTCTCTCTCTCTGTCTCTGTCTCTCTCTGTCTCTCTCTCTGCGTGTGTGTGTGTGTGTGTGTGTGTGTTTCTCCTTCCCTCCCTCTCTCCCTCTCTCCCCCCCTCCCTCCCTGCATAATACAGTTCATCCAAGTTTTGCAGTAGGAGGTAAAATCATAACTGCAGCATTTTGGCAGAGACATGTGCCTGACATTCAAAGCATGGCTTCTCAAAAATGCAAGCAGAAAACTGAGCAAACAACCAGGAAGAGCAAACAAGAATTTGGCAACAGAATTAGAAAATGCAGAAGAGATAGGACAAACAAGAACGGGAAAGGCTACGTTCACTGCTTCTGATGATGAAGCTATCCATTCAGTCCTGTCTGATTCTTGGTGATTCTGTGACTGCTAATAGCTGATAGTTTCCTGACTGATGTTGATTTCCTGGATGATTGCCCACTATATAAAATAGGAGCATTGTTCTTGCTAACCTACCTGAAACACACAGGGGATCCATAAGAGACTGAGTTGCACCAGAATCAAACCCACTGGAGCAAACAGGACCAATGGGCAGGCACTCTTTCTTTTCCACTATTTTTCAGTCCAAGCTAGTGCTCACAAAGAGAGACAGCTTGTGTGTACCTGAGACTATCGCAAATAAACAAGGAATGGAACTTGCATGGAAGTTTAGTTAGCGGACATGGAAAAGAAACCTTTAGGTATTTTAGACAATGAAGGAAGTGCATTTATTGTGACTTGCAAAGTGTATGCACTTGAAAAGGACCTAGATTATGCCTACTGCAATTACAAATTCATTCCTTTCTTGGGGAGAAACTGCAGGGACTTTAAAAAAAACATTTTTAAAAATTATTTATTATATTTTTTTATAAATAACTCAAGGCAGGAAACATACCTTTTTCCATTTTCCCATAATAATATTTTCCCTGTACAGTGAGTTGGGCTGAGAGGGAGAGAGAGAGAGAGTGTAATTGGCCCAAAGTCATCCAGTTGTCTTTCATGCCAATGGGGAGACTAGAATTCAGTCTTCTAATTTGTAGCCTTGTGATTTAACTGCTAGACCACTTGAGAGAGCTGCAACACTGAAATGCATCAATGAATCTCAAGTATGGGAAGATAAGTGAAGAAGACACCAAAAAACAGGGGAGAAGAAACCCTAATACATAGAAAGCTATACCTCCTCAAAAACAAACCAAAACAAAAACCAAGAAGAAAAGAAGCACTCAATACCAATAGATTTTGGGAACTGGTATTACATTTATTTTCTCTTTAGAAGATAGTCAACTACTACTTTTGAACTAGATTTTTCAAACTGAGCATAACCAAAACTCAATAGTTCCTAAGAAGTGAAGGACAAAAAAGGGGGAGGTTCACTTGAATGCAGCAAATTTTCTGTCACTACAGTTTGTCTCCTGATCTGGAATTCTGGGTTTTCTTTTTAACTAACAGGTACCATGATCTGAAAAACAATAAGAAGCCCTTCTGCATAACACTTTATAGATCAATAAAATATAAGAGCCATTCAGAGAAAGAAGAAACATGTAGTAATAGTATGTGACTCATAATTAACCAAGGCTGCTAACCCAACATGACATTGTAGGAAGGGTGTAGCTCTCAACTTCTAACAGTTCATTTAGTGACTATTCAAGGTTCCAAAGGTACTGAAAAAAAGACTTATGACCATTTTTCAGTTATGACCCTTGCGGCATTCCCATGGTCATGTGATTGAAATTCAGATACTTGGCAACTGATTCATATTTATGATTGTTACAGGGTCCTGGGTCACGTAATCACCTTTTGTAACTTTTTGACAAGCAAAATCAATGGGGAAGTCAGATTCACTTAACAGCCATGTCAGTAACGTAACAACTGCAGTGATTCACTTAACAGCTATAACAAGAAAGGTAGAAAAACAGGGCAAAACTCACTTAACAAATGTCTCACTTATCAACAGAAATGATGGGCTCAATTGTGGTTGTAAGTCAAGGGCTACCTGTATTTTCCAGAACCACTTAACTCACAGCGCTTTGTGTGACATCAAGGTTACAAAGACTATTCAACTTTTGGACAATTATTGTTTCCTCTTGAGACCTGTGAAGATTGGTCAAATAAGATGCCCAACAATAACATGACTAAATAGTCCTTGAAAGAATCTCTGTAGCATACATGACATTAGACAGGATAATAAAGCAACTGAGAACATAGGTAACATTTGTTATTGGTGCTTTCAGCTGAAATACTATTGCAGAAGAGAAATCAGGATCTCATGGGTCAAAACCTATTAAGCAAATGGCATTATTGTGAAAGATTTGGATTTTAATTAACCTATATTATCTTCACAAAGGACTCTCAGGAAGAAAATAAATATATTAAAAATTGGGGAGAGGATTGGTAGGTACCTTTTCAACCTCATCAAGGAAATACTAAACTAGAATATAGAAAAATGGAGTTTGAAGAGACCTTGGAGGTCTTCCAGTTAAGCAGGAGATCATGTATCATTTCAAAGCTTTCAGTGACTGAGCACCCACAACTTCTGAAACAAAATTATTTCATTGTTTAATTGCTGTTAAACCATTAGGAAATTTCTCCTTAGTTCTAGGTTGCTTCTTTCCTTGGTTAGTTTCCAACCATTGTTCCTTGACTTGTTTATTGGTGCATTGGAAAATAATTTGACTCCCTCATCTAGGACAGAAACTAGGAGAAA
This sequence comes from Laticauda colubrina, assembly GCA_015471245.1. Taxonomy (NCBI): domain Eukaryota; kingdom Metazoa; phylum Chordata; class Lepidosauria; order Squamata; family Elapidae; genus Laticauda; species Laticauda colubrina. The sequence continues at coordinate 22,435,228 of BLBF01000003.1, read as the reverse complement.
CAGATGTGGGAGCAAACTTCAGAATTGAATAGACATCTAAGAAAACACAAAAAGAGAAGTTGGGACAATGGATGAGAAATTAGAGTTTTGTAGGACATAACAGAGATACGAGTAGCATCTGCACACTCAGAACTCAGATGTTGTTTTTTTAACTGAGGCAGTAAATTCAGGAAAGAGGTCTTTTTCTTAACTGAAAGTATTAGAAAAGATGTAAAGTTATCAATTGCTTCTGGAGGGACATATCATTTTTTTCTCTTCTTTATTTTTTATATTTTCTTTAGTTTGTATTAGGTTTTTATCTTTATATTTGTAAACTTTAATAACATTATTGTAAAATGTATAAAGACCTTGAAGCTCATTTATAGATTTGAGTTTACTGGTCTCCACAAGCTTCCATAGGCAGAAGACTCATTTTCCAAAAGCACAAAACAAAACTGCAGCAATCTTATTTATGTATTGAGATGTGTGCTACCTACCAACTCATTTTTAAGTATTCATTTGGTTTACATCTGCATTTGTGATATTCAAGGCAGATTGAAATTTTGGGAGCTTTGGGCTTTTTCTCTCCTCTTCTCTCCTGCAAATTGGACACCTGCAAATTCAGTTCATTATGAATAGACTTCTAGAAAGTGTTCAACACTGAGTTGTAAGTGACATAATTTTTAGTTGATGTCAATATCAGGAAAATGGTCCTACCTATATGCTGTTTGCCTTTTTGTGTTTTTTTTTATTTTATTTTTACTTCAATGTTTAGCCAAGCAACTTGTTAAAAATGATAAGTTGATGGATATCTCAATGAACACCACCCTTATTTGCAAGATTTCTTCCTCTCCTCCCCTCCCCTTTCTTTCTTTCTTTCTTTCTTTCTTTCTTTCTTTCTTTCTTTCTTTCTTTCTTTCTTTCTTTCTTTCTCTTTCTCTCTTTCTTTCTCTTTTTCTTTTTCTTTCTTTCTTTCTTTCTTTCTTTCTTTCTTTCTTTCTTTCATTCTTCCTTCCTTCCTTCCTTTCTTTCTTTCTTTTTACTTCTTTCTTTCTTTCTTTCTTTCTTTCTTTCTTTCTTTCTTTTTACTTCCTTCCTTCCTTCATTCTTTCCTTCCTTCCTTCCTTTTAAGTGAGGTTTTGGAAATAGTTTATCTTTTTATAGCCAGAGTCAGAGAGGCTTAGTCTTCATCTTTTTGTAAGCCATATTTCAAATAACCCATATTTGCCAATGTATTGAATAATTTACCTCAGTAGGAAAAAAATTACAACTTCAACTCAGTATGAAAACTAAATGTCCTATGAATTAGAAGGCATTAGTGATGCAGTTCAGTTAGAATTATGAAAAATTGCTTGCGATGGAGCAATAAAAGAAGATAGAAACAGAGATTGTTTTTTAATCTGTTATTTGATGACTGTACATTAGAAGTATAATCCATCATAGTATAAGTATAGTGATGATATGTACATAGATCATAATAGGCTGCCACAAAATTGTATTTTCTATTTCTTATTGAATGTATCCAAGGCCATGATAAGCTGCTAAAAGTCCCTACTGCAGTCTTGATTATTGCATCTGTATGCAGCTTGCTCTAGATAGTTGTATTAAGTTACCATTACTCAGCATAGTAGATAGGATGGATCAGAAGGCAAAGAAAACAGTATTTTCTTATATCCTACCATAAATCAAGAACTGGAGAGAGTTATTTGTGATTCCAAACACAAATAAAACACAAATTATGTTTTCACAAATACTTGTTTAAAATTTGCCTCTTCCTTTATAAACAGGACAAAAAATGCAGTACATCTTCACAATGTAGAAGTGATCATACTGACTGAATTTGACTGGTTCAGAAGGATGAAAATGTTGTTCAGTTTTTGTTTTAAAAATAATACAAGAAACTTACTCAAATTTACAAATTTCACTATAAACCACCCAGGTTGGGGGGTGGGGATGAAAAGAATAGGTCCAGCCATTGCTGTCATAAATCATGGTAGGCACGTTCAAGCACTAAATTAGATTTTGTCCCCAAATCTTATACACGTAAAAATTCATAGGACTTTCTTCACATCTATTCTTCATGCTAGCAAATACTGAAAAATATAATGCAAAATGCCTTACATTACCTCCATAGTGTGGTGGAGGTACACAGAACAGAACAACTCCTTGTCCCTCTCTGACTGATACAGCACTTCTTGCTTTAGCTTCAAAGTTTTCAAGATCTTGGAGAGAGAAAGACAGGTGTTATCCATGTAACCATTTTGGGATCACAACGCCAATATTGTCATCCATGCTACAATGACTCCTGTCTAAGTATGAGAATGATATGCAGAAATATTCAGGAGTGAAATTAATAAAATTTTATGATATTTTATAATTTTGGCAAATGTTGGCAGTTTTAATTTGGACAAACAATGTAAGAGTGGCATTTGACCATTGCAAGAGGATATGATGGTACCTGGCACCTAAGATAAATGTTGTGTTTTATCCTATTTTCAATGTAGTTAATCAGACTAAAGTAAAAACCACAACTTTTTAGTATAAATCAGACTCCAGTCTTTTATATATTTTAACAAAATGTTAGCCATGTTTAATTGGTTGGGATTTGGTTCCAATAGCAGCCTAAAAATATTCCAAGATTGCACTGAAGGCAGAAATATGATTTTTGTTAATAAGTAAAGATAATTAGTTAGCTATTGAATTTATAATATGCCTAAATACAAAAGTAACTCCAGGTATCATATAAAAATGTTTGGAATACATTTTCAACAAATAAGAAGGAAATGATAACAACAAAGTAATAAAATGGTGCATCAGGGAAATAAAAAAAAGTTAAACTATCAAAATCCACTGTTGGTTCATAAGGTTTCTGTTCCTTACCTGCTAGAAAGGCCAGAGTTTTAGAACTTTCCTTAAAAAAAGGATTCAGTCTTTTTAAATCTATGATATGGAATTCATATGCATATTATAACATATTGTGAAATAGAATGTAGTATCTGTATGTTTACAATATCCTGAAATTATGATAAATTATAACTGTGTTTTCACTCACACCTCAACTGTTAACTTAATAAGAAACTTGTCTTTATACATCACTGAAATGTTATAAAGCTTAAATTTAAAATCTGGTGTAACTCCACGTTGTTTTCATCTCAAGTCTCAAAGTAGTGATCCAGTTTTGAATATCAAACAACAAAAAGATGAGAAGAAAAAGATTTTCTGAAATTGAGCTTCAATTTAATCATTCTTTTAAAATAAAATATGTAGATGAGACTGCATATGACTAAATTGGACATTACCTGGTCAGATTTCAGATTACATTACATTCTTTGTCTCAGAGAGCCTATGGTAGTTGTAGAGGTGGTAAAAGAATGATAATACTTTGTCATTTCCTTCTTTAGGGGTATATTTTCGATTTTCTAATCTAGCCTATGTTCTTAATGTTCCATGGTCATCCATCAATGAAATACTAACCAGGCTTGACACTACTTTAAAAATCTGCTAAGTGACATTTTCTCATGATGGTTTCACTTCATATTTCATGAAGTGAGAAAACAGGGATGTCTTTGAAAGGATAGCCCTGTGATTCTTCACACAAAATAGAGCCATAAGTACAAGTACACTATGCTCCACTGAATAATCCCGCCCTCCCCCAAACATCTTATTTTCAACAAAATAATAAACAATGACCTTTTAAAGCAAATTTAATGAAGACAGTTACAAAAGATAAAATAATTTATTTCCAAGCAATAGATCTATTGCTGGGAAATAAGCAGTGCTAGATCTAAATGCAATCTGAAATCTGCCCAATACCACACTGAACCTGATGTCTCTTTTCATCTACCTACCTACCTAGCTATCTATATCCATCTATCCATCCATCCAATCTATCATTGTCTTTCTATCATCTATCTACCTATCATCTCGCTCTCTCTCATCTATCTATCTATTGCATCTTTTATCAAATATATTTTTCTGCCTATTTTAAGTATAAAAAATAGAATGTGCCATCACATCCTGCACCAGCTGAAGTTTCTGAATGCTTATCAAGGACAAGCTTATTTGGAACACATTGCAGTGTTACCCGAGAAGTGATCATGGGATGATTGTCAGAGAGCAATGTTGTAAAAACTGGCATTCAAAATATCCGTGCAAAGAAGTGTTGTATCATTCGGTATGCCACCACATTCACAAAAGTATCTCTAGACAGCTAATCTGGTTGTATGCTACAGAGTACCATATTTTCTCTAATGACAGTCCCTATTACTGCAACGTCATCAGATTGCTCATCTCCACTAAGATGTCTACAAGAGGGGTCAAAGGTGGGGTTTAATGAAAAGCATTTAAAACTTTGCAATGAAAACTCTTCCCCCTTGGTATGCATGTTGTGTTTGTACGAAAAGTTCAAAATTTGTGTTAAAACTGGTGCAACCCTTCTTTTATCACCACTTTTATCCCCCCTCACACATAATTCTAAACTAATTTGGCTTCAATGGGCTCTACAAACCCAGCCATTCTCTTGTGTAACGTAGACCATGACATTAAGCCATAACAGGTCATTTGTTTGGACACAACACCATGTGAAAAGAAACACTGAGATTTTTTTTTTTCAATTTCAAATGTGAATTTTTGCATGTTGTTTAAGGCTACCTTAGTTTCCAGAAGTTTTATTTATTTATAAGGTTGTCCCAACTCAAGCAATATCACTCTGTGCAATGTACAGTGTTAAATACAAAAATAAAGAAGAAAAACTCAAGAATATAAATAGAAAATAGAAAATTCTCAGAAGCTACTGGTTGACTACAGTTGAACAGAATGCTATCCCTAAAGAACTTTTTAGCTGATAAGCAAATTTCTTCTTTTATATTAATACTGTCATTAGATCCTTTTACCATCCCATGTATGTTTCAGTGTGTTTATTTGCACTAGAGCTAGGTGTTTCAGGTACATGGGTTCATAACTCATTGAAAATAACATATTTCACTTCATTTTTAATCTTTAAATGCTTCTTATTACAGCTATTCATTTAACATCCACTTAGTTTAACCCTGAAAATGCCTGGAAAGAAGAATGGTCCAGGGTACATTATTATGGCCTGATCATTAGTGATTCCTCTACCAAGTCATCTAGTTTTGACCTGACTCACTCTGTCTGGACAAAATTGAACAGAATTAGATGTTATACTGGAAGAAGTGTTTCTACCCTGTATCAGTGAGGATGGAAAGATTCCCCTTGCTGTGACTGTGGTGCTGATATGCAAACTTTTAAAGTATTGTGCATGATTACCCATATAATCTCTGATTCTCTAGAACAGGGCTGTCAAACTCGCGGCCAATGGGTCAGATGCCTCATATTCTGGCCATGCCCATGCCCATGCCGGGTTTAGCAAATGGGAAAAAAGTCCCTATATGTCATGTGATGCTGCCATGATGCCCCAAGTTTGACACCCCTGCTGTAATCTGATCTGAATCTGAATTGGATCTCCAATTATGAGGCCACTATCATACCCCTGTAAAATATTTGTACATAATTAGGTGGATTATGTGTATATGTTTACTTTTCTTCTGTCGTGTTCTCATCATACAATAAATAAGTGCTTCTTAATACTTCAGTCAATTTCAGAAAAAAAAAAACTGTAGAAGTACATGATCATCTACAGTGCCTGCACTGATTCATATAAGAATTAGTACTGCTACCTAATACCACAACTGAACATGTCATGAGCTAATGAAGACTTTTCTTCCTTTATCAAGAAGAGCAAAGCTGAGGGCAGGTGTTCACCATGGACTGCATTTGCAAATAGGCATTTTAGGCACAGCAGCTTTATTTCCCAGATGACATGTTCACTGTGTTTCCTGCAGAAACCTATGAATAAGTTATTACCCAACTTGCCTTAATTCTCTTTTTCCTTCCCCTGCCAGCATTTGTCTTCCTTTGTGAGCATGGATGCCCCTCACACTGAATTTTGCTATCGGCTGCAATTTCCTTCCAATTTCCTTTCCATTGCCTCCTCCCCAACACTCCTCATTTCTCATTGCTTTCTGGCAAATAACTATCGCACGCTGGAGTTAATCAGTCAACTCTGGAATGATACCATGTTGATAGAGCAGAGTCCTCAGATGTATTTGTGAGAACCTTCTGAGAATGGCATGGAAAACTGGGCTCAGCTGTATCCAGAGGGAAGTCATCATCATCCACAGGAACCACTCACAACCACAGCAAGCCCAAAATAAGCTTGTGGCAAGCAAAACATATGTTCCCCTGTATTAACCAAATTTGATTATCTCAAGAACAGTCCTAATATAGACTGAACCATATGGGACATTTCCAGAGAGTGCTGAAAAACAACTTGAGAGAACAGGCAAGTTATTCAGTTGCTATTAATGCCAGGTTTTGAAATTTCACTTAGGACTTTTGAGATAAGTTTTGCTTTTCTTAAAATACTAGGGCGGCATTTTCTTGCAGAGACAACTTATATTTTCATGACACAGTTTTCATGCACAATGCCTATGACTCTCATTGGGTATGATGTCTTCTTTTCTGGTTACTAAAAGGACCAATAAGGAAACTAAGCTTGAATTCATAGAATTACAGAGTAGCATACAGTTGAAAGGGAACTTGGAGTCTTCTAATCCAACCACCTGCTCAACCAGGAGACCCGATACCATTTCTCCTCTTAAAAACCTCTGATGATACAACACCCACAAGTTCTGAAGACAAGCTGTTCCATTGGTTAACTGTCCTCACTGTTAGGAAGTTTCTCCTTCACTCTAGGTTGCTTCTCTCCCTGATTAGTTTTCCCTCATTCTTTCTTCATTTGCCTTCTGATGGTATGAAAAATAAGTTGACCTCCTCTTCTTTGTGGTAGCCCCTCAAATATTGGAACACTGTTATTGTATCATCCCTAGTCCGTCTTTTCTCTAGACTAGCCATGTCCAAAACTTGCAGCTGTTCTTCATATGTTTTAGTCTCCAGGCCACTAATCATTTTAGTTGTTCTTCTTAGTACTCTTTTCAGTTTTGCAAATAAGCAGTCTCCAATAGGCCATATTGTATTTACAGAGTTCTTCACAATTTACCTCTGAGAAGGAACTGCTACTACCGAAGACAAATAAGGCAAATAAGTCAATATGAATAAAAATATATAAATCTGAATAAAAAGAAATTGCTGACCTGTCTCTTGACCACCCCAGTTTTCTTGGACATCACTGCATGTTATTGGAAAGATACAAATGCTAGGAGAATACTGTATAATTCTGTAATTCTGTAACATGTATAAAACCAAGATTTCTCCCTTTCTCTCCTTCCCTCCCTCATCCTCTTTCCCTCAACTTCTATCTTCCTAAAATAACTGTGCCTTTTCCTGGGGTAACACCACTGTATCATCCTAAGAAAAGATTTGGCAGACAGGTACTAGGTGAGCTGTTCTTCCAAGCAAAATTTTGTATTCAATTCCAAAGCCCTTACTAAAACAATTCCTAATGCTTAATTTAAATATTCCAAACAACGAGTATAATAACAGAAAATGGCAAGAGCAATGATGTTAGGAAATGATAAACAATCTGCTCTGATCACCTGGCAATGCATTTTCCCAAAGAATGTGCAAATCCACAATGATTGCTGGAGTGTTTAGTTTAGATGATGAAAAATTATATTGGGAGAGCTGTATTCATGCAAAGTACACAAACATTTGTCTCCTCTGTGTGCTCATGTGGTTCCATAAGCATTAATGGGAATAACAATCTGACATACAAAAGAAAAAGTATTTTCCATCCTCTCATTCTCTCCACCCCCACAGCACTGATATTTAATGCCCACAATTAACATTAAATGGATGGCATTAGAAGCTTATCTTTCAGTCTTCAATTGACTGGATTGCAGAGTGCTGAAATTGCTGATTGACATAGATACAAATGCATATGACCTCAATCTGTTTTACAGGACAGTACTTTAAAAAATTACAAAGGTTTCATTCATTCACCAAATTTATCTGAGTGTGTCCTCTCTAGAGAGCCATGGTAAGGTGCTGGTTTGGTGCCCCTTGCTGGATTGGGCTGATAGCACGGAGACCTTGGTTTAAGTCTACTCTCAGCCATGGAAATTTATGAGATAACTTTGGGATAATTATTTTCTTTTAGTTTAATCTATTATACAGGGTTTTGCATGGGGAAAAGAACAGAACACTTTGTACAGCATTTGACTCCTAGTTGAAAGGTAATATGTACATACAATAAATAAATAAATAAATAAATAGCAATATAAATGTAAACCCATTAAATCACACATTGTTGTGCTATTCTTATCATCATCAACATCATCATCATTATCATCATTTCTTAAAAGGCTTGCTCTTTGTTAGAAAATAAATGAGATTGTGCAAGAGAAACTCAATTTCCACAAGACTACCCAACTCTATAATCTTATCTGCCGTGTACAACACCTGAAGAAGATCCTAAGAAAAAGTATAAATAATCTGCCTTAAAATTAAAATCTCCTTAAAGTAAGGAGAACACAATTGGATCCGATTACTTATATCTGGTTTTCAAGGGCAGCATTAAGATGGCTATAGACATGTTTAGTTTGGAGGCTACTACAGAGACATGCAAATAGAAGGCTATGGATTGATTTAAGGTTGAAACAGATAGATTGAAATATTCAAATATTTTATGTATTTTGCATTCACTAAACTTTTCAGGTACTCTTCAAATACATACATACATACATACATACATACATAAGTGTGCATGTGTGTGCGTGTATATATGTATGCATGTTTTCTTAAATTTTCATGAGTATTTATATGTATGGTATTCAACTTTGTTCAGGTATTTTCCCACATCAAGCAGAACACAGCAAAGTCCAAGACCAATAAACACAGACCAAGACTTCCAACCAATCAGGATGAAGAAAAAACCACTCTGGCACAGTGTAGGCTAGCACCAAATTGAAAACAGAAACAACAGTGAAAGTCTGACTCACAGACGAACAAAATATGGAAGCCTGATGATGGCAGATGAGATTCTGCTGAAATGTTGCTACTTTAAAAGCACAACTATAATGACGTGGGAAAGTACCCGAACAAAGCTGAATAAAATACATTGAATACCCATGAAAACTTAAGAAAACAAATATCAGACTTCTACGGGGAGGAAATAAACAGCCAGACCAAAACTTATGAGAAGCTGGAAGTTAAAAGAGCAGGAATACTATGTGACCTCAAATTCCTACACAGCTGCAGAGACAACAATGTAACAACGACCTGCTTCAAATTAACATTTCATCACAGCACAGCAGCTATTAAACATATCCTGAAAAGAACTGAAATGGCTCTACTCAGGAACGAGCTCCACAGAAAGAGATTCCAACTCGATCAGTTAAACAAAGATTTCCTAATTCTACACTGGGAATTGAGCAACAAAATCCACCCTCTACTTTGGGACAAGATAAAACAACTTAAGCCCATGTCACACTGCACCAACGGATGAAAAGAGGATGTAAAACAGACAAGAAAGCTTGCCATCCGTTGGTTAACGCGATGTATCCATACTATACTCACTGCCTCTGTTTTGCTTCCTCTCTATCTGTCCAGCATCCGTTTATGGGCGTTTCATCTGATCAGAAAGTTTTGAGCTGCTCAAAACTTTTGCATGAAAAACGTATCCAATTCTTCCGTTCTGCATCCCCTACGCATCCGCTACGCATCCGCTATGCATCCATTCTGCATCCGTTACGCATCCGCTATATCCACTAGGCATCCGTTCCGCATCCACACAACTCGCATCCGCTCGGACGCAGGGAGGAAGCAGAACGGACGCGGAACGGATGCAGAACGGATGCCTAGCGGATGCAGCACAGAAACAAAGCATGTAAAATGAAAAAAACATTCGCAGAGGGGACCTATCTTGCTGCATCCTGCACAATCTCATGCACACCCGCTACCCAGTCTTGCAGAAGAGGCTCGTGGAACTCCAGTAAGGCAATGGGGACATGGAGCCTGGGGAATGGAGGCAAGTGCGAAACCTGATAGACACTCAGGATGTGCAAGGCCCCAACAGAGCCTCACATGAAGGGAAGAAGCAGCGCAACCTCCTGAAACACTGGTGCAACTCCCCAGCTGGAGCGGTGGAGTGGCAAGACACGACGATAGATGCTTAGTGGATGCTTCCTTCAGCCTGTCTCATCACACTGATGAGATTGGGCCATGTATGTTGGGTGGGCCTACAATGAACAGGGCATTTAATAAAGAGTTATGTTTATGTTCAAATGTGTGGATCAATGAATAAATTGTTATTGATAATAAAGGGCCAAAGGTGTGGCACCTGGGAGGGTGGACCATACAGTCCCACTATGCTTGCACTGGAGGTTTATCTATCCCACAGCTATTACCCATCCCAAAGGTATTCCTGCCCATCCCACAGATATCCCTGCCCATCCCAAAGGTATCCCTGCCCATCCCACTGCTATCTTAACCCATCCCACAAGCATGCAAAGGCTTAAACCATTTCTAAAAGTTTCCACCAAGACTTTATTAAAAAAAGAAACGAAGCAAGTGTATGAATCAAAAATAGACTTTATTAACAAGAAGCTATAAAACAAAAATGAGTCTCTGGCACTCCTTTTAGTCGCTCAGTCTCAGGGATGAAGGGTCCAGGTGCTGTGGAGGTGGCTGGTGCTGGAGTGCTTGTCGTCAGCTCCTCCAGAAGCAGAAGCAGCAGAAGCCCCAGCCCCAGAAGAGCGAGCCCGTGCTGCAGAAGCCCCAGCAGAACCAGAGTGAGGGCCAGGGGGCGGGATGGTAGCCCTGTCCCTCTTGCAAGGGCTGGCAGCAGATGGCTGAGGCTTGCTGTGCTTCCGCATGGTTGTGGGTTTGCAGGCTGGCAGGGAGGCTGGCAGGAACCAAGGCTGGCAGGAAGGCTGGCAGGAAGGCTGGCAGGGAGGCAGGCACCAAGGCTGGCAGGAAGGCTGGCAGGGAGGAAGGCACCAAGGCTGGCAGGCAGGCAGGCACCAAGGCTGGCAGGAAGGCTGGCAGGAAGGCTGGCAGGCAGGCACCAAGGCTGGCAGGAAGGCTGGCACCAAGGTTGGCTGGAAGTCTGGCAGGGAGGCAGGCAGGCAGACAGGCACCAAGGTTGGCAGGCAGGCATGAACCAAGGCTGGAGGCAGGCAGGCACCAAGGCTGGCAGGCAGACTAGCTGGCAGCAAGGCTTGCAGGCAGGCAGACAGCAAGGCTGGCAGGGAGGCTGGCAGCAAGGCTGGCAGGCAGGCAGACAGCAAGGCTGGCAGGGAGGCTGGCAGCAAGGCTTGCAGGCAGACATGCAGGCAGGGCAGGCAAGGCAGTCAATCCATCCGGCAGCAGGTCTTTCCTCTGAATGGCGACCTGCTTCCGAGCTGCTTCCATTATATCTGCAGGGCTGATGCAATGCATCATGCCCGCATGCTCAATTAACACTTGGCATCCGCTAGGCTTCCGCTATGCATCCGCTGTGCATCCGCTTCATTCGTTCGGCATCCGTTCTGCATCTGCTGTATCCGTTCCGTGTCCGCTTTGCTGAGGTGCCCCGGAAACCTAGCGGATGCGCCATCCACTCCCATCCTCTTCCATCCGCTGGGCTTCCATTCCGCATCCTCTTTCCATCCGCCCTGCGTCCTCCCCACGTCAGTTCCTTTCCGTGTTATCCGCTCCGGTTATGGAAATTTTTGCCCCTTCTGAGAGCGGATAACAATGGATGGAACATTTTTCTCGTCTGTTGTTAACGTTTTGCATCCGTTGGGCAGTGTGACAGGGCCTTTACAACTTGGAGAGCTGAAACTGAAACCACTTACAAAAATGACAAACTCCTGAAGAAACTAAAGAAATTAGAACATGACAAGAAAGCCCCCAACAACTCACAGCAAAACCTGAAACAATTAGTATACAACATTTCCAACAGAGAACTCACCAAAACAGAAACAGATGTCCTAACCAAAGGATTCAATTGTGTTATAGCACCCAAAAAATCACCATAGAATCCATCATATGTGGAGTGGAATCCAGCCTAATGAAATTAAATACAGATCAAGCTGATAAAATAAGACACCAAGTAACGAGCATCCTATGAACAAGCAAACGATCCAAAAGCAACTTGCACAAAGAGGAACTAAAAGCCCTGCAAGCCTTAAGGAACGACAGCAGCATAATCATACTTCCAGCAGACAAAGGTAATGCCACAGTAATAATGGATAGAAAAGACTATGAAACAAAATTGACATACCTACTCCAAGACTCCACATACAAACCCATAAACACGAACCCAACCACATATCTGGAAAATATAACCAAGAAGAAAATTATAACCAGCCACATAAGCAAAGAAATCCAACAGATGATCATCCCAAGAGAAAAATCTTCCAGATGCCCCAAACTATATGGCCTCCCAAAAATACACAGAGAAGGCATACCTCTCAGACCCATAGACAGCTCCAAAGGAGCACCACTACAAAACCTAGCAAAATACCTAGCAAAGCAGCTACAGCCCTATGCTGAAGCAACAGCTTCAAATGTACAAAACTCATACCACTTCTTAGAAATGATCAAAGATCTACACGTGGAACAAGAAGATCTGCTTGTAAGTTTCGACGTGGTTTCACTATTCACTCAAGTCCCAATAAAAGAAACTCTTGAAATCATCAAAAATAAATACCAACCAGCTAAAGACCTCATGGATCTAACACAACACTGCCTAACCAACACATATTTCATATACAAAGGACAAAGATACAAGCAAATTGAAGGAGCCCCTGTGGGATCACCACTGTCACCCGTCATTGCAAACCTGTTCATGGAAGAATTCGAATCCAGAGCCCTGGCTAATGCCACCCACAAACCCAAACTATGGCTAAGATACATCGATGACACATTTGTGATTTGGCCCCATGGAAAAGAAAACCTAAACAATTTCCTAACACACCTAAACAACACACACCTCAAAATCAAGTTCACCATGGAAATGGAAACAAACAATGACCATTCCAAGATTAAAAACAAATGGCACACTAGGACACACCATATACCAGAAGAAAACACACACCAACCGCTACCTCAATGCCCAGTCCCACTACCGCCCAGCACAGATAAACTCCGTGGCCAAAACACTAATTGCCAGAACCAAACGCATGGCAGACAAGACATACAAAAAGACTGAACTATGCACTCTGACTAACGTACTGACAGCCAACGGCTTGCACAAAAGCAAAATCACTGGCTTGATCCACAAAATCACTGGCTTGATCCACTGTGACATAATAGAGACCTAGAAGATGAACAGACCTATGGAACAGCTGTCCTGCCCTACATAAGAGGTACTACAGACAAAATCAGTAAGATACTGCACAGGCATCACATCAAGACTACCTTCAAAACAGACAGAAAAATAGCAGCCATCCTTAAAAACCCCAAAGACAAAATTGACCTGGAAAACCAAGGCATCTATGAAGGCCCCTGTGCATCATGCCCTGCCATATACATTGGACAGACGAATAGAAGAATAAGTACCCGCCTAGATGAACACAAAAATGCAGTAAAAAAGCCCTTGCCATTATAGAAAACTCCAGCCATAGAATTATCAGAGAAGCCATAGAGATTGAAAAAAGACCTGAAAGCATGAATAAAAGAGATGACTCCATCAGTCAATTATCTGGAAGCCTGCACTTTTAAACAAAAAAATATCTACACCACAAGCCAGCCAAATACCTGGGCACAAACAGACTCCCTCTGATACCTCCAGCTCAAACACACCCCAGCCAGGCACCCAGACGAAACCTAACTTCCGAATAAATGATGGCCTTCCATTTACTCGGAGCCAAGCCGCACTAAAAGCCTCCAATACAAGAAACACAATGTTGCCAGACAATCAAGGCAAAAAAAAAAAAAAAGCTACAAAACAGACATAAGCTATTAGAAATATCAATCAAGCAGAACACAGCAAACTCCAAAACCAATAAACACAGACCAAGACTCTCAACCAATCAGGATGAAGAAAAAACCATTCTGGAACAGCGTAGGCTAGCACCAAATTTAAAACAGAAATGGCTGTGAAAGTCTGACTCACAGACGAACACTGTACAGAAGCCTGATGATGGCAGATGAGATTCTGCCAAAACGTTGCTACAACTTTAAAAGCAGAAATATAATGACGTGAGAAAATACCCAAACAAAGCTGAATACCATACATATAAATACCCACGAAAAGTTAAGAAAACATATACATACATACACACACACACACATTTATATGTGTATACAAACATACATACATGCATACATATATTCAATACAAATGTATATTTGTTAGTTATAAGAAGTGATTTAAGAAGCCTAACTGATTTCAATGAGACATAATACAGTTATTTGTTCTTTTGCCAAATTTCAACCATTATATCAGAAATGCAAATATATTTCCAATATATTCTCAAGATAAGAATCCAACAAGTGGAATCATATCTGTCTATATCAATGTGCTCTTGAAATGTCAAGTGAATAACAAGGGTTCTTAAAACAATTCCATGCTATTATATTCATTGCATAAGCAGTTACTTTAATCATTATCTTTTGAGATTTAAGCATATTTTCTCTGACAGTTTAAGGTGCTCTATTTTATGTTCAATATTTCTTGATTCTATGTTGTTGTAAACACACACACACACACATAAATACATATATATTCGGTGTGGGCACAGCCTTATTATAACTTTCCACTGGAGAATTCTTCTGCTTCTCACCCTTCTCATTTTTTGTTCTAGAAGACCATTTTTGTAGGCAATAATATATGGGTGTGTTAGTATGCAGTGAGTATATCATCAATATATGTTTTCTGTGCTAGTTGTCTACTGTATAATCACTTTTAAAATGCTTTGATGAATATTGTATTGAATTCATTATCATTATCATGAATTAAGGATCAGTGAATTAGTGAATTCATGGTTTGTGTATAGAAGGTCCTAGGATTAAACACCATCTAAAGGCTTAACAAGGATCTAGCTTCAAGGCTCCCAAAAACTGCTTCTATGGTTGTAAATAATATATAATTATTTTATTACTATCTAATAACCTTCTAATGCAAATCCCTAAGAAAAGTCCTTTTGTGGAAGAATAAAAATTAAAAATGGTTTTAAGTGGACCACTCTACCTGTGTTGGTCTTATAACCCCACCAATGTGGTTGGAGTTTCGGGCAAGATGAAATCGAATATACCTAGATAAGTTCGTTTTTTGGGAAAAGTTTTTTTGTAAATATCAGGATGCCTTTGTTTTAATCATTTAATTTATCATGGGTATAGACCTCTTCTAATTTTCCACTTATAAAAAGATAGTATTACTCATCATTGATTTCTTCTGTCCTTCATTTTAGCTCTCAAATCTTTTGAGTATTATATCAAAAATAAAATGAAAAGCTCTAGTGGCTGTGGGGATATTACATTCAAGAATTTATTGGAATCTAGAACAATAAAAATAACTTTACCACGCAGCAAACAAAGAAATTGCATTTAACCTTCACAAATATTAAATTTTATCAATAAAAATCTAACTGCTTTGAGACTTATAGATGTTTTCTTCCTAACAATACCTAGAGAATACTACTGCAATTTTTTTTGCCAAAAAGAAAACTGTCTTGAGACTATGTTATGATTTTTATGGTAGTTGTTTTATATAGGGTAAATGTTATTAATAAAGTCCTATCAATGGAAGTAAAATGTGCATGGTTATCTTTTTCAATGAGTAGGTCTTCTGATGTTTAACTACTTTAAATAACTGATCCAAGCATGGAATATATATCAGGTGTTCCCCACAATAGGATAAAATTAATCGATTTTCTGCTTTCCAAACCAAAGGTAAGATATCAAGTTTACCCTTCTACAGCTTGAAGAAGCTTGATCAGGAATGGTCTTTGTGGAAAGATAACCTCTTTTGTGAAGGGGAACAGGCTAAGGCTAAGGACATGCTAAAGGTCACACATATTGGACAGAAGATCAGTGGAAAAGAGTGTTATGAAGTCATTTTGAATATAGAATATAAAATATAGAACATACACAGGGTTAGCTACATTCTATTACATTTAGGTTTACAGGAGCCAGGTGTCTGCTGTTGTTAAGTGTAAGGTAAGGTCACAATACATACTTGCCACTTTAGCTTCTAGAAACTGACATCCCTCTCCAGCTTTTTTCCTGTTTTTGAATACCTCATACAAATTTCCTTTATTTTCTGGTTATATTTTAGTAGGGAGTCTGAGATATATGGTCATTATACCAATGCTACTACAACAAATCTAATGGTGGTCTAAGACTTTTGCACAGTACTCCCCCCCCCCCCCCATGTATATACACACACACTTTTCTCAAGTACATCATCACAGGCTCCTCATTGTAGACTCTATATTAGACTTCAAAGGATATCAGCAGTGTATCTCAAAGTGTATCTCAAATTGCCACAACTGAATACTATCAAGAGCCACAGACAACAGAGAATAAAGAACATTCAATATTCTATGTTCCTGCAATTCAAGCTCCCTCAAACCTGTTGGAGTTTCTTAATACATTTGCAAACAATTCCAGGCAGGAGAGAGGGAAAAAGAGGATAGGGAAGAGAAAAAGCCAATAAAACTCTACAAAAAACTTAGTGGAAATGGGGATACAAAATACTTATAGGAAATTGAATTAGCAGATCATGTAGGTGAATCCTTACATAACCTTAAAGAAATTCAGAACTGGTGAGCTTCCCAATAGTAAGAGCAAAGGGAAAACAACCACTTGTCAGGGATGTTTTAATCTGGATTCCTCTATTGAACAGGGAGTTGGACAGTGGCCTAAAGGGCATCTTCCAATTTTAGGACTCTACTCACCAGAAATAGCAAAGTAATCATAATTATCAGACACCTCACAGAAAACAGCTTCTCTGTGTTTCTTTAAAACAATTATTTTCTCTAACCCAGTCTGTTTGACTGCCATGAGGTGAATAGGTCTATGCTTTTGATCTAAAACCTTAACATCCAATAGTCATTATAGAGTTAAATCATTACCAGAGGTAATGTTCAGAAGAAGGCAGAAATAAAATATACAGATGTTGTTGTTGTTGTTGATGATGATGATGATGATTTCCACAAAACAATTGGCACCTGAAGAATGATGGAAAATGTAGGATTAATAAGAAGTTTCTGACTTATTAAGTGAGCAAGTTAAAAAAAATACTGTATTTCATTATATTCCTAATTATAGAAAGCAAATTCAACAAAATTGAAAGAAAATTAAATTCAGGGAATATAATTAAAGCCATAAATACTTGGGCCATTCAAGTTATTTGATCTACTGCAGGTATAACTGACTGGCAACTAGTTGAATTAGATATACTTGGTAGAAAAACAAGAGAATTGGTAGAAAAACACAAGAATTAAGAATGAAGGAATTAACAGACACTACTTTGCTAAAAGTAAAGACGGGGAGGAATTGTTACAAGTAAAAAAAAGTGAAAGAAAAATATATTTCAAGTGACCATATCAGGCACAGGAAGGGATCATTCTGGTGGAAAGTTAAAACATTAGAGCAGGAGTGTCAAACTAGATTTCATTGAGGACCTTCATTGTGTTTGAGCTTGGGGAGTTAGGGTGGTGAGGCCAACTCAATGTCACTTTTGTTGGGGGCACCTGTGCTGGTCTGAGCACTCTGTCAGTGAAAATGGGCTCTTTTGTTTTTGGCTGTGACAGTCTCTTGCAATACTCTGCCAGTGAAAGCAGAGAAATTGAAGGCCCCCATGGCCCTCCCAACCTCTGTTTTTTCTGGCAGAGGCACCACAGGCCAGTCCTTCACTTTTTCCAGGGCAGCCCCATGGCCCAGATCTAAGAACTCCATGGATCCAGCCTCTAGGCCTTGAGTTTGACACCTCTGCTGTAGAGCATTACATCAAAAGATTATGACAAAAAGAAAGTCACTTAAATCTGAATTGATGCTTGGAAATTTTAATCTTTCATGCTCAATATATCTGTGATCATGAAGGAAAATCAGATTTAAAAATATCATTTTTCAGGAATTTCTTTAAAAAGAAACTGATGGAACAGTCATGGCAACACAGAAACAGGATATGCAAAGAAATATCATCAAAGCCAAAATTGAATATTTTTGAACTGTTGGAATATTCCAAAGATTTAAATCAAAAATGAAATCTACCTCATTAGTGGCTGTGGCATAATTGCCCAAACTGCCTGAGCATCACTGTAATAAAATTGTAAAAATTGTGCACTGGAGTTTATATAGAAAGTTTGGCTTTATTATTAACAAAATCTACTGGGACCTTGCACCTGACAAGTGTTTGAAAATTAGAAGTTCAAGATCTCCTGGGATTTTTTTCAGACACCTGAAATACAATACCAGACATTACTAATATTAAAAAGAAAAAAGGCATGGTTCATAGATGTAGTAAGAGACAATTGATGAAAAATACATGAACTATGTAATGAAGTAACTGGATTTAAAAACTGAAGTTCAAAGACTTTAAAAGAAAAAGTCAACTATAATATCAATAGTAATTGGAGCTCTTGGGGTCTTGCCACAGGGATTCACTAATTATCTGAGAGTCTTTAAAGTTACGAGAATTTGCAAAAATATTCTTACTTGGAACTTACTACTTATTACAGTAATGTATCCTAGGCTCTTGGTTAAAACAAAATCACTAGGAAATAACCAATCAAAAAACAGTGATATTTGTTGGGTGAATAGATGATGATAATGATGATTCTACAATAGCATTTCTTCATTTTTACTTTAAAAATACCATGTTATTGCCCTGATAGTTTTATTCAGTAAAATAATCTTAACATGAGTCTTTAAAAAATTAGTATCATTACAAAATATTATTTATTTAAAGGAAGATCTTCCAACTAGGGCATCTTTCAACTGGCCATAGGTATATATTATAGGCCACCCAATCAAGCAGAAAATATAGATGTCCTTTTTGCCAGCCAACTAACAAACATATGCAGGAAACACACAACAATAGTAATGGGAGACTTCAATTATCCTGATATAAATTGGAAAACTAATTCTGTACCAAGTGAGAAATCTAATAAGTTCCTAAATTACCTAGCTCACAACTTTGTTGTCCAAAAGGTAGAGGGTGAAACTAGAGGGGCAGCCATACTTAATTCATACAGAGAAGAAGTGATAGAGGGAGTTGAAACTGCAGGAACCTTGGGTGAGAGTAACCATGTCATACTAGAATTCAACATAACACAAACACAAGCAACAGAACATAATGACACCAGAATCTTGGATTTTAAAAGAGCTGATTTCAGTAAACTCAGAGAGAACTTGGGAAAGATTCCATGGATGAAAATCCTAAAGGGGAAAACAACTCAAGAATCTTGGGAAACTCTAAAAAGTATGATCATACATATTGTGCCCAGACCAGCACAATACCACTGAGAAAGAAAAATAAGAAATCCAAGAAGAAACCAGCATGGCTACACAAAGATCTCTTTGGCAAATTGAAAGAAAAAAAGGACAAATACAAAAAAAAAATGGAAAGAAGAACATACAACTAAGGCAGAATATCAGCAGATAGCCAGAATCTGCAAAGACGAAGTCAGGATAGCAAAGGCTCAGAACGAACTAAGACTTGCAACAAAAGTCAAAGGTAATAAAAAAAGTTTCTTCCAACATATGAATAACAAGAAAAAAAAAAATCAAGGAAAAAGTCAGTCCACCAAAGAGAGAAGATAGCAAGGAAGTAACAGGCAACAGAAAGAAAGCAGAACTACTTAACTCATTCTTTGCCTCTGTCTTCACGCAAAAAGAAACTATAGCTCAACCCACCAAAAACATAACGGTAAAAAACAGACCAGAAATAAAAGTTAAAATAAGCAAACAAATAGTAAGAGAACACCTGTCTGATCTTGATGAAAACAAATCACTGGGGCCTGATGGATTACATCCCAGAGTTTGAAAGGAGCTGGCAGAGGTCATCTCAGAACCACTGCACCATAACTTTCAAAACTCCGGAAGCTCTGGGGAACTACCAGAGGACTGGAAAAGAGCTGATGTGGTTCCCATCTTCAAAAAAGGAAAAAAAAACAGATCCAGGAAACTATACACCAATCAGCTTAACATCAATAGCCGGGAAGATACTGGAAAAGATAATGAAAAAAACACATCTGCCAACATCTAGAAACAAGAAAAGTAATAACTAGCAGTCAGCACGGGTTTGTTAAAAACAGATCATGCCAAAACAATCTTATTCCATTCTTCAACACAGTGACTAAATTAGTAGACTAGCAAAATACTGTGGACATAATATATGTAAATTTCAGCAAGGCATTTGATAAAGTAGACCACAACCTACTTCTTAGTAAGTTAGAAAAAAGTGGAATAGATAACACCACCACTAGATGGACTCACAACTGGCTGGCAAACCATACTCAACGAGTAGTACTTAATGGGTCTAAGACTACATGGAGGGAAGTAAGCAGTGGGGTGCCACAAGATTCTGTCTTAGGCCCAATAATCTTCAATATCTTCATTAACGACTTAGCTGAGGGAATAGAAGGGGAACTTACCAAATTTGCAGATGATACTAAGCTGGCAGGAATAGCTAACACTCAAAAAGTGTTATACTTAGGCAAGAAAAACTAAAAGTACCCATATAGATTGTGTGAAACCAGGTTCAATATAGCAGTAACTGTGAGAGAGATCTTGGAGTCTTAGTGGACAACCAGCTAAATATGAGCCAGCAGTGTGCAGCAGCATCCCAAAAAGCTAATGCTTAAATTGTAAGCTTAAATTGTATTAACAGAGGGACACAATCAAGATCAAGAGAAGTACTAATACCACTCTATAAAGCCTTAATAAGACCACACCTAGAGTACTGCATCCAGTTTTGTTCACCACATTATAAAAAAAAATGTTGAATCTCCAGAAAAAGTACAGAGAAGAGCAACCAGGATGATTAGGAGACTGGAGGCAAAAACATACAATGAACGGTTACAGGAACTGGGCTTGGCTAGTCTAGTAAAGAGAAGGATCAGGGGAGACATGATAGCAGTCTTCCAATATTTGAGGGCTGCCACAGAGAGGAGGAGTTAAGCTATTTTCTAAAGTACCTGTAGGCCAGACAAGGAATAATGGATGAAAACTAAACAAGGAGAGATTTACCCTGGAAGTGAGGGGAAACTTTCTGACAGTGAGGACAATCAACCCATGGAACAGCTTGCCCTTGGAAGTTGTGGGAGCACCATCACTTAAGATTTTCAAGGAGAGATTGTGCTACCATTTGTCAGAAATGGTGTAGGGTCTCCGGTTTGGGCGGGGGGTTGGACTAGATGACCTTCAAGGTCCCTTCCAACTCTGATTATCTGTTAAATCTGATATGGCAAGATGAGATTAAAATATGTAGATAGCCTATTAGCATTCAGATTGGATTGTAAAAAGCCAGTTGGGAAGGTACCCATACATGTATTTCAGAATAACTGAGCTGACTGGATTCATTTTCCCAATATTTATTGCTCAGCACAAGTAAAACTTACATCAGCATGGCAGATAGCTATTGAAGGATGCCTGGGTTAGAAAGGATTTCTCTATGACTAACATTTTTACACATTAAATACAACTAAAATTGATCGCATTCTTTAGGAAAGGCTCACACAAATTCATAGCTGAGCAGCAACTTATGAGGAAAAAGTAGGTTTTCAATTTGAAACATAGGTTGGCTGACTTTAGGCTTGGAAGCTAAGTAGAGATGAGCTACTTAATATTTGTTTAGGAAATAAAAAATAGCACAACTATTGGGGATGCTTGACAGCACCTAAGAAAGGAGGAAAGACCAAATCACCTCTAAATTGCTTCCACAAACACAACATAGATGTGAGAGCCATGATGTAAGCAGCAGTTAACTTTCTTTTAAAATGTCAGAGACTAATATGTAACTACTCTAGAACTCTTGCAAAGATTGTGAATCAATCAATTATTTTATTGGAAGATTTTTTTACTTCCAAAGAAAAAAGAAAAGTAGAAGCAATTTAAATGCAGCTGCAATGCAATTCTGTTCTCTGGCCTAAGTTACTTGTTTCCCATGCAATTCCCATCTATATCTTAAGCCAGTTCCAGAAATCCCAGTTTGGATTCCAGTATGTTGGGAACTGAACAAGGCTGGCCCATTGTTTGGATTGTGGCCACTACAAGATTAGCTGTTTTTTGTCCTTCCCTACTGTACAAGAAAGGCATTCTTGATGACTGTTTCCCTTGTGGACCTACTGGTGCCTGCCTTTTCCTTTTTCATTGTTCTCCCTTAAGTTATTCCTTCTACCTTGCCTTGCCTTTCCCATTTGTATACATGGATGCCTTCACCCCCCTACTCAGTTGACACTAAAGCAGATGCTTTGTTTCCCCCTTATGGAATCATAATTGCTTTGATGTTATTGTAAAAAAAAAAAAAAAACAGCAACAGAAGGAAAACTTGTTTTTGACATGGCTAGGTCCAGGATAATTTTTAGCAAGGAAAAAAATGATAGATCAGCTTCATAGAGATAAGTAGTAACATTGTCTATATGTTACAACAACTACAAAGTAAAGCCAATTAAAGCTGAGACTACCATTAGATTGCAATGAAGTATTGGAGAATATGACTCTGAAGAACTTAAGATGGCTCAGGTTAAAACAAAGTTCAAACCAAGGCTTAAAAATATGTGAGTAGAGTCCCTTTTTAATGGACAATACAATCTGCTTCTGGACTTAGGAAAGTACAGGTAGCCCACACTAGTACCCTCAGAATGAAAACATTGTAGGCTAAAGCTCTGTGCTAGATTTAACCATATATTTGTTACATTTGCACACCATCTTGCAAGTATCAGGTTATACCTTAATATTAAGTGACAAAGATGTGGTTAGCCTCTATACATTTACTGAAAATCTACCTTTACCTAATAAGGTAAACTCTGATAGTCCATGGCTGGATTCTGAAATCAATGCTTGCTGATGAATGTTACTTTAATGTTAGGCTTAGTGATTCATGTCTTAAATGGGGAAATAAAAGCATACAGTATTTTTGATAGCAATCACCTGGAAAACACTTATCTACTGTGGTTATAATATTATCTTTCTCTGCTCTATCCCTGTAGCCTGAATTCTGCTTATTGGCCATCCTCCTAATCAAATACTAGGAAAGAGACAGACAATATATGAGAAAGTGTCACATCATATGAAGTGTGGTGTTGTTGGAAGAAATGTCCATCTTGGTTCAGTTCCACAGGGGAAGAAACCATCTTGGAAAGATGGTTTAATGGTGGACAGCAGGACCACATGGTTTGAGGTCCTTGGCAAAAAAGCACATGGGTAAGAAAGGGAGCAAGATTTATAATTCTGTTGCTGACTTGATTGAATCTTGCTGGGTGATGTAATCTTCCCAGGTGCCATATGGTGAGATGGGTAGAGGCTAATCCTATTATCCTGAAGGGTCATATCTTAATCCCATCACCCTGGAGCTGAAGGTCTTTTGTGTTGTAGATAAGATGTCTTTTGTCTTGCTGAGGCTATTAACAAAGGTGGGAGCCACTTTCCAAGAGCATGTTTCTCCTTTTCTCATCCAGGAAGGTATAATATTCTGCTTTTTAAATATTTCCTAGAATATTTCATTTTCTACAAGAGAGTTACATGCTAACTTCTTACAGTGTGAAGGGAGAGACACAGGTTAAGAACTAGAACCTTGACATTTGGATTCAACACTTATGCAATTGAACCAGAGCCGGTAGTGGAAATTTTGAGTAGTTCGGACAACTGGCAAATACTACCTCTGACTTGCCCCACCCCATCTATTCTCTGCCTCTCGAGTCCTAGCTGATCGTCTGGGTTTTCTTTTGTTACCCTGCACAGGAGAACGGAGCTGGAAAGCAGGTTAGTGGGGTGGGGAGGGAATGGGATTTTGGAGTAACCTTCCCCCAGGAATGGGAGGGAATATGATTTTACAGTATCAGTCCCCTGGAGTGGGGTGAGAATGGAAATTTTTTCCTTCCCCTGCCACACCCATCAAGCCACATCCACAGAACAGTAGTAAAAAAAATTGAATCCTACCACAGAATTGAACAAAACCCAGAGTGTATCGTGCCTCTTTAATATCTAGTTTTCTCTTTCCACAGTTAAGAAACTATGAAACATACTATGAAAGAGAGCAATTTATCAAGAGTTTCCTTCTTAGTTTGAGATCTAGATTACCAAGTTCACAAATGTTACTTTAACAAAAAGCACACAGGCACTAGAATCTGCAACATTTCTCAACACATTCAGTAAAAAAGAGATACCACCCAGTCTGGATCAAAAGTCTCCTTTTTTTTTTTTTGAAAGAAAAATAATCCTGTCTTCTGACTTAAGAGTTTAGGACCTATCAACACCTATAAGTAGGGAGAGAATTGAATGTTCTCTCTGTCAGCTCATCCATATTTTACCACCTCATTTGCAGAATGGAAGTCAAGGTTTTGCAAAGCCAGCAGTATTCAATGCAGTTTGTGTTATGCATATATAGTAGACTACTCCCTCTAGTACTTTTGGTCTTTGGGTAGGATCCAAACTTCACTGAATATGTTTGCCAGCATTACACTGAAAATAACTGGGAGATGAAGAGGGAGGATTATTCAGGAACTTCATCTGCTTTCCTGATGAGCAATTAGCAACAAGCCTCAATAATACAACTTCCTCTCAGTGAGAAATGTTTGTGCTTACTCTGCAAGCCAGCCCATTGAAAACTCATCCCATGATGCCAAACGAGAGCTTCCTTTTTGTTTTAAACAGCTCCAGCCCTGTTTACAAGAGAAGAGAAAGCTTTTTACAATGTGGACAATTTGCAAGTGTGAAAGGGTTATCTGACTCTGGGGGATTGCTTCCCTGTGAAGCCCATTAATCTTGCATGGGAATTAAAGCGCTTGTCAATATCTCTTGAAATTAACAAGCTAAAATCACAGTAGGTGACAGACAAGTGCCTTTCATATGGCAATAGAAATGAACTGAGTTTAGGAACCATCATCCCTTTCTCTGATTAGTGATGGAGATAGAGTGATTTGCATATATTAGCAGAAGCTGCATTTCCCATGCTCAACAAATTGGTTGTTTTAAATAATACCAGGTTTGTTGTTCTTACCCACCATGAATAGTTATGAGTAATATTTTTGTTTCATTCTTATATCCCCCCTTCCATCTCTTATCGTTATATTCCTCTCTATTTTTATCTGAAAAAGATTCATTATATTTTTAATAACCACAAACTCATTTCACTGAGTCTTTTTAATATATGCACTGTAATTTTAGAACACCCAATAACCACAGCTTGAGAACTGGGGAGAAGTTTCTTCGATGCTTAAAATAATTTCTAACCTGCCTTTTTCTCCATTTAAATACCAAGGGAATGCCTAATAATTAAAACTGAATAAACACCAAGTGATTGTCTAATAATTTAAATGAAATATAAAATACAAAATAAATATTAACTCATCATGATAACAACAAAAAAGGGATACCAAAAAGATAGAATAAACTAAATATAAATTTACAGTTTGACAGCAAGCTGTTATAGAAAGATTCAATTAGATCAAAAGCTTCCTGTGAGAGATTCTTCTTAAGATTATCAGCTCAATATGACAATTTATAGCCAGGACAGAGCACCTGATAGCCTCAAAGATTTCTCAGTTGATTACAATGAAGGAAAGAAATGTGAACATGAATTCTTTCTTGCAGTGAATAAACTATATCGGTTCTACCATTATTAGAGAATGCTTTGGATTCATCAATGAATATTGCAAATCTGCATTGGAATTATGTAATAAATGATAATATGGCTGCAACAACTTTTAGAAATAAGTTCTCACAAAAAGCTTTTGTTATCAAACTATATGGGGAAAAACAAAGGCAAGTTTATTAAAGCCATGAAAGTCGTCAATGGTATTGGGCATCTTGACATAGCTGATATCTAGAATGTATAAAACTTTCAGCAATATTATAGCACCTAGGACAAACTTTACAATTCCTATCTGTCATGAGGGATTTTTCTTTAACTTTCATCAATAAAACTCCCCAAATTGTAACTTTTACCTAAGGAATATTCATAGGTTCATTAATTTCTTATAATGGGAATGAAAAAGTATCTGGTTCCTTTCCTTTCCTTCTTTTTCCTTCCCTCTTCATTCTCCTTCCCCTCTTTCCTTATTTTTCCTTCCTTGCTCTCTTCCAATCTTTCCTTCTTTTTCTTTGTCTTTCCTCTTTCCCTTTCTCTTTTCCTGTCTCTTCTTGCATGCTCAAATACAAAGGGGGAAACATTTCTCCTTTTGTTATGTTTTTAGTTTGCTTTGCTAGTCCTCTGCCAGTGAAAAGGGAACCCCAGGAGGCCACATGCAGCCTCCCTAAGCTCCATTTTCAATGACAGAGGCACCACAGGCCAGTCCTTTGCTTTTTTGGGGATGCACCCCCCCCCCCAGATCTAAACACCCTGCAGCCATAAGTTTGACACCCCTGATGCATATAATCTAATTGAGATTAAAATTACAATGTACATATACATGCACAAACCCATTCAGACAGGCACTGTCTCACTTCCTCCTGTTTTTTAGATGAAATAATATAACATAAAGACATTTAAAACTATAAACTAACAAAGCTTATCTAACAGGCTGATACATAAAGAAGCTGAAAGACAAATATTTATTTTTAACCTACTGAAAGTCACACTCCTGCGTATGTAAAATCAGAAAAGCTTTCAAATATCTAAATTAGGACTCCAAATAGAATGATTTCTCTAGTATATTACTGTTCACACTTGGTTCTAGAATGTTTATAGTTGTCATTTATCAGTTCCGTTTGTCCTGTGACTGTACACTTATTAAGCAAGCTTAAACTCGGTCACAGATGATAACATTTAATCCTGAGCATGAAATCAATGCATCTATACATTTATGTAGCCTTTGAACATTGCACAGCAAAGGACCATTATTGTGATCCTGACTTGTGTTATCTAGTAATTCAAAAACCTGTACTTGAAATTAGCTTCTAAATATAGAGTGTAAGTCTTCACAGCTGCTATTTATTTGTGAAATGACATCTGGGTAGTATTACGAAAAGCAATGAATATGTGCTGATTTTTCAGTAGCCATGCTTCTAGCTTTATCGGAGTGTATTTGAACTGAATGCTGCAAAAGATGCCATATTTTGCTTGGGTTGAATGGAATGGAATGTCCACAACTAGTTTCTAATCACCAAGCAGGTGATAGTTGATAATCTTCCTCCTCACTTTAATTATTAGGATGCTTTTTAAAAGTTTCTATTGCTTCTGTAATAATTTTTTTTTTGAGGGGGAAGTCTGTTGTATTGTGCCAGGATGCTGACACTTTGTAGATTTATTTTGTGATTAGTGTTCACAAAGTGGCTATCCAGTTTAATGTGCCATTCATGTTTCTTAATTATATATTTTATGGAATGTGAATATTAAAATGGACAGCATGATATGCAGAATTAAAGAATATAAAACAAAAAGCTTATAAATTGTCTGGTTCAAGGAACCAAGAACGCATTTATCTGCACAACTATTGGATGTGAACTGCTGTGGGGTTGGCCTTCACCCTTTTCCTGCACACCAAAGATTCCAAGCTGTGTTGTCTCTTTTCTTCCTATAAAAGATCCACTTGTGACTCTGGATTACATTCTACCACAAAAATAGGACAAACGCAAGGGCCATATATTAAATCTATAGCAATATCACCATATATTAATTCTATATTGAAATACCAATGTACTGATTCAAAAATCCTTAACCATTTTCTTTACAAATGTAATATGAGGAAAATGTATTACATAGAAAATTGTCATGATGGCATAGAAAAGAAAGAGAAATATGACTGAAGCGGTAAGGATATCAAAAAATAGCAAAGCATAAAAGAGAAATCAAATCCCTTTATCTGAGTACAAAAGTTAAGTACTATTCAGTTCTAATGTTATTGTTTTTTTTTCATGAGAGATATTGTAGTATGACCATTTCCATCAGTGGGATATTGATATGCGGAAATAATCTAGATGATTTTTTTTTTCTAAGCTAATGTTTGCTGTATTGTACAGCATTAATCTTCAAAGCTGGTTTTCACTGGAGCTACATATTAGATTCTTCCCAAATTAATGTTATTGAAATAGTGTGGAGAGAACTTTTTGCAGCATATCTGAGCACTACTGCAATAACATCTGACACTATGAATGGCAGAATAAGTCCAGACATTTATCAACATGCAGTTGATTTTCTATGTATCTTGTACAGTGCAGTATTAAACATTTTCATTTAATGCCAGCTTGAAAGTTCCCTTTTTCTCTGGCTCTGTATTTTTGAAAGAGAAATATATTCCTAACCCAGTTAATTGGGAGAAAAAACAAATAACCACATTTATTGATTAGATACACTCACCTCGAATGCACTCCTGAATACAGATTTATCACCACTTGGCAACTTGGAGAACAACACATTATAGCCACCACAGAAATTGACATTCCTGCAACTAGTTTTCTACAACTGAGCCAAGCTATTGAGCTGTGTGAATTATGGCAGTGAGCTTGCCTACAAGCAATAATATGGAGTGGCAGCGGAGAAATTAAGTCTGTGATGGCCAAGTATAAAGCATTAATGCAGATTGTTTGTTAATCTCGTTTAGGAGAAACTTTTCATGAAGAAAGCAGAATTGAACATAACATGATTCTGGGAATTATTTTCCATTATCTGCTACCTGAAGCCATTAACTGCATATTTGGCACCTCCGATATGTTGTACCAAGTGAGAATAGAGTTACTTCCCAATTTTATATCAGGCAACCTTTTCAGATTATACTGAAAAGTATACTTTTCCTACTCTGTAGGAAAACAAATTATGCAACCAAAAAGAATTGAAAGAATACTGAAAGCTACCAAAACAATGGTAGTTCTGATTGTCTTAAGCAGAGACATAGAATAAAAATGTATTCAACTGTAGTTAAATGTTGATATGCTTATTATACAGACATTCCTATGTTCAATCCCTGTTATCTCCATGTAGGAACACAAAAATGGAAAAAGGATGTTGATGATTTTCTACACAGGTTTCCATATATTTTAAGTTTTAAAACTATACTGTAAACTGTTTTTGAAGAAGTTTACAATATTGTTTGAAAACTTAAAATATAAAATAAGATAAACTTAAACTATATAAAATATGGATTTAAAAGGGGGAAAATGAAAATGAAATAAAACTTTCATAAAGGAAACTGCCATAATACTAAGTGCTAAGGCAGGGGTGTCAAACTGATGGCCCATGGGCTGGATGCATCATGTGCAGGCCACGCCCACCCCAGTTTTGCAAAGAGGAAAAATGTGAAACATCACGTGACAGCAATGTGATGCTGCAAGTTTGACACCTGTGCGTTAAGGGATTTCAATATTGAAACCACTCCAGAGATTAGGTGCCACTGCTGAGAAATCCTGTCCACAAGCAACTACAAAATTAGATTTGTCAGTCATAACACATGCAACAGGATCTTTTTTGATGAGTATAATTCTCTGATTTATAATGAGGAATATAATGCTGTACATGCAATGCTATTGTATTCTAATAACAAAGGTGACCCCAGGAACCCTTCCATACTATAAATGGAGTGAGCTTTTCTATTCTTTAGATCCTCATATTATCAGGAAATACTTCAGTGTACCTCAGATGCTCTCCATCTCAAAAAAAAAATCAGCTAAATGAAGTGAAGACTGTCAACAAAGTCAGTTCAATCGTATCAGTTGTATGCTTTTTTTGGTCACTGTTTTATATTCTATATTTCATATTTACATTTTACATTTCCTGTATGACTTGACATTGTTTGTATGGAGGGTTCTGGAAGATGGTGCATGTTGTACACCACCCAGTGCCACTGGTTGATTTGTGTAGCCTTATAAATTCAGCAGTAAATCAGTAGAGTAAAACAGGGCACAGAGAGGCGAGGTTTTTTTGTTTGTTTTTTTTGAGTCTACATATAAGTGCATTTTATGCTTTATGTTTTAACTTTGTATCTGTGCATCCAGGAAAATATTCAGATGAAGGAAAGCAATTGACAATCACTTTCCTGGAACAGAAGCGTGGGATGGCACAGAAGCAGAACCATTGTTCAATGTGAGGTTGTGGTAGCTTTTAATGACTTTTTTTAAAAGATGTGTTTAAATTCAAGTTGAATTTTTGGAAGAATAGACAGTGATTTGTCAAACAAGGGCTGGGCTAACTGACCTATAACATTCCATCCAATTTGACTGTTCTCCAATAGTTTGGATTCTACTTAGTTGTCAGCATTTTCTTATTTTAGAGTCCAATTAAAATCCTGAAAAGCATAGCAGACATAGGCATAAGGGATTGTCTTTACACAGGTACCAAAAAAATAATAATTGAAGCATGATCTCATTTTCTAGGTGCTTTCTTTTGTCTGACCTTCACAGGACAGAGACATTTATAATAGGAACAGAATATGATTGATAATTAATGTTATATTGGTGGCAGAAATAGTGACAGACTGATTTTAGAACTATGTTTCATTAATGAGAATTAAAATCATTTCTGTCTGAGTGTATGAAGAAGTCCATATAAGGATGAGGATTAAGAGATAACAGATAATCAGAGTTGGAAGGGACCTTGTAGGTCATCTAGTCCAACCCCCTGCCCAAGCAGGAGACCCTACACAATTTCTGACAGATGGAAGCCCACTCTCTTCTTGAAAGATTAAAAAAATGGAATGGAAAAAACCCAACTAATTAGCTCAAGTTGTTTTTCCAATATGACTCAGCTTAGTTATCTAGGAAAAGTATAAGGAGATAAGAACTGGAGTTACAGTAATTCTATGTGATCTGGGTTTCTGCTTCCCCCTCCTTTCTGAATGGCTATAGTATACCCTAGAACAGGGGTGTCAAACTAACGTCCCATGGGCTGGATGTACAGGCTGATCCTGCCCCCACCTGGTTTAGCAAAGGGGAAAACAGTCCCAATATGTCATGTGACACCACCATGATGATGCGAGTTTGACACTTCTGCCCTAAAAAATAAAATGAATAATGCTTGAAACCTAATGTTTTGCCTGAAACCAAGATTTTGTTTGGTAATCTGCCTATCAGCCCAGGACAGAAAGGATGGTTAAGATTATTGTGTGGAATGGAGCATTTTGGGGTGTTCAGCTAGGCTGAGAAAATAGCAAGGAACACTTTAGGCTGTTGCCTTTGAGTAAGTTTTTATTTTGTGAGTGGCTATATAAATCATGATGGCACCTTTATGACAATGCTCACAATGTTCTTTCAAAATCCTAAGTGAAATGTTTCCATCATTTCACTGTTCTACAGCTGCTCACTTCTTGGATGTGGGTGAATTCACTCCTCATATGACTTACTTGTTTTGAGTCCATTGATATGGACAATGGGAATTGTTTTGAGGTCCCTATAAAAATCCTTGGTCAAATCAACCATCTAAAGAGACACATTTACTTAACTTTCCCTAGCTCCCTTAACAATTTTTGTGTTAAAGTTTTCAGAAAGTTAGCTGTTTTAGACTTTTCCAGCAAGAGCAGTAAAGAGTCCCAACACACCTTAAAACTAATTAAAATATTATTGCACAAGTTTCTGCAGATAATAGTCCTCTTCATCAGATGCCCTGGATGTAATCCAGAAAAGGAAACATTTTATATAAACACTAATATTTGGTGTGTGTGTGGGGGGGGGGGGGGAGCTGAGAGCAGGGAAGAGCAGGTTAAACATGATGAGAAAATCAATGAGAATTGCTTTTAATGCAATTACTTTTAATGCAACAGTAGTTAAGTGTAATTCAGACATTCTTGCTTTGAAGACCTGGCTAACATATGAACTATAATTAAGAACTTTGGTCTTTGTTTAATGCATGAAAATGGTGTTAAATCTTCCAGTGAATTGTAACTGGGTAGTATCAGACTTCACATTTTATGTTCTCTATAACTGCCATCTCAGTTCACAGCTTGTAGCATAAGTATGACACAGCAAAAGGCAACTTCCAAAAATCAATGGAGAAGAGGAGATCAGTTCCCCTGAATGCTTTGTCTCTAACCTCAAGATCACTCCTTGAGAAAAGAAATTACAAAGTCCAAATTACTTCTGAAGCAATTGAGGTAGAATGTGCTAATTTTAATAACACTTCTGGCCTTCCCTGTCTCTGTTAGTACTGTTACAATTAGTATACATTATCTTTTTAAAGGTACAGTATTTGTGCTAAAAGGTGTGCAGTGTTGCCAGGGATTCTGAACAAATATTTACCATTTTGAAGTAGATTTTTGTCCAATTCATTAAAGCAGGGAATATAATCTAATTTTTATATACCGTGATCTCTAGTTAAAATATGTTCACTTGTGTTTATCAGAATATGCTTATCATTTGAATATGTAATTAATGATAGGTGGTAATACAAAGAAAAAAAAACATACATAAGCAATCTTATTAATGATTTTAGTGTACAAAACCTTGCACATATACATGCACATACTCCCAGGTATTGCTATATCCATGCTGAAAGGACCACTGCATATTTTTGATGCAAACCACAATGCTGTGCCAATTACAAAGCAGAGGTGAGGAAGTGTATATGCCTGTTAATGTGGTTAAATGTCAGGAAGGTAATTACAGAAGGTGACATTTATGGGACTACGCTGGACATCATTATTCTTTTGTGATTATTGTATTTTCCAACCTGTTGCTTAGCATAGAATAGATATTTTACAAACAGCAATCTGGACATGGAAAAAGAAAGCCCTCCAAAAAAGGGTGAGGAAGGGTATGTCACAACAACTCTATCAACAAAAAAGTAATTTGTGTTCATCTTTCTTGACCTTTCCGTCATCTGTGTGTAATTATTGCAAAG
The DNA here is from genome assembly GCA_015471245.1 of Laticauda colubrina. Taxonomy (NCBI): domain Eukaryota; kingdom Metazoa; phylum Chordata; class Lepidosauria; order Squamata; family Elapidae; genus Laticauda; species Laticauda colubrina. The sequence goes on along the minus strand of BLBF01000003.1, from coordinate 22,402,353 downwards.
CCCTGAAAATCTGTTTCACTAATGCTATTTACTAGATAAAAAGATCTTGGAATTGAATATGAAAAAGGTAACATGAGCAAGTTCATCCAATCTGTGGCAAATTTTTTTGCTATTTTAATTGCCTAGTAAATTGTTTTCGTTTCCCCCCCACAAACCTACATGCAAACTGAAGCTTTGCTTTCCTGCTCAGAATAGTTCCAAATCAATTTGTGACCAAACACTGGTATGTTCCAATATCCTGTTTCTTGTGTGGATTATTGATTGCCAAGCTGCCTCCAACCAGCCTGTAGTGATAACTTATGCTAAGATCAATATCTGTGCCATTTTGCTTCCACCTTTGTGGGGGGAAAATCAAATTATACTTATAATTTACAGAGGCTATTCAGGTTTCATTTTATGTAGTTGCTGTAACATACCTGCAACAATGAAAAGCACAGTTAAAATATTAGAATATTGTATCATATTACCCAGCAGATTACTTTTTTTATCCATCTTGTAAATTTCACTGTAAATTTTACAGTCTGAAAATCTTTCATTTGATGAGCGCATTCTATGCAAACAGCTAAATGTCTTTAAAAAATAATGACAACTTATTTTTCTCATCCAATCTATAAATTTAAACACTATATGTCACTAAATTCTTTTCTTTTATACTATAAAGGTACCTGGAAATACTCTATATTTAATAGCTCATGCTACTAATGTAATAAATTTGCTTGTAATAAAAATTTTAAATCTTGCAATAAGATTTCAGAGATCTAGCTCAGAATGAAATATACTTCAAAAGGCAGGAAGAAAGCAAGAAAGGGATGTTTATGCCATTACTTTGAGATTGATAATGTAATAATGATAATGCTGTTATTTTAAAACATGATCTGTCTCCATTAGCCTATTAAAGAGAAAATGAATCATGTCTGCAATGTATTACAACTATTGACAAATGTTAAAATAAATTATGTTCCATACATAACAATATTTTTTTTCAATAATAATAATACTTCAGGTAGATTAACCATTTTTCCTCATGAAAAAATATGTTGCCTAAAATCTACCGTTTGGGGGCAACAACATTCCACACAAGCACTGATTAGTAAAAATTAAACTCAGCTGTATTTTGTATTTTGTCAGATTTTGTTACCAGCCAAATATGATACCCTTTTTAAAAAACTCTGTAGCTGTAGAACTGAAGACTCTAGTCCCAAACTCAATGTTAGATTTGCCTTGGCCACCTGGTTGAATTCTTTTCATAGAATAACAATCCAAAAGTTTTGGGAAAACAATTCTTTACTTGTGAGGAAGAGGGGGTTGAAAATGAACATTTTCAAATAGCATTTGCATTAGTCATAAAAAATTGTCAGTAAGAGCCAAATGTATGATAAACATGGCAATGACAAACAATCTAAATTACAAGAAAAATCTAGCTAATCATATTTTTCATAGGAATAACAAGAACATGTTAGCTATCTGTGGTCAAGAAAAAATAAGTTATCTAAAAATAACAGTCTCTGTACCCACATTCAATACAATCACTCAATAGAAATGAATAATTAAAATAGTCTATATCTTCTGCTTCTTCAGATTTTTGTTCTGTTCAGTTTAAGCAGAGTTTAAACATATTGAGACCCAATGACAATGTTGACTTTATGTACATAAATTCATATTTCAGATTTTTTTTTTTTCATTTTGAAAATAGCAGTTAAACTTTGAGGGATAAAGAAAGCCACTGCAAAAGGTTGTTTAGATCAATTTATTTCCTTTGGGTATTTCAGCTGTTGTAAGAGGAAATTAGTTTTCCTAAATCAGCCAAATGGCAGTATAGCCTAAGCAGAAGAATGGTGCCTGTGCTGTGAATTGTCTTTATTTTCTTGGAGCGTCCTTATTCTATAAAAATGTCTCAAGCCCCTGTCACACTGCACCAACGGATGCAAAGAGGATGTAAAATGGACAAAAAAACTTGCCATCTGTTGGTTAACGTGATGTACTCACTGCCTCCGTTTTGCTTCCTCTCTATCCGTCCAGCAAACGTTTATTGACGTTTCATCCGCTCAGAAAGTTTTGAGCTGCCCAAAACTTTTGAGCGGAAAATGTATCCAATGCATCCATTCTGCATCCGCTAGGCATCCGCTAGGCATCCGTTCTGCATCTGTTACGCATCCGCTATATCCGCTAGGCATCCGCTGCGCATCTGCGCAACTCCATCCGCTCCAGCGGTAAACGGAGGCAGGGAGGAAGTGGAACGGATGTGGAACAGATGCAGAACGGATGCCTAGCAGATGTAGCATGGAAACAAAGCATGTAAAATGGAAAAAACGTTCGCAGAGGGGACCTATCTCGGATATTAAGGATGTCTACAGGATGCCTAGAGGATGCCTAGAGGATGCAAAGGGACACCTATACTGCCTATAAAAAGGGGGAGCAACTCACCTTGATCTCATTTTCAGAACAGCAGCCCACCTGTGCAGACCTCTGCAGCCTTCATCTGACTCTTCCTGTTCCACAGCATCCAGTCATATCCACCGTGGATCATAACAAAGTCCTTTTGGCAGCCACCATCCTTCTGCAACAGTGCGAAGCCATCTACAGGCTCTGTGAACTCTACTACGGGAAGAAAAAGAGGTGGCCAAGAAGTGTCTGGGTCCGAAGATGTATCGGGAGAAGAGCAGAGGACGGACTGCACAACAAGCTGATGGTGGAGCTCATGAACAAAGACACTCGTGCATTCCAGAACTTCATGAGGATGCCTCCAGCCATGTTTGACGAAGTTGTGCAGTGGCTGACACCCAGGTTGACCAAGCAGAGCACCAACTTCCGGCCCAGCCTGGAACCTGGGCTCAAGGTGGCACTCACTCTGTGCCATCTGGCCTCAGGGACCACCTACAGGAGCATGCAGTACGGCTGGAGGGTACCACGCAACACCATCAGCATTGTGGTCAGAGAAGTGGTGCAGGCCATCATCGAAGAATACAAGGAGGAGCTCCTCCAGTGCCGCTCCACTGAAGAAGGATGAAAGAAAGTTCCAGAGCAGTGGTATCAGAGGTGGAACTTCCCACACACCGTTGGAGCCATTGATGGCAAGCACGTGGCCTGCAAAGTGCCAGCCAAGTCGGGGTCCACTTATTTCAACTACAAGGGCTTCTTCAGCATCATCCTCTTCACCATGGTCGATGCTGACTACAAGTTCATGTACATTGATGCTTCAGGCAACGGGTCATCTTCAGATACAACGCAAGTGACCTCAAGGGTGGGCTGGAAGGCAACCTCATGGTGGGCTTCCCAGATCCAGAACCCCTGCCCAACGACACACAAGATGTGCTCTACTTCATCGTGGGGGATGACGCCTTCTCCCTCACAACTTACCTCATGAAGCCCTACACCTCCAAATACCTCACCCGTGAAGAGAGCATCTTCAACTACAGGCTGTGCAGGGCAAGGCGGATAGTGGAGAACGCCTTTGGCATCCTGGCCAACAGGTTCCAGGTACTTCTCACCACCATGCAGCATCGTCCAGAGACCGTGAGGAGGATCATGGAAGCTTGCTGCATCCTGCACAATCTCATGCGCACCCGCTACCCAGTCTTGCAGAACAGGCTCTTGGACCTCCAGCAAGGCAATGGGGACATGGAGCCTGGGGAATGGAGGCAAGGGCGAAACCTGATAGACACTGAGGATGTGCAAGGCCCCAACAGAGCCTCACATGAAGGGAAGAAGCAGCTCAATCTCCTGAGACACTGGTGCAACTCCCCAGCTGGAGCGGTGGAGTGGCAAGACAGGATGATAGATGCTTAAGGGATGCTTCCTTCAGCCTGTCTCATCACACTGATGAGATTGTGCCATGTATGTTGAGTGGCCCTACAATGAATAGGGCATTTAATAAAGAGTTGTGTTTGTGTTGACATGTGTGGATGATTATTACATTAATATTGATAATAAAGGCCCATAGGTGTGGCACCTGGGAGGGTGGACCATCCCGTCCCACTATGCTTGCACTGGAGGTTTATCTATCCCACAGCTATTACCCATCCCAAAGGTATCCCTGCCCATCCCACTGCTATCTCAACCCATCCCACTGCTATCTTAACCCATCCCACTGCTATCTTAACCCATCCCACAAGCATGCAAAGGCTTAAACCATTTCTAAAAGTTTCCACCAAGACTTTATTAAAAAAAAGAAATGAAGCAAGTGTGTGAATCAAAAATAGACTTTATTAACAACAAGCTATAAAACAAAAATGAGTCTCTGGCACTCCTCTTGGTCACTCAGTCTCAGGGGTGAAGGGTCCAGGTGCTGTGGAGGTGGCTGGTGCTGGATTGCTTGTCATCAGCTCCTCCAGAAGCAGAAGCAGCAGAAGCCCCAGCCCCAGAAGAGTGAGCCCGTGCTGCAGAAACCCCAGCAGAACCAGAGTGAGGGCCAGGGGGCGGGATGGTAGCCCTGTCCCTCTTGCCAGGGCTGGCAGCAGATGGCTGAGGCTTGCTGTGCTTCCGCATGGTTGTGGGTTTGCTGGCTGGCAGGGAGGCTGGCAGGAAGGCTGGCAGGGAGGCTGGCAGCAAGGATGGCAGACAGGCAGACAGCAAGGCTTGCAGCAAGATTGGCAGCAAGGCTTGCAGGCAGGCATGCAAGCAGGGCAGGCAAGACTGTCAATCCGTCCAGCAGCAGGTCTTTCCTCTGAATGCTGACCTGCTTCCGAGCTGCTTCCCTTATATCCGCGGGGCTGACGCAATGCATCCTCCCCACATGCGCAATTAACACTAGGCATCCGTTAGGCTTCCGCTGTGCATCCACTGTGCATCCGCTTCATCTGCTGTGCATCTGCTGTGCATCCGCTGTATCCATTCCGTATCTGCTTTGCTGAGGTCCCCTGGAAGCCTAGCGGATGTGCCATCCACTCCCATCCGCTTCCATCTGATGGGCTTCCATTCCGCATCCGCTTTCCATCCGCCCTGCGTCCTCCCCGCATCCATGTTATCCGCTCCGGTTATGCAAATTTTTGCCCCTTTCGAGAGCAGATAACAACCGATGGAACATTTTGCTCGTCCATTGTGTCCGTTTTGCATCCGTTGGGCAGTGTGACAGGGCCTTTAAATCCAAGGAAGCATTAATGAAAACAAGTAATGTTTATAGAGGATAATTTGCTACTGATATGTCCTGTTCACAAAACTTGATTGTCAAATATAGTTTGACACTTGGAAAATATTGCATATAAATCAAACTCCAACAGGGTGTTATTGCTTCTTGTATTTGTTTTTGGGTGTGGGATAGGAGTTGTGCAAATTTTGTCTGGAGAAATGCTTTGAGTAGGAGTTGTAATGGAGAAATATTTGTTACTCCTGTTTTTGTGAGAAGCAAATAAAGAAGAGATGTCACTGAGAGGGCCATTTATTTCCTCCCTTGGAATGTGAAACATATTTAATTACACTGCTCAAAAAAATAAAGGGAACACAAAAATAAGACATCCTAGATCTGAATGAATGAAATATTCTTATTAAATACTTTGTTCATTACATAGTTGAATGTGCTGACAACAAAATCACACAAAAAATATCAATGGAAATCAAATTTAGTAACCCATGGAGGTCTGGATTTGGAGTTACATTCAAAATTAAAGTGGAAAAAAACACTACAGGCTGACTCAACTTTGATATAATGTCCTTAAAACAAGTCAAAATGAGACTCCGTAATTTGTGTGGCCTCCATGTGCCTGTATGACCTCCCTACAATGCCTGGGCATGCTCCTGATGAGGTGGAGGACTGTCCCCTGAGGGATCTCCTCCTACACCTGGACTAAAGCATCCCCCAAATCCTGGACAATCTGTGGTGCAACATGGCATTGTTGCATGGAGCGAGACATGATGTCGCCGATGTGCTCAATTGGATTGAGGTCTGGGGGCTGGGCGGGCCAGTCCATAGCATCAATGCAGGAACTGCTGACACACTCCAGTCACATGAGGTTTAGCATTGTCGTGCATTAGGAGGAACCCAGGGCCAACCGCACCAACATATGGTCTCACAAGGGGTCAGAGGATCTCATCTCGGTACCTAATGGCAGTCAGGCTATCTCTGGCGAACACATGGAGGGCTGTGTGGCCCCCTAAAGAAATGCCATCCCACACCATTACTGACCCACTGCCAAACTGGTCATGCTGGAGGATGTTGCAGGCAACAGAATGTTCTCCACGGTATCTCCAGACCCTGTCACATCTGTCACATGTGCTCAGTGTGAACCTGCTTTCATCTGTGAAGAACACAGGAAGCCAGTGGCGAATTTGCCAATCTTGGTGTTCTCTGGCAAATGCCAAACGTCCTGCACGGTGTTGTGCTTTCAGCACCTGTGGTTCAGCACTACCCCCACCTGTGGACGTTGGGCCCTCATACCACCCTCATGCAATCTGTTCCTGACCATTTGAGCAGCCACATGCACATTTGTGGCCCACTGGAGGCCATTTTGCAGGGCCCTGGCAGTGCTCCTCCTGTCCCACCTTGCACAAATGTGGAGATAATGGTCCTGATGCTGGGTTGTTGCTCTCCTACGGCCTCCTTGATGTCTCCTGATGTACTGGTCTGTGTCCTGATAGCACCTCCATGCTCTGGACACTACGCTGACATACACAGCAAACCTTCTTGCCACAGCTCACATTGATGTGCCATCCTGGATGAGCTGCACTACCTGAGCCATTTGTGTGGGTTGTAGACTCTGTCTCATGCTAAAACTAGAGTAAAATCACCACCAGCATTCAAAAGTGACCAAACCATCAGCCAGAAAGCATAGGAACTGAGAAGGATAGGAACTGCAGGTGGTCTGTCACCACCTGCAGAACCACTCTTTTATTGGGGATGTCTTGCTCCCTGCCTATGCTTTCCCCCTGTTGTCTATTTCATTTGCACAACAGCATGTGAAATTGATTGTCAATCAGTGTTGCTACCTAAGTGGACAGTTTAATTTCACAGAAGTATGATTGACTTGGAGTTACCCTGTGTTGTTTAAGTGTTCCCTTTACTTTTTTGAGCAGTGTATATCATATGGGACCTGGTTGAAAATTTATTTTATGGCATACTCTGACAAGATCTGTTCCCATGGAAATGAAAAAGAAGGCAGAGTAAATTTAAATTAGATTACCTTGCCAATTTGTTTGACTACATATGAAGTTTAATTGGGATAAAATAAGTGACCTGACTCCTGTTAGGGATAACATTGTTCACCCTAACTGTTTTAGGTGAAATACTAACTATGAATCATAGTTAGTGTATGCAGCTTTAAATGTAAAATAGCAATTGTGGGTGTGGTTATGAAAACCATATAAAAGTAGCAAGGCTACAGCTTGCTCGCTCTCTCTCTGGCTTTGATGATCCATGATTACTGCTTGGAAGCAAGACTGCATTGCTCGAACGGGAGAGACAACAACGGACTGATTTATGTGAACTGACAATAGGATATTCTACATGGACTTTGCTAACTGAATATCCCTGAATGGACTGACTACATGGTAAATGAATATTGGACTGTTTTTGACTATGCTATAAACTTATACTGGAATAAAATATATTCTTGATAGCACAAGCGTATCTGTTATTTTTACTGTATGTTAATAAACATACAAGCTTAGCTCACTCATTTATCTGTGTGCCTGTCTGACTAACGCTGCACATTCTGTTTAGCTTGTCTACCTAACCCTGGTTGGGGAACCCAGGCTTAACAATAAATTAGATTACCTTGCCAATTTGTTTGACTACATATGAAGTTTAATTGGGATAAAATAAGTGACCTGACTCCCATGCAAAATAAATAACTGATCAGTAATGCTTAAATTCGAATGATTTTTTTTTACAACAAAGGCATTTGTATAGATAGCTATCCATAAAAAAGTAGTTCATGTTCAGAGACTGAAGGGGAATTTCAGAAAGGCTTAGCTAAAAAGCCTTTTACATATATACATATTTCCCCACCACCAAAATGAATGAAACTATTGCTTATAGCTCAGAAACTTTTCTTAGATCAGTCTTTCAAAGACTTGTCTTTATGCAATCATAAGATATCAGCTAGCTGGCTGTTGCTGTTCATTTAACTCTTCGATTCTTATGTTCTTTATCTAATTTCAGATTTTTATCAAATCTAGTGGGCCTATTGGGTATTCTGTATCATTTCATAACTCAATTCTCTGGATTTTATTTTTCCCTCAGCACCCATTTAAATCTATATACAATATATATCCTCTGGATCCAAAATTTTCTCATGCTGGAAACACTGGTGGTTAATTTGCCAGCTCACTTTAATTTCTGAATCAATCATTGAAATAACTGCTGTCATCATTACATGGTTCCCAATTAAACCCTATAATTGTTTCTCAACACAGATGCAAAGTTGTTGGCTTACTTGCAGCAAATGAATTTTTCACAGTGTCCCATAATCATTCTAATCAGAGTGTGATTATTATTAAACTGTGCATATAGATAAGAACTCAGCTCCTGGTTATGGTCTTCTCTTGATTAATATGTTTAAATCAATGAAGGAAAACTATTAATGGATGCATATGATTGCCAGGTGAGTCTTTAATCAGATCATGCATACCCTGATTAATTACTTAAAATTCATCAAGAAACAAAAACTGGGAAATGAATTGAAAACACAAAGTACATTCAGTACAGATTAATTATTTTAGAATGGCTTTAAAATGCAAGTATAAAATGGTTCTAGTATTTGTGCAAAACATGCAAGTCAAAGAATGTTATGAAACTTCAATGTATGTCACAGAGAAAGTCACTTATACTGACTCTAATTCATAAATCTTCTCCAATAAATAAATTCCTCAGAGACATGGAAGGTTCCAGTTGCATTTCAGCTAAAATGAGTAGAATTCCCCTTAGTGACTCTAAGATACTGCAAGATGATCAAGAATTGAAGAGATGAGCATTGTTCCACAAGCCTATACCAGTCTACTAGGAATATTCTTAACCCATTTGTCTTGTGGATTAGCTTTCCCATTTAGGGAGGTGATTTTAGAGGGTGGAGTTTTGGCCCCAAATTGGATATGCTGCTTTTCATAGGCCAGATTGAGCTTGCAGTCCAGAGATTTCCCACTACTACTCTGTTTCCTTTGATTATCATTCCAAATAGAGAATGGACTATAAATTGAATGCACAACATTAGATCAAGAAGGCAAAATATATCCCTTTTGGCATATCTGGTCTTGATCAATTGGATGAAGCTGGAGAAAACCCAGTACAAACACTGCTAAGAGAACAAAATATTTAAAACTGAAACTGTCTTAGTTACATCCTGTAGCTATGAATTTATCATTTTAGTAATACTGTACCCTTAATTTCAAAAATAAAAAGTTCTACCAAAACTTTCAAGTCCTAGTCCAAATCCAAGTCCACATCCAGGTCCTTCCTTCCTTCCTAATTTTATTTAGACGTACTTTTAATCAAATAATTTTAATTAAATGTACTTTTAATGAAAACTATTTAACAAGTATTCCTCCAGTCCCATGAGCATGAATTTAGTCATCATATTTTGTGGCTACTTAGGTTCATGTTCTAGTACTAGCATGGCAAGAGAAGTTAATTTCCTTGTAGCAATATTAAGTTCTTAAGATCTTAACTATTTCAGCTGAAATAATTCAAATCACTCTGATCAGAAAAATACTTCTTAAACTCAGCAGCTGCCTGGCAGTGTCAAATCTATCAATCGTAAGTGTACTGAGAAAACTTTGTTCTTAGTGATGGATGAACTCCCTTCAACAAAATGCAGATTTTGCTCAACACAGCAAGATATTTTCCTTAAAGTCATAAAATAATTTGAGCACTACTTTCCAAATCTAGAAACTCCATCATGGAATTTATCAAGAACCAAAAGGGATCTCAGCTATTGCCCTGACACATCATGTCACCATTATGATGGACTATTATTTGGTTGGAAGGGAAAGTTAAGAATTGAAAACTGTCTTGAGTTGGAGGAGGGATTGAAATCCAGCATGGGCCTGCCCTCCAAATTTAACCAGAAGCTGACTTTTATATTTTCAAGCCAGGGTAAATTAAACATCAACACAGTGTCTTTTTCCTCAGTCTCTCTTTTATCACTTCAGCTACTTTAAAAAATTGTAAAATTCTAATTAATAACAAAACCGGGGGCATTTTTTATTGGTGAGTTGGATACCAGAACATGTATGTCCATGTATATTTTGGTTTACTTTAATGGTGGAATTGAAATAATTTAACAACCAGTTCACCCAGGAGGGTCAGTTTGGCTGTCTGGGAGGCATGACGAATCCTCATCCTCCACCTATGCCTCACATGCAGGACAAGCCTCGCACAGTGGCCAACCTGATTCTGGGGAAACCAATTGTTAATTTGCTCCCCCGCTATCAAAGTGAATCCTGAGCACTGCACTGCAATGGAGAAATGGAAAATGGAGCACCTAGCACAGAGGAAGAGGAGGAGCAGGAGAAGAAAGAGAAAAAGTGGCCTTCTCCTTCCTTTGTGCTGTCCGCTCCATTGCCTGTTTCTCCACTGCAGCACAGTACCCTGGATCTACTTTGATAGTGTGGGAGGGTGTAATTTAACAACCAGTTCACCCAAACTGGTGAAAACTGGCTGAATCCCACCACTGGTTTACTTTAAATTGGATGAGAGAACAGATCTTCTTGAAGGCAAGCCACCATTTTCCTTTTCTAAAAATTGCCTTTGCAGATAGGACTTTTTTTTTTTTTACACATAGTCATAAGTCAGCGAAAGTAAAATAGAAAAGTAGTGCTGCAGGTGACTTCCAGTTTGGGTCATTTCAGTGACAGACCAAAATCTGCAATCGTGTGAGGTTTCAATCGGTGCTTGCCACTGGAGCGCCCCAATCCTTTGGATTTGGGGCTGAAGCCACCCCGTAGAGGTGGTGAAGAGGGGGGAGATTGCTAGCCAAGTGGAGGAGAACCGCATATCTCCTCCTTGGCTGGTCTAAACTCCCTTCCCCGAAGGTGGTTGCAGCAGGGGTCAGAAATAGCCACTTCAAAGAAGAACCTGACTGGATAAGATTGTGCAGGAGGAAGACAAAAAGGAAAGCAGAACACACCGGGCTAAACAACAGAGAACATCGAAGCAAGGTACCCTGAATCTAAAAGTTCCTAAAGGGATACTTCTGAAAGAAGATCTTTAAGCAGCGAAGGAGACAGAAAAGGAGGTTAAAAATCCTTTTTTTACCTATATATTGACAATTACAAATGGAATTGAAAGAAATTTATATTAATCTATTTTGACACTAATAGGCAACCTTAAGCTGAAATCTAAGTGTCAAAAGGAGAATAAAGATTTTTTTCTTGGTCATTTTAAAGCCCTAAAAAGGAGAAGAGTGGAGGCAAAAGGGTGGGACTTGGAATAATGGAAAAATGAAGTGCCACCTGGAAAAATAAAGAGGATTAACAGTGAAACTTTGAAAAGATTCCCGAGGATACATTGTAACTGAAATCTTATTAAAAGATACAGTAAGCCATGGAAAGGAAAAGGAAAGGAAAGAAACAAGAAGGAACAGTCTGGGATCATTTGGTGATTTAAAAAAAAGATTTGGCATTGCTTTTTTCTTTCTTTTTCTGTTTTTACTGAAAACACTTTTGAACATTTTTGTTCAAAAGTGTTTAAAATGCCATCACTCCTGGAGGAATTGAAGATGAGTCTTAAAAAACAGAAAGAAGATGCAGAAAAGGGAGGAGGATCCTTTGGCTTCATATTTGAACTTTTTGAAATGAAGATCCTGAACGATGAAAAGCAAAAGGGAAAGCGTCAAGAGCAAGAACAAGGGCGGGACAAAGAAAAAGACATTTTCAATGATCAAATAATGCAAAGTGTGGTAATAAAGGAAAAAGAGGGAAAGGAGTTAAAAGTTTGAGATCAAAGGGAACAGCCAAAAAGAAAAATAGTCTCAAAAAAAAGTATAACAGCAAGGAGAAGCAGAAAACTACAAAAGGGAAAATTAGAGAGAGAAGGGTATAAAAAAAAGGATGAGAAAAAGGGGGGAAAGATAGAAAAGGAAAGAACTTATTAGGGACAAAAACAGGAAATAAATAAAAAGGGGAAATGTACTAGGATTAAAGGTATTTGCTCAGCTAGAAAACAAAAAGACAATGGTTAAATTAAGTTAAAAGTGAGGATTCTGCAGAGGTACAAAAGATAGTGTTGTGACAGTAGAATACTGTAATGAGTTAGAAATGAAATAAGTAAATAGTCTATAAGATAAAACTGTATTGTTATGTAATGGTATGTTTATTTATAATTAATAAAGAAGAGAGGGAAACATTGCAATTGTTTCTAAAGATTGATAAAATATTGAAAAGAAATGTGAAAGATTTATAAGGAAACTTATACAAGTCATAAGAATGAATTTGAATAATTATTTTGCTTATAAATAGTTAAAAATTTATAAGATAAATCTGTATGACTATCCAATGGTATGCTTAGTAACAGTTACATAATAATGAAGAAGGGAGGGAAACATTTCAATTGTTCTCAAAGATTGATAGATATTGAAAAGAAACGTGAAAGATTTACAAGGTTTATACCAGTACTAGAATGATTTTGATGAACTATTTTGTTTACTAATGT
>BLBF01000003.1:22359657-22374776 GCA_015471245.1 Laticauda colubrina | reverse complement strand
ATAGATATAGATATAGATATAGATATAGATATAGATATAGATATAGATATAGATATAGATATAGATATAGATATATATTTGTTTTTTTAAGCTTTCGCAGGTACTTACATGTGTGCTGTTCAGCTTCCTTCGGGTATTATCCCACTTCGTTGTAGTGCTTTCAAATTTGTAGCAACATTTCAGCAGAATCTCATCTGCCATCATAAAGCTTCTGTATGGATGTGGGTCTCACAGCTTCTGGTTTCAAATTCGAGGCTGGCCTGTTCTGATTGGCTGGGAGTCTTGGTCTGTGTTCACTGGACTTGGAGTTTGATTGATTGGTGTTTCTGGTTTCTTCTGTCTCTTTTGTGGCTTTGATTGGCTGGCAACACTCTGTTCCTGTATTGGAGGCTTTCAGTGCAGCTTGGCTTCGTGTGAAAGGACGGCTGCTATCCATAAGGAAGCTAGGCTTCACCTGGGTGCCTGGTGGGGGGGTGTTCGAGTTGGAGGCATAAGAGGGAGTCTGTTTGTGCTCAGGTGTTTGCCTGGTTTGTGGTGTGGAGATCTTTGTATTTGAGAGTGCAGGCTTTCAAATGATTGACAGTCTGCTGGAATCATCTCTTCTATTCATGCTTTCAGGTCTTTTTTCAATCTCTATGGCTTCTCTGATGATTCTGTGGCTGGGGTTTTCTATAGTGGCTAGGGTTTTAGTGCCATTGAAGTTGATGTTGTGACCAGTGGTTTTCATGTGTTGGACTAGTGAGGAGGTGTATTCCAGCTTTTTTACTGCATTTTTGTGTTCCTCTAGGCGGGTACTTATTCTTCTATTGGTCTGTCCATTGTATGTGGCCGGGCATGATGTACAGGGTACTTCATATATGCCTTGGTTTTCCAGGTCAATTTTGTCTTTGGGGTTCCTCAGGATGGCTGCTATTTTTTTGTCTGTTTTGAAGACAGTCTTGATGTGATGCCTGTGTAGTATCTTACTGATTTTATCTGTAGTACCTCTTATGTAGGGCAAGAAAGCTGTTCCTTAGGTCTGTTGATCTTCTGGGTCTCTGTTATGTCTTGGTGTGTTTTTGTGGATCAAGTTGGTGATTTTGTTTTTGTGGAAGCCATTGGCTGTCAATACTTTAGTCAGGGTGCATAGTTCAGTCTTTATATGTGACTTGTCTGCCAGGCGTTTGGTTCTGGTAATTAGTTTTTTCGCCATGGAGTTTATCTGTGCTGGGTGGTGGTGGGATTGGGCGTTGAGGTAGCACTTGGTGTGTGTTTTCTTCTGGTATATGGTGTGTCCCAGTGTGCCATCTGTTCTTTTGTAGATTAGTACATCTAGGAATGGTAGTTGTTTGTTTATTTCCGTTTCCATGGTGAACTTGATTTTGGGGTGTGTGCTGTTTAGGTTTTCTTTTCCATTGGGCCAAATCACAAATGTGTCATCGATGTATCTTAGCCATAGTTTGGGTTTGTGGGTGGCATTAGCCAGGGCTCTGGATTCGAATTCTTCCATGAACAGGTTTGCAATGATGGGTGACAGTGGTGATCCCATAGGGGCTCCTTCAATTTGCTTGTATCTTTGTCCTTTGTATGTGAAATATGTGTTGGTTAGACAGTGTTCTGTGAGATCCATGAGGTCTTTAGCTGGTTGGTATTTATTTTTGATGATTTCAAGAGTTTCTTTTATTGGGACTTGAGTGAATAGTGAAACAACATCGAAACTTTTAAGCAGATCTTCTTGTTCCACGTGTAGATCTTTGATCATTGACAGCCAATGGCTTCCACAAAAACAAAATCACCAACTTGATCCACAAAAACACACCAAGACATAACAGAGACCTAGAAGATCAACAAACCTATGGAACAGCTGTCTTGCCCTACATAAGAGGTACTACAGATAAAATCAGTAAGATACTACATAGGCATCACATCAAGACTGCCTTCAAAACAGAGAAAAAAAATTCAGCCATCCTGAGGAACCCCAAAGACAAAATTGACTTGGGAAACCAAGGCAAGTTCCCTGTACATCATGCCCGGCGACATGCCCTTCACTTCTATTTTCTGTTATAATGAAGTTTAGAAATGGATAAGAAGCAGGGGTGGGCTGCTGAGCGTTCACAGGGATTCAGGAGCCCCTCTAGCTAAGATTCTGCACAGTTCAGGGAACCTCTAAATCCCATTGCTAGCTGGCCCCGACCACTCCACCCCATCCCGCCATTCTTAGGAGTCCCCACACAGCCCATTTGGATGCAGGTAAGTTCAAGGCATACACGGAGGCTTTGGGAGGGCAAAAAAATGGGTCTCCTGGAAGTTCAGAAAGGCTGGAAACAGGCCTGTTTCCGGTTTCCAGAGAGCCTCATGGAGCCCGGGGAGGCCATTTTTGCTCTTCTGAAGGCTTGAGGAAAACCTACGGAGCCCGGGGAGGGCAAAAATGCCCCTCTGCCATGATGCAATAGGCTGATTAGACCACACCCACCATGGCCACCCAGCAACCGGGCAGAGAACCCATTGCTAAAAATTTGAAGCCCATCCCTGATAAGTTTTGGAAATCCCTAGGGGTTGGACCTAAGGGCTCATACACCTCTATTCAAAGCAAAATAAAAGCAGCACCCAAAAAGGGCTGAATACTGACTCATGGATGAAAAAAAAGGAATGGAAAATGGAAGAGACAAAATTTAATGGTTTAAATTTCGAATATAAGATATGACCCTTGTAACTGCAGTTACTGTTTCCCTCTTTGAGTTGCTTTAGATTGCTATTATATTATATTCTAAGAGGTTGATCTGTCATCCCATATGTGAAATTTGCTCACTTCTGCTATTGACTGTCCCATCCCAAAAGTACCCAAAGAAGAGGTTTAGTTGTATATCTCATTCAACTATCTATAAGAATGGTGGGTTGTTCTGAAATTACAAGCTATAACTACATTTCCTGCATGGTACATTTGTATTGTTGTGGAAGATGCATGAAAAATCAATTTTTTTGTGTGCAGGTGATTTGTTTTATACCATGAACTTGGCCATGTTCTTCAAACATCAAAGTATTGTGGAACCAAATGTCTAATAATAGAGACAAATATCTACTACAAAGTTAGAAGGATGTGTCTTTATGATATACAGTAATCTTGACATGCATGCTATTCAATGAAATTTCATTAGTCTTGGGCAATATAAATAAATAAAAATGGAACTTTTTTTCCAAACTACTGCACAAGCATGTTGCCACTGTGGTTTGAGTTATAAGTGAATTCTAGATATAGTAGCAGATACTGTTTACTGCCTTATATTGTTTTAACATTCATCTGCCATTATTACCAAGCTGACTGAAGGTCCCCATTTGATGATTTACAATGGAAGAGGAGATAATGGCTATATCACTTACTATCCTGTCAATCAAATAAATTCAACATTTACTACTATTACTTTTACTTAGTAAAAGTAATAGTAGTAAATGTTGAATTTATTTGACAAATAAATTTATTTGAATTTATTTATTTAAAATACTGCACAGATCTTTGAAAGCAGTGAAAATTTAAAAGGCCGAATAAATTAATATCTGTTACACAGAATAAGTTTCTAGTTTCTCTAGTTTGTAGTTTCTCTACAACTCAAATGATTGTGAAAGAAAGAAAGAGAGGAAAAGAAAGAAAGAAAGAAAGAAAGAAAGAAAGAAAGAAAGAAAGAAAGCCATGTTCTGTTTATACTGTGGCTTCCTAATATGTATATACATTTCTCATAAGGACAATGAGATATTCTGGGGAGTCTCATTTTTGAATATGTTCCACAGCTTGTTGTAATCTACATAATCAAAGGGGAAATGGGATGGGGAAAAGGAAAGGGAAGGAAGAAAGAAAAAAGACACTACACTGTCTTTCTAGAAACACTGTACCTTGCTACATATTGATGGTCTAAAATAGCATGCAATTTTTAAAGAATAAACTAAATTACTCTGTGTCTGCTGAGTCAAATTTGAAAAAACACCTACCTAGGGATATGAAATATGTTTGAGTTTGAACCTAGGTAGAGGCAGATATTTCTCTCTCTCTGGGCACACTGATAATATATCTGCTGAACAAAACTCCATATTGGCAACAGGAAGGGCATCTGGCCATTAAAACACTCTGCTAGTTCTGTTCAGTTACCCAGACTCCACACTGCAAGGGATTATGGGGTTGTTAAATGAAGATGATGATGATGATTGTTTTTATTATGTGAATGAGCTACACACAGTCACATCTATAGCTATCCTTTACACTATGCTGGAAAGAGCTGTCTATTTTTCTATTTTAGGATATGTAAACTTAATGGCTTTGTTTTAGAAAAAGCCATAGTCAACAACCATGTTTTGATTCAGTAACTGTAGGTTAAACAATCCATTTCTTGTACGAAAATACTGCCTGTTTAAATAAGGAATCAGAAGCTTTTTATTTTATTTTCACTGAGATGAACACAGAGGAGAGTCATTTGGACAGCATCTAAGGTTCAAAATTTTAAAGCCTTTGAATCTGTTGTTTCTCATTACATATAATTTGGATGCTTTGTTCTGATGCCATTACCAAAAATTTTCCACGGACCACCAGTGGGCCACTGGTTGACCACTGCTCTAAACTACCAAGATCAAAGTGTTAGGCATCTCACCAAACCTTATGTTATATGCAGATATGATCGGGATTCCTTCCAAGCTATTCAGCCAAGCAATTAATAAAAATCTTGAAAGATATTGGTCCCAAGATCAAATATTTTGGCCTTATAATACCAATATATATACTATATATTCTACTATATCTTATATATTAACTATATATTCTACTATATCTTATCTTTATTTGCTTAGTAGAGGAGTAAGAATAATTTTATTAATTAAGATAAGTCACAAAGATATGTGGACAATGATATTTTATCCTGCTGTTTCCACCAAAGTCTTAGCCAGTGTCCAACTGAAACTAAAATCAAGGTTGTGAATCATATTTTTGGGGTGATATCTAGGTGAACACAAGATATAAATCATGTATGTTTTCAGAAAACTATCAGAAATCAAGCTCTTCTGTAGCAGTAAGTAAAATAAAATACAGGTGGAATATTCCAGTAAGCACGGCTGTTGCCTATGCAAGTAGTTACAAACACATTCAAATGGTAAGCAAATATTAATTTAGAAAGAGGTTAAATTTGGAAGCCACAAATTTACATTATCTTGAAACTAATCTTCGTATGAATTATACACAGGACAAAAAAGAAAGATTCAAATAATTAAACATTTGATAGAGCTGAAGAAGTTTCTTGGTTGAGACGTGAAACGTCTTCAAAGAAAAAAACAGAAAGTCCAGTTGTCTCTTGAAAAAGCACCTTTGGGCTAAATATCTGATAATGAACTTTAACACTTAATGTGAGTTTCACTGCTGAATGTTAAAAAAAACAAAACTTGGGGAAATATTCCATTACATCTAAAGTACTCTACCATCCAGATAAACTAAATCTCTGTGACGGTTCTATTGAATGCTTGCTTATATATTTTGTTTTGATAGGTGACATAACAAATATTGATAAACATTACAGATAAACATTACCTTTAATTACTCTCCAGATGAAGATGTTTTATGTGAGGGAGATAATTAATTTAAAAAATTGCTACAATTGGATCATATTATTTTTATATACTAAATTAAACTTTTAAAAACTAAAAACTAAATTAACATATATATATATTGATAATTACAAGAGAGATTCAGAGAGAACTACTTTATTTTACTTTGTTTTTATAAAGAATAATATTGTTTTTTTTTAAATAATTAAACAGCATTAATGATCAGGGACGGATTCTTTCAAACCTTACATAAGATACAAAGCAACTACACAACATAATTAATTAATTTTGCAATATTTCAATACAGGTGAGATATGCTTCTCAGTATAAATACAGCTGTACATATACATACAACAATTGTGTAAACTGGACTGTTTAACAATTTAGATAATTTCTCTTTTTTTCACTAAAATATGACTATATGCTAAAAAATTAAAATATATTCTAATCCAACAAGAATGTACATAAAAATAAGCTTCCATTTGTGAATTATCCTCAGGCTGCTGCAAAAAATGAATTATTAATAAAATATGATAAAATAAATATTTTTCTACCTCAATGATTTTGATTTATGTTGTAATTTTTCACACGCTTCAGCAAAAAGAACAAAACAAAACACATTGATACATGACAGGATATACAAAGGCATATTGTACATATTGCTTAAAAAGTGGTTCATATATTGTCCATGCTAGTTTTTTTTTAATCCACAAGATTTTTTAGAGAAAATGAACCATTATTTATATGACTGTTTTCTGACTGATTTGAGTTGAAAGAGTGAATGAATGAACGAGTTATACTATCATGGTATTTTTTAGAAATATACCCTAATAGGAATATATCTGGTGTTTGTGTGTGTGTCTTCATTTTTCTTACTTAGAAAATAGAATGCTTTAGCATTATTTCATGTGCTTTTATCCTTCTCAAGTGCCATTAAAAATAAATTTGTTCAGCAATTAAAACATAATGATGCAAACTAATATGATGAGACATAGGAGCTTTTTTTACTGTCATTTTTAAAGTATGTCAAAATACAATTTGGGCAGCTTTTAATTTTTTTACATAAAATATTCATTTAGATAGAGGTTGAAACGAAATATTCTAATTGGGTCATAGCAATGCTGAAATACCAAGGGAGATCTATGTACGTTGATTTCTTAGGGATTTTTCTATTTCTGAATCCATGAAGAATTCTTCAATCATTTTGCAATATTGGGTTGATAAGGCACATCATTTTGGGTGTTGCCTAGATGATTCCTTATCTCCATTATATTTGTGAGATAGTTTTGCTGTTCAAGAACTTTATGTTTACACATAAAGAGCAAATTTACTTCAGAAGTAAATCATCTTACCAACATTGTCCTTAGAGAATTTTGTGTGTGTTATCTGGAAACATCAATGAAAAAATCATGATGGACAATGGATGTCAATATTTATGGATCCACCTGTAGGGTATCATGCAATGTGGAACACTGTATGTATTTTGTAGTTTGTAGTTTGTGTTGCAACAACTACACAATTATTTAGCCAGTAGATGTCAGTGTTTAGTTTGTGTCTATGGCTAAAATCTATGGTTCCTTTTGTTCTGAGGAGAGTTACCTGTGACAGTTTAAAATCATTACAGGCCCATGGTGACTGTACACTGTACATTTTATTTAATCTGTATGGCTACATACTAATCTTTTGTAATCAATCTCTATGGCTATATAATAACCCTCTGCTACCATTTCTATATAGCAAAACAGAATTTTCTAACACTTGACCATTTTTTTTTTCTTTTTATAACCCTTTAATTACTTTTATTTGGGCTGGAGTTGGGATAACTGAATAGATCTGTAAATTTACCAGCTGGATGTCTATGTGGAGTTTGGAGCAGATATTTTCTCTTTGCAACCTGATAAAGACACATCTGCACTTCCTAGGATTGAACTCTCAACCTTCCTAGAGGGAGGCAAGCAAAAATGGTAAAGATCGTGGTTTAATCAATAAAACTAATGAAATACAAATAGGTGTGTTCTGTGTTTGTGGAGCTAAAAGAAATGGAAGAAATATAAAAGAAATGAAACTGTGTATTTAATTTTGAATGAAAGGTGTTCTGTATAAAGAATAGTGGACTCCTAATACAGGATTCTGATTGACTACAAAACCTGAATGGGGATTGGTTCAATAGGAACCAATCCATGAAGCTGTCAAAAAGGTGGCAAAACTAAATACCTGTCATTGGCTACAAGCCGGCAGACAAAACCCTATAAAAAGGCTGCCGCAGCTTGAGCCAATGTTCCGTTTCTTAACTGTGTTAACTAATAAAGATTTTGTTGTTGGAACCTGGTCTACCTCGCGTTTTTCCGGACGGAACACTGGCGACGAAGGTGGGATCGTCCTAAATGCGAGACTGAGCACGCAGTGACAAATAAAATGAGACGAAGAACAATGGCTGGAAACAACGCGCCTCCCGCACCCTTCAATCCCAATGAAGAGGATTGGGAATCCTACGTAGACCGTTTCCAGATGTATTTGGAAAGTAACGAGATGGAAGAGATCTCAGACCAGCGTAAGAGAGCTGTTTTCTTGACACACTGCGGGCCCACAATCTTCAAAATGGCCAAGGCTTTGGCAAAGCCCGGAGATGTGAAACAATTGACTTGGCCAGAGCTCCAAAGAATGCTAAAGGCCCACTATGCACCGGGGGTGTCAAATCTTATCAAGCGGCACAAATTTTATCTAAGAGACCAGAAAGAAGGTGAAACCATCGCTGATTTTGTGGCAGCCCTCCGACAAATAGGGGGAGTGTGCGCGTTTCTGAATTTAGATGAAGCGATGTGGGATCGAGTAATACTGGGTTTAAGAGACTCTAATGTACAGAGCAAGCTGCTCAATAAACCTAACATAACCATAGCTGAAGCCATCGCAGAAGCCACAGCCGCTGAAGCCGCGAAAAAATCAGCGGTCAAAATGAAACAGATGAACGCAAACAACGATGAAACGAGCCTGGCCAGAGGGAAGAAACAATTTCACACCACCACTCACCATGAAGATTTTGACGAGACGTCAGAATCCGGGGAAGAAGACGACGAAGTCCACCGCCTATACGCCAACAAGAAAGAGCGCGAAAAAAGAAATTGGCGGAAATGCGCTGGCTGCGGAGGAAACCATCCTCGAGCCGATTGCAGATTCCTCGATGCCATTTGCAGAGCTTGCAAGAAAAGGGGGCATATCGAGAAAGTCTGCAGAAATACAAAAAATTACAGCACAAACAGACGCAACAACTCCCCCACACAAGTTGAGCCAAAACAGACTGAGAGAAAGTGGCAGCGGAACAAGTGAGCCACTAACCGAGAGAAAGCACATCAGACTTTCACTATCGGAAGCGCTCAGACGGAAAGCGGGAAGAAAGTAAAAATAATTGTAAAAATAGAAGGCAATCCCTGTGAAATCTGGGTCCTTCCTATCAATGGTGTCATGGGACACCATCAAACAACTGGTTCCAGATATCAAACTCAAAGAACTCCAGAGAAAAAAATTAACCCTCAAGGACTACCAAGGAAACGGAATTCCTGTAGTAGGTCTAGGACATTTCCGAGTCGCCTACAAACAACATGTCGAAGTACTACCATTGACAATAGTTGACCAAGACCGACGAAGCCTCCTGGGCATCGAATGGTTTGCACCATTGGGCATCGGGATGACCGGAGTAGGCCAGGTGGCCACAACTGACTGGGAAGAAAACCTGATCCAAGAGTTCCAGGACGTTTTCGATGGCTCCCAAGGCAGGTATCGGGGGACCCCAATTTCCTTTAGTCTAGACCCCCAGGTAGCCCCTAGGAGACTAAAGGACAGACGAGTTCCTTATGCTCTGAAAGCAAAAATAGAGGAACAACTAAATAAATTAATAGACCAAGGGGTTTTAGAACCTGTTGACCATGCTAAGTGGGAAACGCCAATCGTAACACCAATTAAACCAGACGGGTCGGTTCAAATCTGTGGTGACCACAAGGCTACCCTGAACCACGCATTGCAACAAAGCGCATACCCAGTGCCAGTCGTACAACACTTATTACATTCTCTTGGGGGAGGAAAAGTTTTCGCTAAACTAGATCTAGTGCAAGCTTACCAACAGCTCCCAGTAGACCCCTTAACGGCTGAAGCACAAACAATAGTGACCCACAAAGGGGCATTCAAATGCAACAGACTCCAATTTGGAATAAGTGTAGCCCCAGGCGTTTTCCAGAGCCTCATGGAACACCTATTGAATGGTATACAAGGGGTTGTGCCATACTTTGACGACGTCCTAATTTCGGCCAAAGATGCAACCCAGCTAAAAAAAAGACTAAAAGAGGTACTAACTAAATTCAGAGAATCTGGCCTGAAAGTAAAAAAAGAAAAATGCTGCTTAATGACTGATCGTGTCAAATTCCTGGGCGATTTAATAGACGGAGAGGGTATACACCCTACTGATAAAAAAGTGAAAGCTATTAAAGACGCACCAGAACCAAGGAACAAAACTGAACTACAGGCATTTTTGGGACTAATAAATTTTTATAACGTGTTCCTACCCCACAAAGCGACAATAGCGGAACCTTTACACCGATTACTGGATAAAAAAACAATTTGGACTTGGGGTTATAGAGAAAAGAAAGCCTTCCAAAAAATAAAAAACTTATTAACATCAAACACCGTTCTTATCCAGTTTAGTAACACACTTCCATTGACGGTGACCTGCGATGCCTCACCGTTTGGAGTTGGTGCCATCCTGAGCCACAAATTGCCAGATGGGAGAGAGGCACCCGTCTCATACTATTCAAAGACTCTGTCTAAAACTGAGTGTAATTATAGTCAATTGGACAGAGAAGCCCTGGCAATTGTCACCGGAGTGAAACGCTTCCACAAGTATCTATATGGAAGAACATTTCTGATAGTAATGGATAGTAATGGATAGTAATGGACCGCTACTGGGAATTTTGGTGGGAAAGAAACCAACACCGAACATTTTGTCCCCACGAATGACTAGATGGTCAGAATTCCGAGCAGCCTACTCTTATACTCTGACACATCGCCCCGGGAAACAAATTTCCCATGCAGACGCGTTGAGCAGAGCACCATTACCAACTATAGAGTAAGACCCGGCACCGACGATGACCACCTTGCAGATAGAGACATGCCCCGATCTACTCATATCTGCGAATGATGTCGCCAAAGCTACCGCAAGGGACCCATTGACTGCCCGTGTACTGAACTGGGTAGGTAAAGCCTGACCGGAAAATCAAAAAACTGAGAACTTTAAACCTTTCAGGACCAGACAAACTGAACTCTTGATTCAAAAAGGTTGTTTGTTGTCGGGTGATCGGGTAGTTATCCCTTTCAAATTACAAACTAAGGTACTGGGTATGCTTCACGAAAGCCACCCTGGAATTGTTAAAAAGAAAAGCCTTGCTAGAAACTATGTCTGGTGGCCGGGTATAGATAGGGACATCGAATACTGGGTAAATTCTTGCAACAAATGCCAAAGAATCAGGCCTTCCCCACCAAAAGCACCCATAAAGGACTGGGAAACCCCACGAGGCCCCTGGTCATGAATCCACATTGACTTTGCAAGTCCTACTAAGGGGCATACTTTCCTAATTGTCATAGATGCATACTCTAATTGGCTGGAGGTTAAACTTATGCCATCTACGACAACTGAAACCGTTATCAAATAACTTGACAAACTCTTCGCAACCCATGGCCTGCCGGATGTCTTAGTGTCCGACAACGGGCCACAATTAACGAGTATCCAATTCAAACAATACCTAGCCTCCCTAGGTATAAGACATACCCTAACTGCGCCGGCCCACCCGGCTGCAAACGGCAGGGCAGAGAGAATGGTCCGGTTTACCAAAGAAGGGTTAGAAAAAATGGACATTGGGGATTGCCAAGATAAAATAAATCTCCTACTCACCCTCCAGCATATCACACCCAGTACTATGACAAACAAAAGCCCGGCGGAATTACTAATGGGAAGAAAACTGAGGTCGCAATTAGACAGATTGCACCCAAACTATACACCAGAACACCCCCCCCCCCGACTCCTCCACCTGTTTCAGGACATTTGAAATAGGTGACCTAGTCTATGCAAAAAAATTTACCGGGGACCCATTATGGCTTCCAGGAACAATCACACAAATTACAGGCCCCCGGTCCTACCGACTAACCGTAGACGAGGGCAGGGAATGGAAGCGGCACATAGACCAGCTTCGGTCCCGAAACATAGAAAGAAGTACAAACAAAACACACAACCACAAATATTAAAAAATGACGAAAATCAAACCAGAGGGGGGGGGGAATACGAGAAAATAATAAAGAACCATTTAAATTAAACACAGAATACAATAACAAACAAAAAGAGCAAAAAAGAGACTTACAGTTAGAAGAAAATTGCGAGAAGAGTCCACTCGAAGGGGCCAGCCAGGCCAGCTCGACCTGCCCAGAGAAAACAGGAGGGAGCGGCAAAACCGCCGGCCTAAGAAACTCAGGCGGCAGTAAAATGGCTGACTCACCCTTCCAGGCGGTTCCAGGGAGAAGGACCGGAGACACAGCAACCCCATCCGAACCGGTCGAAGTCTCCAACAGAAATGAACCACGCAAGTCCAGTTGAGTCAAAAGAAGCCCCACCTACCTGCGTGACTACGTCATCACGTAGGACTAAACTAAGAGGGGAGGAGTGTTCTGTATAAAGAATAGTAGACTCCTAATACAGGATTCTGATTGGCTACAAAACCTGAATGGGGATTGGTTCAATAGGAACCAATCCACGAAGCTGTCAAAAAGGTGGCAAAACTAAATACCTGTCATTGGCTACAAGCCGGCAGACAAAACCTTATAAAAAGGCTGCCGCGGCTTGAGCCAACGTTCTGTTTCTTAACTGTGTTAACTAATAAAGACTTTGTTGTTGGAACCCGGTCTACCTTGTGTTTTTCCAGATGGAACAAATGGGATAAAAATATATATTAGAAACAATGAACTGCGATCATCTAGGTTATTGTAGCTATGTATAAAATAAGATAAGGAATCCATAGGTCAGTGATAATCCTATAAATGGATATAAGGAATAAAGTAGTGAGTATTCAGAGATCTAAGAAAAAAATGAGAGGGGAACAGTGTTTTCTGAAGTCTTGTCATATGCACAAATGGCAAACCAAGAAATATAAATCTAAAAGCATTGTTGGTTTGACTCTTTATGGTGAAAGATTGAAAGAATTAGAAGGATATCAGTGTAATTAAAATATTTTATTGTAGAGTGGAAAGTGTAGTCTGTAGAGTGGATTTTAGGAAAAGTAGGTATGAAAGAAGAAGCTATAATAAAAATAGAATGACTGCAGGAAGAAAACTATAAATCTAGAATGAAAATGTATTATAACATTGATAAATCACCCAGTGCAATGAAGGGAATGGAAACATAACAAGATATGGAAGCTCCTTAGAACAGTGAAAAGAATTATTCCGGAGTGCTAAAGACATTTGTAGAATTATACTAGTAAGAAATATGAAAAAAGAATAGTTGATGAAATGATAAAGTGAAAAAGGCTGTGGATGAAGCAAAGATGCAGATAAGAGTGCAGCATAACCTGAGAGTACAATTGTGTGCAGTGGTGAGAATTCAAATAACTTAACAATTGGTTTGCCCAGGGTCAGGTTGGCTGTCATGGGAGGCATGGTCCATCCCTATCCTCCAGCTCTACTGCACATGCAGAACAAGGTTCCCACAATGGCCAACTTGACTCTGGGCAAATTGGTTGTTAAATTGGGTGCTGCGTGGCAATGGAGAAACTGGCAATGGAGAGGCCAGCATGACAGAAGGAGGAGAGAAAGTGGCCTTCTCATTCCTTGCACCAACTTCTCCATTGCCTGTTTCTCCATTCAGCGCAGAGCCCAGGATCCATTTTGATAACAGGGATTGGGTAATTTAACAATTGGTTCTCCTGAACCAATGTGAACCAGCTGAATTCCATCACTGATTATATGTAATAGGTATAAAGATAATTGCAATTGATACAGGGATTAAAGAAAAGGATAAAGTTTTAAAAAAACAAAAAAAACCAAGGAACTGTATTAAAAGAAATAGAATGTTTTTGTGAAAACAATAACTTTTGTAAGTGGGTGAAGATTGAAACATGCAATCAATGCAAAAATAAATAAAAATAAATTCATGGTGTTATTGCCAAAAATGAATGAAAGTGAGAAATAATATTAGGATGTCTAAGTGAACATCTGTGAGAACATTGAGAAATTTTTAGACTGCAGATAGAATAACTCAAGAAACATTAAAATATGAATGATATTTGCTATGGAATAGTTGTGTATTTGTTTAACAGGAGTTGTGCAGACTATATTGAGAAATGTCAATAAGGAAGAGAAAATGCATTGAAAATTTTGGCTGTAACTATATCTCTTTCTTTTTCTCAGGACCTTCTAGGGAAGAACTCTACCAGATGTATAGGAACCAACATTTTTTCCACTGCCTCAAGGAAGAAAAGACCATAGCTATTACTGCAAAACTGTTTTTAAATGATGAAAAACCATAAAAAAATAAAAACTTTCTCTTCTATCAAACAATTTTAGCATTAGGTTTCCAGTGTTCCATCTTTCCTTATCTTGGTGGAACTGTAGGATTATTTTTCAATTTGTTTGTTTCACTCTTGCAACCTCCTTTTATTTTCTACTACATTTGATTATTTTCTTACGTTCATTTTCTCTTTCTTTATCATTTCAAGTTACCTGAGTTATTTACTTTACCTATCAACTTTTCATATTGTTTCTCACCTTCCTTATTTCAAGCACGTTCTTCCTGAGCACATCTCCTTTCTCACCTCATTTAGCTTTCTGATCTTTTTTACTTTTCTGGGGTTGTTAAATAAAGAGAATGATGATGTTTGTTTTATTATTATGTGAATGAGCTACATACAGTCACATCTATAGCTGTCCTTTACACCATGCTAGAAACAGCTGTTTATTCTTCTATTTTAGGATATGTAAATTTAATGGCTTTGTTTTAGAAAAAGCCATTGTCAACAACCATGTTTTGATTCAGTAACTGTAGGTTAAACAATCCATTTCTTGTACAAAAATACTGCCTGTTTAAATAAGGAATCAGAAGCTTTTTTCTTTTCTTTTCACTGAGATGAACACAGAGGAGAGTCATTTGGACAGCATCTGAGGTTTAAAATTTTAAAGCCTTTGAATCTATTGTTTCCCATTACATATAATTTGGATGCTTTGTTCTGATAACATCAGAGGGGAACCTTCAGGGCCTTCTATGCCTTCAGAGAAGGCCTTAAAAAAATCTGGACCAAAAAATATGAGTATTAAATTATTATATATAATCTATCTAATTTAATTTAATACAATACATTTAATACATTTTCTCTAATCTATGTTCTAAAGTTAAGTTTACTGTCAAGTTCACATCAGCAATGAAAGGGTCACTGTCCTGAAACATATTATCCAATCAGAATCGTCCGTCTCTATCAAAGCCCGGTTAGTTGGCTCATTAATTGGTTAGGACTTCATGAATCCAGGGGAAGGCCAAG
>BLBF01000003.1:22295915-22324657 GCA_015471245.1 Laticauda colubrina | reverse complement strand
CAACTTTAACAGAACTACAATGACGTGGGATAATACCCAAAGGAAGCTAAACAGCACATATATATATTTATACACACACACACACATACACACACACACACACACACACCATATATATATTAGAAATTTGAGAACAAAGATCTAAGAGTTGTAAGCTCATTGGAGAAGGAAAGAAAACAGAATGTAAGAGCCAGAGGGAGATAGTTTGATAAATTCCCACCATGATTTTTTTTTTCAAATGAATTCATTATTTTAATGGCAAAAAGTTAATCTATAAGAAAAATAGTGGACACATATTAATGAAGGGAGATCTATACCATTAAATCTACAATTAGATGGAATGCAAGCAATTAAATGGAATGGAAATATTGTATTAATGGGAGGCACTGGGATCCAGCAGTATCTCTGCTGAAGAAGGTAAGGAATGACTTCTGGTGATCCAGCCTCTCATGCTACTCTGCAGCTTTCCAAGAGCAAAATTTTAAAACAAGGCCATAAGAGACTTTGAAAAGATCTTGGTCTATATCAATACTGTCAGAAACAATATCTGACATCTAATGATCCTTCCATAGGCAAATAATCCATGAAAGAAGCAGACAAAATTGCACTTATCTTTCTAAAATTTTAGGGGTAGCCAAATAATTTCTTTAATTTTAAAACAGTCCAGCATATCTACAGTGTGGTTGTTGCATCATGTCTATTTCTTTCCCAGTATATCTTTGAATAGTAAAATGACCACATAACATTTGACCATGCTTCCAGTAGCATATATTGTTCTCCTGATGGATTTATGCTTATATAAATTGTATTATGGAGTTCTTGCTGTAGTTTCTTAGCCACTTTGCCCAAAACCATGTGCTTCAAATCAATGACCTATCTTAATCGAGAATCCTCAAAGGTCTATTTCTGACTTTCTTGGGCTTATGAAACAGGAGACATGCCATATTTCTTCCTTTTGATTTCTAATATTGTTTGGAAGAGGAATATAAAAGGCAAAAGAGTTTTTCTTTTGAAATTCAGCATGATTTTTTCCCATTGATAAAAGGAGCATATGAGTTTGCAGTCATTTTTAATCTCTGAATGATTTGTTTCCCCTCTTTGTGCAGAATTAATATATAAGGCACATTTTCATTTTAACAATAACAGAAAGAAACTGCTAGAATGAAGATTAACAATAAATATTCAGTGTGGAAATAATGATCTCAGATTTATTCCCATCATACTTCTTGCCTCTGGTTACATGTTTTACATGAGATTATCTCATTTCAATAGTGCTGCTTTTTTCCGTGAAAAAGTGGAGAGAGAAAAAATGGAGTCGATTCTGCTGCCATGTAATGTCATTATCCATCTATACATTATTTATTCTTTTTGGCATGACAAAATGACTTGTTATGACATAAAGTATAATTGTGGAGAAAAGGAGAACAGTGAAGCATGAGTATAATGAAATGCTTTTATCAAAGAGAAAGAAAAACTAGTTGTATTAATTAAATCAAAATATTCCTTGAAGACATACTGCATCTTTTTTTTTTTCCATTATTCCATTACTGGGATAATGCTGTTGTTCTCAAGGAATCCAACATTGTTCTTCTCTTCTCTATTGATTATTAAATTCTAGGAGATTTCAGATCAGAAAGGAGCAATCCATTCTGTCTCTTGGAAAATGAAAGTCTTACATCACCATGTACTTCCAATTTTGGGTTATAATGATAGATATAGATTATAGAGATATAGAGACAGACTGACAGACAGACAGAGACAGAAATGATAGATGATAGATAGATAGATGATAGATAGATGATAGAGAGATAGATAGATAGATAGATAGATAGATAGAGAGAGAGAGAGATAGATAGACAGACAGACAGACAGACAGATAGAGACAGATATAGATATAGATACAGATATAGATGATATAGATATAGATAGTTACTTGGGAATGAATTCTATTGAGCATTATGACATTTACTTTTAAATCAAAAATTATAACTATTTTTACTTAGATTCTCCTTGCTTTAACTTCATTTTTTTTTAAAGAATCCACATATTGTCTATAAATGCACATATTTTTAATGTATTTTTTTAACATGTACATTTTGAAAGTACTTTTAATATAAAAATAAGATGTATATATTTTGCAAGTGTATATATATATTTATGCTACTTGTTATAAATATATACACAAACCAAAGGTGAATTTCAAAAGGCAACTGAACATTCTTGTCTTTTTCCTTGAAAATGTTTCACTTCTTATCCAATAAGCTTCTTCAGTTCTGGCTGAATGTGGGGAATGGAATGATTTATATTCCTTAGTTGTCATCTGGTTGGTGACCCTGAGGGCACAGGTAAACATCCAAGTAGTCTCAAGAAAGCTAATGACTGACCTTCAGAGTGCTATGACAAGATGATCACTAAAGAATATAAATCTTTCAATTCCCCATCATTCAGCCAGAACTGAAGAAGCTTCTTGGATAAGAAGTGAAATGCTTTCAAGGAAAAAAACAGGAAATTCCAGTTGCCTTTTGAAAAAGTACCTTTGGCACAACCATGACTTGGATGAATGAGAATCTCCATAGACATATACACAAATCAATTATAAATTATTTTAGAAATAAATAATTTATTAAAAAATAAATAGAAATTTAAATGACTTAAAAAATTAAACAGACAAAGGACACATGATATTACTGTTCAGACAACAACTATAAGTCAGACAATAGCTGTAAAGTGGGAAGTGTGAATTTGGAAATCTCAGTTTGTTGCACATAGCTTCATAACTTAGATACATAACTTAGATATTCTTGTATACTATCTGGAAGCGAAATCTGATTGTGCCTTCCAACCATCCTCACAATCTTTACACATACATTTTAGAATCTGCAACAGGTTTTAGCATAACTGCATTCCTTAAAAAATGTATTTCTGAGATGATTATACTGCGGTGAAAATCTGTGTTTCAAATATCTGTTAACTGTATTTCTTGATGTGTTACATTGCAGCAACACTACCTTCTCTCAAAGCAATTCAGAACAGAAAAGGGAAAAGAAATTCACATGAAAACACACAGTGATTATATTCAGACATGCAGTTCAAGAAAAAGAAGAGCCATATCAATCTTATTTCACAGGCTCCTTTGACATAATCCAGTAACAATGGTAATATTAAAATGTAATGATAATCTGGTTCAACTGAATTAGTGCAAATGAATTTATCTTTTATTTTTCATTTAGAGACAATGAGATGGAATGGCTGTTTTAAAATATTGGGCTAATCTAAAGCCCATGTCACACTGGCCAACGGATGCAAAAAGGACACAGCGGACGAGCAAAATGTTCCATGCATTGTTATCCGCTCTTAAAAGGGGCAAAAAATTTGCATAACAGGAGCGGATAACACGGACGCGGAGAGGACGCAGGGCGGATGCAAAGCGGGTGCGGAACAGAAGCCCAGCGGATGGAAGCGGATGGAAGCGGATGGCGCAACCGCAGGGCTTCCGGGGGGCCTCAGCGAAGCGGAATGGATACAGCAGATGCAGAACGGACGCTGAACGGATGAAGTGGATGTACAGCGGATGCACAGCGGATAAAGCGGATGCACAGCGGAAGCGGAACGGATGCCGAGCATTAATTGCGCATGCGGGGGGGAAGCATTACGTAAGCCCCCCGGATATAAAGGGAAGCAGCTCGCACGTGGCCAGCATTCCGAGGAAAGACCTGCTGCTGGATACTTCGAGTTCCTTGCCTGCCCTGCCTGCATGCCTGCCTGCCAGCCTTGCTGCCAGCCTGCCTTCCAGCCAGCCTGGGTGCCTGCCTGCCTTCCTGCCAGGTTTTCTGCGAGCCTTCCTGCCAGCCTTCCTGCCAGGCTTCCTGCCAGCCTACCTGCCAGGCTTCCTGCCAGGCTTCCTGCCAGCCTACCTGCCAGGCTTCCTGCCAGCCTATCTGCCAGGCTTTTTGCCATCCTTGGTGCCTGCCTGCAAGCCTTCGTGCCTGACTTCCTGCCAGCCTTCCTGCCAGCCTTCATGCCTGCCAGCCTCCCTGCCAGCCAGCAACCCCAAAACCATGGGGAGGAAGCAAAAGCCTCAGCAACCTGCCGCCATCCCTGGCAAGAGGGACAGGGCCAACCTCCTGCCCCCTGCCCCTGACTCTGCTTCCGCTGGGGCTTCTGCTGAAGCTGCTCCTGGCGGTGGTGCTTCTGCTAGTGCTGGTGCTTCTGCTGGTGCTTACTCTGTTGAAGCTGCTCCTGGTCCTGCTAGTCCTGCTCGACCTGCTCATGCTCCTGGACTTGCTTGTCCTGCTCATGCTCCTGGTCTTGCTCGGCCAGCTCGTCCCGCTCGTGCTCCTGGTCCTGCTCGTGCTCCTGGACTTGCTGGCCCTGCTGGTGCTTACTCTACTGCTGCTGATCCTGGTCCTGCTGCTTCTGCTGCTGATGATGATCCTGCTGCTGCTGCTGCTGCTGCTGATGATGATGATGATTATGATCCTGCTGGTGAGGATGATGATGATGATGATTCTGCTGGTGCTGCTTCTGGTGGTGTGGAGGAGCAGCCCCTACTACATGGGAGGCCCTCTGATGAGGGCCCATCTAGTCCAGCCAAAGGGAGGAAGAGGCGTATGCAACAACGGGAGAGGAGGCAATAATATATTGAGGAGGTGCACAAGGATGAGGTGCTGGAGTGGCTGAGAGAGAACGACTATCTGTGGCGGAAGGGACACCGGCTGTACAGGGACACCAAGCAGAAGCAGGCTTCTTGGAGAGAGATGGCAGAGAGTATGGGTTACACTTCGGAGGTGCTCCTCGGCTGGTGGAAGCACATGCACACCTGGTACGGGAAGCTGCACCTGAAGAAATCTGGCCAGGCCACTGTGAAGCTGACAGACAGAGAGACCTACGTCATGGCCAGGTGCAGCTTCCTGGAGGGTGAGGTCCGCCACCAAGGAGCACCAGCAGCCCCTCTCATGACTCTCTCTCTCCGGCAGCCTTCTGAGAGCCAGTCCTCTTCCGGCCGAGAGTCAGTCCCTGTCTCCAGGCAGGTTTCTGTGGAGCGTGCCACGGCGGAGAACCCACGGACAGGTGTGGTAAGCGTGGTGGAGTGCGTAGAGGACTCCCTGGTGCTGTGGGAGAAAGGAGACATCGAGTCCACCACAGTCCTAGCCGCATCCACCCCCCCAGCTCCACCTCTGCAGAAAGGCAGAGAGCCGGACAGCAGGAGGGGCAGAGCCTCACTGTCCTGCTGGAGATCAGGGACACCATCCGCACCAGCATAGATCTCCTCTCTCAGCTGGTCAGCACCGACTCCTCATCCTCCAACTGCAAGCCCTTCCTCACCTATGTCAACCAGACCCTCAAGGAAATGGCGGATCCACAGTACCAGCTGGTGAAGAACTGGATCACCGAGCTGCTTCACAACCCTCCAGACCCAGAGGAACCTGCTCCCACCCAGTCCAGGTCTGCTCCTCCACCACAGGTCATGTCCCTCCCATTCCAAGGCTTCCCAGAGGCCCTCACCTACCAGGGCTATGGCGACCAGGAGGTCCAGCAGTGCAGGCAGCAGCCCTTCCCAGTCCAGGCACAGCTTCATCGGGCGACACCGTTGCCACCTGTTTCACTGATGCTACCGATGCCACCCACGCCAATGATGCCACCGACAACAGCGATGCCACCCACGCCAATGATGCCACCCATGCCAGTCCTCACCCAGCTGCAGAGCAGACAGCCTCATTACACTACTCCTTCCTCCACCCCACAGTCAAGCCCGGCCTCAGTACATCTGTCATCAGTACTGGGGCTGATGGTGTTGTGTGGCACCCTCCAGCCATACTGCACGCTTTTGTAGGTGGTCCCTGAGGCCAGGTGGCACAGAGTGAGTGCCACCTTGAGCCCAGGTTCCAGGCTGGGCTGGAAGTTGGTGTTTGCCTTGGTCAACCTGGGTGTCAGGCGCTGCACAACTTCGTCAAACATGGCTGGAGGCATCCTCATGAAGTTCTGGAACACCCGAGTGTCTTCGTTCCTGAGCTCCACCATCAGCTTGTTGTACAGTCCATACTC
Organism: Laticauda colubrina; assembly: GCA_015471245.1. Taxonomy (NCBI): domain Eukaryota; kingdom Metazoa; phylum Chordata; class Lepidosauria; order Squamata; family Elapidae; genus Laticauda; species Laticauda colubrina. Next base: position 22,318,612 of record BLBF01000003.1, on the reverse strand, counting down.
TGCTCTTCTCCCGATCCATTTTCAGACCCAGATGCTTCTTGGCCGCCTCCTTTTCTTCCCATAGTAGAGTTCACAGAGCCTGTAGGTGGCTTCGTACTGTTGCAGAAGGATGGTGGCTACCAAAAGGACTGTGGTACGATCCACGGTGGACATGACTGGATGCTGTGGAAGAGGAAGAGTCAGATGAAGGCTGCAGGGGTCTGCACAGGTGGGCTGCTGGTCTGAAAGTGAGTTGCAGACGAGTTGCTCCCCCTTTTTATAGGCAGTATAGGTGTCTCTTTGCATCCTCTAGGCATCCTCTAGGCATCCTCTAGACATTCTTAATATCCGAGATAGGTCCCCTCTGCGAACATTTTTTCCGCTTTAAACGCTTTGTTTCCATGCTTCATCCGTTCTGCATCTGTTCCGCGTCCATTCCGCTTCCTCCCTGCGTCCAGGCGGATGCGAGTTGCGCGGATGCACAGTGGATGCCTAGTGGATATAGCGGATGCGTAACGGATGCGTAACGGGTGCGTAGCGGATGCGTAGCGGATGCAGAACGGACGAACTGGATACATTTTCCACACAAATGTTTTGGGCAGCCCAAAACTTTCGGAGCGGATGAAACGTCCATAAACGGATGCTGGATGGATAGAGAGGAAGCAAAACGAAGGCAGTGAGTATATCGCGTTTTCCAATGGATGGCAAGGTTTTTTGTCCATTTTACATCCTCTTTGCATACGTTGGTTCAGTGTGACATGGGCTTTATTCAATTATCTGCCTTTCTAAATTAGAATAACTAATTTAGGAAAGTAGATAATTGCATTCTATCAGCCCAATATTTTAAAAGATAGAAAAGATTTCAGTTTTGCCCATATTCAGGAAAAAATATATCATCTTATTTTAATGTGCTCCAGAAAATTCCTGCATTATTTTATCTTAATGCTGATTCATGAATCATATGTTAATTTAAAGCTCCCTAGTTGTTGCATTAGCATTATGACTAAAATGAGATCAGTAGCGAGAAAGAGGAAAAGGTCAAATAAACTATTTATACCAAGAGATTTGAAAATAGTTTTATAAAACTTAAAATTGAGTTTAATAAAACCAAAATTGAGTTTAATAAAAGAAAATTAACTATTTTATTATATAATCCATGCAGACAACAGAATACTGTGCCATTTTGGACATAAAGAGATATTGAAGCTCATTTCTTGCTGAACTGTGACTACAATTCATGGTAATTCCCTTTTGTTATATTGTTTTTCTAAGGAGTTTCTGTAATTTTAAATGGTCAATATAATCAAAACACTTTCTATCATTAATAAATTACATATAACTTCTTCCTGTTAGTTATTGACTTTCTCAGTTATCCAGTATTTCTCAGCTATAATGTTTCTTGTTCTAAACCTAGCCTGAACACCTGGCATTTCCCTTTCTACATAAGGATCTAATTTGCATTGAAAGATTGGTGCAATGTTGGAAGACCCAAAAGGCCAAATCATACCAGGGAAGATCTAAATAGTAACTCAACCTTAATGCCAATCTGATGGCACACAATCAAACAAATGATCAACCAATCAATCAATCAATCAGCCTTTTTTGGTGGTCCAAATAGAAACACAAAGGTCTATTCACATATTGCTACTCAAAGTTTTGAGAGTAGAATTAAGACATAGTCTTAAGGACCAGCATGTTAATGGTGGGTCCAATTAGGAACTGATTCAGGAAGTCCTCCTTTTCTATTTAAATATGGTGGTTGGAAAAGATGTAACAATAGGACTGACATCAAAACAAGAACCATGTTGGATTTTCAAGTGGCTTCAAGGTGAACTTTAAAAAAAAAGATCTTCATAGACTTGTTGCATCATGATAGAATCCTGTAACCTTTTCTTCTGGTTAATTGTCACACATATGCTGCAAAAATTCATTGTGACATTTGTTCTGTATGTAAAGTGGATGACTCCAAATCTACCATTCTGATTGGCTAAGGATAAGAACAGTGGATTGGTTCACTAGGAACCAATCCAAAGAGCTGCCAAAAAGGCGGCAAATCCAAATAGCTGCCATTGGCTGCAAGCAGGCAAGCCAGCCTGTATAAAAGGGCTGGCCCCGGCTTCAGCCGGCGTTCCGTTACTGACTGGTTATAATAAAAGTATTTGTTGTTGGAACCCGGTCTACCTCGTGTGTTTTCCGAACAAAACACTGGCGACGAGGATGGGATCGTCCTGAACGGAACAAACCTGCACGTGGTGATAAGAAGCCCAGACTGCAACCAAGATGTCTGGAAACAACGCACCGCCCGCACCCTTCAATCCCAACGAAGAGGATTGGGATTCCTATGCTGATCGCATCCAAATGTACTTGGAGAGCAATGAAATGGAAGGCATTTCCGAACAACGAAAGAGAGCCGTGTTCCTGACGCACTGCGGAACAACCGTGTTTAAAATGGCAAAAGCCCTCGCTAAGCCTCGGGACGTTAAACAATTAACGTGGACAGAATTACAGAGACTCCTCAAAGCACACTACGCTCCGATGGTGTCTAATTTAATAAAGCGACATGAATTCTACCGAAGAGACCAGAGAGAGGGAGAAACCGTCGCCGACTTCGTCGCTGCACTCAGACAAATAGGGGGTGAGTGTGAATTCTCAAACATAGACGAGGCAATGAGAGATCGCGTGGTGTTGGGCCTGAGAGACTCAACCGCACAGAGTAAAATGCTCAACAAGCCCAACATCACCGTTACCGAAGCCATTGCGGAAGCCACAGCCGCTGAAGCTGCGAAAAAATCTGCAGTGGCCCTTAAGAAGATGAACACACACAGCGATGAAACACCAGCCAAAGAGAGAAAGCATCCTGCCACCACGACCCATTATGAAGAGTCTGGTGAAACAAACGAATCGAGCGAAGAGGACGACGAGGTCCACCGTTTGCTCACAAACAAAAAAGAGCGCGAAAGGAGAAAGTGGTGGGAATGCGCTGGCTGCGGAGGAAACCATCCACGAGCCGAATGCAGATTCCTCGATGCCATCTGCCGACATTGCAAAAAAAGAGGGCACATCGAGAAGGTCTGCAGAAACAAAAAATCTTACAGCCCGACGAGACGCAGAAATTCCCCAACACGAGCCGAGCCCAATCGAGCCGAAAGAAAATGGCAACAAGAAAAGCGAGCCAATACACACCAAACTGTCATTATCCAGAGCTCCCAGACGGAAAGTGGAAGAAAAATTAAAATCGTCGTAGAAATCGAGGGAAAACACTGCAAGATGGAAGTGGACTCGGGGTCCTTCCTCTCCATGGTATCGTGGGACACAATTAAACAGTTAGTCCCAGGTATCAAGACCAAAGACTTGATGAAGCAGCACCTAACCCTCAAAGACTATCAGGGAAACCAAATCTCTGTGATGGGCAAGGGACATTTTCAAGTCGCCTACAAAAATCACATCAAGGTGCTTCCACTGACCATAGTCAACCAAGACAGACCAAGCCTCCTGGGCATCGAGTGGTTCGCGCCATTGGGCATCGGGATGACCGGGGTCGATCGAGTGACTACAACCGGCTGGGAAGACGACCTCGTCCGAGAATTCCACGACGTTTTTGACAGATCACTGGGCAAGTACCGGGGAAACCCCATTTCTTTCAATTTAAACCCCCAAATAGCCCCACGAAGAATAAATGCCAGGCAATTAGACCATCCCCACCAAAGGCACCTGTTAAGGACTGGGAAACCCCTCGAGGACCGTGGTCAAGAATACACATTGACTTCGCGGGGCCTACCAAGGGGCATACTTTTCTGATTGTCGTTGATGCCTATTCCAATTGGCTTGAAGTAAAAATCATGCCATCAACGACAACAGAAGCCGTAATAAAGCAACTAGACAGCCTGTTTGCCACCCATGGCATACCAGACATTCTCGTCTCAGATAATGGGCCACAGCTAACCAGCATACCATTTGAGCAATACCTAGCCTCCCTAGGTATAAGACATGCACTAACCGCGCCGGGTCACCCGGCTGCGAACGGCAGGGCTGAGAGAATGGTCCGGTTTACAAAAGAAGGGTTGGAACGAATGGATGCTGGAGATATCCAACAAAAAGTAAACCGGTTGCTCACACTCCAGCACATAACACCCAGTACTATTACAAATAAATCACCAGCAGAACTACTCATGGGGCGAAAATTAAGATCTCACCTGGATAGGTTACACCCAAATTTTACCCCAGAAAACCCCCCTGACTCCTCAACACGGTTCAGACAATTCGAAACAGACGATTTAGTTTACGCAAAAAATTTCTCCGGGGACCCAGTATGGCTACCCAGGCAAATTATCCAGATTACAGGCCCCAAATCCTACCGAGTAAAATTAGACGATGGAAGGGAATGGAAGCGGCATATAGACCAGCTTCGATCTTGAATTATGGAAAGAACCGCGGACTTACAAACATTCACAAAAAAACACGGCGAAATGCAAACCGAGGTGGGGGGGGGAAAGGCGAGAAACGAATAAAGAACTATTTAAAAATAAAACTAACATTCAATACAACCAAAAAGAGCCAACAAAAGACTCACCGTTTGAAGAGACACACGGAAAGAGACCTTCGGAAGCGGCCAGCCAAGCCAGCTCGACCTGCCCCGAGGAAACGGGAGGGAGCGGCAGAACCGCCGGCCTAAGAAACTCAGGCGGCGGTAAAATGGCCGACTCACCCTTCCAGACGGTTCCAGAGAGAAGGACGGACGACACAGCAGCCCCATCCAAACCGGTCGAAGTCTTCACTGAAAATGAACCGCGCAGGTCAAGTCGAGTCCGAAAAAGCCCCACCTACCTGCGAGACTACGTCACCACGTAGGACTGAACTAAGGAGGGAGGGGTGTTCTGTATGTAAAGTGGATGACTCCAAATCTACCATTCTGATTGGCTAAGGATAAGAACAGTGGATTGGTTCACTAGGAACCAATCCAAAGAGCTGCCAAAAAGGCGGCAAATCGAAATAGCTGCCATTGGCTGCAAGCAGGCAAGCCAGCCTGTATAAAAGGGCTGGCCCCGGCTTCAGCCGGCGTTCCGTTACTGACTGGTTATAATAAAAGTATTTGTTGTTGGAACCCGGTCTACCTCGTGTGTTTTCCGAACAAAACAACATTGATATTCGGATTCTACTTTTCACATTCTAATTAAAGCAGCAAGTTTTTGTGAATACTGTACCAGGTCAAAGCAAGATGGACAATGAATCAGATTCACAGTACTAGGCATTAGTCAATTTATAATATAAGGAGTTATTTTGCCAGAAAATGCTGACAAGAAGAGGATTATCTACTATCTAACCAGAGACAGAATCTGTCCTGATTTCCAAATGTCCCAATTGTGAATACTAAAACATAAAAGACTGTAACTTTGCTCTTTTCCATTGTTTGTGGAAAAATCCAGCTTGGCACAGCAATTAAAGTGTCAAGTTACAAGCCAGGAGGCTGTGAGTACTAAGGCACAAAGTGGACCGAGTGATTTTAGGTCAGTTGTATCTTTCAGCCCTCGGAAGACAGCCATGACAAGTTACTTCTGAAAATTAGGCAGGAAAATTACAAGGGGCTTGTAAAGGGCAAGAGTTTAAACATTGATTTGAAAGAACCAATTTCTGTGCATAAGAAAAATGGAAATTTTCACCAATTCCTGATATTCACTAAGTTCATTATACTAGTTTCTACTGATGAATCCAGCATGATGTAGTATTGAACTGGAAATAGATCAGTGCAGTTTTAAGTCCACCATCAGAGTGGAAGGTTCTCTGCATGTTTCAGACAATCTTTCTTTCTCTAAATACAAACTATCCCACCAATTTCTTCTTCAAAAAAGTGAACAAAAACAAGGCTCTATCTTGGAACTCAAACAGGAAAAGCATGATATCAATAAATCAATAAATGATAATTACTAATTAACAAAATAAATGAAGTGAGCTGCTATTAGAATTTAATAACATTTCCCCTCATAATCCAGCCAGTTTATAATTTAGATTCCTATTTTCTAGTCTGATGCTGTATTACTGAAATTCTTCCCCAATCCTTGATATGTTAATTTACAAAAGCAGATAAATTTGTCCACCTCCCCAAGGTTTCTTGCCTGTAAACCAGCAGCCTCCCATTTTTTGGTTGCCAGTGACCGGTTCCATAGAGGCACTTTTTCTGTGGATCGAGGTATGTGTGGCTTTCTGTGCTGCCTGGATTCCACATGTACATAGATGGGGTTTTGCTTGCTTGCATAGCCCAGTTCCTGCTGGACCAAGGGCTGACAATGGTCTACATCCTGGGGGTTACCCAGGGGTGGGATTCTACTGGTTTGGACCAGTTCTGGTAAACCGGTGGTTCCGTTGAGCATTTGGCCCTGGCCCCCCACACTCCTGCTCTTTCCTGTGTTTTGTTTTGTATTTTTTTTTTAGACCACATCTGATCTGCATGGAGTGCATGCTCACCAAACCAGTTGTTATACTGGTTGAATCACCCCACTGGGGTTTCACTGCTGTAAAGGATACTTTTTCCAGATTTTTTTAAAAAAAAATTTATGAGAAGAGGAATGTGGGAGAACTATGTTAAAATTGACAGATATGAGGTATCTTCCGTAAGAGAAAAGATGCTGTCCCTAATCATAACCATGTTTGAATATACATGAATTTGAACTCAGTCTTTTAAGTGGTAAACAATGTTTACCTAAAGAGACAAATATCTCCAATTTAATTTCACCTTCCATAATTAAAAAAAAACGTGAGTTTTTTTTCATCTTATTTATTTAAAAAAATTGCTTATTATATTATCCTGTTAGAATGCACAATTTATTTACTTTAAAAATAAGATATGCGACTATATATTTACCAATCAAATCCAAAAGCTTAATAATACTTTACCTGCAAAACAGCTTAAGAATGAAAGCAGAAGTACGAGTTTCCATGGCAACATCATCTCCAATTTCCAAGGTCAAAAATTCCTCCCATCCAATCATCTGAGAAAGTTGTAGGATTACATCAATCTTCCTGATATTATTTTATAAGCTGTAAAATAAAGTTATTGGTTCAGAGTATATGCAAATATTTATGTGACATTGTTTGCTTTAATTTTTAATTTGGTCATTTTTATACAATTCAGTTGACCTCCCAATGAATTTATATTTTAATGCTTTTTTCCCCCTCATGGCTAGTCATACAACATGTGTTAACAATCAATGGATACCAATTGAAATCATTTGCTACTTGCTCAAACTGAATTTCACTAGCATTTCCGTGTCCAGATATCTTCTTGGCACTTTGACTTAAAATCAAATCATTTGAAAGAGAAGCAAAGTAAATATCATAGGAAATCATTGGAAGTTCATAGTTGTGTTTCTAGAAACATACAGTACATAACTCCCCATAAACTTACTATGTAAATTATTCAAGTTTACAAAATGTCTTTAAAAATATCAGTTGAATTCTGGGCTATGTCATTCAGATACAGATTATAGTTTCAGTATGAAAAGCATACAGTTAAATAAAAAAGAAGGTCTAGTTAAAACCAATTGGTCCAGTAGCAGAAATAACAAATGATACTATTAGAAAAATATATTTTGACAGGAAAAAAAATCAAAATTGGGAAAAGCTAGTTGTCAAAACTTTGAAAAAAAATCACAATTTCTTCCATATATACATATATTCTTCTTGATAGAACTATATATTCAACAGGACAAGATTATCTCAAAGGACACAAGGCTTCCAGTTTAATATGTGAATTGAAATATAGTCCTTCATTTTCAACTCCTCTCAAAATTATGATACTTTTAGAAAACACATTGAAATATCCCAAAAGTTGGACTAGAAGACTTCAAGGTCTTTTCCAACTCTGTTATTCTATTCTATTCTATATTACCAAGAGAAAGGAGATGGTGCTGGATTTCTGGAAGCACAGAAAGGAACCTGCCCCATTGTATATCGAGGGTGTGTGTGAGGAGAGGGTTTCCTCTTTTAAATTCTTGGAAGTGCTCATTAGTCAAGATCTCACCTGGAAAAAAAACATGTTCCTGGTGGTTAGTAAAGCCCCTGTCACACTGAACCAACGGATGCAAAGAGGATGTAAAATGGACAAAAAACCTTGCCATCCGTTGGAAAACGCAATGTATTCACTGCCTCCATTTTGCTTCATCTCTATCCATCCAGCATCCGTTTATTGACGTTTCATCTGCTCCAAAAGTTTTCGGCTGCCTAAAACTTTTGCGCGGAAAATGTATCCAATTCGTCCATTCTGCATCTGCTACGCATCCACTACACATCTGTTACGCATCCGCGATATCCGCAAGCCATACGCAACACATCCGCGCAACTCGCATCTGCCCGGACGCAGGGAGGAAGCGGAACGGATGCAGAACGGATGCCTAGCGGATGCAGAACGGAAACAAAGCGTTTAAAATGGAAAAAACGTCCTCATAGGGGACCTATCTCGGATATTAAAGATGTCTAGAGGATGCCTAGAGGATGCCTAGAGGATACAAAGGGACACCTATACTGCCTATAAAAAGGGGGAGCAACTCATCTGCTCTAACTTTCAGAACAGCAGCCCAGCTGTGCAGACCTCTGCAGCCTTCATCTGACTCTTCCTTTTCCACAGCATCCAGTCATGTCCACCGTGGATTGCAACAAAATCCTTTTGGCAGCCAACATCCTTCTGCAACACTGTGAAACCATGTACAGTCTCTGTGAACTCTACTACGGGAAGAAAAGGAGGCACCCAAAAAAAGTCTGGCAAAGATGGTTAGCCAGAAGAGCACAGTATGTACTTTACGACAAGCTGATGGTGGAGCTCAGGAGCGAAGACACTTGGGCGTTCCAGAACTTCATGAGGATGCCTCCAGCCATGTTTGATGAAGTTGTGCAGCACCTTACACCCAGGTTGACCAAGACAAACACCAACTTCCAGCCCAGCCTGGAACCTGGGCTCAAGGTGGTACTCACTCTGCGCCACCTGGCCTCAGGGACCACCTACAGGAGCATGCAGTACGGCTGGAGGGTGCCACACAGCACCATCAGCTTTGTTGTCAGAAAAGTGGTGCAGGCCATCATTCAAGAATACAAGGAGGAGCTCCTCCAGTGCCCATCCACTGAAGAAGGATGGAAGAAAGTTGCAGAGCAGTGTTATCAGAAGTGGAACTTCCCCCACACTGTTGGAGCCATCGATGGCAAGCACGTGACCTGCAAAGCACCAGCCAAGTCGGGGTGCACTGATCACAACTACAAGGGCTTCTTCAGCATCATCCTCTTCGCCATGGTCGATGCTGACTACAAGTTCATGTACATCGATGTTTCAGGCAACAGCTCATCTTCAGATGCCCAGGTATACAACGCCAGTCACCTCAAGGAGGGGCTGGAAAGCAACCTCATGGTGGGCTTCCCAGATCCAGACCCGCTGCCCAATGACACGCAAGATGTGCCCTACTTCATCTTGGGGGATGACGCCTTCTCCCTCACAACCGACCTCATAAAGCCCTACACCTCCAAATACCTCACCCATGAAGAGAGGATCTTCAACTACAGGTTGTCCAGGGCAAGGCGGGTGGTGGAGAACGCCTTTGGCATCCTGGCCAACAGGTTCCAGGTACTTCTCACCAACATGCAGCATCGCCCAGAGACCATGAAGAGGATCGTGGAAGCTTGCTGCATCCTGCACAATCTCATGTGCACCCGCTACCCAGTCTTGCAGAACAGGCTCGTGGACCTCCAGCAAGGCAATGGGGACATGGAGCCTGGAGAATGGAGGCAAGGGCAGAACCTGATCGACACTGAGGATGTGCAAGGGTCCAACAGAGCCTCACGTGAGGCGAAGAAGCAGCGCAACCTCCGAAAAAACTGGTGCAACTCCCCAGCTGGAGCGGTGGAGTGACAAGAAAGGATGGTAGATGCTTAATGGATGCTTCCTTCAGCCTGTCTCATCACACAGATGAGATTGTCCCATGTATGTTGGGTGTGCCTACAATGAACAGGGCATTTAATAAAGAGTTGTGTTTATGTTGACATGTGTGGATCAATGCTTACATTGTAATTGATAATGAAGGGCCATAGGGGTGGCACCTGGGAGGGTGGACCATACAGTCCCGCTATGCTTGCACTGGAGGTTTATCTATCCCACAACTATTACCCATCCCATAGGTATCCCTGCCCATCCCACAGGTATCCCTTCCCTTCCCACAGGTATCCCTTCCCATCCCACAGCTATCTTAACCCATCCCAAAGGTATCACTGCCCATCCCACTGCTATCTTAACCCATCCCACAAGCATGCAAAGGCTAAACCATTTCTAAAAGTTTCCACCCAGACTTTATAGAAAAAAATTAATGAAGCAAGTGTGTGAAACAAAGATAAACTTTATTAATAACAAGCTGTAAAATAAACATGACCCAAGTCAAGTGTCCAAATAAAGTCCACATATATCCAGGCAGCCAGTCTCTGGCACTCCTCTTGGTCACTCGGAGGTGTGTGCCCAGTCTAAGGTGTTAGGGTGCAGGTGCTGTGGAGATGGGTGCTGCTGCAGTGATGGTCTGAGGTGTTGTTGGAGTGCCTGGCCCCGAGAGGACAACAGGGGACGGTGTGTTGAGGAAGGTGTCGGACAGCTGGCTCAGCCCCGTGATGCTGAGAGGTCCTTCCTCCATGCCATGGGGTGTCAGCCCCAGTACTGAGGCCGGGCTTGGCTGTGGGATGGAGGAAGGAGCAGTGTACTGGGGCTGCCTGGTCTGCAGCGGGGTGAGGACTGGCGTGGGTGGCATCATTGGCGTGGGTGGCATCGCTGTCGTGGGTGGCATTATTGTCGTGGTTGGCATCGGTGGGATCATTGGAACCAGTGGCAAAGGTGTCGCCCGATGACTCTGTGCCTGCATCTGTAAGGGCTGCTGTCTGTGCTGCTGGACCTCCGGGTAGCTGTAGCCCTGGTAGGTGAGGGGCTGTGGGAAGCCTTGGTGTGGGAGGGAGATCACCTGGGGTGGAGGAGCAGACCTGGACTGGGTGGGAGCAGGTGCTTCTGGGTCTCGAGGGTTGTTAAGCAGTGTGGGTGATCCTCTCCTTCACCACCTGGTACTGGGGATCCGCCATCTCCTTGAGGGTCTGGTTGACATAATTGAGGAAGGGCTTGCGGTTGGAGTAGGAGGAGTCAATGGGGACCAGCTGAGAGAGGAGACCTATGCTGGTGCGGATGGTGTTCCTGATCTCCACCAGGACCTTGTGGCTCTGCCCCTCCTGTGGTCTGGCTCTCTGCCTTACTGTGGAGGCAGAGGTATGGGTGGATGCGACTTCGGCAGCGGTGGACTCGATGTCTCCTTTCTCGCACCGCAACAGGGAGTCCTCCTCGCTCTCCACCACACTTTCAACACCTGCCCGGAGGTTCTCCGCTGTGGCACGCTCCACAGATACCTGCATGGAGACAGGGACTGACTCTCGGCCAGAAGAGGACTGGGTCACAGCTGGCTGCCAGAGATAGAGGGTAGACAGAGGGGCTCCTGGTGGTCCTCGGTGGTGGATCTCACCCTCCAGGAAGCTGCATCTGGCCATGACATAGGTCTCTCTGTCCGTCAGCTTAACCCTGGCCTGGCCAGATTTTTTGAGGTGCAGCTTCCCGTACCAGATGTGCATGTGCTTCCACCAGCCGAGAAGCACATCCGATGTGTAGCCCAGACTCTCCGCCCTCTCTCTCCAAGCAGCCTGCTTCCGCTTGGTGTCCCTGTACAGCCGGTGTCCCTTCCACCACAGATAGTTGTTCTCTCTCAGCCACTCCAGCACCTCATCCTCGTGCGCTTCCTCAATGTAGTACTGCCTCCTCTCTCGTTGGTGCATCCGCCTCTTCCTCGCTTTGGCAGGACCAGATGGGCCCTCATCAGAGGGGCTTCCAGGTTGTAGGGGCTGCTCCTCCACACCATCATCATCATCATCATCATCATATTCACCAGCAGGATCATAATCAGCATCATCATCATCAGCAGCAGCATAATCACCAGCAGGATCATAATCAGCAGCAGCAGCAAGACCAGGAGCAGCAGCAGCAGTGTAAGCACCAGCAGCAGGGTCAGCAAGACCAGGAGCACGATCAGAATGAGCAGGACCAGCAGGACCAGGAGCAGCTTCAACAGAGTACGCAGCAGCAGAAGCACCACCGCCAGGAGCAGCTTCAGCAGAGTATGCAGCAGAAGCACCACTGCCAGGAGCAGCTACAGCAGAAGTTCAAGCAACAGAAGAGTGAACCCAAGCAGCAAAAGCCCCAGCAGAAGATGAGTCAGGGACATGGGGCGGGAGGGTGGCCCTATCCCTCTTGCCAGGGATGGCGGCAGGTTGCTGAGACTTTCGCTTCTTTCCCATGGTTGTGGGGTTGCTGGCTGGCAGGAGGGCTTGCAGGAAGGCTGGCAGGCACCAAGGCTGGCAGGAAGCCTGGCAGGAAGGCTGGCAGGAAGCCTGGCAGGAAGCCTGGCAGGAAGCCTGGCACCAAGGCTGGCAGACAGATTGGCTGGCAGGGAGGCTGGCAGCAAGGCTGGCAGGGAGGCTGGAAGGCAGGCTGGCAGAAAGGCTGGCAGGGAGGCTGGAAGGCAGGCTGCCAGCAAGGCTGGAAGGGAGGCTGGAAGGCAGGCTGGCAACAAGGCTGTCAGCGAGGCTGCCCAGGAGGCTGGGAGGCAGGCTGGGAGGCAGGCTTGGAGGCAGGCTGGCAGCAAGGCTTGCAGGCAGACATGCAGGCAAGAACTCAATGTATCCAGCAGCAGGTCTTTTCTCCAAATGCTGGCCACGTGCGAGCTGCTTCCCTTTATATCTGCGGGACTTGCGCATTGCATCCCCCCTGCATGCGCAATTAACGCCAGGCATCCGTTAGGCTTCCGCTGTGCATCTGCTAGGCTTCCGCTGTGCATCCGCTTCATCCGCTGTGCATCCGTTCTGCATCCGTTGTTTCCGTTCCGCATCCGCTTTGCTGTGGTCCCCCGGAAGCCCTGCAGTTGCGCCATCCGCTTCCATCCGTTGGGCTTCCGTTCCGCATCCGCTTTGCATCCGCCCTGCGTCCTCCCCGCATCCGTGTTATCTGCTCCAATTATGCAAATTTTCAACCCTTTTGAGCATGGATACAACGGATGTAACATTTTTCTCTTCCATTGTGTCCTTTTTGCATCCGTTGGGCAGTGTGACACGGCCTTAAGGCTCAACAGAAACTTCATTTCCTTAGAGTCCTGCAGAAAAAATCAGGTGGAACTATGACTATTTCTTTCTTTCCATTGGTCTATGATATAAAGTGTCCTCACATACTGTATAACAGTATAGTATACTGGTCTAATAACTGCAGGCAGGAAGGCGCTACACAGAGTGTTCAATCTGGCACAAGAAACCATTGGTTGCCCTTGAGTATCACTAAATGACATCATCAGGTCTCATTGTTTCAGCAGAATGAGGAAAATACTTAGGGATGATTCACAACCTGGCCAGTGTCTCTTTTTGCTTCTACCATCAGTTAGAAGACATCAAAGCATAACCAGCCATAAAAACAGATTTAAAAACAGCTTTAGACTCTTAAACACAATCACAATATCACTCCATGCACATACAGAAACCCATGAGTAGTCTTTTTTCCCCAATTACTTGTATAGGGATTATTCTCTATACTATTTATGTAGTTTTGTATTTTCTGTTATGGATTGCACCAGAGAGGCTAAACCAATTTTGCTGTATATTTGATGTACAGTGACAATAAAGACTATACCATCCCATACCATACTATACTATACACACTACTCTACACTACTCTACTCTACTCTACTCTACTCTACTCTACTATAATGCTATGTGGAAACCCAGTCAATTCAGCATGTGTATCTCTTGAAAATAAACATTGTATTGCTGTATACATCTAAATCTCTTTGCTGAAAATAAAATAAAAATGAATAACAAAAAACCAATTAGCCTTTCATTTGATTGCCAGTTATATAATTGGAAAAGGTCCTCCAATGTTTTTATTGCTGTCTTCCTATTTCCAAAGAATTGAAATATTTATTCTATAAAGAAAACTTGGTTAAGAAATATTTCCATTTAAATATTGAATGGTTATATAAGATATCCTCATTCCAAACCTCGTAGAAAAAATATCACCTAAAAACAAGGCAACAGGAATACTTTATATGATTCTGTAGAGATTCTCAGTCATCCTGGTCATGGTTGTCCCAAAGTAGCTTTTTCAGCAGGCAACTGTACTTTCTTGTTTTTTGTTTCTTTTGAAGTCATTTCACTTCTCATCCAAGAAGTTTCAGCTCTGACAGGACAGTGAGGAATGGAAGGATTTATATTTCTTGCAGGCAGCTGGTCATTTACATCCTTTTAGAGGGTTGTTGAAATATTTGGAGGTTTATCTGTGTCTCAGGGTCACCTCTGGGTCAACACTATTCAATCTCCTTGGATGAGAAGTAAAAACAAAAAAGTCCAGTTGCCTCCAGAAAGAGTGCCTTTGGGACACTTTTATATGATGCATTACCTTCTGAAGACAATCAGGTTTGCAAGAATGGCATTTCTGCCACCATTTGTGCACTGCCTGGTTCATAAAAAAGAAGACGATGCTCTTTGCCGATGGACCCTTTTATTTATGTGTGAATATTATTTTGTTTTCTTCTCATTGGATGATGCATGAAAATATTGGGTGTGCAGTTAAGTTGGCATAGTGTGTACTGCTCTAGTCCATGAGAAATAAGGAACTGATCAGCCTACTTGATCAAGAATGCAGAGCCAGCCTAAAGTTCTTGAAACTGGATTGGGGATAAAGATTCTACTTCTTGGTCAACTAAATCTGCTTGAAATTAACAAAGATAGGGGAGCACAAAGGGGCTGAAAGACAACATATGCTTCTTTACTAATTTGCCTTAAGAGAGGGGAATTCAGCATGTTAAATTAGTATAAGGCTGTAAATTATATAAAATATTTGAACATCATTGATGTAGTTCATTTTTGTACCTAGCAGTTATGCACAATACAGTACATTAAAATAATAGTGACAATAAAATATATTAAAAAGAGTATTTTAATTTTTCTTATATTTCTTTTTCTAGCCTTATGCCAAAATATACTTGCTTTGTACAACATCTGTTTTCCTAGTTTCTAAAATATCTGGAAATATCACAACCTTTCTTGGCTCAGTTGTTAAATGAATCACTGCAGTGGTTAAGTCAGTTACACAGTTGTTAGGTGAATCTGGCTTCCCCATTTACTTTGCTTATCAGAAGGTCTCAGAAGGTGGACGTGTGATCATGTTACTCTGGGACTGCAACCATCAGAAATATGAATCAGTTGTCAAGTGTTTTGAGTGTTAATCTCCTGGCTATGGGGGTGCTGCAATGGTCATGTGTGAAAAACGATCATGTCACTTTTTTCAGTGCTGTTGTAACTTTGAACGGCCATTAAATCAGATGTTGTAATCTGTAGGAAAAAGAGAATGTAAATAAATCCATTTGAGCACAAAGAAAGAAAGAAAAATTAAAAGTGGGACAAAAGGGATTGAAGAAGGAGATGAAGATGAAGATGAAGTAATTTTTTCAACTACCAGCAACTCTTTCCTTTGCCACCAGCCTGCTTTTATTAGCAGTTGAATTCAACCTCTCTATACCTATTCCCTCCCTCTCTCCTTCTCTCCTTCCCCCCTCCCCTCTCACTCTCTGAATATTCAATTTGCAAGCTGTTAATGTGAGTTTCCTTGTGAATGCCAATTGTATTCAGTTACTCTTTTTCTTTTAAAACTCCTTCTCCCTAAGGCAGTTTCAGGACTTGAACTACAAAATAAAGTCACAGGGCAAGGTAGCATCCCCGAGAGATATCTCCCAACCTATTTGTCCTTCCTTTTTTTTCCTTCTACTTTTTTAAATTAATTCACTTGGAGTAAACAGACACACTTGTTAGTTAACACAGTCATATAGTTTTTGCAAATTTAAGCTGCTAGACCTGGTTATAGGTTATAGGACCTTTGAGCATTAAACACAGATTACTAAAAGTATTGGAAGCTAGTCTTTCATGCATACCTATATTTTTCACCTATTTTAGCCTTAATGAAACAAGCACATGATTCCATTATGCTAAGTTCCCTGTGTATTTCTGTAGTCAGTTCACCTACAGATTTCTCAGGAAAAAGAGTGCAAGGATACACATATGGTAATAAAGCAGGTTGAGCTTTCAGTGCTAAATTGTACAGGGCCACGCATTCATACAAAAACACAACTGACACTTTACATTTGTGTATTTAATTGATTTATAGTTTCACTGCCGGATGCATTGCCTCTCTTTGTCTTGTTCCTTTATTAGTTATGAAGGCAAGAGATGGCAGGAGCTTAGATATTACCTGCTTAGATATTTGTTGGTAAAAATATTAAATAAGACATGATCACTTTTCTCATTCTTCATTATAGATTTGAGTGATGATAACAATGTTATCCAGAAAATATACCCAATTGATCAGATATCAAGGCCAACGGCTTTTAAGTTTGTAAAGAAAGGAAAAGGAATGTATCATAAAGATTTATCCTCTGTATCCTATGATTGGAAAGGGCAGGCAGCTGTTTCTGGAGAATAGAAATGGTTGGCTTCACATCTCTCTATTTCTGTCTGTCTATCTGTTCCCCCCCCCCTCTCTCTCACACACACACACACGCACACGCACACGCACACGCACAAACACATACATACTTGGCCAGTGAACTTCAAAGTGACTTAAGAGTATGTTTCTCAATTCCATTTATAAAGCCCATGTCACACTGAACCAACGGATGCAAAGAGGATGTAAAACGGACAAAAAACCTTGCCATCCGTTTGAAAACACGATGTACTCATTGCCTCCGTTTGGCTTCCTCTCTATCCGTCCAGCATCCGTTTATGGACATTTCATCCGCTCCAAAAGTTTTGGGCTGCCTAAAACTTTTGCACGGAAAATGTATCCAGTTCGTCCATTCTGCATCCGCCACGCATCCGCTACGCATCCGTTACACATCCGCTATATCCACTTGGCGTCCACTGTGCATCCGCACAACTCGCATCCGACCGGACGCAGGGAGGAAGCGGAACGGACACGGAACAGATGCAGAACGGATGCAGAATGGATGCAGCACGGAAACTAAGCATTTAAAGCGGAAAAAACGTTCGCAGAGGGGACCTATCTCGGATATTAAGGATATCTAGAGGATGCCTAGAGGATGCAAAGGGACACCAATACTGCCTATAAAAAATGGGAGCAACTCGTCTGCAACTCACTTTCAGACCAGCAGCCCACCTGTGCAGACCTCTGCAGCCTTCATCTGACTCTTCCTCTTCCACAGCATCCAGTCATGTCCACCGTGGATCGTACCACAGTCCTTTTGGTAACCACCATCCTTCTGCAACAGTATGAAGCCATCTACAGGCTCTGTGAACTCTACTACAGGAAGAAAAAGAGGCGGCCAAGAAGCGTCTGGGTCCGAAAATGGATTGGGAGAAGAGCAGAGTATGGACTGTACAACAAGCTGATGGTGGAGCTCAGGAACGAAGACACCCGGGCATTCCAGAACTTCATGGGGATGCCTCCAGCCATGTTTGATGAAATTGTGCAGCGCCTGACAACCAAGTTGACCAAGGCAAACAGCAACTGCCAGCCCAGCCTGGAACCTGGGCTCAAGGTGGCACTCACTCTGCGCCACCTGGCCTCAGGGACCACCTACAAAAGCATGCAGTATGGCTGGAGGGTGCCACACAACACCATCAGCATTGTGGTCAGAGAAGTGGTGCAGGCCATCATCGAAGAATACAAGGAGGAGCTCTCCAGTGCCCATCCACTGAAGAAGGATGGAAGAAAGTTGCAGAGCAGTGGTATCAGAGGTGGAACTTCCCCCACACCGTTGGAGCCATAGATGGCAAGCACGTGGCCTGCAAAGCGCCAGCCAAGTCGGGGTCCACTTATTTCAACTACAAGGGCTTCTTCAGCATCGTCCTCTTCGCCATGGTCGATGCTGACTACAAGTTCATGTACATCGATGCTTCAGGCTACGGCTCATCTTCAGATGCCCAGGTATACAACACCAGTCACCTCAAGGAGGGGCTGGAAGGCAACCTCATCGTGGGCTTCCCAGATCCAGACCCCTTGCCCAATGACACGTACGATGTGCCCTACTTCATTGTGGGGGATGATGCCTTCTCCCTCAGAACCTACTTCATGAAGCCCTACACTTCCAGACTCCTGACCCGTGAAAAGAGGATCTTCAACTACAGGCTATCCAGGGCAAGGTGGGTGGTGGAGAATGCCTTTGGCATCCTGGCCAACAGGTTCCAGGTACTTCTCACCACTGTGCAGCATAGCCCAGAGACCGTGAGGAGGATCGTGGAAGCTTGCTGCATCCTGCACAATCTCATGCGCACCCGCTACCCAGTCTTGCAGAACAGGCTCGTGGACCATCAACAAGGCAATGGGGACATGGAGCCTGGGGAATGGAGGCAAGGGCGAAACCTGATCAACACTGAGGATGTGCAAGGGCCCAACAGAGCCTCATGTAAGGCGAAGAAGCAGCGCAACCTCCTGAAACACTGGTGCAACTCCCCAGCTGGAGCGGTGGAGTGGCAAGAAAGGATGGTAGATGCTTAATGGATGCTTCCTTCAGCCTGTCTCATCACACGGATGAGATTGGGCCATGTATGTTGGGTGGGCCTACAATGATCAGGGCATTTAATAAAGAGTTGTGTTTGTGTTGACATGTGTGGATGATTATTACATTGTTATTGATAATAAAGGGCCATAGGTGTGGCACCTGGGAGGGTAGACCATACAGTCCCACTATGCTTCCACTGGAGGTTTATCTATCCCACAGCTATTATCCATCCCAAAGGTATCCCTGCCCACCCCACTGCTATCTTAACCCATCCCACAAGCATGCAAAGGCTTAAGCCAATTCTAAATTTTTCCACCAATACTTTAAAAAAAAAAACAAATTAAGCAAGTGTGTGAATCAAAGATAAACTTTATTGAACAACAAGCTGTAAAAGAAAAATGACCCAAGTCTAGTGTCCAAATAAAGTCCACAGGTAGCCAGCTACCCGGTTTCTGGCACTCTTCTTGGTCACTTGGAGGTGTGCCCAGTCTCAGGGGTGAAGGGTCCAGGTACTGTGGTGGTGGGTGGTGCTGGAGTGCCTGGCCTCAAGAGGACAACAGCGGACGGTGTGTTGAGAAAGCTCTCAGACAGCTGGCTCAGCCCCCTGATGCTGAGAGGTTCTTCCTCCATGTCATGGGGTGTCAGCCCCAGTACTTATGACAGATGTACTGAGGCCGGGCTTGGCTGTGGATGGAGGAAGGAGTAGTTTAGTGGGGCTGTCTGCTCTGCAGCTGGATGAGGACTAGCATGGGTGGCATCATTGTTGTGGCTGGCATCGCTGTTGTCGGTGGCATCATTGGCGTGGGTGGCATCGGTAGCATCAGTGAAACAAGTGGCAACGGTGTCGCCCGATGAAGCTGTGCCTGGACTGGGAAGAGCTGCTGCCTGTGCTGCTGAACCTCCTGGTAGCCGTAGCCCTGGTTGGTGAGGGCCTGTGGGAAGCCTTGGAATGGGAGGGACATCACCTGGGGTGGAGGAGCAGATCTGGACTGGGTTGGAGCAGGTTCCTCTGGGTCTGGAGGGTTGTGAAGCAGCTTGGTGATCCGGTCCTTCACCAGCTGGTACTGTGGATCCGCCATTTCCTTGAGGGTCTGGTTGACATAGGTGAGGAAGAGCTTGCAGTTGGAGGATGAGGAGTCGGTGTGGACCAGCTGAGAGAGGAGATCTATGCTGGTGCGGATGGTGTGCTTATCTCCAGCAGGACAGTGTGGCTCTGCCCTTCCAGCTGTCCGGCTCTCTGCTTTACTGCGGAGGCGGAGCTGGGGGGGGTGGATGCTGCTAGGAGTGTGGTGGAATCGATTTCTCCTTTCTCCCACAGCACCAGGGAGTCCTCTAAGCACTCCACCACTCTTACCACACCTGTCTGCGGGTTCTCCGCAGTGGCACGCTCCACAGAAACCTGTCTGGAGACAGGGACTGACTCTCGGCCAGAAGAGGACTGGCTCTCAGCAGGCTGCCAGAGAGAGACGGTCGTGAGAGGGGCTGCTGGTGCTCCTCGGTGGTGGACCTCATCCTCCAGGAAGCTGCACCTGGCCATGACGTAGGTCTCTCTGTCTGTCAGCTTCACAGTGGCCTGGCCAGATTTCTTCAGGTGCAGCTTCCCGTACCAGGTGTGCATGTGCTTCCACCAGCCGAGGAGCACCTCTGAAGTGTAACCCATACTCTCTGCCCTCTCTCTCCAAGCAGCCTGCTTCCACTTGGTGTTTCTGTACAGTCGGTGTACCTTCCGCCACAGATAGTCGTTCTCTCTCAGCCACTCCAGCACCTCAACTTCGTGCACCTCCTCAATATAGTATTGCCTCCTCTCCCGTTGTCGCATACACCTCTTCCTCCCTTTGGCTGGACCAGATGGGCCCTCATTAGAGGGGCTCCCAGGTAGTAGGGGCTGCTCCTCTTGCCAGGGCTGGCAGCACATGGCTGAGGCTTCCTCTTTTTCCCCATGTTTGTGGGGTTGCTGGCTGTCAGGGGGGCTGGCAGGAAGGGTGGCAGAGAGGCAGGCAGCAAGGCTGGCAGGCAGCAAGGCTGGCAGGCAGGCAGGCAGGCACCAAGGCAGTCAGCAAGGCTGGCAGGGAGGCAGCCACCAAGGCTGGTAGGGAGGCAGGCACCAAGGCAGGCAGCAAGTCTGGCAGGATGGCAGGCAGCAAGGCAGGCAGGCAAGGCACTCAATGTGTCTGGCAGCAGGTCTTTCCTCTGAATGGTGACCTGCTTCCGAGCTGCTTCCCTTTATATCCACGGGCTGACACAATAAATCTCCCCTGCATGCGCAATTAACGCCAGGCATCCGCTAGGCTTCCACTGTGCATCCGCTAGGCTTCTGCTCTGCATCCGCTTCATCCGTTGTGTATCCGCTGTGCATCTGCTTCATCCACTTGGCGTTCGGTCTGCATCTGCTGTATCCGTTCCGCGTCCACTTTGCTGAGGTCCCCCGGAAGCCTAGCGGATGTACCATCCGCTCCCATCCACTTCCATCTGCTAGGCTTCCGCTCTGCATCCATTTTCCATCCACCCTGCGTCCTCCCCCCGTCCGTTCCTTTCCGTGTTATCCGCTCTGGTTATGCATATTTTCGCCCTTTTTGAGAGCGGATAACAATGGATGGAACATTTTTCTCGTCCGCTGTGTCCTTTTTACAAACATTTTGCATCCGTTGGGCAGTGTGACAGGGCCTTTACAGGGTAAGGTGTGCCTTTTCTATTGGGCTGGTATTTGCAATGCATTCTGATAAGTGCTGAAGTTAGCTCATGATACAGAAAGTTCCTGGGTATATGTATACCTATATAAAACATATAGAGAGAGGGCATGCTCACATTCTACTGTCCAAGCTGTGGAAACTTCAGACAAATCTTGTGGTCATTCACTTTATGACATGGTGTAGCATTCATTTATATCAAATGAGAATTTCTCACCACATTTCTTTTAGTACCTTTTACAAATCATATGCACATATCTTTAAGTTGTGACAGCTTTGTGTTTCTCAGGTCAGGGAAAATCATCTTTGAACTAGCAGGTGTGATACGCACCAGCTGTCATCATATGGGATACATTCATAAGAAATACTTGTCATGTGAAGTTGAGAATGTAAATGTAAATGTAAAGTAAATATGGCATAAGCATAACATTTCACTCAAAGATTTTAATTAAGACAGATGAGTGCTGGAGGGTATTATTCCTCTTCCAATCAACACAAGAAGGAATGTTTCAGATGATTCCATGTTATTACTACTGCTAAAATATTTTGTTATTTTCTCCCCACAATATACCCTCAATATTTTTGTGACAATTGAATACATGAAATCTCAATGGGCAAGGGCAGGGGAGAGAAATTTTGGATTATAATTTTCTATTTTCTTTTCTGTATTATTAAAGTTATACACCCCTAATCCTGAATTATACTAAATAGTTTTCAAATCAGACTATGCTTCTCCATAAAGAAAGACAGTTCTGAGCTGCATGGACAGACAGACATAAATTAAGATTTTTGAAAGACATCTCCATCTATACTCACACAGGCCTGAATAAACTTCTATCAAAAGAAAAATGTAGTGTGAACCAAAGATTGTTTACCCTATCAAGGAGATACTGGAATCAAATAGAATCAACTGCCAAGATTAAAATATGTAGGATAAACAGAATGCCAATGATACCAATCAATAAAACCTTGCATAACTGCAACAAAGAATTCGGAGCAGAACTACTTATTAGCTACCCATGACCTAAAAGCAAACTACATATTTGTCTGGGATAGTAAAGAAATAATCAATCAAACAGTAGAAGAGACACAAAATTCCCTGGAAGCTGGATGCCCACATAATAGACCCATCAACAAAACAATAGCAGATACGATTTACCACCCAATCAGGTGCAAGAAATTATTCAAAAAAAATTATTGAGTTGGATCAATCAGAACATAATGAACAGTGCATCCAAGTATCAATCAATCAAGATTTTCCAAAAAGAATACAATCACCATCCAATCCTACATAATTCAAAACCATATAGATTTTAAATACAGTAAGGCAACTCCCACTTGGGCACCCTTGCACTGATGAAATTTTGCATAAGAATATAGTCTATGACTATATTTTAGCATGTAGCTACTGATATTATATGTCATT
>BLBF01000003.1:22265751-22290915 GCA_015471245.1 Laticauda colubrina | reverse complement strand
AGCCATAATTCATGACCACAGAGATGTCTTCGAATAGCGCTGTCTCTTCAGCTTTGTAATGGAGATGAGCCTGAAACAAGTAGCACATATATGCAAGGGGAACCTTTACACACACACACACACACACACACACACACACATCCCGATTTATATGTATTCAATTTAAACTCATCCCTATAAATCATTAAAATGCAAATCAAATGGTGTAACCCAATAATTATAAAATTCAATTGACAACTTAAGTCCCTCTCCAAATGTTTTTATGTACTGAAATCCTTGAGTGTGATATTTGATGGAATTGCACTGAATAACTTTTGGAATTTTTTTGTTTCATCAAATCAACATCCTGCAACTTGATAGTGATGTATAACCTGTACATGATGATAAATATTGGTATCCAATGTATACTGTCATCTTATTTTTTTATGCCCCCACCCATATTGCACATACTATAGATCTATTAACAAGATTTCCATGAGGGAGTACAATAAATCTCAATGCGTAGTGAAAAAGACAAAAATCTCCATCTTATAGTGAAAAGCAAGCATATTTTTCACCATCCTAAAAACATTGAACTTTCTATTACAATTTAAATCTGATATACCTGAGTCCTGACATCATGAAAGGGCATCAACAAGAATAAACCTATAGTGAGATCTTCCTGTATTTTTCAAGGTTTTATCTTCTTCGGGCAGAACAGATAAATCTTCCGAATATATTATGTAGCTGTGAATGCATTAAACACAAATCCTTTGAAATCTTAATTCGGGAGAGCAAATTGAGCTGGCATATATTCCATTGGTTGCAAGCTCCATCCCTCTAGTACAATGTATCTTACTTCTCTTTAAATTATCACAATTAATTCTAAGTCTGCATCAATCTTTATAAAGTAGGATACATTCATCTTATCCCCCATTGCCTATTTTTAGTGTTATATATTCTCTGCTTTGATGATGCTTAAAGGCTCACCAATTATAGCAATGGCCTTTGAAGGTCTCTAATACCATTAATTTTTTTTTCCAGGTTAATTAAAGAAGGAGTTAAATTGAGCTATTTCTTCTTTACTGTTGTCAGTAATGCACCATATGTTAACTGAATTATAAATTGAAAGAATTGTAACAGAAAGTCCACCTTTTCCCATATCACACACAGTCATGGATCTTTGTAAATCTGTTCCTTTGTAAACAATTAACTAAAAGTTAAATTTGATTTCTCAGGCAAAATATTGAAAAGCTGCCAGATTATTAAGAACTGGAACTTTGTTTGGAAGTCTTAGTTCCAGCATAAATATAAACCCTAAGCCTTGGATTTTTCTTGCCACAACATATTATGAACAAAAATATAGTTTCAAAAAGCCTATTTTCACAATGGAGATTCACACTCTTATAATTTTAGGAAATGTTAATTGCCTGAACATAATCATTTGGGGATTTCCAAGCTAAATAGGAAAAACAAGGTAGTACGTTACCTTATCTGTACACACATCACAGGTTGGAGTTAATTCAAAGAAAATTGTAATTTTGGAGTTGAAGATTTAAATATTTAAAACACCATATTATATTAATGATCTCTAAGTTTGACAATAGCATAGGCTTATTCTACTTAGAGACTCCTCCAAGTCCAAA
The DNA here is from genome assembly GCA_015471245.1 of Laticauda colubrina. Classification (NCBI taxonomy): domain Eukaryota; kingdom Metazoa; phylum Chordata; class Lepidosauria; order Squamata; family Elapidae; genus Laticauda; species Laticauda colubrina. The sequence continues at coordinate 22,289,290 of BLBF01000003.1, read as the reverse complement.
ATAAGCAGTAACAATAATAAAAAACAAACTGGCTTAATAGGCTATGGACATATGTGAGGGGAATAAGTGAAAACCAAAGAAAGGTGTTTGTGTAATGCTGTCTCAAAGAACTGTTGTGAGTGACATTAAGTATAGGGATAGAAATAAGTAATGTTGGCATTGCCATGATAATGAAGTTATGCCTGGGATATTATTTTGGTGCCATAGAGTCTTGTGGATGCCACAAGAGTAGAAGTTGGTTATGTAGGCATTATAATAAATCTCCAGAGTCACTTTAGATAGTGAGATGGGTGGCTTATTAAATCAACCAACCAACCAACCAACCAACAAATAATACTGTTTTATCTTTATTCATTCCCTGAAGTCTGGAAAGACAGCTGTATTTGGCCAAGTTCCAGTTATTCAAGATCACTAAAAAAGTGGAAAGAATCTTGTTATTTATGTATGCTTTCCTAAGATAACATCTCAACTTTTTACTAAAAGAGCTCCTGAGTTGTAATGCAGGAAGACATACAGACACAACACATTTCAAATGAAATAGCAACAAAACGCTTAAGAACTGGTATACGAAGTGTGCAACTGTATTCCAGATAAAATCAGAATGTATTGGTTATGCATTGTTATGATTAGCCAGCAGCAGGTGTAGATGGCTGAGGAGAGAGATGACTCTGATGAGGGGCCAAGACCATCATGCAGTAGGCATCAGGAAGGGCATCCAGACAGTAACTGCTCAGCACCATTTAGCCAATTTGACTCCACCCCAAACTAAGGGATTCAGATTCATAAAAAGAAAAAATAAATCTTACCTAGGGTAGATTGTTGTATCATACTTATGCGGAATATCTGCTATCCAATTCCTGATGAAATATGTGATACTGTTGCCTTCAAAGATTGTGGGGGCTGGCAGCAGTGATAAGGAGGTTCTTGAGGAGTCTGTGCCCAGTGCATGTGCATATAGGATTACTTGGAGGAAAGAACAATTACAGCAGCGCAGGTGACCTGGTAGTAAGGTTGCAAGGTAATGGCCCCTCCCTCAAGAGAATAAAAGCCAGGTTTGGAAAAGCGTTCTTTACAGACAGCAAAGAAGCTCTTAAACTCAACTGGTGGACATCTTAGTTCGTGTTTGGAAAAAATTGCAAATTAGTTCTTATCTCTGTTTTTTTGGCAGCCTTGACAAACAACTTGGCAAGGGTCTTTCTTGTCGGAGCTAATTAATGCAAAGCAGCCTTCAGAACAGAATTTGTTATTAAACCTTAAAAGGTGAGGGCTGCTTCCTTTGTTTATGTTTGCTCTTTGGGAACATGGTTGGGTCAGAACATACATGATGAACTGAAAGAGATATAACCCATCAAACTTTTTGAAAAAGAGCAAACTACAATCTTGACACCCTAATGTAAACTTGTCCCATGTTGCAATCAACATGGTTTTGAGAAAATAATGAAGTGGCACAAAGCTTTCGTCTAGGAATATCATTTAGCAGTTTAGCATAACTGTTGGCGAGTTGTTTATCAAAGCTAGAACTTGCTAAGCTTATCTCTACCTTAATCATATACCTAGGTTTGCCTCCTACTCAGAAGGTTGAGATTTCAACCCCAGGCAGAGTGCAAAGAAAAAATATCTGCTATGAATTCCACATGCAGTAGGCATCAGGAAGGGCATCCAGACAGTAACTGCTCAGCACCATTTAGCCAATTTGACTCCACCCCAAACTAAGGGATTCAGATTCATAAAAAGAAAAAATAAATCTTACCTAGGGTAGATTGTTGTATCATACTTATGCGGAATATCTGCTATCCAATTCCTGATGAAATATGTGATACCAAATTGTCTGTGTCTTTCTGTGTGTGTTTTACTAGCTTCAAGGTCCAAGTCAAGTATTAATTTTGTCCTAAAATGCTATAGAAAGTTTGGCACCAGATTTTTAAGACTTAGATCAATGGTTCTCAAACTTCACAGTTTTTGGGACCTTCAACTCCCAAAATTTTCTAGCCAGATATTTTTTCTTTTCTATGTTATAAGGTAGTTCTGTAAAGCCCATGTCACACTGCACCAACGGATGCAAAGAGGATGTAAAACGGACAAAAAAACCTTGCCATCCGTTGGAAAATGCGATGTAATCACTGCCTCCATTTTGTTTCCTCTCTATCCGTCCAGCATCTGTTTACTGACGTTTCATCCGCTCCAAAATTTTTGGGCTGCCTAAAAATTTTGGGCGGAAAATGTATATAATTTGTGCGTTCTGCATCCGCTACGCATCCGCTAGGCATCCGTTACACATCTGTTACGCATCCGCTATATCCACTAGGCATCCTCTGTGCATCCGCGCAACTCCTTCCACCCGGACGCAGGGAGGAAGCAGAACGGACGCGGAACGGATGCGGAACGGATGCAGAACGGATGCAGCATGGATGCAGCAACATCCTCAGAGGGGACCTATCTCAGATATTAAGGATGTCTACAGGATGCCTAGAGGATGCCTAGAGGATGCAAAGGGATACCTATACTGCCTATAAAAAGGGGGAGCAACTCACCTTGATCTCACTTTCAGAACAGCAGACCACCTGTGCAGACTTCTGCAGCCTTCATCTGACTTCCTGTTCCACAGCATCCAGTCATGTCCACCGTGGATCATAACAAAGTCCTTTTGGCAGCCACCATCCTTCTGCAACAGTGCGAAGCCATCTACAGGCTCTGTGAACTCTACTACAGGAAGAAAAAGAGGCACCCAAAAAAAGTCTGGGTCCAAAGATGGATCGCCAGAAGAGCACAGTACATACTTTACGACAAGCTGATGGTGGAGTTCAGGAGCGAAGACACTCAGGTGTTCCAGAACTTCATGAGGATGCCTCCAGCCATGTTTGACGAAGTTGTGCAGTGCCTGAAACCCAGGTTGACCAAGACAAACACCAACTTCCGGCCCAGCCTGGAACCTGGGCTCAAGGTGACACTCACTCTGCTCCACCTGGCCTCAGGGACCACCTACAGGAGCATGCAGTATGGCTGGAGGGTGCCACCCAGCACCATCAGCTTTATTGTCAGAGAAGTGGTGCAAGATATCATCGAAGAATACAAGGAGGAGCTCCTCCAGTGCCCCTCCACTGAAGAAGGATGGAAGAAAGTTGCAGAGCAGTGGTATCAGAAGTGGAACTTACCACACACCGTTGGAGCCATCGATGGCAAGCACGTGGCCTGCAAAGCAACTACAAGGGCTTCTTCAGCATCATCCTCTTCGCCATGGTCAATGCTGACTACAAGTTCATGTATATCGATGTTTCAGTCAACGGCTAATTTTCAGATGCCCAGGTATACAATGACAGTCACCTCAAGGAGGGGCTGGAAAGCAACCTCATGGTGGGCATCCCAGATCCAGACCCGCTGCCCAACGACACGCAAGATGTGCCCTACTTCATTGTGGGGGATGACGCCTTCTCCCTCACAACCTACCTCATGAAGCCCAACACCTCCAAATACCTCACCTGTGAAGAGAGGATCTTCAAATACAGGCTGTCCAGGGCAAGGCGGGTGGTTGAGAATGCCTTTAGCATCCTGGCCAACAGGTTTCAGGTATTTCTCACCAACATGCAGCATCGCCCAGAGACCATGAGGAGGATCGTGGAAGCTTGCTGCATCCTGCACAATCTCATGCGCACCCGCTACCCAGTCCTGCAGAACAGGCTCGTGGACCTCCAGCAAATCAATGGGGACATGGAGCTTGGGGAATGAATGCAAGGGCAAAACCTGATCAACACTGAGGATGTGAAAGGGCCCAACAGAGCCTCACATGAGGTGAAGAAGCAGCGCAAACTCCTGAAACACTGGTGCAACTCCCCAGCTGGACCGGTGGAGTGTCAAGACAGGATGGTAGATGCTTAATGGATGGTTCCTTCAGCCTGTCTCATCACACTGATGAGATTGGTCCATGTATGTTGGGTGTGCCTACAATGAACAGGGCATTTAATAAAGAGTTGTGTTTATGTTGACATGTGTGGATCAATGCTTACATTGTAATTGATAATGAAGGGCCATAGGGATGGCATCTGGGAGGGTGGACCATACAGTCCCACTATGCTTGCACTGGAGGTTTATCTATCCCACATCTATTACCCATCCCATAGGTATCCCTGCCCATCTCACAGGTATCCCTTCCCATCCCACAGCTATCTTAACCCATCCCAAAGGTATCACTGCCCATCCCACTGCTATCTTAACCCATCCCAGAAGCATGCAAAGGCTAAACCATTTCTAAAAGTTTCCACCCAGACTTTATCGAAAAAAATTAATGAAGCAAGTGTGTGAAACAAAGATAAACTTTATTAATAACAAGCTGTAAAATAAACATGACCCAAGTCAAGTGTCCAAATAAAGTCCACAAATCTCCAGGCAGCCAGTCTCTGGCACTCCTCTTGGTCATTCGGAGGTGTGTGCCCAGTCTAAGGTGTTAGGGTGCAGGTGCTGTGGAGGTGGGTGCTGCTGCAGTGATGGTCTGAGGTGTTGTTGGAGTGCCTGGCCCCGAGAGGACAACAGGGGACGGTGTATTGAGGAAGGTGTCGGACAGCTGGCTCAGCCCCATGATGCTGAGAGGTCCTTCCTCCATGCCATGGGGTGTCAGCCCCAGTATTGAGGACAGATGTACTGAGGCCGGGCTTGGCTGTGGGAATGAGGGAGGAGCAGTGCAGTGGGGCTGCCTGGTCTGCAGCGGGGTGAGGACTGGCATGGGTGGCATCATTGGCATGGCTGGCATCACTGTCGTGTGTGGCATTATTGTCGTGGTTGGCATCGGTGGCATCATTGGAACCGGTGGCAACGGTGTCGCCCGATGACTCTGTGCCTGCATTTGGAAGGCCTGCTGTCTGTGCTGCTGGACCTCTGGGTAGCTGTAGCCGTGGTAGGTGAGGGGCTGTGGGAAGCCTTAGTATGGGAGGGAAATCACCTGGGGTGGAGGACCAGACCTGGACTGGGTGGGAGCAGGTGCTTCTGGGTCTCGAGGGTTGTTAAGCAGTGTGGTGATCCTCTCCTTCACCACCTGATACTGGTGATCCGCCATCTCCTTGAGGGTCTGGTTGACATAATTGAAGAAGGGCTTGCAGTTGGAGGAGGAGGAGTCGATGGGGACCAGCTGAGAGAGGAGACCTATGCTGGTGCGGATGGTGTCCCTGATCTCCACCAGGACCTTGTGGCTCTGCTCCTCCTGCGGTCTGGCTCTCTGCCTTACTGTGGAGGCGGAGGTGTGGGTGGATGCGGCTTTGGCAGCGGTGGACTCGATGTCTCCTTTCTCCCACCGCACCAGGGAGTCCTCCTCACTCTCCACCATACTTTCAACACCTGCCCGGGGGTTCTCCGCCATGGCACGCTCCACAGATACCTGCAGAGAGACAGGGACTGACTCTCGGCCACCAGAGGACTGGCTCCCAGCAGACTGCCAGAGAGAGAGGGTAGAGATTTGGACTGCTGGTGCTCCTTGGTGGCGGATCTCACCCTCCAGGAAGCTGGACGTGGCCATGACATAGTTCTATCTGTCTGTCAGCTTAACCATGGCCTGGCCAGATTTTTTGCGGTGCAGCTTCCCATACCAGGTGTGCATGTGCTTCCACCAGCCGAGGAGCACATCTGATGTGTAGCCCTGACTCTCCACCCTCTCTCTCCAAGCACCCTGCTTCCGCTTGGTGTCCCTGTACAGCCGGTGTCCCTGTACAGCCGGTGTCCCTTCCGCCATAGATAGTTGTTCTCTCTCAGCCACTCCAGCACCTCATCCTCGTGTGCTTCCTCAATGTAGTACTGCCTCCTCTCCCGTTGGTGCATCCGCCTCTTCCTCGCTTTGGCAGGACCAGATGGGCCCTCATCAGAGGGGATTCCAGGTTGTAGGGGCTGCTCCTCCACACCAACACATCATCATCATCATCATCATCATCATCATCATCATCATCCGCATTATCACCAGCAGGATCATCATCATCATCATCATCATCATCATCATCATCATCAGCATCATCAGCATCAGCATCAGCATAATCACCAGCAGGATCATAAGCAGCAGCAGCAACAGCAGCAGCAGCAGCAGCAGCAGCAGCAGCAGCAGCAGCAGGAGTAGTAGCAGCAGCAGCAGCAGCAAGACCAGGATCAGCAGCAGCAGAGTAAGCACCAGCAGCAGGGTCAGCAAGATCAGGAGCATGAGCAGAACGAGCAGGACCAGCAGGACCAGCAGGACCAGGAGCAGCTTCAGCAGAGTACGCAGCAGAAGCACCACTGCCAGGCACAGCTACAGCAGAAGTTCCAGCAACAGAAGAGCGAGCCCAAGCAGCAGAAGCCCCAGCAGAAGATGAGTCAGGGACATGGAGCGGGAGGGTGGTCCTGTCCCTCTTGCCAGGGATGGCAGCAGGTTGCTGAGGCTTTTGCTTCTTCCCCATGGTTGTGGGCCTGCTGGCAGGAAGGCTGGCAGGAAGGCTGACAGGCACCAAGGCTGGCAGGAAGGCTGGCAGGAAGGCTGGTAGGAAGGCTGGCAGGAAGGCAGGCACCAAGGCTGGCAGACAGACTGGCTGGCAGGGAGGCTGGAAGGCAGGCTGGCAGCAATGCTGGCAGGCTGGCAGCATGGCTGGAAGGGAGGCTGGAAGGCAGGCTGGCAGCAAGGCTGTCAGCGAGGCTGCCCAGGAGGCTGGGAGGCAGGCTGGGAGGCAGGCTTGGAGGCAGGCTGGCAGCAAGGCTTGCAGGCAGACATGCAGGCAAGAACTCGAGGTATCCAGCAGCAGGTCTTTCCTCCAAATGCTGGCCACGTGCGAGCTGCTTCCCTTTATATCCGCGGGACTTACGCAATGCATCCTCCCTGCATGCGCAATTAACGCCAGGCATCCATTAGGCTTCCGCTATACATCCGCTAGGCTTCCGCTGTGCATCCGCTTCATCCGCTGTGCATCCATTCTGCATCCGTTGTTTCCGTTCCGCGTCCGCTTTGCTGAGGCCCCCCGGAAGCCTAGCGGTTGTGCCATCTGCTTCCATCCGCTGGGCTTCCGTTCCGCATCTGCTTTGCATCCGCCTTGCGTCCTCCCTGCTTCCGTGTTATCTGCTCCAATTATGCAAATTTTCTCCCCTTTTGAGCACGGATACAATGGATGTAACATTTTTCTCTTCCGTTGTGTCCTTTTTGCATCCGTTGGGCAGTGTGACATGGCCTGAAATGCTTGAATGCTTTGGATTCTTACATTATATGATAAATGTACAGTTTACATACTCTGCCTGGAATTGGTCACATTGAGATGAATAAAAGCACAGGCAAACAGTTTGAAATGGTTTATTACTTCAGTTTTCTTGTGAGAGAAAATAGCACATATATTATGCCTTTGAAAAGAAAATTATCTCAAAATTAACATACCACCACCACTTAAAAAACAAATATTAGACAGAAAACAACCTGCCTCGGTGCATTATTTTACTATCACGAAGAGGATAAACTATTTGGAAAAATATATATAATCTTTCCTTAAATACAGAAAATGGTGATGTAAATAAATCAGTGGAATAAGGAACATGCAAACTTATGTAGTATCCAATGGTTATTATAATCATCTGAAATCATCATTATTATTGTTGCTATTAAGTGATGGCTTTGGATCTTCTGCTTTAAAAATGTTTGCTCGCTAAACATCACCTAAATAATTTCCAAATCTTTGATGTTTGTGATCATAAACACATGAAATTTATTTTTATTTATTTAGTTATTTAATTTGTCAATTGCTTACAAAATAATAGGTATAAGTATAAACATGAGTAAGAATACAGAGGAATGTAGTACTCTTCTTGTGAAATACTTCAGGACTCACTCAATTGTATTTATGTCCGATATACAGTGTGGTTTCCAGAGAGATGGAGTATTTGAGTATTGGTCTAGCAAAAGTTTTGTATGCCCTCGTGAGCAGTTCAATATTTCCAGAGGAGAATCTTCGTAGGATTAGATTTACAACTCTTCATGCCTTTTTGGCAATTCTGTTACAGTGAGCTCTGATGCTTAGCTCATTAGATATGAGTACTCCTAAGTCTTTGACAGAGTGAGGGTCATAAATGAGGTCATATCTGCCTAATTTGTATTTGGTGTACTGATTTTTTTTACCAATGTGTAGGACAGAGCATTTGTTGGTCAAGATTTGGAGTTGCCAATTGTTTGATCATTCAGACACATTCAGACATTGCTCGTCAACTTGAGCATTGAAGTGAAAGCAAGACATGATTCATGATGCTGATTATTGCTTTCTACTAGCATTTGGGATTTCAGATAACATTTTAAATAGAAGCAACATCCACATTTTTCTCTGTTGTCAACTTCACAGATAACTGCAGCTCCAAAGCATAAATTGAGATCAGGAACACCCATCATTGGAAAAAGTTAAATATATCCTCCTCCTTTTTCTCCTGTACCCAATTCCTGATCAAATTAATAATCCAACTCAACTGACTTGAAAGAAAATAAAAACTTCAGAAAATATTGATTACAAATCTCTGCTGTCATTTTTAATTAAGTCCTGAGAATAGTTGGCTTAAAGTTGCTCAGCCGGGGAGGACAAAAAGCACTAAATTGCTACTTGATCTACTACCATGAGGAATTGAAATGATTATTTATTTTGCCCTATGTTCTTGGGTCACCATTTAGTATTCTGAAAGCCCAATTTGGAAAAACAGCTATCGTGCATTAGAGAGTCTCCCACTCCCTATACATAACCAAGCCAGCAACAATCTCTACACTTTTGATGTTCTAAAAAGAAAAGATTATACCTATTATTTTTACACAACATTAAGCTGGCTCCTAGCCAACAGTACATGGGTTATAACTCCATAAGAGAGGCTCATAGAAAGTATTTGCCAATAATGCAATGTCATCACATTGTCTAACTCTAAAAAACATGAGTTTTTAAAGGGAAAATTACATTCACATTTTAAGGCCGTGTCACACTGCCCAACGGATGCAAAACAGACACAACGGAAGAGAAAAATGTTACATCCATTGTATCCGTGCTCAAAAGGGGTGAAAATTTGCATAATTGGAGCAGACAACATGGACGCAGGGCGGATGCAAAGCGGATGCGGAACGGAAGCACAGCGGATGGAAGGGGAGGGTGCATCTGCTAGGCTTCCAGGGGGCCTCAGCAAAGCGGACGCGGAACGGAAAAAGCGGATGCAGAACGGATGCACAGCGGATGAAGCGGATGCACAGCGGATGCACAGCGGAAGCCTAACTGATGCCTGGCGTTAATTGCGCATGCAGGGGGGATGCATTGCACAAGCCCCCTGGATATAAAGGGAAGCAGCTCGCACGTCTAGCATTCCGAGGAAAGACCTGCTGCTGGACACTTCGAGTTCCTTGCCTGCATGTCTGCCTGCAAGCCTTGCTGCCAGCCTGCCTCCAAGCCTGCCTCCCAGCCTCCTGGGCAGCCTCCCTGCCAGCCTTGCTGCCAGCCTGCCTTCCAGCCTCCCTTCCAGCCTTGCTGGCAGCCTGCCTTGCAGCCTCCCTTCCAGCCTTGCTGGCAGCCTGCCTTCCAGCCTCCCTGCCAGCATTGCTGCCAGCCTGCCTTCCAGCCTCCCTGCCAGCCAGTCTGTCTGCCAGCCTTGGTGCCTGCCTTCCTGCCGGCCTTCCTGCCAGGCTTCCTAACAGGCTTCCTGCCAGGCTTGGTGCCAGCCTTCCTGCCAGCCTTGGTGCCTGCAAGCCTTCCTGCCAGCCTCCCTGCCAGCCAGCAACCCCACAACCATGGGGAAGAAGTGAAAGTCTCAGCAACCTGCCGCCATCTCTGGCAAGAGGGACAGGGCCACCCTCCCGCCCCATGTCCCTGACTCTGCTTCTGCTGGGGCTTCTGCTGCTTGGGCTCACTCTTCTGTTGCTGGAGCTTCTGCTGTAGCTGCTCCTGGCAGTGGTGCTTCTGCTGTGTACTCTGCTGAAGCTGCTCCTGGTCCTGCTGGTCCTGCTGGTCCTGCTGGTCCTGCTCGTTCTGCTCGTGCTCCTGGTCTTGCTGACCCTGCTGCTGGTGCTTACTCTGCTGCTGCTCATCCTGGTCTTGCTGCTGCTGCTGCTGCTGCTTATGATCCTGCTGGTGATTATGCTGATGATGATGATGATGATGATGATGATGATTATGATCCTGCTGGTGAGGACACTGCTGCTGCTGTTGGTGTGGAGGAGCAGCCCCTACAACCTGTAAGCCCTTCTGATGAGGGCCCATCTGGTCCTGACAAATGGAGGAAGAGGCATATGAGAAGAGGCGTATAAGAGGAGGCAGTATTACATCGAGGAAGCGCACGAGGATGAGGTGCTGGAGTGGCTGAGAGAGAATGACTATCTGTGGCGGAAGGGACACTGGCTGTACAGGGACACCAAGCGGAAGCAGGATGCTTGGAGAGAGAGGGCGGAGAGTCTGGCTACACTTTGGAGGTGCTCCTCGGCTGGTGGAAGCACATGCACATCCAGTACGGGAAGCTGCACTGCAAAAAATCTGGCCAGGCCAGGGTTAAGCTGACGGACAGAGAGAACTACGTCATGGCCAAGTGCAGCTTCCTGGAGGGTGAGGTCCGCCACCAAGGAGCACCAGGAGCCCAAATCTCTACCCTCTCTCTCCGGCAGCCTGCTGGGAGCCAGTCCTCTGGCGGCCGAGAGTCAGTCCCTGTCTCCAGGCAGGTATCTGTGGAGCATGCCACGGCGGAGAACCCCTGGGCAGGTGTTGAAAGCATGGTGGAGAGTGAGGTGGACTCCCTGGTGCGGTGGGAGAAAGGAGACATCGAGTCCACCGCTGCCGAAGCCGCATCCACCCACACCTCCGCCACCACAGTAAGGCAGAGAGCCGGACCGCAGGAGGGGCAGAGCCACAAGGTCCTGGTGGAGATAAGGGACACCATCCACACCAGCATAGGTCTCCTCTCTCAGCTGGTCCCCATCAACTCCTCCTCCTCCAACCGCAAGCCCTTCCTCAATTATGTCAACCAGACCCTCAAGGAGATGGCGGATGCCCAGTACCAGGTGGTGAAGGAGAGGATCACCACGCTGCTTAACAACCCTCCAGACCCAGAGGCACCTGCTCCCACGCACAACTTCATCAAACATGGCTGGAGGCATCCTCATGAAGTTCTGGAACGCCCGAGGGTCTTTGCTCCTGAGCTCCACCATCAGCTTGTCGTAAAGTACGTACTGCGCTCTTCTGGCGAACCATCTTCGGAGCCAGACTTTTTTTGGGTCCCTCCTTTTCTTCCCGTAGTACTGTTCACAGAGACTGTAGATGGCTTCGCAGTGTTTCAGAAGGATGTTGGCTGCCGAAAGGATTTTGTCGCAATCCACGGTGGACATGACTGGATGCTGTGGAAGAGGAAGAGGAAGAGGAAGGCTGCAGAGGTCTGCACCGCTGGGCTGCTGGTCTGAAAGTGAGATGCAGGAGAGTTGCTCCCCCTTTTTATAGGCAGTATAGGTTTTCCGCTAGGCATCCTTTAGGCATCGTCTAGGCATCCTCTAGACATCCTTAATATCTGAGACAGATCCCCTCTGCGAATGTTTTTTCCGCTTTAAGCGCTTTGTTTCCATTCTGAACCCTTTCTGTATCCATTCTGCATCCGTTCCGCTTCCTCCCTATGTCCGGGCAGATGCGAGTTGCGGGGATGCGCAGCGGACGCCTAGCTGATATAGCGGATGCATAACGGATGCGTAGCGGATGCGTAGCGGACACAGAACGGACGAACTGGATACATTTTCCGCGCAAAAGTTTTTGGCAGCCTAAAACTTTTTGAGCGGATGAAACGTCCATAAACGGATGCTGGACGGATAGAGAGGAAGCAAAACAGAGGCAGTGAGTACATCGCGTTTTCAAACGGATGGCAAGCTTTTTTGTACGTTTTACTTCCTCTTTGCATCCGTTGGTGCAGTGTGACAGGGGCTTTACAAAGTGTTATGAATATGTGCATTTTCAAATTATTTCACATTATAATCTGTGGGTCATAAATCTGAGATTCTAAGCATTCACCTCTGCCATGTTTCCCAATAACTCCACTCTTCTCTCAGGTAAAAATTGGCAGTATCATTCAGCATGTCTTAAAACACATATAATTGCTAAATGCTCTTTAACATTATCTTATAATATTGCAAATTACTTCTTTCCAATTAAATTTAATACTTTCTACAAAACTGTTTAAAATCCTCTAATTACTAATAGAATTGATAAATATCTTTAAGTACTTGCCACAAACTCTCTATTCAATAATAAAGCTTTTATATAGCTGATATTACTGACATAAAACATAAGGGAAATGTAACATATAACACTGGTTACTTTTAGAGATGTGTTATGAAGCTTTTTTCCATTGAATAAAAAGAAACAATTGTATAAGTTGTAATAGGTGGTATTCTTTAGAAGTTAATGAGAAGTTATATACAAATATCTTGGTGAGATTAAACACAGCAGTTTATATAGTATTCTCTGTTTCTTTACAAGAATAGAATATTTTCAAATTGTTTTTCAAGAGGAGGAAACAGAAAGCCTATATCCACAACAATAAAATCTCAAAATATGGAATCAAATAGCAATAATGATTGAACATGGTGGGACCACAAAATAGATAAGGCAAAAGAAAATGAAAAAGCTAAAGTGTTCTGGGATTTATGAATTCAAACAGACAAGCATCTGTCATGCAAGAGCTCAGACCTAAGAATTGTTGATAAGAAAGACAAAAAAGTCTCCATAGTGGACATTGCAGTACTTTGAGACAGCAGAAGAGAAGAGAAAGACTTGTAGAAATTTATAAAATACAAAGACCTCCAAATAGAAGTAAAATAACTATGGTAAAAGAAAGCAAAAATAGTACCAGTAGTAGTAAAAGCCCCTTGCAAATGATCCCAAAACATCTGGAGTGCCATCATCATAAATACCATCAGTCAGCAAAAGTTTTACTTGGGCAAGCTTATATGCTTCAGTGATACCTTTTTAACACAATAAACAACAACAACTGCTTCCTTGGGAAGGTTTAGATAAGTGGATAAAAATGATAAATTGAGTCTAAATATTCGAATGACTGTATGACCAATCATAATAACAACATGTTTTAATTAAAAATAGTACTGGGGTTTCAAATCACTTCCCATTCTCATTAAGTTGTGTGTGAGCCAAATCTTGCATTATTCAAAGATTCAACATAATTCATAGTTACTTGAAAAATATGCTGTTTTGGCTAATTTCTTGGATATTTACACGCCAGCAGTAGTATACCAAGTAAGGTAAAACTTTCTTCTGTGGATATAACATTATATGTGTCAGTTTCTTTGTGCTAATAGAGTTTAAAATTGTGCTTCTTTTAAGTATTAACTGAAGCTCATAATGACTATATCTAATAAATACATTGCATTTGATACTGTAAAATAAGACTAAACTGTCATTTTGTCAGAAACCATGTTTCAGTGAGATAATGATCTATCCTAAATTGAGGATATATGTCTGACATAGCTGTAATCCTTCAAATGATCATTAAAGATAAAGGTTTTGCCTGTCTAATCATATCATCTCTGGGGAAAGTGCTCATCTCTGTTTCTTAGCTGAGGAAGCCAGTGTTGTCCAAAGTCAATGTGCTGATCATGTGACCAGCATGACTATATGCTGATGGAATTGGACAACTTGCCACAGAAAATTCTTTGCTGTCAACTCACCATGGTCAACTTGCCATGGACAACTCATTGTGGGACAACTCACTGCTGGACAGTGAGAAATAATTGTATTGAATTATTTAAAATAAATTAAAAACATTTTAATTTTTGCCGTTCATATTTCATTGTGTCCCTCCTTTTGCATCCTTTCTTCAATGATTCTATTCTACTATTTCTTTGATATTAGCGTAGCTTTTGTCCCGAAGCAAGTTGTCCTGCCCTGAATTGGTTGTGGCAAGTTGTCCTGCGGTGAGTTGTCCATAGTAAGTTGGCCATGGTGAATTCTCATAGACATGCTGAGGTGTATGGAATGTATACCTCCCATTTAAAGTGGTACCTATTTATCTTCTCTCATTTTCATGCTTTCAAACTGCTAGGTGGGCAGGAGCTGGGGCAAGTAATGGGAACTCACCCTGTTGCATAGTGTTCAAGCAGGCTATCAGCTTTCCAGCTAACAAGTTCAACATCTTTAACTATTGTGCCATCTCAGGATTACATGATCCTTGAGTTACCACAGGTCACTTAGTATCCATTTGATGTTACACAATAACTATAAATAAGTTATATATAACTATATAATTAAGCATTTAATGACAAAGTTCTGAAATTACAAATGTTGCAGCACCAGGACAGTCATTCACCCTTACAAACAACCACAGAGGAACTGAAACATTTGCCCTATTTCTCCCCCCCAGCTCCCCACAACTGCTTCCACCTAGTGAGTCCATCCTGCCATGTTGGACTCACCTTGCAAAGATCTGTCTCATCTCTGCCATAGTTTCTTCACCTTTGAGGGAGAGAAGAGCAGGACGATTTCATTCCCAGTGTCTGATCAGCTTGCAAATGCTTTTCACAGCAAGAGTGAAATGTTCTGGGGGGCTATGATCTCACATGACATCAGACACTCATTTGCTTTTGCAGAGAATGGGTGTCTGAAGTTGTAAGAGATCACACCCCCCAGAACATTTCACTCTTGCTGTGAAAAGCATTTGTAAGCCAATCAGATGTTGAGAGTTAAATTGTCCTGCTCTTCTCTGCCTCAAAAGTAAAGAAATCATGGCAGAGAAAAGACATATCTTTGCAACGTAAGTGAGTCCAATATGGCAGGATGGGAGGGGGGAAGGATGAGCTATCTCAGTGGGGCTGGGAAGCCTTGGACAAACTGTTCCATCATGACCCCACCCCCCCATGGCCTTCCCCACCATGCCGTACCTCGTGCACTTAATAACCCATACATCAGAGGTGGTATTCAGCAGGTTCTGATCAGTTCTGGAGAACCGGGAACATAAATTTTTAGTAGTTTGGAGAACCAACAAATATTACCTATGATTGGCCCTGCCCCCATCTATTTTCTGCCTCCTGACTCACAGCTCATCATCTGGGTCTTCTTTTGTTGCCAGGCACAGGATAACAGAACTGGAAAGCAGGTTAGTCAGGTGGGAAGGGAAGGGAGATTTTGCGATATCCTTCCCCTGGAGTGGGATGGGAATGGAATTTTACAGTATCCTTCCCCTGCCATGTCCACCAAGTCACACCCACCAAACTATGCCATGTCCACCAAGCCATACCCACAGAACCAGTAATAAAAAAAAATTGAATTCTGAGACTTCCAGTTTGGATCTCTTCAGCAACAGACCGAAATCCATGATTGTGTGCAGTTTTGATCTGTGCTCGCCACTGGAGTGACCCGATCCTTTGGATTTGTGGCTGAAGCCACCCAGTAGAGGTAGTGAAGAGGGGGCAGATTGCTAGCCGAGTGGAGAGGAGCCACATCTCTCCTCCTTCGCTGGTCTAAACTCCCTTCTAAACTCCCTGTCAGCGGTGCTCCATTCAAAATCCAAGGAAGAAATACTTAGACTCTTTAATTTAGAGAAAAGTTATCTTTTACTGAAAGTGAAGTGGTAGCAACCAGAGGATTCTAAATCTGAGGAATTAGGCACGTAAATCACATATACAAAGTGATGTAAGTGTTCCCACCCCCAATAGTTCAAATGAAACTTCCAATTAGAAATTGTGAATATGATCATGTGAGCATCTTCAGGTGATGATGAGGCCTCTGTCCGTTGACCTTGGCATACTTTGATAATGGGTTGCAGTTGCGCAGAGAAAAGAAAGCTAAGCGAGAAATAGAAACCTAACTCTGATGTATGCTTCCCCCTCCTTCATTTATACAACAGAAAAATGTAACACCTCCAGCTCACTTCCCAGATTCATCCCACTATCCCCTCCCCCCATTTCTTATGACAGCCGAAAAGATGCAAAGCAATAGTAGAAGATCTTGAAGGCTGACATTCGGCCCTCCTAGAAAAAGGAAAACCATCAGTCCTAGAAGAGAGAGAGGAAAAAATATAAAGACAATAATTAATCATTAGACAATTACAAAGGAATACACTCCTAGGGCTTATCAGAATATTTGGAACAAAATGCTTTGATCAACTTAGGGGCTTTAACATCGGTTTCGTTAACCCATTCGGCTTGTGAAGAAGGGAAATGTTTCCAGGCTACAAGATACTGGAACCGACCCCTCCATTTGCGAGAGTCCAGAATTTCTTTAACTTCAAAATGTAGTTCACCTTCAATCAGTATTGGTATGGGAGGGTCAGCCTGGATGGGTCTTAAATCAGAAGTATGTCCAGGTTTTAACAAACTAACATGGAAAACCGGGTGAATTTGTCGAAGAGTTTTCAGTAAGTTCAGCTGGACTGTTACAGGATTTATAATCCGTTCAATCGTGAAAGGACCAACATATTTAGGACCAAGATTCTGTGACTTTTGAGTGGTTTGCAGGTATCTGGTGGACAGGAAAACTTTGTCACCTACTTTATATAATTTCTGTGGAGATCTTTTCTTGTCTGCAAATTTCTTATGAGCTTGATGGGCTTCATCTAATGCTTTGCGTGTTACTGGCCAGTTAAGTTGGAGTTGAGTTATCCATTCATCCAACAAATGGATGTTAGGCCTTTCACGAGGAAGTTCAGGTATGGGTACAAAATCTTGCCCGAAGCCACTTTAAACGGAGTGAATCCAGTACTACTATGTACAGAGTTGTTATATGCCACTTCAGCAAATGGTAGTAAGTCGGACCAGTTATCTTGTTGATAATTTATATAACATCTAAGATACTGTTCTAACACTGCGTTAGTCCTCTCACATTGGTTTGGGTGTGATGGGAAGAGCTTAAGCCCTGGGTGGAGCCTATCAACTTCAGAATCTCTTTCCAAAAATTTGAGGTAAATTGGACCCCTCTATCAGAGATTATGCGTTCCGGAACGCCATGTAACCTATAGATATGTGAAATAAACAGTTTAGCCAACATCTTAGCACATAGAATTTTGGAACAAGATATGCAATGTACCTGTTTGGAAAACAAATCGGTTACCACCCAAATAACTGTGTTTCCACTGCTTTCAGGTAATTCTACTATAAAGTCCATAGAGATTTCCTTCCAGGGGGCTGTTGGTCTAGCTACATTTTGTAACAACCCTGTCGGCTTACCAGGAGGTCTCTTTGCCAAAGCATAAATGGGACAGCTAGCTTCATAAGCTTCAATGTCCTTCTTTAAAGTAGGCCACCAGAATTGCCACTTAACCAGGTGTAAGGTTTTCACAAATCCAAAGTGACCAGCTGCTTTAGAATCATGAGCTTGTAGTAGTATTTGGCCTCTCAGCACTTGTGGTACATACAACTTGGTCCCCACCCAAGCCAAATCATCTCTAACTGTATAGTCTTTCGAATGAGCCAAGAAGCAATCTTCAAGTTTTAAAGCTTCTTTTAGTTGTTCGGTTAGGTCATTCAATCAATCCACTTCTTGTTTCTTCTTTTGGGTTCTGGTGATCATTGGGGAGGCTAGATGTTTGGTTGAAACAATTGGACTTATCACCTCCTGGCGAATACTATTATATTGGGGTAGTCTCGAGAGAGCATCCACCATGAAGTTCTTCCCCCCTGAAATGTACTTCAGTGAGAAATTGAACCTCTTGAAATACTGGGCCCAGCGAACTTCAAATCAGCGAGAAGGGGACAACTTCCGAGGCATTTTTAAGGCTTCCAAATTTTTATGATCAGTTCAAACCTCAAATGGATGTTTTGCTCCTTCCATGAAATGTCTCCAGGTCAGTAAGGCCCAATGAACGGCAAAAGCTTCTTTTTCCCAGATGGCCCACCTTCTCTCGGTTTCAGACAGTTTACGGGAGGTATACGCACAAGGCTGTAAGGTCCCTTTCTCATTGATTTGAAGTAACACCGCTCCAACGGCCACATCACTCGCATCAGCTTGGTTCATGAAAGGAGCCTCATATCCAGGTGCTTTAGTACTGGTTCTGCAGCAAACAGTCGTTTTAGCTTCTCAAAAGCTGCTTGGCACTCCATGGACCACTCCAATGGTTTACTCGGCCTTGGCTTCACCTCCCCTTTTGTTTTTAGGAGACCTGTGATGGGCATTGCTATCTTAGCAAAAGTCGGGATAAATTGCCGGTAAAAATTTGGAAATCCCAAGCAGCTTTGAAATTGTTTTCTGGTACATGGTGGAGCCCATTCCAATACAGCACACACTTTCTCTGGATCCATTTCTATGCCCTCAGATGAAATGCGATATCCCAAATAGTCAATTTTCTCTTGATGGAATTCACAATTGGATAGTTTAGCATACAACTGAGAGGCACACCATTTCTGTAGAACCGACCACACCAGTTTCACATGTTCATCCAGAGATTCCGTGTAGATAAGGATGTCATCAAGATAAACCAGAACTCCCCTGTATAAATGTTCATGTAACACCTGATTGATCATCTGCATGAATATAGCTGGGGTCCCTTGTAAACCGAAAGGAAGAACGTTGAATTGGAAGAAGCCCATTGGGCAGTTAAAAGTAGTTTTCCACTCATCCCCTTCCTTAATTCGAATTCGGTAGTACACTTCTCTCAAATCCAACTTCGTGAAAATCTTCCCCTTGGCTAGGTGGGCCAACATGTCCTTCATCAAAGGCAGGGGATACACGTTTTCCACAGAAATAGCGTTCAAATTTCTGTAATCCACCACCAAGTGTTTGGAGCCATCTTTCTTTTCACGGAACAACATGGGGGCCGCTACCCTGGGCCTAGCAGGTTGGATGAAACCACGTTCCAGATTTTTATTTATAAACATTCTTAGCTCCTCTAATTCCCGAGGTGTCATTGAGTACAACTTCGGTTTCGGGAGCTTCACCCCAGGCAAAATTTCAATAGCACAGTCTGTTGACCAGTGAGGCGGGAGCTAATCTGAGGCCTTCTCACTGAACACTTCCTTTAAATTCCAGTACTCTTTTGGAATTTTCTCCTCCCCTTTCATGGGTTCAATACTTTTGGAAGCTATTTCAATCAGAATCTGAATCTTTGGCTCAGATCTCCCCTCTTTTTCCGGTCGTTGCTTGGTGTGTATGCGCAACAACCCCTTTCTCCAATTAACCTGGGGGTTCCATTTCTGGAGCCAGGGCAATCCCAGTATTAATGGTTGCTCCATCCCAGGGACCACAATAAAGTGCAGAGTCTCATCGTGGTTTCCCATGATCATTTCTATAGGTTCCATGATAAAGTGTGCAGGGCAACTTCCAGCCACTAATCCATCTAATTGGACAAAGGAAATGGGCACCTTTAAAAGTTTTAGTTTTAAGTCCATTTTCTCCACTACTTCTGTGTTTATTATACACCTTGTGCACCCAGAATCTAATAGGGCTAGCATTTCCCTTTCTACCCCTGAATTGGGTATCCTCAACTTCACCAGAATTGTCATAGGGCCCAGGCTTGGACTTACCCAGAAGTCGTCTTCCGAGTCGAAATCGTCCTCCTCAGGGGTAACCGGAGTGTCTGACTCTTCTTCCGCAGGAGGGGCGACCTCTGCCATCTCTTTCGACTTTAGTGCTGCTTCGCAAGGCTTCGCTGGGGATTTTTCAGGTTTTTTTCCTTTTCTTCGGGGCCCCCTTTTGTTCCAGCTTGACTTTGCAGTTTACAGCCCGGTGACCTTCCTTCCCATATCGAAAACAGGCAAAGGGCAACCCAGTCTTGCCATCATTCCTCCCCTCTGAGGTTTGGGAATCTCTTAAGGATGTGGGAGGGGGAAGGTTTGCTTTACCCAGAACCTCCCCACTGTCTTCTTCGGGTTAAATCAATTTCCATTTCTTCTGCCAGCAAGTACCACATCTGCAAGTCATTTGGGTCTCTTCTAGCAATGCATCTCTGGTACACATCTTCGTTTAAATCAACTTTAAATGCTTTTGTCAGGGCTTCCTAGCACCAGTCTCAGATATGACCTGCAAACTGTCTAAATTCTTGGGTGTAGTCAGCCACTGACCTCTGTCCCTGATTTATGGTTTTCATCCTGATCCGGGCCTTGTGCTCTGTCAATGGGCCCTCAAATCTAGCTCACAGTGCAGTCATGAACAGGTTATAATTCATCAATTGGGGAGTATTATCATTAGGCAGGATCACCATCCACTCTGCAGCCATTCCCTCCACAGCCCTGGTAACACATCTCACTTTGGCTACTTCTCCCCGTATTCTTCTATATAGCTCCAAACTTGGGCTAGGAAAAATCCCAAGGTTTGGGGATCTCCCCCGAATCTTACTTCTAATGGAGGCAGCCTAGGAGCTCTACGCCTTCTAGGAATTACGCCTCCTGCTGAGGGCCCCAGGGCTGCTGCTGGATCGGGTTGATTTATGGGAGAGGGGTCTGCTCTGCTTCTTCTAGCTGGGGCTACTCCCCCTTCCCCTTCATACCTTTGTACAGCTTGGAGTTGTTCAAAGGCTTCATCAAGGAGTCTCCTGGCTTGATTCAGTGAGAGTTCTCTCTTTTCCTTCTCTTGCCATGGCTCCTCTTTTCCATGCTGGCGGGTGATGGTGATCCGGGGGGGGGGTTCCTTTTCCGGATCTTTCCAGCCAACCCACACCAACCATCTGGGCTTCACAGCTGGATCCTCTTCCAAATTGAGTTCTGCTAGTGATTGGGCTTCCTGTACCAGCAAAGAATCTTGCCCTCCAATGGCTCCCAGATCTTCCTGGTCACTAGTTGAAGATGACATGATGTTCAGGCCCCCTTGGAAGAAAATTGGGTGTTTTCTCCAGGTGGGCTGGTAGAGTGAGATTCAGAATAATGTCAGGTGGTGCTCCATTCAAAATCCAAGAAAGAAATACTTAGACTCTTTAATTTAGAGAAAAGTTATCTTTTACTGAAAGTGAAGTGGTAGCAACCAGAGAATTCTGAATCTGAGGAATTAGGCACGTAAATTACACATACAAAGTGATGGAAGTGTTCTCACCCCCAATAGTTCAAATAAAACTTCCAATTAGAAATTGTGAATATGATCATGTGGGCATCTTCAGGTGATGATGAGGCCTCTGTCCGTTGACCTTGGCATACTTTGATAATGGGTTGCAGTTGCGCAGAGAAAAGAAAGCTAAGCGAGAAATAGAAACCTAACTCTGATGCATGCTTCCTGCCCCTTCATTTACACAACAGAAAAATGTAACACCTCCAGCTCACTTCCCAGACTCATCTCACTCTCCCCTCCCCCCATTTCTAATGACAGCCGAAAGATGCAAAGCGATAGTAGAAGATCTTGAAGGCTGACATTCCACGAAGGCGGTTGCAGCGGGGGTCAGGAATGGCTACCTCAAAGAAGAACCTGACTGGATAAGATTGTGCAGGAGGAAGACAAAGAGGAAAGCAGGACAGACCAGGCTAAACAACAGATAACATCTAAGCAAGGTACCCTGGATGTAAAAGTTTATAGAGGGATACTTCTGAGAGAAGATCTTTAAGCAGCGAAGGAGACAGAAAAGAAGGTTAAAAATCCTTTTTCAACCTATATATTGACAATTA
The DNA here is from genome assembly GCA_015471245.1 of Laticauda colubrina. Taxonomy (NCBI): domain Eukaryota; kingdom Metazoa; phylum Chordata; class Lepidosauria; order Squamata; family Elapidae; genus Laticauda; species Laticauda colubrina. Next base: position 22,267,791 of record BLBF01000003.1, on the reverse strand, counting down.
CAAATGAAATGGAAAGAAATTTATATTAATCTATTTTGACACTAATAGGCAACCTTAAGCTGAAATCTAAGTGTCAAAAGGAGAATAAAGATTTTTTTCTTGGTCATTTTAAAGCCCTAAAAAGGAGAAGAGTGTAGGCAAAAGGGTGGGACTTGGAATAATGGAAAAATGAAGTGCCACCTGGAAAAATAAAGAGGATTAACAGTGAAACTTTGAAAAGATTCCCGAGGATACATTGTAACTGAAATTTTATTAAAAGATACAGTAAGCCATGGAAAGAAAAAGGAAAGGAAAGAAACAAGAAGGGACAGTTTGGGATCATTTGGTGATTTAAAAAAAAGATTTGGCATTGCCTTTTTCTTTCTTTTTCTGATTTTACTGAAAATACTTTTGAACATTTTTTAATTGAAGATGAGTCTTAAAAAACTCATCTTTTGAACTGAAGATGAGTCTTAAAAAACAGAAAGGAGATGCAGAAAAGGGAGGAGGATTCTTTGGCTTCATATTTGAACTTTTTGAAATGAAGATCCTGAACGATGAAAAGCAAAAGGGAAAGCGTCAAGAGCAAGAAGAAGGGCGGGAAAAAGAAGAAGCCATTTTCAATGATCAAATAATGCAAAATGTGGTAATAAAGGAAAAAGAGGGAAAGGAGTTAAAAGTCTGAGATCAAAGGGAACAGCCAAAAAGAAAAATAATCTCAAAAAAAAGTATAACAGCAAGGAGAAGCAGAAAAGAAAACTACAGAAGGGAAAATTAGAGAGAGAAGGGTATAAAAAACGGGATGAGAAAAAGGGGGAAAAGACAGAAAAGGAAAGAACTTATGAGGGACAAAAACAGGAAATAAAGAAAAAGGGGAAACGTACTAGGATTAATGGTATTTGCTCAGCTAGAAAACAAAAAGACAATGGTTAAATTAAGTTAAAAGTGAGGATTCTGCAAAGGTAGAAAAGATAGTGTTGTGACAATCGAATACTGTAATGAGTTAGAAATGAAATAAATAAATAATCTATGAGATCAAACCGTATTGTTATGTCATGGTATGTTTATTTACAATTAATACAATGATAAAGAATAGAGGGTAACATTGCAATTGTTTCTAAAGATTGATAAAATATTGAAAAGAAATGTGAAAGATTCATAAGGAAATTTATACTACTTATTAGAATGAATTTGAATAATTATTTTGCTTTTTAATTGTAAATAATTTATAAGATAAAACTGTATGACTATCCAATGGTATGCTTAGTAACAGTTACATAATAATAAAGAAGGGAGGGAAACATTTCAATTGTTCTCAAAGATTGATAGATATTGAAAAGAAACGTGAAAGATTTACAAGGTTCATACCAGTACTAGATGATTTTGAATAACTATTTTGTGTGTATGTATATATATATATATATATATATGTGCTGTTCAGCTTCCTTCGGGTATTATCCCACGTCATTGTAGTTCTGTTAAAGTTGTAGCAACGTTTCAGTAGAATCTCATCTGCCATCTTCAGGCTTCTGTATGGATATGGGTCTTACAGCTCCTGGTTTTAAATTTGAGGCTGGTCCATTCTGATTGGCTGGGAGCCTGGACCTGTTTCATTGGACTTGGAATTTGATTGATTGGTGTTCCTGGTTTCTTCTGTCTGTTTTGTGGCTTTGATTGGCTGGCAACAGTCTGTTCTTGTGTTGGAGGCTTTTAGTGCAGCTTGGCTCCGTGTGAAGGGACGGCTGCTCTTCATTAGCAAGCTGCTATTCATTAGCAAGCTGGGTTTCACCTGGGTGCCTGGTGGGGGGGTTAGGTTGGAGCTATCAGAGGGAGTCTGTTTTTGCCCAGGTGTTTGCCTGGCTTGTGGCATGGAGATCTTTCTATTTGAGAGTGCAGGCTTCCAAATGATTGACAGTCTGGTGGAATCATCTCTTCTATTCATGCTGTCAGGTCTTTTTTCAATCTCTAAGGCTTCTCTGATGATTCTGTGGCTGGGGTTTTCTATAGTGGCCAGGGTTTTAGTGCCATTGAAGTTGGTGTTGTGACCTGTGGTTTTCATGT
>BLBF01000003.1:22228480-22247057 GCA_015471245.1 Laticauda colubrina | reverse complement strand
TAGAATAGAATAGAATAGAATAGAATAGAATAGAATAGAATAGAATAGAACAGAACAGAACAGAACAGAACAGAATAGAATAGAATAGAATAGAATAGAATACGTTATTTGGCTAAATGTTTTTGACACACAAGGAATTTGTCTCTGGTGCAGAAACCCTCAGAGTACATGCAAAGCAGCAGAGTCATCATCATCATCATCATCCAAATAAGAGGGGATAATAAAGAAGGCGAGAAGGATAATAATAATGTTACAGCCTTACAACATAGCTAAATATGCATAGACATTAGATAGTACTATGAGAATTAGATGTGCAGTAGAGTGATGGCATGAAGGAAGAAACTGTCTCCATGGCTAGTTGTTTTACATATTGTTTCCAGCATATAAAACAGCATACAAAATACACATTTTACCAAAATATTTTACAAAAACACATACATGGAAACAGAGGTGCAAACGCTGAAGTGTTAGTTAGACTTTAATGTTCCCTATGAAGATTTGGGGGTGTGGAATTTATCATCAAGTAACTTTTAACGTAACGGAAGAGGGAAAGCATAGAATATATTTCCAGAAAATAAACATGTTTAAATGTAAAAGAATTCCCGTCGGGCTTAGTCCTTGACCTTAGTCCTGATCTACACTATGTTTTTGATTAACAATTATCATAATAAATGAGTGAATGAACCAAATACCAGAAATCAGGTTCAGTTGGAACTTTTTTGAGCCATACCTTTTCCTCAATATGATTATTCCCTTCCTGTTCTTCCTAGAGAATAGTCAGTATCATTTGGTTGCTCTCCAGGCCTGACTTGTGCTTTACTTTTCAAGGCCTAATTCCTTCTTTTTTGTTTTTTGAACTTGATTTAATATCTTGAGGCCTGACTTCATCTGTCAACTCTGATCTTATGTTGAAACTAAACAACACTGATCTTATGTTGTTTTTCAGTTCCTAGTTCATTTCTATTACTGTCCAGAATACAGCCCTCATATTGGCTCATCTCCAGAAGCAATAGGCATACTAAGAATTCAATGACTGGCTTACTAAACATATGTTTAATCCAATACTCCAAAAATATATTGTCACACAAGTATCCCTACATTATTATATTTTTCTAATTTTGTAAGCCACCTTGAACACTTTACAGAAAAGAAAAAAAATAATCATTTTTGAAAAGAAGCAATAAGTGCATTATTATATTGTTCTTGCATTGATCATCTTCTTTAAACAAATTTATATTGCTATTTTACTTTTGGAAGAGTTTTATTTTCAAGTATAAGTTCATTCTAAAACTCTTTATGAAACTGCAATTTTTCTATTTAATAGACAACTATGGCTATTCACATTTGTTCTTTCTGGTATTTGACTCATTCATCTATTTATTATGATAATTAATAGTCAGAGATATAGAATACATTGATTTTTATTTAATCTATAAGCAATCTAATTTAGATTCTGATTACCATCTTTTGATGACTATAGCAGTCCTTAGTATAACACTAAGTTTCCATTCTAAATAATATTGTAACAGAACAAATCTGGATGTATAATTCTTCAGTCCAGAGGTGGTATTCAGCAGATTCTGACCAGTTCTGGAGAACTGGTGGTGGAAATTTTGAGAAGTTCAGAGAACTGGCAGTTACCATCTCTGACTGGAGATTTTACAGTATACTTCCCCTGCCACGCCCACCAAACCACAGCCACAAACCAGTAGAAATTTTTTTTGAATCCCACCACTGTTTCAGTCCTAGCATGAGGTAGGAGTGGGACAATATATTATTGCCAAGGAATCTTGATGATAATTACATGATTATGACATTTATGAAGGACATTGACAAATTCAACAATGAGATAGGTGGCATATAAATTTAATAAGTAAGTAAATAAATAAATAGCAGCAGAGGACAACCAACAAAATGATTAAGAGAAGGATAAGCCTATGAGGACTAGTTGGAAATTCTGAGCATTTTTAGTTTCTATAGTCGTCTTCTAAAAAGCTATCATGTAGAACATGGAACAGAATTTTCCAGACCTTTTACAGAAGACCAGACATGAATAAACTAGAATTAAATTAAAAGGAAATAGAATTTGGACATTGGAAATGTAATGGTAAGAGCTCTTTGACAAAGAAACAATCTGCCTCTAAAAGAGTGAATGATTCTCTTCCTGGACATGTTTAAACAGAGACTGAAATGCTGTTGGAAATGGTAGAGTAGAGGATTCCCACAATGGGGAGGATTGGATGAGATGACCTCTAACTTTCTAGCAAATTCTTACATGAATTTGAAATATTCATGAATATTCCATGAATATTTCGTCCACTATTACTATCCATGTTGCATGGCTATAATCATTCCAATTATTTGACCAGATGAAATCTGTCCCACACAAGACTTGTGAAAGGTTATTCAACTAAATAATATTAATATCCTGTGGTTAGAACAAGTGAGATGAGAGAAATAATCAGTAAATTGTGTCTGTTTCTGTTGCCTCAGTTTTATCCTGCCCACTTCCACACATAGAACTTTGAGACACATTGCTAGTAATAAAACAGCTTGCTTCCAGAAGTTGCGAATGCTCCAACACTGGAAGTTTTTAAGAAGAGATGGACAACCATTTATCTGAAATGATATAGAGTTTATTGAACAGTGGGACAGCAGGTTTCCTCAGTAGGGGGTTTCCTAAGCAGGGAGATGGACTAAAAGACCTCCAAGGTCCCTTCCAACTCTGTTAATAGGCAAAGATCTTTTCCAACCATTATCATCTGCAGAAATCAGTTGTAGAGTACATTTGTAGTTTGTACATATTCTGTACCTCAGCAGTGACTTCCTCATGAAACTTCCTAACAGTATATATCATCTGCTAAAGATCAAACAGAATCCCAAGATTGCAGTAGTGTTGTTCTCAGCACTCTCAGCTACATATTTAAGATGTCTTCCATGATCTGGATGCTTGGAAAATTAATTAATTTATTTTATTTAATTTATATTGCCATCTATTGCCCATGGTGACTCAAGGAGACTTACACAATATAAAATCATATTTAAAACACAAAAATAAATATAAATATAAAAAAAAAACAATAAAGCCTAACAAAAATAATCAAATAAATTAATAAAGTACAATAGAACAAAAATTGGGGGGGGGGGATGATCCCTAGGTAAAATATGTCTTACTCTATGAAATTCTTTCATAACTCCCATCAATGTAATTCAAGTCACTTGGTGAAAATCATTATTGTTATCTTCTTATAATTAATGGCTCATCGATGAGCTGTACAATAAGAAATTGGGTCCTAAGAAGTCTTTGTGGTCAGAACTAAAAGCAACAAACCCCCCCCCCCCACTGGTATTTTCTGCTAATTTAGGTCAGTGTTAAATAGAAGAGATTAAATTTGCATTTTCACTGACACAAAGATTGAAAAGCAGAGAAACTGTAATATCTCTGTGTAAACTCTTTATTTGTTAGCATAGTATATCATTGGCTGGATAATTGACTAGATAATCTTACCTGAAAGATGTGTTTGCATAAAGCTGGTGGATAAGAAATAAAAGTTGCCATTCTGTTGTGATATGTTCAAATTTTCTCCAGAATTTGTCTCTTGGAGCAAAAAAAAATTTGCTTTTAAATTGAGCAATGACAAAGGACCAAATCTACATTGGGCAAAAGAAATACAGTAGTCTCCTCTGACTATTTCTTTTGAATTCTATCTGTATATGGTGTAATTCTTTCTGAGTGTCCCATGTTTTTTAGGCTTCTTCCCCTGTTCTCTTGTTTGCTCCATCCTTCTGAGGTAGCCATCCCAGCAACAATACCTGTTCCATGTTGCTAGCTTGAGTTCTTATTTTTCACTGAATTATCTCTTTTAATGCACCCCATCAATGCTACTGGGAATTTAACCAAACGGGCAGTGAGAAAGAGCAATATGTGCAACACAAACTAACTTTCATCTTCTTGCCAACTTCTCTGGCTTTAATGAAGGAAGTTGGTGATGTTTTGACAAGGTCCCACTCGCCATCTTCTAATTAAAAATGGGAAATTGTAGAGTAGGATCACAGCTTTCAATGGGCTAGAAATGCTTTCAGGTTCAGTCTCTCCATTTTTTTCTTTTTTAATGTAACCAAAATATTTCCTGATATTTCAAATCTATCCCAATACAGCTCAAGAAAGCCCCCCAGCTGTTTATATATATTATATATTATATTATATATAATATTATATATTATATAATTATATATTAATAAATAATATAGAACAATATTAAAATGCCAATGGCATGATTAAAAAGTTAATAAAATAGTTATACACGGAAGATCCAACCAAAGACAAAATAGAACTGAGTAAATCATATTAAAAATGAAGTAAACGGAACACAAGTATATAAATACATGCATTCAGTTGCAATCCCAGGATCTGTATCATAACAAGTCTGGAGAAAATCAGGCAAGATAAGTTTGCCAGGACTCGAACTTTGCATATTGCAGTTGACTTTACTTGATTCTCTTTGATTAATTTTCTAATTCTCCTTTGTTCCTGAGTTTTTCTTAAAGTTTACCAGATGCTGCAATCCAGAGAGCAAGTTTTGACTCGTGCTGAAGGCACCAGGGTAGAAAGTGGGAGACATCAGTTCAAATTCTGTCTTAGTCACGACTGCCAGCAGGCTCAGTTTGGACTAATCATTCTCTACTGCCCACCTGACAAAGTTGTTTTGAAGAAAATAGGAGAAGGAAAGTGTGTTGGATATATTTGCTGTCTTGAGTTATTTATAAAATAATAAAGCTGGAATACAAATAAATAAATAAAATCAGAATGGAGAGCTAAGAATCCACTTGTATATGTTTTCTTTGTTAAATAAATATTCAGCTTTCCCATCAGAAATTCAGGGTGCCATATTTAGTCTTCCCACCTCTATTGACCTAATAACAATTGTGCGAGGTAAGATGGGCTCAGCTATAGTCCAAAATCACCATGGATCTTCAATAATTCTTGGTTAGATTTGATTCTTAGTATTCAAGTTCTTAGACCAGCTTATTACATCATCCTAGTTAATTGTACTGCACATAAAACAAATATCTTTAGGCTTCTGCTACATCAGATACATGGACAATATTTATAGTGAGATAAAGTCCCTGTCATACAGCATCAACGGATGGAAAGAGGATGTAAAACAGAGAGAAACACTTGCCATTCTTTGGTTAACGCGATGCTTCCGTTCTGTAGACACTGCGTCTGTTTTTCATCCTCTCTATCCATCCAGCATCCATCTACTGACATTTCATCTGCTCAAAAAGTTTTGAGCTGCACAAAACTTTTTGAGTGGAAAATGTATCCAACACGTCGATTATACATCTGCAACGCATCCGGGAAACATCCGTTCTACATCCGTCGTCATCCGTTATGCGTCCGCTAGGCATCCGCTTCACATATGTGCAACTCGCATCTGCTCCAATGGAAAACAGACACAGGGAGGAAGCGAAACGGACGTGGAATGGAAACACAGAGTTAGTAGCATGGACGTAGAAAGGATGAAAGTGGATGCAGCTTGCATAAAAAGAATTAAAATGGAAAAAACATTCGTAAAGGGGACATATGTCGGATATTTAGGATGTCTGCAGGATGTCTAGAGGATGCAAAAGGACACCTAGTGGAAAACCTATATTTCCTATAAAAAGGGGCAGGAACTCACCTGGATCTCACTTTCAGTCCAGCAGCCCTGTGGTGCAGACCTCTTCAGCCTTCATATTGCTCTTGTTCTTCCACAGCATCCAGTCATCTCTACCTGCATCATCACACACTCCTTTTGGTAGCCACCATCATTCTACAACAGTACGAAGCCATCTACAGGCTCTTTCGCCTGTTCTAGGTGAAGAAAAGAAGGTGGCCAAGAAGTGTCTGGGTCCGAAGATGGATCGCCAGAAGAGCCGAGTACAGACTGTATAACAAGCTGATGGTGCAGCTGAGGAACGAAGACACTCGTGCATTCCAGAACTTCGTGAGGATGCCTCCAGCCATGTTTGACGAAGTTGTGGAGTGTCTGAGACACAGGTTGACCAAGCAGAGAACCAACTTCCAGCCCAACCTGGACCCTGGGCTCAAGGTGGCACTGACTCTGCGCTACCTGGCCTCAGGGACCATGTACAGGAGCATGCAGTACGGCTGGAGGGTGCCGAACAACACCATTAGCATTGTGGTCAGAGAAGTGGTGCAGGCCATCATTGAAGAATACCTGGAGGAGCTCCTCCAGTGCCCATCCACTGAAGAAGGATGGAAGAAAGTTGCAGAGCAGTGGTATCAGAAGTGGAACTTACAACACACCGTTGGAGCCATAGATGGGAAGGACGTGGCCGGCAAAGCTCAAGCCAAGTCAGGGTCCATTTATTTCAACTACAACTGCTTCTTCAGCATCATCCTCTTCGCCATGGTCGATGCTGACTACAAGTTCATGTACATCGATGCTTCAGGGAATGGGTCAGCTTCAGATGCCCAGGTATAACTTCATGAGGATGCCGCCAGCCATGTTTGATGAAGTTGTGGAGTATCTGAGACCCAGGTTGACCAAGCAGAGCACCAACTTCAAGGAGGGGCTGCAACACAACCTCATCATGGGCTTCCCAGATCCAGACCCCCTGCCCAAAGTCACACAAGATGTGCCCTACTTCATCGTGGGGGATGACGCCTTCTCCCTCAGAACCTACCTCATGAAGCCCTACACCTCCAGATGCCTCACCCGTGAAGAGAGGATCTTCAACTACAGGATGTCCAGGTCAAGGCGGGTGATGGAGAACGCCTTTGGCATCCTGGCCAACAGGTTCCAGGTACTTCTCACCGCCATGCAGCATTGCCCACAGACCGTGAGGAGGATCATGGAAGCTTGCTGCATCCTGCACAATCTCATGCGCACCCAGTCTTGCAGAACAGGCTCATGGACCGTCAACCAGGCAATGGGGACATGGAGCCTGGTGAATGGAGGCAAGGGTGAAACCTAGTAGACACTGTGGATGTGCAAGGCTCCAACAGAGCTTCACGTGAAGGGAAGAAGCAGTGCAAACTCCTGAAACACTGGTGCAACTCCCCAGCTGGAGCGGTGGAGTGGCAAGACAGGATGGTAGATGCTTAATGGATGCTTCCTTCAGCCTGTCTCATCACACGGATGAGATTGGGCCATGTATGTTGGGTGGGCCTACAATAAACAGGGCATTTAATAAAGAGTTGTGTTTATGTTGACATGTGTGGATGATTGATGATGAATAATGATGACATTATTATTGATAATAAAGGGCCATAGGTGTGGCACCTGGGAGGGTGTACCATACAGTCCCACTATGCTTGCACTGGAGGTTTATCTATCCCACAGCTATTAACCATCCCAAAGGTATCCCTCCTCATTCCACAGGTATCCCTGCCCACCCCACTGCTATCTTAACCCATCCCACAAGCATGCAAAGGCTTAAGCCAATTCTAAAAGTTTCCACCAAGACTTTTTAAAAAAAAACAAATGAAGCAAGTGTGTGAATCAAAGATAAACTTTATTGAACAACAAGCTGTAAAAAAAAAATGACCCAAGTCAAGTGTCCAAATAAATTCCCCAGGTAGCCAGCTAGCCGGTCTCTGGCACTCTTCTTGGTCACTCAGAGATGTGCCCAGTCTCAGGGGTGAAGGGTCCAGGTGCTGTGGTGGTGGGTGGTGCTGGAGTGCCTGGCCTCGAGAGGACAACAGGGGACGGTTTGTTGAGAAAGGTCTCGGACATCTGGCTCAGCCCCGTGATGCTGAGAGGTCCTTCCTCCATGCCATGGGGTGTCAGCCCCAGTACTGATGACAGATGTACTGAGGCCGGGCTTGGCTGTGGAGTGGAGGAAGCAGTAGTGTAGTGGGGCTGTCTGCTCTGCAGCTGGGTTAGGACTGGCGTGGGTGGCATCGCTGTTGTTGGTGACATCATTGGCGTGGGTGGCATCGCTGTTGTCAGTGGCATCATTGGCGTGGGGGGCATTGGTGGCATCATTGAAAAAGGTGGCAATGGTGTCGCCCGATGACTCTGTGCCTGGACTGGGAAGGGCTGCTGCTGTGCTGCTGAACCTCCTGGTAGCCGTAGCCCTGGTAGGTGAGGGGCTGTGGGAAGCCTTGGAATGGGAGGGACATCACCTGGGGTGGAGGAGCAGGCCTGGACTGGGTGGGAACAGGTTCCTCTGGGTCTGGAGGGTTGTGAAGCAGCTTGGTGATCTGGTCCTTCACCTGCTGGTACTGTGGATCCGCCATTTCCTTGAGGGTCTGGTTGACATAGGTGAGGAAGGGCTTGCAGTTGGAGGATGAGGAGTCAGTGTGGACCAGCTGAGAGAGGAGACCTATGCTGGTGCGGATGGTGTCCCTGATCTCCAGCAGGACATTGTGGTTCTGCCCCTCCAGCTGTCCGGCTCTCTGCCTTTCTGCTGAGGTGGAGCTGGGCGGGATGGTTGCGGCTAGGACTGTGGTGGACTCAATGTCTCCTTTCTCCCACCACACCAGGGAGTCTTCTTCGCACTCCACCATGCTTACCACACCTGTCCGCGGGTTCTCCGCCAAAGCACGCTCCACAGAAACCTGCCTGGAGACAGGGACTGACTCTCGGCTGGAAGAGGACTGGGTTGCAGCAGGCTGCCTGAGAGAGAGGGTAGTGAGAGGGGCTGCTGGTGCTCCTTGGTGGCGGATCTCACCCTCCAGGATGCTGCACCTGGCCATGATGTAGGTCTCTCTGTCTGTCAGCTTCACAGTGGCCTGGCCAGATTTCTTCAGGTGCAGCTTCCCGTACCAGGTGTGCATATGTTTCCACCAGCGGAGGAGCACTTCCAAAGTGTAACCCATACTCTCTGCCCTCTCTCTCCAAGCAGCCTGCTTCCGCTTGGTGTCCCTGTACAACCGGTGTCCCTTCCGCCACAGATAGTCATTCTCTCTCAGCCACTCCAGCACCTCATCCTCGTGCGTCTCCGCAATGGAGTATTGCCTCCTCTTCCGTTGTCGCATACACCTCTTCCTCTCTTTGGCAGGACCAGATGGGCCCTCATCAGAGGGGCTCCCAGGTAGTAGGGGCTTCTCCTCCACACCACCACCAGCAGCAGCACCAGCAGGATCATCATCATCATCATCATCATCATCATCATCATCATCATCATCCTCACCAGCAAGATCATAATCAGCATCATCATCCTCACCAGCAGGATCATAATCATCATCATCATAATCATCATCATCATCATCAGCAGCAGCAGCAGCAGCAGCAGGAACAGCAGGACCAGGATCAGCAGCAGTAGAGTAAGCACCAGCAGGGCCAGCAAGTCCAGGAACACAAGCAGGACCAGGAGCACGAGCAGGACCAGGAGCATGAGCAGGACGAGCAGGACGAGCAAGACCAGGAGCACGAGCAGGATGAGCAAGTCCAGGAGTAAGAGCAGGTCGAGCAGGTCGAGCAGGTCGAGCAGGACCAGGAGCAGTTTCAACAGAGTAAGCAACAGCAGAAGCCCCAGCACCAGCAGAAGCACCACCGCCAGGAGCAGCTTCAGCAGAAGCCCCAGCACCAGCAGAGTCAGGAGCAGGGGGTGGGAGGTTGGCCCTGTCCCTCTTGCCAGGGATGGCGGCAGGTTGCTGAGGCTTTCGCTTCCTCCCCATGATTGTGGGGTTGCTGGCTGGCAGGGAGGCTGGCAGGCACCAAGGCTGGCAGGAAGGCTGGCAGAAAGCCTGGCAGGAAGGCAGGCAGGCAGGCAGGCACCAAGGCTGACTGGAAGGCAGCTGGCAGAGCAGGCAAGGAACTCGAAGTGTCCAGCAGCAGGTCTTTCCTCAGAATGCTGGCCACGTGCGAGCTGCTTCCCTTTATATCCGGGGGGCTTATGTAATACTTACCCCCCGCATGCGCAATTAACGCGCGGCATCCTTTCCGCTTCTGCTGTGCATCCGTTAGGCTTCTGCTGTGCATCTGCTTTATCCGCTGTGCATCTGCTGTGCATCCGCTTCATCCGTTCGGTGTCCGTTCTGCATCCGCTGTATCCGTTCCGCGTCCACTTCGCTGAGGCCCCCCGGAATCCCTGCGGTTGCGCCATCCGCTCCCATCTGCTCCCATCCACTTCCATCCGCTGGGCTTCTGTTCCTCATCTGCTTTGCATCTGCCCTGCGTCCTCCCTGCATCCGTGTTATCCGCTCCGGTTATGCAAATTTTTGCCCCTTTTGAGAGTGGATAACAACAGATGGAACATTTTGCTCGTCCGTTGTGTCCGTTTTGCATCCGTTGGCCAGTGTGACATGGGCTTAAATTTATCATTATGAGGAAAAGGTTGAATTTCATATTAATTTATCATTATGAGGAAAAGGTTTAATTCCATATTAATTTCTAACTCATAGCAACAAAAAAATTAAAACAGCAAATATGAACCAACTGAGTCAAAAGTTTAAGACATATATGTAGACTATAATCTTGGATTAGGGATATATATAGAAAAGAAAAGGCTGTGAAAGTCTGACTCACAAACGAACTCTATACAGAAGCCTTATGATGGCAGATAAGTTTCTGCTGAAACATTGCTTCAATTTTAAAAACACAACTATAATGACGTGGGAAAATACCCGAACAAAGTTGAATATCATACATACATGCAAACATACATACATACATACATACATACATACATACATACATGCTTCTGTTGGTCTCCCCGTGCTCCATTTTTTGCCTCCTAGGCCTCAGGGAAGCCTCCTGGAAGTAAAAATAGCTTCCCAGGAGGCTTCCCTGAGGCCCATGATGAAAAAAAAAAAAAAAGAGCATAGGAGGGTGTTGCAAAAAAAGAAGCCAGACCCACCCAGTCACATGGCCACACCCACCTAGCCACTCCCACCTAACCACACCCACAGAGCCAGCAGTAAAAATATTTGCATCCCACCCCTGCTCACCTGTAATGGCAAAATGTTTTAAAGAGATTATGAAAATAATTATTGAATAAAATCTCATAATGAACACTTTTTTAGATATATAATAGATTCCATATCCATTCCTTCATGACAAAGCCTTCATTTGATTTCTCTTCTCCAAATAAGGACATTCTATGTCAGCCTTTCTATCCTGGCATACTCTAGATTTGTTGGGTTTATAATACTCACAGCTAGCATAACTAGCAGGAATCCTGGTAATTGTAGGCCGTTTCTCATATAAGTGACATGTCAGTCTATCAACTAGATATTCTATAGGAAAGGAGTTCAAACAACTCACAGAACATCTTGCATAATCAAAAAATAAGGACTGAATATAATTTCTAAAATCAAGTTTCAAAATTCTATAACCAACTCCCCTTTTCTTAGCATTAAGCATTAAGAGACTTTGAGACTATTGCTTCTTTGGTTTTATTTGTGTATTTATTCATTATATTCATACGTCAATGACCTTTTGGTTTGACATAACGTGAGGTGGTTGAATCTTAAAATAATACATTGTTATTATGCAATTTTGCTATGGTTAGGAGTTTGATAGCATCCACTTTGATTCAATAATTTGGCTTTCTAATTGAATTTGGAAAGTATTTGGATTTAAGAGTTTTGATCAATGTATATTTACATTATTTCCAAAAAAGTCTACATTTTTAAAGGCCTGGTCATATGCTATTCTATCCATTTAGAATTCTCTAATTGTGCAACGGGGTTCTCAAACTGGATTCCAAAGGAAAGACAATTGTTTCTTGTGTGTGAAGATATCCAAAGACAGTCCTGACTTCCAGCACTGTATTCCAGTGCAGTCCAGTCCTCGACTTACAACTATTCCTTTAATAACAGTTTGAACTTATGACAACATCAAAAAAGTAACTTACAATTGGACCATCACAGCATCCTCACAGCCACACAATCAAAATTCAGGGACTTGGCAACCAGCATGTATTTCCAACAGCATCCTGGGGTCATGTCACAGCTGTTTGTGACTTTCCTAGCCAGCATTTCACAAGCAAGGTCAATGAGAGAAGTTGGATTTTTTTTTAACAATTATGTGACTCACTTAACAGCCACAATGATTTGCTTAATAACCATAGAAAAAAAAGTTATAAAATTGGATATAACTCACTTAACAACACCAATGGAAATACCAGTTCCAATTATGGTCATAAAATGAGTATTACCAATGGACAATTCTAATTCTCTCTTTTTTTTTTACTAGACTGTTTTATTTTCTCCCTTTTATCATGTTTCACGATGGTCCACAGAGGTGAAAATTTTTTGCAAACATAACAAGTTGACAGTTTCACTGTCTCCTGAACTTTTGAATGCATGAATCAGGAATCAAGGAACAGATTATTTATTTTTTTTCCCAACTGTATCTTTTTGTAGAAAGTTATTACATATAAAAATCAGCTTCAGCAAACTAAGAACTTTTTGAAGACATCCCTCCCCCCTCTGAATAGGTTTCTACTCCTCATGCCATCTGAAAGTTACATTAAAAATACTTAAAACATACAGACCTCTCCCACACACACACATAATAGGTGAGGTAAGGGGTTGGGCTAGAAGACCTTCAAGACCTCCACTTCTGTTATTGTTTTATTCTGTTATTAAAATTATCAATGTGCAGGACTATTTATTCACATAAAATCCCCAAATACCCCCCTCTGATACATTTTATGCTATTTGAACATAAAGTATGGAATACATCAAGATATATAGGTGCACATATTCCTATTTCATGAAACAACTATTCGGTGCTGCTCTCTAAAATTATGAGTTTTCCAAACTTTTCCTCACAACATAACTTATAGTAATTGCAAGTGGTACACAATGCAAAGGAAAGGACACTAATGCAAATAGATGTATTCCTAGGAAAAATCTAATACAAAATCTAAAACTATGTGTACATTATTTTCTTCTGAGTTGGAAAAGAAAGAAAGAAAATGCATGTGCATAGACACACATTACTCCAAAGGCAACTTTCTTCACACAATTCATTGCAGTCAATTGAAAGCAACATTGTTTCTCTGCTGATGCTGGAACATTTGAAGAAATGATTTAATTTTCATTATCTTTCTTATTACACGCAACAAATAAAGGGACTCTCGTTCTCTGTGTTGCCCATCAGCTGAATAAATACACACATATACCAATGTACATACAACTATATGCACATAATAAAGACTGTTGCAAGGCATTAAGAAATATACTTGTACCTGTGCCTGCTTTAAAGCTTTGTTTCTAGCAAGATTTTCTTACATGAGCAGAGATTAAATGCAAACACACAAGACACATGCATGCATAGGTATTTCAGAATATAAAAGCCTCAGCAAATCTACAGTTGAAGCCTCATAGCAGGGAAGTCAGTGGATTTATTTATTTAAATCTCTTGTGCTAATGCAAATCTCTGCAAAGGGAGGGGGAGAGAGAAAGAGAGGGAGAGAGGGAGAGAAAGAGAGAGGAAACGAAGGAAGGAAGATAGGAAGAAAGAAAGAAAAAAAGGAAGGAAGGAAGAAAGAAAGAAAGAAAGCAGTCCTCCCTCCAGCATTATTCATCTTGCAAGAAACAGCCCAATCTTGTACTTACATATTTTAATTGTCTCAGAATCATCCCAGTTTTCTGACAAAATGTTACTGGCACTCTGAAAACTACCCAGCTCAGCAAGGCAAAAACCAGACCCAGGCAGACAGCTGGGAGATAATGGAACTCTTTCCCCAGCTGGGAATAGAAGCTTTTTATTTGCTGAGCATTGAGTCTCTTCAGTGGGATTAGCCACAAAATGTATGGCTTTTCCACCACGCTTCAAATAGCCAGACCCCAAAGAAGCTGCCAACCCAGAGACCAGCAGTTAAATCCTGCATAGAGATATCCAGACATTGTGTGCCTTTTGCATTGTATTTCTTTATGCAGGAAAGAAGAGACACGCACAGACATGCCAGCAATGAAAGAAAAAGAACACAAAAAGCTCCCTGCCGTACCTTGAGCAAGATAGATTAAATGCTCTGTTTTTATTTTTCTCCTTATACAGCTGTCATCTCCTACCAAGGTATTCAAAGCTACTTGTCTTCTTGAAATCCAGATCATTAATCAGCATACTAAATTAATATCAGGGATAATAAAGGTTTTATTCCTACAAATGACATGGTTTGCTCTGTAAGATTAGGCTCATCAAAAAGACCCTGCAGTCTCATTAAATATTAAAGTCAGCCTATGAGTTAAGTCTTCCACATTGTGGAATGACAATTCTGATTTGGAAAAAAATGCCATCTGTTTTCTACACATTATTGGGAATGACATTCCACATACATCCTATAAGCATTAAAAAAAAAAAAACAATAGAGAAATCCTGCCATTTGATACCTGTTTGCACATTTTAAGTTTGGAGAAGTGCCAAACTAATAAAACTTTGTCAAATGTTACAAGTCTACTCTAATAAACTTCACCCATTCATTTATTTATTCATTTCCCAAGACTTACACAGAGCTCTAGTTGAAAATGTCTTTGAACATTTACATCAGTTTCCTTCAAAACACCTTTGGGTACCTGCCAAAATTTACTGCCTCTGCTTTAATCTTCATGCATTATTGGAAATAATTTTGTCAGAAAAAATCTTGATTTATTTACTCCTTAAGCCCACAAGACCTGTAACTTCCTGACAGTGCATAACTAATATTTTTCTGTCTTCGGTATGAAGTTCTACAATAAGGGTTAATAGGGTGATACTAATGGCAATTACTGAAAGTTGATACAAAAGATATTTTCAATTCTATAGTATCATGTGAATATAACTTCACACAATATTCCAGTAGGACTGTACCATAAAAAAAGCACTACAATATCAAACTCTTTTACTGATCATTCTTAACTTGATACTCAGATTCAGATAATCAGAATTGTGGGTCATCTAGTCTAACCTCCTGCCCAAGCAAGAGACCTTACACCATTTCTGACAGATGGGAGTCCAGTCTCTTCTTGAAGGTCACAAGTGATGGTGCTCCCACAACTTCCAAGGGCAAGCTGTTCCACTGGTTGACTGTTCTCAGTGTCAGAAAGTTTCCCTCGTTTCCAGGTTAAATCTTCAATTTCCATCCATTGTGCCTTGTCTGGCTTTCAGGTGCTTTAGAAAATAGCTTGACCCCTCAAATATTGGAAGACTGCTATCATGTCTCTTCCTTCACTAGACTAGCCATGCCCATTTCCTGTAACCATTCTTCATATGTTTTAGTCCAGGGATCGCCAACCTTTTGGACCTCAGGGACCACCAAACTCATAATTTTAAATCTCAGGGACCACTAACCAGTTCTGTGGGTGTGGCCTAATTTGTGGGTGTGGCTTGGTGGTCATGTGACTGGCTGGGTATGGCTTGTATGTAAATATTATTTATATAAAATATTGATTTTTTTTATTTAAAAAAGAACAACTTTTACCCAAAATCAGGCAGAGCAGGAAGGCAGATTGAGTTGCTCACAGAATCATTCAATGATCTATTTATCTGCCATCAGCTACCTGAGTCTGTCACATAAAATTTGCTTGCTGTTAGTCTGCACTGAATAATAGGACTTTCAGCCCTAAGGGAGGTTTGGCTGTGCTCAAAAGCAGAGCCGAAGATCTGAAGACTAGCTAGAAAGCAAGAAATCCAACCATTTCCTGCTTTCTAGCAAATCTAAATCTCCCAGCACAGCAAAACAGCTGATGGTCAGAACAAGGAAAAATAGCAATTTAGCAGACAAGTTTGCCAGGTAAGGAGTGAGTGGGCAGGGAGGGTTCCCACAGGCCGTGTGGGCAACACAGCCTTGTGTTTCTGAGCAGCCTGGATTAATTGCTTTTGGGGGATGCTCTGGGGGTGAGATTTCTCTGTGGCCCACCAAAATTTTCTCATGCCGCACCGGTGGGCTGTGGCCCACCAGTGGGTGACTACTGCTCTGTACTTTTTCTGGAGTCTCAACATACCTATTGATAGTGGGTTAACAATTACTCCAGTATAAAATTATTACCAAAATAATTGCATATATCAATTTAAGCCTCTTCCATATTTTGGAGAATTCTCTTTAGAGTCCTTTGCAAACCATTCATGATCCCTCTATCCTACTGATAAAAGTAGGTTTGTCAAAAAACGGAAAGTCAAAGTATTAGAGAAAACAATTGTGTAAAAAGGCCATGATTCAAAATAATAAAAGATTCTGTAATCTAGATATATTTTGAAATATAAAAACAACAAACAATGTAAAATTCATTGCAGGTAGTCCTTGACTTACAGCAGTTTGTTTAAGGCCCTGTCACACTGCAAAAACGGATGCAAAGAGGAAGCAAAACGGAAAAAAAATCTTGCCATCCGTTCTAAAACGCGATGTACTCACTGCCTCCGTTTGGCTTCCTCTCAATCCGTCCAACATCCGTTTATTGACGTTTCATCCGCTCCAAAAGTTTTAGGCTGCCTAAAACTTTTGTGTGGAAAATGTATCCAGTTCGTCCGTTCTGCCTCCGCTACGCATCTGCTATGCATGCGTTCTGCATCCGTTACGCATCCGCTATATCCGCTAGGCATCCGCTACGCATCCGCGGAACTCCATCTGCTCCAGCGGTAAACGGACACAGGGAGGAAGTGGAACGGATGCAGAACGGATGCAGAACAGATGCAGAACGGATGCAGAATGGAAACAAAGCATTTAAAACGGAAAAAACGTTCATAGAGGGGACCTATCTTGGATATTAAGGATGCCTAGAGGATGCCTAGAGGATGCCTAGAGGATGCAAAGGGACACCTATACTGCCTATAAAAAGATGGAGCAACCCGTCTGCATCGCACTTTCAGACCAGCAGCCCACCTGTGCAGACCTCTGCAGCCTTCATCTGCCTCTTCCTCTTCCACAGCATCCAGTCATCTCCACCATGGATTGCGACAAAATCCTTTTGGCAGACAACATCCTTCTGCATCACTGCGAAACCATCAACAGTCTCTGTGAACTCTACTACGGGAAGAAAAGGAGGCAACAAAAAAAAGTCTGGGTCCAAAGATGGTTAGCCAGAAGAGCACAGTACCAACTTTACAACAAGCTGATGGTGGAGCTCAGGAGCGAAGACACTCGTGCATTCCAGAACTTCATGAATATGCCTCCAGCCATGTTTGACGAACTTCTGCAGCGCCTGACACCCAGGTTGAGCAAGACAAAAACCAACTTCCCGCCCAGCCTGGAACCTGGGCTTAGGGTGGCACTCACTCTGCGCCACCTGGCCTCAGGGACCCCCTACAGGAGCATGCAGTACAGCTGGAGGGTGCCACCCAGCACCATCAGCTTTGTTGTCAGAGACGTGGTGTGGGCCATCCTCGAAGAATACAAGGAGGAGCTCCTCCAGTGCCCCACCACTGAAGAAGGATGGAAGAAAGTTGCAGAGCAGTGGTATCAGAAGTGGAACTTACCCCACACCGTTGGAGCCATCGATGGCAAGCACGTGACCTGCAAGGTTCCAGCCAACTCGGGGTCCACTTATTTCAACTACAAGGGCTTCTTCAGCATCATCCTCTTCGCCATGCTCAATGCTGACTACAAGTTCATGTACTTCGATGTTTCAGGCAACGGCTCATCTTCTGATGCCCAGGTATACAACGACAGTAACCTCAAGGAGGGGCTGGAAAGCAACCTCATGGTGGGCTTCCCAGATCGAGAACCCCTGCCCAACGACATGCAAGATGTGCCCTACTTCATCGTGGGGGATGACGCTTTCTCCCTCTCAACCTATCTCATGAAGCCCTACACCTCCAAATACCTCATCCGTGAAGAGAGGATCTTCAACTACAGGCTGTCCAGGGCAAGGCGGGTGTTGGAGAACACCTTTAGCATCCTGGCCAACAGGTTCCAGGTACTTCTCAACACCATGCAGCATCGCCCACAGAGCATGAGGAGGATTGTGGAAGTTTGCTGCATGCTGCACAATCTCATGCGCACCCGCTACCCAGTCTTGCAGAACAGGCTCGTGGACCTCCAGCAAGGCAATGGGGACATGGAGCCTGGGGAATGGAGGCAAGGGCGAAAGCTGATAGACACTGAGGATGTGCAAGGGCCCAACAGAGCCTCACGTGAGGCGAAGAAGCAGCGCAACCTTCTGAAAGACTGGTGCAACTCCCCAGCTGGAGCGGTGGAGTGGCAAGACAAGATGGTAGATGCTTAATGGATGCTTCCTTCAGCCTGTCTCATCACACGGATGAGATTGGGCCATGTATGTTTGGTTGGCCTACAATGAACAGGGCGTTTAATAAAGAGTTGTGTTTATGTAATCAATGATTACATTGTAATTGATAAGGGCCATAGGGTGGCACCTGGGAGGGTGGACCATACAGTCCCACTATGCTTGCACTGGAGATTTATCTATCCCACAGCTATCTTAACCCATCCCAAAGGTATCCCTGCCCATCCCACAGCTATCTTAACCCATCCCAAAGGTATCCCTACCCATCCTACAGCTATCTTAACCCACAGGTATCCCTGCCCATCCCACAGCTATCTTAACCCACTGGTATCCCTGCCCATCCCACAGCTATCTTAACCCACCCCAAAGGTATCCCTGCCCATCCCACAGCTATCTTAACCCAAAGGTATCCCTGCCCATCCCACAGCTATCTTAACCCAAAGGTATCCCTGC
>BLBF01000003.1:22217393-22228380 GCA_015471245.1 Laticauda colubrina | reverse complement strand
ACCCTGCCCATCCCACAGCTATCTTAACCCAAAGGTATCCCTGCCCATCCCACAGCTATCTTAACCCATCCCAATGGTATCCTTGCCCATCCCACAGCTGTCTTAATCCAAAGGTATCCCTGCCCATCCCATAGCTATCTTAACCCATCCCAAAGGTATCCCTGCCCATCCCACAGCTATCTTAACCCATCCCAAAGGTATCCCTGCCCATCCCACAGCTATCTTAACCCAAAGGTATCCCTGCCCATCCCACAGCTATCTTAACCCATCCCAAAGGTATCCCTGCCCATCCCACAGCTATCCTTACCCATCCCACAAGCATGCAAAGGCTAAACCATTTCTAAAAGTTTCCACCCAGACTTTATAGAAAAATAATAATGAAGCAAGCGTGTGAAACAAAGATAAACTTTATTAATAACAACCTGAAAAGTAAACATGAACCAAGTCAAGTGTCCAAATAAAGTCCAAAAATATCCAGGCAGCCAGTCTCTGGTACTCCGCTTGGTCACTCGGAGGTGTGTGCCCAGTCTAATTTTTAGGGTGCAGGTGCGCTGGAGGTGAGTGCTGCTACAGTGCTGGTCTGAGGTGCTGATGGAGTGCCTGGCCCCGAGAGGACAACAGGGGACGGTGTGTTCAGAAAGGTGTCGGACAGCTGGCTCATCCCCGCGATGCTGAGAGGTCCTTCCTCCATGCCATGGGGTGTCAGCCCCAGTACCGAGGACAGATGTACTGAGGCCGGGCTTGGCTGTGGGATGGAGGAAGGAGTAGTGTTGTGGGACTGCCTGCTGTGCAGCGAGCTGAGGAGTGGCGTGGCTGGCATCGATCTCGTCGGTGGCATCATTGGCGTGGGTGGCATCGGTGGCATCAGTGGAACAGCTGGTGACGGTGTCGCCCAATGACTCTGTGCCTGGCCTGGGAAGGGCTGCTGCCTGTGCTGCTGGACCTCCGGGTAGCTGTAGCCCTGGTAGGTGAGGGGCTGTTGGAAGCCTTGGTATGGGAGGGACATCACCTGGGGTGGAGGAGCAGACCTGGACTGGGTGGGAGCAGGTGCCTCAGGGTCTGGAGGGTTGTTAATCAGTGTGGTGATCCTCTCCTTCACCAGCTGGTACTGGGGATCTGGCATCTCCTTCAGGGTCTGTTCAAATAATTGAGGAAGGGCTTGCGGTTGGAGCAGGAGGAGTCGATGGGGACTAGCTGAGAGAGTAGACCTATGCTGGTGTGGATGGTGTCCCTGATCTCCACCAGGACCTTGTGGCTGTCCCCCTCCTGCAGTCTGGCTCTCTGCCTTCCTGTGGAGTCGGCGGTGTGGGTGGATGGGATTTCGGCAGTGGTGGACTCGATGTTTCCTTTCTTTCACCGCACCAGGGAGTCCTCCTCCCTTTCCACCAAGCTTTCAACACCTGCCTGGGGGTTCTCCGCCATGGCACGCTCCACCGAAACCTGCTTGGAGACAGGGACTGACTCTCGGCTGGAAGAGGACTGGGTCGCAGCAGGCTGCCTGAGAGTGAGGGTGGACAGATGGGCTCCTGGTGCTGCTCAGTGGCGGATCTCACCCTCCAGGAAGCTGCACCTGGCCATGATGTAATTCTCTCTGTCCGTCAGCTTGACTGCGGCCTGGCCAGATTTTTTGCGGTGCAGCTTCCCGTACCAGGTGTGCATATATTTCCACCAGCCGAGTAGCACCTCCGATGTGTAGCCCAGACTCTCTGCCCTCTCTCTCCAAGCAGCCTGCTTCCGCTTGTTGTCCCTGTACAGCCAGTGTCCCTTCCACCACAGATAGTCCTTCTCTCTCAGCCACTCCAGCACCTCATCCTCGTGCACCTCCTCAATAAAGTACTGCCTCCTCTCCCGTTGATGCGTCTGCCTCTTCCTCCCTCTGTCAGGGCCATATGGGCCCTCATCAGAGGGACTTCGAGGTTGTAGGGGCTGCTCCTCCATACCAACAGCAGCAGTAGCACCAGCAGTAGAATCATCATCATCAGAAACATCACCAGCAGGATCATAATCAGCATCATCATCATCAGCAGCAGCAGCAACAGAATCACCAGCAGGATCAGAATCAGAATCAGAATCAGCAGCAGCAGCAGCAGCAGCAGCAGCAGCAGCAAGACCAGGATGAGCAGCAGCAGAGGAAGCACCAGCAGCAGGACCAGCAAGACCAGGAGCACGAGCAGAACGAGCAGGACCAGCAGGACCAGGAGCAGCTTCAGCAGAGTGCGCAGCAGCAGAAGCACCACCGCCAGGAGCAGCTTCAGCAGAGTACACAGCAGAAGCACCACTGCCAGGAGCAGCCACAGCAGAAGCTCCAGCAAGAGAAGAGTGAGCCCAAGCAGCAGAAGCCTCAGCAGAAGCAGAGTCACGGACATGGGGCGGGAGGGTGGCCCTGTCCCTCTTGCCAGGGATGGCAGCAGGTTGCTGAGCCTTTCGCTTCTTCCCCATGGTTGTGGGGTTGCTGGCTGGCAGGGAGGCTTGCAGGAAGGCTGGCAGGCACCAAGGCTGGCAGGAAGGCTGGCAGGGAGGCTGGCAGGAAGCCTGGCAGGAAGCCTGTTAGGAAGCCTGGCAGGAAAGCAGGCACCAAGGCTGGCAGGCAGACTGGCTGGCAGGGAGGCTGGAAGGCAGGCTGGCAGCAATGCTGGCAGGGAGGCTGGCAGGGAGGCTGACAGGGAGGCTGGCAGGGAGGCTGACAGGGAGGCTGGCAGGGAGGCTGGAAGGCAGGCTGGCAAGGAGGCTGCCCAGGAAGCTGGAAAGCAGGCTGGCAGCAAGGCTGCCAGTGAGGCTGGAATGCAGGCTGCCAGCAAGGCTGGAACGGAGGCTGGAAGGCAGGCTGGCAAGGAGGCTGCCCAGGAGGCTGGGAGGCAGGCTGGGAGGCAGGCTTGGAGGCAGGCATGCAGGCAGGGCAGGCAAGGAACTCAAAATGTCCAGCAGCAGGTCTTCCCTCGGAATGCTGGCCATGTGCGAGCTGCTTCCCTTTATATCCGGGGTACTTGAGCAATGCATCCCCCCCGCATGCGCAATTAACATGCGGCATCCGTTCCGCTTCCGCTGTGCATCCGCTAGGCTTCCGCTGTGCATCCGCTTCATCCGCTGTGCATCCGTTCTCATCCATTTTTTCCGTTCTGCGTCCGCTCTCCTGAGACCCCCCCGAAGCCCTGCGAATGCGCCATCCATTCTGCATCCGCTGGGCTTCCATTCTGCATCCGCTTTGCATCCTCCCTGCGTCCTCCCCGCGTCCTTCTCATCCGCTCCAATTATGCAAATTTTCGCCCCTTTTGAGCGTGGATACAACGGAAGAAACATTTTTCCCTTCCGTTGTGTCCTCTTTGCATCCGTTGGGCAGTGTGACATGGCCTTAAGTTACAACAGCATTTTAAAAAGTGAGTTATGACCATTTTTCACACTTATGACCATTGCAGCATCCCCATGATCATATGTTCTACATCTGAATACTTGACAAGTGGTTCATATTTATGAGGGATGAAGTGTCCAGGGGTCATGTAATCACCTTTTGACATGCAAAGTCAATGGGGAAGCGAGATTCACTTAGCAACCATGTTACTAATTTAACAACTGCAGTGATTCACTAAACAAACTTGGCAAGAAAAGTCATAAAATGAGACAAAAAAAATCTCAATCGCAACATAAATTTTGGACTTAATTGTGGCCATAAGTCCAGGACTACCTGTATATATCTACATATAACAGCAACATATTTCTGTCCATAGTTACATATTTAAATTCAGGAAATAATACCCAGCACAAATCATACCATGGCAAACTCTGAGGATTGATAGCAATAGCAATAGCACTTTGATTTATATAGTGCTTAATAATTCTTTACTGCACTCTCTGGTCTATTTACAATGTGTGCAAATTGCTCCCAATAATCTGGATCCTCATTTTACTGAACTTGGAAGGACGGAAGGCTGAGTCAACCTTGAGCCTGTCAGAATTGAATTCCAGGTTGTGGGCAGAGATAGCCTGCAATACTGCATTCTAACCACTGTGCCACCACACCACTGGGTCAATCTAATTAGCCAGTGAAAGAGGCTCCCCAAAATACCCCAACCTATGTGACTACCCACAACAGTTTTTACTGCCACTTGCTTCTTCAGCTGCTGTCACTTAAAGCTGCAATTGCTTATATGTTCTTTGGTGCTTTGGCAACTTTCTCCAGTAAGCAGAAACACTTTTAATGAAAGGAAGATAGGACTCCTCTTTTTCCTCAGAAGGATGGAAGGCTGAGTCAACCTTGAGCTGTCAGGTTTGAATTCCAGGTTGTGAACAGAATTAGCTTGCAATACTAGTTTTCATTCTAATCGGTACATCACCAGGCCTTCTATTTTTACTATTTTTATTACATATATTACTAAAAATCACATCCCCATCTATGCTGATTATACAACAGTAGATTCATACAAGAATGAAAATATGTGAAACACAATGTGAATTTATTGGATCCAGGATTCTTTCACTGCAATGTTTTAAAATTCTATCAATTTAATGATACAGAGCAGTGTATCTCAAACTTGGCAACCATTCCCAGGGTTCATATTACTCTTAAGTCTCTATGCCAACTTGCAGAGCCAGATCTTAATACTCTCTTTGAAGGCCAGAAGAGTGAGGAGTCATCTCACCTCTGAGTAAGGTATTCCAGAGGGCAGCTCTCTTCCTGATTCTTACCAGTCAATTTATTTTTAACTAACAGGATCTACAACATATTCTCTGTGCCTGACCATTATATGGAATGGAACCATATAATTTGGATGAGACAGTTCCTGAATAACCTGCCTCCATTCAATGAACAGCTTAAAGGTGATAGCCAACACCTTAAGTTGGACACAGAAGCAAACAGGTATTCTACTTATGTAGCAAAGATGTTACACCTGAACCTTAGGAGTGCTTGTACAAGCAGTGTTTGTACTACCACATTCTGCACAGCTACAGTTTCCAGATACTCTTCAAAGATGAGTCCATTTCAATAGCCCATATGGGAATTTGCCAGGGTATGAGTGATGGAAAAAAGGACTTTTTGATCCAGCAAAGGACATAACTGGTCCTGCACAAAATGAAGTTGAACAAAGACTTTCCCAGCCACAACTCCTATCCTCACAACTTGAAAAAGAGTTGTGAGTATAGGAGGCCTCCAAATTACATACTAACTCCATCTGGGGCAGTGTAACCACATCCAGGACCAAAGATGGCAAACTCTTGGAAACAGAGGAGTCACCATCTTACCACGATTCATCTTTGTTCTTCATCCAATCCCCCACAACCTTCAAGCACTAAGAAAGGTCATCCATGATATCACTTACTTTGCCCATTATAGAGACATACATTTGAATTATTTCTGCATACTGATATGGCTATTTTACCCAAAATCTTCATGCAGATATTAAAAATGAGTGGAGAGAGAACTGAGTCCTACAGCATGCCATAGAGCAATGGCCATAAACTATCAACAATATCCCTATCAACAATAATTGGACAGTTCTGGAGGAAGGAAATGAATCAAGCAATAACTCTGCTCAAGACCTCAACTCTCAGAGCTGACCCTAAATGGTACTTGATCAATGGTATTGAAAACCACCAATAAGTCAAAAAGAGCTAGAATTGATACAGTGCCCAAATTCCACTCTTACCAGATGTCATCCAAAGGAATGAGCAATGCTGTTTCCATCCAATATCTGGGCATAAAACCAGACTGGAAGAGGTCCAGATAATCAGTTTCATGCAGGTGCCTCTAGAGCTGATGTTTGACTCCCTTCTCAATCACTTTCCCTAAAAAGAAGTACCATGGTAGGGTCCAATGATGGCTTCTTGACAAGAGGACATATCAGCATTTCTTTAAATGGTCCTGGGAACACCCTCTTACTCAAGAGTGCATTATTCTTTGTTAAGTCTCACCTACATGTCACCTCTATAGTGGCCATAACCACCAGAAAATATCTAAGTCACAATTAACCATGCTGACATTTCAGAGGACACTGTCCAATTCTCAGGTCCAATAGGATCAAACTGTTCTCATATGACAGGAATCTCCAACAGACCTGCACCATGGTTGGAATCCAGCTGGCAATGGAACCAAATATTTTATCTAACAAGTGCATTGAAAATTCTTCAGTGCAGCCCTGAAGATGAACCTCGGTGCTCTTCATCAAAAGAGAAGGGGTGACTGTAAACAGAACCACCAGGTGGCACTCAGTAAATGCAATACGAATGGAGAAATGCTGATGTTTTCCTCTCTTACCACCATGAGGTACGCCTTAACATTGTTTCTAACTCTTGCTCAATTAGATAATCCCTTGTCTTCCTCCAGGGTGCTTTGGATATTGCTTGACCATTTTCAATTCCATCAGTTTCTCCATAAACCACAGGGATTGTCAGGCATGATGGCACAAGAAGAGTCACAAAAGTGTAACCCTCTCTAATGTCTCTACTATCAGCTGGGACCATGAAGGAAAACCTCAGGAATAAACCCCAGACCTCTTTGAAACCCTATGGGGTGTATTTGTCACTGGGCGTGGACTCATCAAATAGGTACTGCCTACTTGAAGAGTGAAGTAGACAGAAAAATCTCAAAGGTCACCTTATATCCTGGAGCTACATTCTGATACCCTGCATACTGATGTCTTGAAACACTTCATGGGGATTCCCTAACTCAGTATAGAACTAGTTGCCACGATTTAAAAAGTATACATGCCCCAACTTTGATATTAGTCCTGTGCTAAGAATATATAAGTGCAGGATTATGGTAAAATGGAATCAAAGAACTTTAAATTGTGGAAAAGTAGATACACCTTGTCTTCAGTAAAGTCTTTGATAAAATATTTTACATCTGTTATCACAATTAAATTTGGGATGAATGGCATATCCAATTAGTAGACGTAGAACAATCAAAAACATGCAGAGTGCTCCAATAGTTCTTAATCAAACTTAGAAGATGCTTTGAGCCCAAGCTTTACTTCAGAGTAAGTACACTCTGAACACTTCAGCATTTTTTATTAATGACTTAAATTAGATGAAATGAAGTTGAAGGAGTGCTTATCAAATTTGCAGACAACACATCATGAAACAGAACTGTATAATACCCTAGAAGAGAGACAGAAAATTAAAAATGTTCCTGATATTTTAGACAAATGGGCTGATAATAGTTACAAAATGTACAATTCTTTACCTGGAAAGCCAGAATCAAATCCATAGAAATAGAAACAGTTACCTGGGTTTGTGACACTACTTGTGAAAAAGATCTTGAAATAGTTTTGATTATGAAGTGAATGTGAGTCAGCAATGTGATCTGGCTACAAAAAAAGCCAAATGAAGCTTTTGATTGCAGAAACAGGCATGCTGTTTTTAACTTTTACTGAGTAAAAAGTAATTGTTCTGCATCTGAAGTTTTTGACCAATTCTCGACAGCACACTTTAGGACAGATATAAAGAAATAAAAGTTTAGAGTGGGGACAGTGAGTAAGATTATAGGACTAACAATTAAATCTCATAGAAATTGAAAGATTTGGGAATCTTCAGAAGAGAAGATCAAGGGGGAATGAACACATTCTTGAAATACCAAAAGGATGCCAAACAAAAGAAAGCTATCAGCCCAGAGAGTTGGACCTAGAATAATAGATTTAGTTATAGAACAGCAAATTGTAGTAGAACATTAGTGCAGGAATCTGAACAGTAAAAAGATATAGGAGAGGAGATAATAATGCAAATTGAGGGCTCCTCTTCACTGGCAACATTAAGATGATAGCAATAGCACTTAGACTTATATACTGCTTCACCATGCTTTACAGCCCTCTCTAAGTGGTTTACAGAGTCAGCCTATTTCCCCCAACAATTTGGATCCTCATTTTAACCACCTCAGAAGGATGGAAGGCTGAGTCAGCCTTGAACTTGGTGAGATTCGAATTGTCAAACTGCTGGCAACCAGCACTCAGCAGAAGTAGCACTGCAGTACTGCATTCTAACCACTATGCCACCAGTGATGCTGGACAGACAGCATATGGATATTTTAATCTGAACTTTTTTTTCACATATCAGGAACTACACAGGGTGGTTTAAATGGCACTCTACAATTATATCATTCTCTTATTCTAAACAGAATGGGACAATATTGCATAAAACTTATGTCTTTAGGTTAACCATCCTCTATCATATTTTCCTAGTAAACTGTATTTTCTATCTCCCTCCTGTTGACTTCTTTGATGGTGGACTCTTGTCTACTGGTGATTAGGAAGCAAACTTGTTGCCTGTCCATAACAGGTTGGGCAAAAAGAGAACCTGAAGTGAGTCAGGATGTCTGTACATGTTTTTCTCTGTGTATGCGTATAAGCAATAAGTGAAAAAGAAAATAAGAATACACACACAGAAACACACAGACACACAGACATATTAGATAGAAAGATAGATAGATAAATAGATAGATGTTTATCTTATAAACTAAAATATAATTATCTATTATTACAAAATATATTTATCTCCATTTGATCAAAAATGTGGCTTAATTATTTCTAACATTCTTTCTGCCCTTTTTCTTCAGAATGATTTGCTATGTGATATGACTGACTAACCATGTTCCCACATGTTGGCATTTGATTTTGGATTTATGTTCTGTGATTCTCTTTTTCAACTCACTAGAAGTTTTCTGTGGGTAAATCTTACTATATGGGCAAAAAATGAGGAAGTGAATATAAGGGAAATTGCAGTTGAGAATAGTACCATCTACCATATATCTCCCGTTATTTATAAGTTTAATAATCTCCTTTGTTTCTTTAATATTGGGATGGGTAGAGCTTAGCCTACAATTGTCAAATACAGGTTAATTGCTGTAACATTCACTTCACAAAGTAAATATTATGACACTTAGCCATGCCAGGTTTTAACTTCCTCCAGGGATCTATGACCCAAGTTTATATCTTCCATTTATTAAAACATGATCTCTAGGCTTAAGCAGCTAACTGCATAAGCTAAATTATAATTTATTTTTCTTTATCATTTCTTAGTATTTAACCTCCTGTGATTGTTTCCTCATCTGAAGCCACAAGCACTTGTTGGATGGAGAAGGTCTTCATTTCCATTCTATTATGCCACCAATATAATTATCTCCTATCTTCTCTATAACATAATAAATCATAGACTTGACATTAAGAAAACCTTGATATGCTATGATTTTAATGCTGTTTGATAAGTCAGATTTCACATCCATATCACCTGAGATCAGACTAGACCTACATATGGAAAAAATGCAAGGCCAACAATATGACTTCAGAATGCCAATGTTATCTTATATTCTCACTAATAAAAGTGGAAATACAAATGCATTGAAAAGATCAAATCACAAATTGCTTCATACTGATGTTATTGAAATCACTTATGTCAAATCAATTCAGTGTTTTGTCTGTTGAATAATTTTAAATAGAAAATATTTTATTCTGCATTCTCTTGAAATCCTGCTTCATTTTAATTATTCATTTTGTCTCAAAATTGGATCATGGGCCTATAGATGAGAGAGTTCACATTTATCGACAAACCTGTTGATGTGAAAAAGTCTAGAAATTAGTGAGACAAGACCTTTGCTGAAGGTCTTTGTTGGTTTTCCTTCAACAAGTTTCTTCCTTCTCTACTCTTTATCAGTGTTATTTTTTGTTTAATAATGTTTTCCATCAATTTACCCAGAACAGATGTAAAATTAACTGGCCTATAATTTTGTGCTACCCTCTTTGATCTCTGTCTAAAAATGCAAGTTTTTTGGCTGCTTTCCAATTCTCATTTGTATGCACATAAAAGTAAAAGTGGAAAACAGCACTTTAGAAAACATTTGTGCCAAAAGAAAGGGTCTATTTTGAATCCTTGAGCTCACTAAAGAATTTAATATATTTCTATTGTAAATCCATTAATGTTTAATAATATTAATTATGTGCCTGCTTCTGCACTAAGCTATGGGGAGAAAAGAAGGGCAAACAATGAAACAGATTGCCCAGTGGGTTTCAAACACAATATCAGGAAACTTTCAACAGTACCATGAAAAATTTCAGATCCTTCAAATAGTTAAATTTTAGTACATCTTTAAGTGAACATAAACTTTCAGAAATTTTATGACTGCTTATTCTTTGTAAGTATGCATGCATATGTACAATTCTGAACAGTTTAAAAATAAGACAATTACAATTATTTGGATAATTACAAATAATTGACAGGTACAATTATTTGGATATTTTTCCATTGGATGTAATTTTTTTAAAAAATATATAAAATTATTGTTAAAGTCCCTGAAGACATTTGATTAAGCAGCCCTACAATTAGTTAAGGGAAGATAGTTGAATGGGTCAACAGATACTCTGAATCTTTTAACTTCTCAGGTTTTGATTGTTCATCTAATTTCAGAAGCTATGGGCTCCCTTAAGTAGCTGAGAATTAGAAAATAAAGATATGTTACTCTTCATTACAAATCTATTTTTTAAAAAAAATATGTAAATGTTTTCAGCTTCATATTTCAAGTGTGAGAAACATCATTAAGAATAGGGACATTCTTAATGTCACACTGGCCGACGGATGCAAAACGTTAGTAAAAAGGACACAGCGGACGAGAAAAATGTTCCATCTGTTGTTATCTGCTCTCAAAAGTGTCCCGAATTTGCATAAGCAAAGCGGACAACACGGAAAGGAACAGACGGGGGGAGGATGTAGGGCTGATGGAATGCGGATGCTCCACGGAAGCCTAGCGGATGGAAGCGTATGGGAGCGGATGGCACATCCACAAGGCTTCCGGGGGAGCACAGCAAAGCAGACGCAGAACAGAAAGAGCGGATGCAGAGCGGATACCGAGCGGATGAAGAGGATGCACAGCGGATGCCGAGCAGATGAAGCGGATGCAGAGAAGAAGCCTAGCGGATACCTCGCGGAAGCCTACCGGATGCCTAGAGGATGCCTAGCGGATGCCTAGTGTTAAGCCTGGGTTCCCCAACCAGGGTTAGGTAGACAAGCTAAA
>BLBF01000003.1:22178241-22212393 GCA_015471245.1 Laticauda colubrina | reverse complement strand
CTATGTCAGTTCACTTACAAATCAGTCCTTTGTTGTCTCTCCCGTTCGAGCAATACAGTCTTGATTCCAAGCAGTAATCAGGGATCATCAAAGCCAGAGAGTCAGCAAGCTGTAATCTTGCTACTTTTATATTGTTTTCATAACCACTCCCTTAATTACTTTTCCACAGTTAAAGCTGCAGACACTTTAACATACACTAACTATGAATCATAGTTATTATTTCACCTAAACCAGTTAGGGTAAACAATGTTTACCGATTGTTGTACCGAATGCCGAGCAGATGAAGCGGATGCAGAGAAGAAGCCTAGCGGATGCCTCGCGGAAGCCTACCGGATGCCTAGCGGATGCCTAGAGGATGCCTAGCAGATGCCTAGCATTCACTGCGTATGCAGGGAGGATGCATTGCGTCAGCCCCGTGGCTATAAAGGGAAGGAGCTCCCAAGCAGGTCACCATTCAGAGGAAAGACTTGCTTCCAGACACAGCTTGCCAGCCAGCCAGCCAGCCAGCCAGCCAACCAGCCAGCCAGCCAGCAACCCAAAAACCATGGGGAAGAAACGGAAGCCTCTGCCATCTGCTGCCAGCCCTGGCAAGAGGGACAGGGCCACCCTCCCACCCCCTGGCCCTGACTCTGCTTCTGCTGGGGCTTCTGCTGCCCAGGCTCTATCTTCTGGTGCTGGGGCTTCTGCTGATGCTGCTTCTGAAGGCGGTGCTTCTGCTGATGCTGCTTCTGGTGGTGGTGCTTCTGCTGGTACTTACTCTGCTGGCGCTGCTCCTGGTGCTGGTGCTTCTGCTGGTGCTTACTCTGCTGGCGCTGCTCCTGGTCCTGCTGGTCCTGCTGGTGCTTACTCTGCTGGCGCTGCTCCTGGTCCTGCTGGTGCTGCTGGTGCTCCTGGTGCTCCTCGTGCTCCTGGTCCTGCTGGTCCTGCTGCTGCTGCTGGTCCTGCTCCTGGTGCTGCTGGTGCTGCTGGTCCTGCTTTTGCTGCTACTGTTATTGCTGCTGCTGCTAGTGATGGTGGTGCGGAGGAGCAGCCCCTACAACCTCAAAGCCCCTCTGATGAGGGCCCATATGGCCCTTCCAAAGGGAGGAAGAGGCAGACACATGAACGGGAAAGGAGGCAATACAACATAGAAGAGGAACATGAGGAGGAGGTGCTGGAGTGGCTGAGGGAGAACGAGTATCTATGGCAGAAGGGACACAGGCTCCAAAAGGAAGCAGGCTGCTTGGAGAGAGAAGGCGGAGAGCCTGGGCTACACTTCGGAGGTGCTCCTTGGCTGGTGAAATCACATGTACACCTGGTACGGGAAGCTGCACCTCAAGAAATCTGGCCAGGCCACGGTCAAGCTGATGGACAGAGAGAGCTACATGATGGCCAAGTGCAGCTTCTTGGAGGGTGAGATCCACCACCAAGGAGCAGCCCCTCTCACAACCCTCTCTCTCAGGCAGCCTGCTGAGAGCCAGTCCTCTTCTGACAAAGAGTCAGCTCCTGTGTCCAGGCAGGTATCTGTGGAGCGTGCCACGACAGAGACTCCCCCCGACAGCTGTACTACCCATGGCGGAGCACGTGGAGGACCCCCTGATGCAGTGGGAGCAAGGAGAGGGC
The DNA here is from genome assembly GCA_015471245.1 of Laticauda colubrina. NCBI lineage: Eukaryota > Metazoa > Chordata > Lepidosauria > Squamata > Elapidae > Laticauda > Laticauda colubrina. The sequence continues at coordinate 22,210,791 of BLBF01000003.1, read as the reverse complement.
ACTTCCACCACAGCCCAATGTGCATCCACCCCAAGCTCCACCTCCACAGAAAGGCAGAGAGCCAGACCAGAGGGACAGAGTCACACTGTCCTGCTGGAGATAAAAGACACCATCAGGAGCAGTGTAGATCTCCTCTCTCAGCTGGTACACATCAACGCCCATCGTCCAACCGAAAGCCTTTCCTCACCTACGTCAACCAGACCCTCATGAACATGTTGGAACCCCAGTACCAGGTGGTGAAGGAAAGGAACACCGATCTTCTTCACAACCCTCCAGACCAAGTTGAACCTGCTCCCACCCAGTCCAGGCCTGTTATTCCACCCCAGGTGATGTCACTGCCCTTCCAAGGCTTTCCACAGGTCCTACCCTACCAAGGCTACAGCTACCAGGAGGTCCAGCAGCACAGGCTTCCCTTCCCAGTCCAGGCACAGGTACATCGGACGCCACCGGTGCCACTGATGGCACTGATGCCACCCATGCCACTGATGCCACCCACGCCACTGATGCCACCCACGCCACTGATGCCACCCACACCAGTCCTCACCCAGCTGCAGACCAGACAGCCCCACTGTACTGCTCCTTTCTCCACCCCACAGCCAAGCCCGGCCTCAGAACATCTGTCATCGGTATTGGGGCTGACACCCCATGTCATGGAGGAAGGGGCTCTCAACATCACAGGGCTGAGCCAGCTGTCTGAGAGCTTTCTCAACACACCGTCCCCTGTTGTCCTCTTGGGGCCAGGCAAACCAGTGGTGCTTCAGACCAGCACTCCAGCAGCAGCCACCTCCACAGCACATGGGATGGGTAAGGATAGCAGTGGATGGGCAGGGATACCTTTGGGATGGGTAATAGCTGTGGGATGGGCAGGGATACCTTTGGGATGGGTAATAGCTGTGGGATAGATAAACCTCCAGTGCAAGCATAGTGGGACTCTATGGTCCACCCTCCCAGGTGCCACACCTATGGCCCTTTATTATCATAATAATGTAATCATTCATCCACACATGTCAACATAAACACAACTCTTTATTAAATGCCCTGTTCATTGTAGGCCCACCCAACATACTTGGCCCAATCTCATCAGTGTGATGAGACAGGCTGAAGCAAGCATCCATTAATCTTCTATCATCCTGACTAGCCACTCCACTGCTCCAGCTGGGGAGTTGCACCAGTGTCTCAGGAGGTTGCGCTCCTTCTTCCCTTCATGTGAAGCTCTGTTGGGGCCTTGTACATCCACAGTGTCTATGAGGTTTCGCCCTTGCCTCCATTCCCCAGGCTCCATGTCCCCATTGCCTTGCTGGAGGTCCATGAGCCTGTTCTGCATGACTGGGTAGCGGGTGTGCATGAGATTGTTCAGGATGCAGCAAACTTCCATGATCCTCCTCACGGTCTGTGGGCGATGCTGCATGGTGGTGAGAAGTACCTGGAACCTGTTGGCCAGGATGCCAAAGGCATTCTCCACCACCCGCCTTGCCCTGGACAGCCTGTAGTTGAAGATCCTCTCTTCATGGGTGAGGCATCTGGAGGTGTAGGGCTTCATGAGGTAGTTTCTGAGGGAGAAGGCGTCATCCCCCACGATGAAGTAGGGCACATCTTGTGTGTCGTTGGGCAGGGGGTCTGGATCTGGGAAGCCCATGATGAGGTTGCCTTCCAGCCCCTCCTTGAGGTCACTGGCGTTGTATACCTGGGCATCTGAACATGAGCCATTGCCTGAAGCATCGATGTACATGAACTTGTAGTCAGCATCAACAATGGCAAAGAGGATGATGCTGAAGAAGCCCTTGTAGTTGAAATAAGTGGACCCTGAGTTGGCTGGAGGTTTGCAGGCCACGTGCTTCCCATTTATGGCTCCAACGGTGTGGGGGAAGTTCCACTTCTGATATCACTGCTCTGCAACTTCCTTCCATCCTTCTTCAGTGGAGGGGCACTGGAGGAGCTCCTCCAGGTATTCTTCGATGATGGCCTGCACCACTTCTCTGACCACAATGCTAATAGTGTTGTGTGGCACCCTCCAGCCATACTGCATGCTCCTGTACATTGTCTCTGAGGCCAGGTGGCGCAGTGTCAGTGCCACCTTGAGCCCAGGGTCCATGCTGGGCCGGAAGTTTGTGCTCTGCTTGGTCAACCTGGGTCTCAGCCACTCCACAACTTCGTAAAACATGGCTGGCAGCATCCTCATGAAGTTCTGGAATGCACGAGTGTCTTTGTTCCTCAGCTCCACCATCAGCTTGGCCGCCTCCTTTTCTTCGTGTAGAACAGGTGAAAGAGCCTGTAGATGGCTTCGCACTGTTGCAGAATGATGGTGGCTACTAAAAGGAATGTGTTACGATCCATGGTGGAGATGACTGGATGCTGTGGAAGAGCAAGGGCAAGATGAAGGCTGAAGAGGTCTGCACAGCAGGGCTGCTGGACTGAAAGTGAATCCAGGTGAGTTGCTCCCCCTTTTTATAGGCAATATAGGTTTTCCACTAGGTGTCCTTTTGCATCCTCTAGGCATCCTCTAGGCATCCTTAATATCTGAGATAAGTCCCCTCTGCGAACATTTTTTTCCGTTTTAAATGCTTTCTTAGCGAGCTGCATCCACTTTCATCCTTTCTCCGTCCGTGCTACTAATGCTGCACGTCCATTCCGCATCCGTTTCACTTCCTCCCTGTGTCCATTTTCTGCTGGAGTGGATTTGAGTTGCGCGGATGCGCAGCGGATTCCTAGTGGATATAGCGGATGTGTAACGGATGACAATGGATGTAAAACGGATGTTCCCTGTATGTGTTGCAGATGCAGAATGGACGCGCTGGATAAATTTTCTGCTCAGAAAGTTTTGAGCAGCTCAAAACGTTTTGAGCAGCTCAAAACTTTTTGAGCGGATGGTACCTCAGTCGACGGATGCTGGACGGATAGAGAGGATGAAAAACAGAGGCAGTGAGTACAGAACGGATGAATCTTGTTAACCAACGGATGGCAAGTGTTTCTCTCCATTTTACATCCTCTTTCCATCTGTTGGGGCAGTGTGACATGGGCTTTAGTTGTATTGTTAAGCATTGGAAGACCAAGGAAAAAATCACTATGTATCACTATTGAGCACTACAAATGTCTCCTGAAAAAATGTGGCAGAGACGGAAGTAGTTTTCACATCATTGTGATACAACAGTAGTTGGTATGGAAGACTTGTAAAAAGAAAACACTTTCCTCAGTATCTTCACAATCCTTTGTTGTCTGAAGTAGGGAAATGAAATCCTTGAGAAGTTTAAAATGTTTTGGAACAAAGTGCTTTGGAGTGATGGAACAAACATTGAAATGTTTAGCTAAAAAATCACACAAGACCCATTTGAAGAAGGAGGGAGGATGATGCATTTGAAGAAAATAACATATTGGCAGTGATTAAGCGCAGGAGTGGTTCTATTATACTTTGGGGCTGTGTAGGCTCCAGTGGCCCAGGAAATCGTGTGCAAGTGGAAGAAAGAAGAGATTCAACTAAATATTAACATATCCTGGGGCTAATGTTTCACAGTTAATGAAGAAATTGAAAATGAAAAGAGGTTGAATACTACAGCAAATGTATCTCTCTCTCTGTCTCTCTGTCTCTATCTATCTATCTATCTATCTATCTATCTATCTATCTATCTACATATCTACACCTGTCTGTCTGTCTGTCTGTCTGTCTGTCTGTCTGTCTATTTGGAACAACATTTTTTTTTCCAAATCAACCGTGAAGTATTTACAGGAACAAAATGATAAAGGTTTTGGAACAGCTTTCATGGTCCCCAGAGATAAATATATATGAACAATCTGTTGAGAGATCTGAAGTGCTCAGGGCATGCAGGAGACCTAAGCATGTTTCTGAGCTAGAAGAGTTCTGCAGGGAAGAGCAGAGGAAAAGTTTGAATGATTCTTAGAAGAATATCAGAAATGTTTGGAAGCTATTATTTGTACCAAATTAGGTGTTATAAAGTACCGATGAAATTTCTGTGCAGACCCCTACATTTGGCATATTTACTGTTGCTATTTTTTATCTGCAAAATTGTTGCACATAAATAGTAGGCATACATTCAAATTGCAGAAAGATATCACATTTAACTTGGTGCCATGAAAAGGAATGTCAGCTTCTATTCCCCCCAGGGATTCATTGAAAAATGCAATTGTCCTTGTATAATACATTTATACTAAGAGCTGTGGTGGCACAGTGATTACAACATAGTATTGCAGGCAAATTCTGCCAACTGCCAGTAGTTCAATACTCAAGATTGACTCAGCCTTCCATCCTACTGAGTTTGGTAAAATGAGGACCCAGATTGTTAGGGGCAATATTCTGACTCTGTTTAAAAAGAGCTGTAAAACATTATGAACTGGTATATAAGTCTAAGTGCTATTGCTATTATTATTTAAAAAAATTATTATAATTATTCATTGTGTGCCTTGACCAAGGGGCAGGACAGATAAAAAATAAACAAATCAAAACAATCCCTAACAGAATAATTGCAAATTAATCCTATAAAGTTAACTCTGTAAGCACATATTTGTTTACAACAATCAAAACAACAAAAATACATGTAAAACAATGGGATAGGACCAAGTGTTTATATACCACTAGTAATTAAAAAAAAAAAGATGTTAATCTGGAACTACCAGGTAAATAGGAATAGGTTGGAATATTACCTTCCTTAACTTGTTTTAATTTCCAACTATTGATAAAATAAATCCCATGCCATGCAATATTCCATTTCTTCTTTTCTTTTATTGCCAGTGTTAATTTATTCATCTCTTCACATTCAAATATTTTCTCAATTACTTTCCCTCTGTGGGTATCTTATCACTTTTCCAATTCTGAACAAATACAATTCTAGCTGCTATTATATAGGAATAATTAACTAATTTTTCTTTACTGTTACCTTCAGGTACCATCCGTAATAGAAATATTTCAGATTTCAAATCTATGTGTTGCTTTATCAATTTTTCAAACCATGTGTGTATTTCTGTCAAATATCTTTTAGCTTCTGTACAAGACCCCCACATATGGTAATATGTTGCAGGTGTCTGGTGGCACTTCCAGCATTTGGCTGATTTATCTTTGAACATTTTTGCCAGTTTTGCTGGTGCCAAGTGCCATCTATAAAACATCTTGTACAAGTTTTCTTTATATGCTGTCACAATTGTTAATTTATAATTCTTTTCCTATATTTTTTTTCCATTTATCTAATTCTAAGGTGTACCCAAAGTTTTTCACCCATGCTATCATTGTTTCCTTTACTTGTTCTTCTAATTTAACATTTAGTAAATAACAATACAGTTTTTTGATCAACTTATCTTTTGTTCCTGTTAATATTTTATCCAATTTTGTCAACTCCAAAAATACTTGCTCTGTGTTTTATGGATGCAAGACATGCAGAAAGATGTTTTAACTGCCCAAAGGGAGAAAACCAAGGGGTGACTTCAGATCAGGGAAACAGCGATTGTTCATCTGTGGTGTTGTAGTCAGAGGAGACTTGGAGATACAGTGTATTTTCAGCTGAGTCTTCTTAATTTCAATTTCAGCATGCTTTCTTTCAAATTCCCCTCAACATCTCACCAAGTCTAGTTAATACTCCTACACTGAAATCTGGTGAGAATGTGTGCCATTTCTTTTTCCTTTCTTTCTTTTTTATTTCCCCCCAAACTTGGGTCTCAAGTTTGTGTAGTTGTCATTCACAGCTTATTTCCTTCTGCATAAATTTCATAGTCACATATTGGAAAGCTGGGCTCTATATAATCTTCAGTTTTCAGCTATTAAGAATGCATGATAATGACCTACTTTATGGGACTGTGAGGAGGAAAAAAATAAAGTACCGAGTATACTAAGTGCCATATAAATGATTGATGATAATAATAATAAAGTGCCCATTTGATTGCAGTGTGCCTTTGAGATTCTTTCTTAGCAGCAAATTTAATAATATTAGGTGGCTTTGAGTTCTCTGTCTATAATTTGCATTTCCCACCCAAAATTCACTACATATCACTTTTTTCTTGTGTTAAAACAATAAAATCACCTTCTTATGTCTCATTCTATATTTACTACCTTACCTGTTTTCTGAGAAAGTATTTTTAACTTCCATTTCAACTTCTCTTCAAATTGTGAAGTACTGTTCAAAGGAAGAAGTAAAACTTGTGAGCAAGATAACTGTCAGTATTCATAGCCATTGATGAATATTTATAATGGTGTTGCATAGGTAAAGTTATGAAACACCCATGTCTTCTTCAAACAAAATGATTAATCAATGTGATACTTGATATGAAGGCATTCAGCAATGCATCTAAGTTGACTAAGCATAGGAGAGCAGATAAACAAAACACAAGAGCTCATCTTTTTCACATCCCTTGCTGCAGCACATTTCATATGGATCCTTTGAGCCACATATAATACAAAAATAATACTAAACATAACCAGAAACAGAAGGGGCAGTAAAGCAAGCAAAAGGAGCAGTAAATGGGGAAATACAGAGAAAGGAAAAGAAGAAACAAGTAATCTTGAGCAACTGTGGTTGATGATTTTACACATCATTCTTTATTTACTTTTAAGCAGATTTGTTTTTTAAAACATCAATTGCAACAAAAGTATTGATACAAATTGACGGGGGCTTCATAATCTAGGTGTATCATATACCAAAGGTCCCCAACTCCTGGACCATGGCCCACTATCAAGCCTCAAGCCTTTCGGAACTGGGCTGTGGAAATGGCTAATGAACAGGTGCCCTCATGTGCAAATCATCACTTCATCTTCATGCACGTGAGTATGCATGCCCATTGCTCAAGCAAATGAAGCTGCATGAATGGAACCATCCCCTCTATCCTCTCTCACCATTCTGAAAAGCTGAAAACTTTGGGGAACTTTGTCATATACAGTATCATAAAGCAATGTTACCCAACCTTACTTACCTGGTAGCTCCAGGGACTGGCAGCAATTGTGGTGGTGGCAGAGGGAAGGAATCGTTTCATGCATGCAACCCTAACCTTAACACTTACCCTAACCCTCACCATCATGCTTACCCTCACGCTCATGCTCACCCTCACCTTAACCCTAACTATGATTTGAGATTCTTCCAATAGACAATAGACAAAAGCTGAAAGCTATATTTTTCCTTCATTAAATACCAATCTATTCAGATTTCCTTCCTTACCCATAAGATTTGTTGCCAGTAACATTCATATAAATGTGTACAGGCTGCATTTATAGCTGGGAGCAGATATATGCCCTGCAGCAAGGATCTTGTTTCTGAATAAATATCCTTGTACGTAAAAACAAGATCAATAAAGAGTAAGGCATCACAAAAGACTACTTTATGAGGTCCGATACAGTTTTTGTTCATGATTAACTGAAACAGAGAGAAGGAATGCAAATAGATGTTACTGTATACATGAGGTATGGGGTGCTGGGTGCAAATATGTAAAGAACACTGCATGGCATACATACTTTCAACATCACTATATCCTCTGCACACAATTCCTGTTTCTTTAATATTACTCTTGTTCATTTAAACTTGGATCAACTATCAGATCATACTGGCTGAGTTTGCCCAAAATGCTTAGGCAAGAATATAAAGAGATTGGATATCCTATGGCTTAGTAAATGTGAATATCTAGCTATTTCCTTGTTGTATCAAGCAAGCCATCATATTAAGATATAAAGTGGTTTAACACAGTATATTATATAACTTCAACAATTTTGTTTGCTTAAATCAGGAGTATATGTTAGCTAATGTTTTAAAGCTAAAGCTTTAAAATTGAGGATAAATTGTATTTCAATATTAACTTCTTGTTTGCATTTTCTCTGGTCTCCCAGAGGCTTGGGAGTTTAAGTATTCCTAGCATTGCACTCAGAGAGCTCTAATGTTCCTGAGGTCTATTGGAGCCACTCTCCCAGCTTAGGAGTTAGAGCCTCAATTGCTCCTACCATCACTGAGACCACTTTGGACTTTGCTTTTTGTATAAGCACAGGAAATCAGGAGACAGGAGACCAGCGTAACTTCAGCTCTTTATTCAAGGTATAGATCTGTGTAGCCTTTAGCAAGCCGCGGCAGCTCTTCTTATAGAGCTAGCCGGTGGCTCTTACCCAATGACAGCTTTCTGAATCTCCCGGAATCGGTTCATCCAATCACGGGAGATTCCTTACTAACCAATCACTGTTGTGTGTCTCGGCCAATCACAGTGTAGTTCGTTTCAGCCAATCAGGTTAGGGTATTACAAGAAAGTTAATATGTAACACCCGTCCCCTCTTGGTGTGGTCCATTCTACGTGACGTAGTAGTGTAGGTAGGCAGGGCTTTTTACTTGCCTACTTGACCTGCACAGTTCAGTTGCTGCATGGTCTTCAGCCAGTTTGGAAGGGATCTTCGTTGCTCCCGCTCTTCTCCATGGAACCTCCGGGAAGGGTGAGTCAGACCTTTCGCCGCAACTCCCACCCGGTCTACTGGGTTCGGTCGAGTTGTTGGCTTCTTTGTTCCCAGCTGGTCTTTCTGGGCTGGTTGAGCTGGCTTGACTGTTCCTTCCAGGCGAGGTTCTGAGTGGGTTGTCTTCCTCTGGTACCCTTCAGCTGCCTTCATTCTCCGGTGAGTATTGTTGGTTTCTTCTTTTATTTAGCGGTGTTTGTATTTCCAGTTTGGTTTGCCATTGTCTTGTAGTCGTATTTTCTCTTTCTTTTTGATGATTGTTTGGGGTCCCCCCCCCTAGTTTTTTTATTAGAGTCTGTGAGTTTTGTGGGTTTTCAGTGCTGTTTAAAATTATTCTTGATCGTATTTGGTCGACATGCTGTTTCCAGTTTCTTCCGTCCTCTGTTTCCAGCCGGTATGACTGGGGGCCTGTTACTTGGGTTATTGTAGCAGGTACCCATAGTGGGTCCCCTGAAATTTTTTTAGCATAGATCATGAGTCCCATATTAAATGCCCGGTACCAGCTGGATGAGTCGGGTGGTTTTTCTGGATTGTAAGTCGGGTGAAGTCTTTCTAGATGGGATCGGAGCTTTCTTCCCATCAGGAGTTTGGCCGGGCTTTTATTGGTTTTGGCACTTGGTGTTATGTGCTGTATTGTTAATAGTTTATTAATTTTGTTGTGTATGTTACCAGTGTCCATCTTTTCTAAAGCCCCTGTCAGACTGCACCAATGGATGCAAAGAGGATGTAAAATGGACAAAAAAGCTTGCCATCCGTTGGAAAACGCGATGTACTCACTGCCTCCGTTTGGCTTCCTCTCTATCCGTCCAGCATCCGTTTATTGATGTTTCATCTGCTCAGAAAGTTTTGAGCTGCTCAAAACTTTTGCACAGAAAATGTATCCAATTCATACGTTCTGGATCCGCTATGCATCCGCTACGCATCCGTTCTGCATCCGTTACGCATCTGCTATATCCGCAAGGGATCCACTATGCATCCGCACAACTCGCATCTGCTCGGATGCAGGGATGAAGCGGAACGGATGCGGAATGGATGCAGAATGGATGCCTAGTGGATGCAGCACGGAAACAAAGTGTGTAAAACAGAAAATACGTTCGCAGAGGGGACCTATCTCGGACATTAAGGATGTCTACAGGATGCCTAGAGGATGCCTAGAGGATGCAAAGGGACACCTATACTGCCTATAAAAAGGGGGAACAACTCGCCTGCATCTCACTTTCAGAACAGCAGCCCAGCTGCAGACCTCTGCAGCCTTCATCTGCCTCTTCCTCTTCCACAGCATCCAGTCATGTCCAACGTGGATCGTAACAAAGTCCTTTTGGCAGCCACCATCCTTCTGCAACAGTGCAAAGCCATCTATAGGCTCTGTGAACTCTACTACAGGAAGAAAAAGAGGCGGCCAAGAAGCGTCTGGGTACGAAGATGGTTCACCAGAAGAGCAGAGGATGGACTGTACAACAAGCTGATGGTGGAGCTCAGGAACGAAGACACTCGTGCATTCCAGAACTTCATGAGGATGCCTCCAGCCATGTTTGACGAAGTTGTGCAGCGGCTGACAACCAGAGCACCAACTTCTGGCCCAGCCTGGAACCGGGACTCAAGGTGGCACTGACTCTGCGCCACCTGGCCTCAGGGACCACCTGAGCATGCAGTATGGCTGGAGGGTGCCACACAACACCATCAGCATTTTGGTCAGAGAAGTGGTGCAGGCCATCATCGAAGAATACATGGAGGAATTCCTCCAGTGCCCCTCCACTGAAGAAGGATGGAAGAAATTTGCAGAGCAGTGGTATCAGAGGTGGAACTTCCCACACACCATTGGAGCTATCGATGGCAAGCACGTGGCCTGCAAAGCTCCAGCCAAGTCGGGGACCACTTATTTCAACTCCAAGGGCTTCTTCAGCATCATCCTCTTCGCCATGGTTGATGCTGACTACAAGTTCATGTACATCAATGCTTCAGGCAATGGCTCATCTTCAGATGCCCAAGTATACAACGCAAGTGACCTCAAGGGTAGGCTGGAACGCAACCTCATCGTGGGCTTCCCAGATCCAGACCCCCTGCCCAACGACACGCAAGATGTGCCCTACTTCATCATGGGGGATGGCGCCTTCTCCCTCACAACCTACCTCATGAAGCCCTTCAACTACAGGCTGTCCAGGGCAAGGCGGGTGGGGGAGAACGCCTTTGGCATCCTGGCCAACAGGTTCCAGGTACTTCTCACCACCATGCAGCATCGCCCAGATACCGTGAGGAGGATCATGGAAGCTTGCAGCAAGGCAGGCACCAAGGCTGGCAGGCAGACATGAACCAAGGCAAGGCAGCAAGGCTGGCAGCAAGGCTGGCAGGCAGACATGCAGGCAGAGCAGGCAAGGCAGTCGATGTGTCCAGCAGCAGTTCTTTCCTCTGAATGGCGACCTGCTTCCGAGCTGCTTCCGTTATACCCGCGGGGCTCACGCAATGCATCCTCCCTGCATACGCAATTAACGGCAGGCTTCCGCTGTGCATCCGCTGTGTATCCACTGTGCATCTGCTTCATCCGCTGTGCATCCGCTCTGCATCCGCTGTATCCATTCCGCATCCGCTTTGCTGAGGCCCCCCGGAAGTCTAGCGGATGCATCATCCGCTCTCATCCGCTTCCATCCACTGGGCTTCCGTTCCGCATCTGCTTTGCATCTGCCCTGCGTCCTTCCCGCGTCCGTGTTATCCGCTCCGGTTATGCAAATTTTTGCCCCTTTTGAGAGTGGATAACAACGGATGGAAAATTTTGCTCGTCCACTGTGTCCTTTTTGCATCCGTTGGCCAGTGTGACATGGGTTTAGAAAATAAATTGAATGCAGAGAAAAGTGAGGTTTTATATTTGGCAAGAGAAACCAAATGCATAATTATAGAATAGGTGGAACCTGGCAGAGAGAGGGGGAGGGGCAGGTAGAGAGGGGAAGGAGGGAGGGAGGAAGGGAGAGGGAGAGAGAGAGAGAGAGAGAGAGAGAGAGAGATTGGAGTCCTAGTGAACAATCACTTAAATTTGAACCAGTAGTGGGCTGCAGCTGCCAAAAAAGCCAACACAGTCCTAGGCAGAATTAACAGAGGGATAAAATCAAGATCATGCAGTATTAATACTATTAATAATGCCTTGGTAAGACCATACTTGGACTATTGCATCCAGTTTCAGTTGCCATGATGTACAAAAGGGATTGAGACATGAGAAAGAGTGCAGAGAAAAGCAACGAAGATGATTAGGGGACTGGAGGCTAAAACATACAAGGCAATGTTAAAGGAATTGAATATGTTTAATTTAATGAAAATAAGGATGAGGTATGATATGATGGCAGTGTTCCAATATCAAAGATGCTGCCACAAAGAAGAGGTCAACCTGTTCTCCAAGGCACCTGAAGGCAAGACAAGAAGCAATGGACTCATGAAGGAGAGAATTAACATTGAACTAAGGAGAAATTTTTTGATAGAACAAACTTGCCTCTCAAAGTTCTAGGTGTTGAAATTTTTAAGAAGCAATGGGACAGTCATTTGTCTGAAATGGTGTAGGGCAGTAATGGCTAACCTTTTCGGCACTGAGTGTCCAAAATGCATGCCTGTGCACACATCCCCAAAATGCAATGCATGCACATCCCCTGTGCATGCCCCCACACTCCCATGCATGCACCCTAGCCCCGCTCATGTGCCCTGCCCCTTGCTCCTGTGTATGGGTCTCCCGTGCATGTGTGCACATCCCCACACATGCGCCCCACTCCTATGCATGCATCCTGCTCCTCCATGCATGCTCCCCACCCCCATATGCCCCCTACCCCTATGCATGCATGGTAGAGACCCAAAGATCACCTGGCTGGCAGGAGGCGCACATACATGTGTGGTGGAGCTGAGCTTGGGCGGCAGCTGGCATGCCCACAAAGAGGGCTCTGTGTGCCATAAGTTCGTCATCACTGGTATAGGGTTTCTTGGTTGAACGGGGTTTGAACAAGAAAACCTCAAAGGTCCCTTCCAACTCTGTTATTTTTTATCTCAGAAATGCAACTAGACAGAAATGCAACTGTACAATCATATCTGGTGGATATGGATAAAGCAAAGAAGTACTGGGATCAGATTTCTACTTTGATTCAGAAGATATTTTCCCCTTTTTAGATCTGATGGACAAATGCCTTGAAAGAAAATTTGGAACCTTGTTATTATAAACATTGCCAACAGCAAGAAGCTTTATGCACAAAGATAGAAGGACACATTAGTTTCCACAGTAGAAAAAAAGGTAAAGTAAAGACTGAATTGGTGAACATAGTGAAACTGACTAGGGTTTTTTTTTAATGAACATAATTCATCTAGTTTTACCTATTTTTGGAATACATTTCTGGGCTTTTTGCTTAAAACAGAAAAAAACATTGAAACTTTGATTTTCATGTTTGATGGCTGGAATTATTTTGTAATTATATAAATTCTTGAGGTAATTCCCCATTAGGAGAATGAATGCATACAGGGAGACGTAGTGAGAGTAGTGAAGAATAATACACAAACAGCACAGTACAGTGCACTACTGTACTGTAAATGTAGGCTTTTTGCTTCCAATAAACATTAAAGCACAGTCCAAGATAAGCAGTCCAAGTCATTCATAGGTAAAGCAGTCAGTTTTCAGTTCAGGGATAATCCAAATACCAAAGTCTAGTATCAAAAAACAGTTCAGAAACAGACTTACATCAACAATCAGTAACAGTCTTTAGGAGGAACGGCAACTCTCTCCAACAGAAGGAAACAGAGACTCACTCACTTCACTGAGACTAAACAACCCAGGTTTCTGGCTCCATCTTATGGCTGTTTGAGAAACCACATCCAATTACAGTTTAGCATTCCCTGAAAGACAAAGTATTAAAATGTCTATCCTAGTTTATATATTTCCAACCCAAATAACTGTTAGGTGACTTATATTCCTAACATTCTTCCCTTTGGGTAGGACAATATATACAGCCTTACATTCTAAGTCCATAATCTTCACAGCAAGCCTTATGCTTTATGGAGCCTTGGGCCTTTGTAAAATGATCTGCTATATTGTTTTCTGACATACAGTATTCTAGCTTAATCATCTTACTTTGCACACATTGTCTCACATTTAAATATCTTAAATATGTGTGTTTCATTCTTGTTTTAATGGCAATATTTGTAGCCATCTGTATTGCTGATTGGTTGCCTTCTTAAATAACAATAGAATCTGTTACATGAATTCTCATGTCAATTAGTAGTTGCTAAAACAAAACTAGATCTGTACATAATAAAGACAAGCATGAGAATTCAACCTTCATTGTTGACAAACTTAGATGTTTCTGTCTAATAGACCTCCATCCAATCAATGCTTTTCCCAATAATATTACAGTACCCGATGTAGATTTTCATGTATTTATGTCTGTAGCAAAAGCTGCATCAGCTTATGCAGTTAAACTCAGTTCACCTTTAGGCTCCAAATACAATGCATAATGCATTGTTTGTTTCAAATATCTTAACACAGGTTTATCAGCTTGCCAGTGCCTATCAGTGGGCTCAGCGTAAAATCTTGCTAACTGATTAACACTGTATGCTATATCTGGTCTTGACCAATTACTCAGAAAAGATAAACTACCGATCAGGGACTGATAAATGTTCTTATCAAAAATAGGACTTTGAACATCACTATGGCTAAACTTCTATCTCATTGGTGTTTTAGCCAGTTTACAAAGTTCCATTTTAAAACTTTTTAGTCATTGGTTAATTTTATCTGCCTGTGAAATCTTGTATCCTCCCCTAGTTCTATCTGTCTTTAAACCAAGATATTGGTTCTATCTGTCTTTAAACCAAGATCCGAACTGTTTTATGTTAAATTTCTGTTCTAACAGTGAGATTATTTTAGTAGCTTCTTGTTCAGTTTTGGTGGTTAATACTATGTCATCAGTAAATAAGAGCATAGTACATCATCACTTTTCTTTTTAAACAAACATGGATCAGCCATGCCAGCTACAAAACCTGTCTTAGTTAATTCTTTAACTATACATTGGTTCCACTCATATACTGATTGCTTTAAACCATAGACTCTTTGCCAATCTCCAGCAATCAGTTGTATTATATCTTTTATACCTAAAGGTTTCTTCAAATATATAGTGTGTTGCAACGGTGCATACAGATAAGCCGTTTCTACATCCAAATGATTTATAATATATTTCTCCTTAGCTGCCCACACTAATGCTGCCCTTAATGTAGTAGCCTTCAGACTAGGTGCAAACACCTCATCATAGTCATTTGCTGTCTGATTGAACCCTTGTGCTACTAACCTGGTTTTATGGGTAACAGTCCCATATACACTAGTCTTAAATTTATAAACCTATTTACATCCTATGGCATGTTTATCTGGTGGCAACTTAACATTTTCGTATACCTCCAGTCTTTTTAATAATTCCAGTTCCTTATCCATTGCTTTCTGCCAAGCAGCCTGATCCTTAGCAGGATGCATTTTCAGTTCACTATAATTACTTGGAACTGTATTCACCTGGCATACAACACTAGCCTTATATCTATCAGGTGGTTGTGTTCTCAGATTGAACATCTTGGTAATACAGGGCTTACTGGTGGACTCACCAATGCTACCTGCTCCTGTTCTTCTATTTCTTCCTGTGCCTGTTCTACTACTTCCTCTTGTTCTTCCTCTTTAATGGCTATTCGTGGTTTGCTTGTTTCAGCTTTCAGGACTATTTGGTTTCAATAATAATATCATTGCTGGATTCCTGTTCCAATTTATCTCACCCAAAGTGCTCAAGAAATTTTGCACTAGCATTACAATAAACAGGAGCTGTGCCTTGATCCCAAAATTTAAACGATCTATGGTTGGCTTCATAACCTACGAAAAATAACTCCCTAATTCTATCTTGCACTTTCAGTCTTATGAAGGAATATGCACCCATGCTGGAGCTCCAAATGTGTGTAGGTAAATTGCTAAATTTCTGCCATGCCAATGAGTGAATGGCAATTCTCCAGTTGTTGAGTTTACTACATTGTTTAAAACATGGTTACTACACATTATGGCTTCACCCCGCAGTGTTTCAGGCAAACCTGAATCAGATAACATAGTGTGAGCCATGGTTTGTAATGTTTGCCCTCTTTATTCTATAACCAAGTTATGTTGTGGTCTGTAAGGTGCAGAAGGTTTATGTTAAACACCAGTCAATTCAGCATAGTTTGGAATCTTTTGCTAAGAAACTGAGTGTCCTTATTAGTAACTAAAGAAATTACTTTACTCCTCATTTTTCTCTCTGCAAACCTTCACCATTTAAAGAAACATTGGAATGTTTCTGTTTTGTTTTTCATGAGATAGCAGAAACCGTATCATGAGTAATGGTTCATAATGCTCAAAATATAGTAGGCACCTCCTAAACTAGGTTTCTTAGGACCAGTTATGTCAGCAAAAACAACCTCTAAAGGTTCTTTGGTCTTAAACCCATTTAGTCTGTTTGCTGGAGTAACCTTGCCTTTATCTTGGCTACAGGCATTACAGTGTAAATACTTGCTACAGGGTTTCAATTTGACTCCGTCTGACAATTCAACAGTTTGTTTGAGCATTTTGAAATTAATGTGCCCTAGACGTCTATGCAGTAAATGTATACATTCATCATGTGGCTTAACATTGTTATAAACTGAGTTAGCCATCTTTAACTGGTCATCATGTATCACATATAAATCATTCTCGAAATTAGCAGTTACACTTTTACCCTCTTTCTCTATTTTACAGTTATCTCTCCTAAAGGTTACTACATAACCAATGTTAACTAAAGCCCTTACTGATAACAAATTAAATTTTAGTTTAGGTACATATAACATAGTTAAATGTTCGTTTATACAAGAACAATATACAGTACCTTCACCAGAAGACTTCATTTTCCATCCATCTGCCAATGATACATGTTGCTTACTCATGGACATCTTTACAAATCTTTTTCTATCTTTAGTAATGCATTGCAATGCTCCACTATCCACAACCCACAAATCATGGTTTACAGTTGAATTGCTAGACATTGCTAAACTAACATTCTTCTTAGCCTTCTGGTGTTTGCCAGTATTCTGTTGTTTTCCCTTTTTACAGAATATAGCTATATGTCCCCTAGTCCCACAAGAAAATATTTCCTAACAGTATAGGCAGTTGAAGACAAATCCTCTTCTTGTGGTTGTTCCTTCCTCAGTTGGTTCCTATCCAGCCATCTTCTTACTTCTTCTAACAACCATATGGTTATGTCAGTCAATGTCAGTTTATCTCTGGCAAGGCCTTCCAGTAAAGATACGTAATCATAATAACTTGCATCCAATGAGGAAACAATAATGTAAACTTGACGCAGCTATGAAAATATCAGTTGCTTCTCATGTAGCTCTTGAAAAGTTCTTTTCATGAAGTTCAAATGAGCTAACATATTTCCAGCTTTCAGAAGACATGCTCGAAAAAGTTTATGTGTAAGATGTACGTGTGCACCTATACTGTCACGAACATAAATCCTCTTCAAATTCTCCCAACACTTTGCAGCAGACTCTTCTCCATGAATATGGACTAGCCACTGGTCACTCAGTGTTAGTCCAATTATACAAGAGCTCATTTGTTGTTCTATTTCAAGTCAGCAAGCTTTTTGGCATCATCCTCATTCGCTGGATCCCAAGCATTTAAGCCTCTGTCACACTGCACCAACGGATGGAAAGAGGATGTAAAATGGAGAAAAACACTTGCCATCCATTGGTTAACACGATGCTTCCGTTCTGTACTCACTGCCTCCGTTTTGCTTCCTCTCTATTGGTCCAGCATCCGTCTATTGATGTTTCATCCGCTCAGAGGGTTTTGAGCTGCTCAAAACTTTTGAGCGGAAAATGTATCCAATGCGTCCATTCTGCATCCGCTAGGCATACGGGGGAGATCCGTTCTGCATCCGTTACACATCCGCTATATCCGCTAAGCATCCGTTCTGCATCCGCGCAACTCGCATCCGCTCGGACGCAGGGAGGAAGCGGAACGGATGTGGAACGGACACACAGCATTAGTAGCATAGACAGAGAAAGGATGAAAGCGGATGCAGCTTGCAAACAAAGCATTTAAAACGGAAAAAACGTTCGCAGAGGGGACCTATCTTGGATATTAAGGATGTCTTGAGGATGCCTAGAGGATGCAAAAGGACACATAGGGGAAAACCTATATTGCCTATAAAAAAGGGAAGCAACTCACCTGCATCTCACTTTCAGACCAGCAGCCCTGCTGTGCAGACCTCTGCAGCCTTCATCTGACTCTTCCTCTTCCACAGCATCCAGTCATCTCCACCATGGATCGTAACAAACTCATTTTGGTAGCCACCATCCTTCTGCAACAGTGCGAAGCCATCTACAGGCTCTGTGAACTCTACTATGGGAAGAAAAGGAGGTGGCCAAGAAGCATCTGGGTCCGAAGATGGATTGGGAGAAGAGCAGAGTACGGACTGTACAACAAGGTGATGGTGGAGTTCAGGAACGAAGACACTCGTGCATTCCAGAACTTCATGAGGATGCCTCCAGCCATGTTTGATGAAGTTGTGCAGCGGCTGACACCCAGGTTGACCAAGAAGAGCACCAACTTCCGGCCCAGCCTGGACCCTGGATTCAAGGTGGCACTGACTCTGCGCCACCTGGCCTCAGGGACCATGTACAGGAGCATGCAGTACGGCTGGAGGGTGCCACACAACACCATCAGCATTGTGGTCAGAGAAGTGGTGCAGGCCATCATTGAAGAATACCTGCAGGAGCTCCTACAGTGCCCCTCCACTGAAGAAGGATGGAAGAAAGTTGCAGAGCAGTGGTATCAGAGTTGAAACTTCCCCCACACTGTTGGAGCCATAGATGGCAAGCACCTGGTCTGCAAAGCTCCAGCCAAGTCGGGGACCACTTATTTCAACTCCAAGGGCTTCTTCAGCATCGTCCTCTTCGCCATGGTCGATGCTGATGACAAGTTCATGTACATCGATGCTTCAGGCAATGGCTCATGTTCAGATGCCCAGGTATACAACACCAGTGACCTCAAAGAGGGGCTGGAAGGCAACCTCATCATGGGCTTTCCAGATCCAGACCCCCTGCCCAATGACATGCAAGATGTGCCCTACTTCATCGTGGGGGATGACACCTTCTCCCTCAGAACCTACCTCATGAAGCCCTACACTTCCAGACTCCTCACCCGTGAAAAGAGGATCTTCAACTACAGGCTGTCCAGGTCAAGATGGGTGGTGGAGAACACCTTTGGCACCCTGGCCGACAGGTTCCAGGTACTTCTCACCACCATGCATCATCACCCAGAGACCGTGAGGAGGATCGTGGAAGCTTGCTGCATCCTGAACAATCTCATGCGCACCCGCTACCCAGTCTTGCAGAACAGGCTCGTGGACCTCCAGCAAGGCAATGGGGACATGGAGCCTGGGGAATGGAGGCAAGGGCAAAACCTGATCAACACTGTGGATGTGCAAGGCCCCAACAGAGCCTCACGTGAAGGGAAGAAGCAGCGCAACCTCCTGAAACACTGGTGCAACTCCCCAGCTGGAGCGGTGGAGTGGCAAGACAGGATGGTAGATGATTAAAGGGTGCTTCCTTCAGCCTGTCTCATCACATGGATGAGATTGGGCCATGTATATTGGGTGGGCCTACAATGAACAGGGCATTTAATAAAGAGTTGTGTTTATGTTGACATGTGTGGATCAATGCTTACATTGTTATTGATAATGAAGGGCCATAGGTGTGGCACCTGGGAGGGTGGACCATATAGTCCCACTATGCTTGCACTGGAGGTTTATCTATCCCACAGCTATTAACCATCTCAAAGGTATCCCTGCCCACCCCACTGCTATCCTTACCCATCCCACAGCTATTACCCATCCCAAAGGTATCCCTGCCCACCCCCCTGCTATCCTTACCCATCCCACAGATATTACCCATCCCAATGGTATCCCTGCCCACCCCACTGCTATCCTTACCCATCCTACAAGCATGCAAAGGCTTAAACCATTTCTAAAAGTTTCCACCAAGACTTTATTTAATAAAATAAATGAGGCAAGTGTGTGAAGCAAAGATAATCTTTATTAATAAAAAGCTGTAAAAGAAAAATGGCCCAAGTGTCTCAAACAAAGATAAAGTCAACACGTCGGTGGCATCGGTGGCATTGGTGGCATTGGTGGCATGGGTGGCATCGCTGTTGTCAGTGGCATCATTGGCGTGGGTGGCATCTGTGGCATCGGTGGAACCGGTGGCAACGGTGTTGCCCAATGACTCTATGCCTGGACTTGGAAGGGCTGCTGCCTGTGCTGCTGGACCTCCTGGTAGCCGTAGCCCTGGTAGGTGAGGGCCTGTGGGAAGCCTTGGAATGTGAGGGACATCACCTGGGGGGGAGGAACAGACCTGAACTGGGTGGGAGCAGGTTCCTCTGGGTCTGGAGGGTTGTGAAACAGCTCAGTGATCCGGTCCTTCACCACCAGGTACTTGGGTTCCACCATTTCTGTGAGGGTCTGGTTGACATAGGTGAGGAAGGGCTTGCAGTTGGAGGATGAGGAGTCGGTGTGGACCAGCTGAGAGAGGAGATCTATGCTGCTATGGATGGTGTCCCTGATCTCCAGCAGGACATTGTGGCTCTGCCCCTCCAGCTGTCCGGCTCTCTGCCTTTCTGTGGAGGTGGAGCTGTGGGTGGATGCGGGTAGGGCTGTGGTGGAAGTGCCGTCTCCTTTCTCCCACTGCACCAGGGAGTCCTCCACGTGCTCCACCACGGTTAGAACACCTGTCCGCAGTTTCTCCTCTGTGGCACGCTCCAGAGAAACCTGCCTGGAGACAGAACTGACTCTTGGCCGGAAGAGGACTGGCTCTCAGCAGGCTGCCGGAGAGAGAGGGTCGTGAGAGGGCTGCTGCTGCTGCTGGTCCTCGGTGGCAGATCTCACCCTCCAGGAAGGTACATCTGGCCATGACATAGGTCTCTCTGTCCGTTAGCTTAACCGTGGCCTGGCCAGATTTCTTGAGGTGCAGCTTCCCGTACCAGGTGTACATATGTTTCCACCAACCGAGGAGCACCTCCGTTGTGTACCCAGGCTCTCCACTTTCTCTCTCCAAGCAGCCTGCTTCCTTTTTGTGTCCCTGTACAGCCGGTGTCCCTTCTGCCACAGATATTTATTCTCTCTCAGCCACTCCAGCAACTCATCCTCGTGTTCCTCCTTAATGGAGTATTGCCTCCTCTCCCGTTCCCGCATATGCCTCTTCCCCCCTTTGCCAAGACCAGATGGGCCCTCATCAGAGGGGCTTCCAGTTTGTAGGGGCTGCTCCTCCACACCAGCAGCAGCAACAGCAGGATCATCACCATCATCATTAGCAGCAGCAGCAGCAGCAGCAGCAGGATCATTATCATCATCATCATCATCATCATCATCATCATCATCATCATCAGCCGCACCAGCAGGATCATCATCATTATCATCATCATCATCATCAGCAGCAGCAGCAGCAGCATAAGCAGGACCAGGAGCATGAGCAGGACCAGGAGCACGAGCAGGACGAGCAGGACGAGCAGGACCAGCAGGACCAGCAGGATGAGCAAGACCAGGAGCACGAGCAGGACCAGCAGGACCTGCAGGACGAGGAGCAGCTTCAGCAGAGTAAGCACCAGCAGAAGCACCACCTCCAGGAGCAGCCTCAGCAGAGTAAGCACCAGTAGAAGCACCACCACCAGAAGCAGCCTCAGCAGAGTAAGCACGAGCAGAAGCACCACCGCCAGAAGCAGCAGCAGCAGCTCCTCCAGAAGCTTAAGCAGCAGAAGCCCCATCCGCAGAAGAGTGAGCCCATGCTATAGAAGCCCCAGAAGAAGCAGAGTGAGGGCCAGGGGGCGGGAGGGTGGCCCTGTCCCTCTTGCCAGGGCTGGCAGCAGATGGCTGAGGCTTCCTCTTTTTCCCCATGTTTGTGGGGTTGCTGGCTGTCAGGGAGGCTGTCAGGAAGGCAGGCAGGCACCAAGGCTGGCAGGGAGGCAGGCAGGCAGGCAGGCACCAAGGCTGGCAGGCAGGCAGGCAGGCACCAAGGCTGGAAGGGAGGCAGGCAGCAAGGCAGGCAGCAAGGCTGGCAGGCAGCAAGGCAGGCACCAAGGCTGGCAGGCAGGCAGGCACCAAGGCAGGCAGCAAGGCTGGCAGGGAGGCTGGCACCAAGGCTGGCAGGGAGGCTGGCAGGATGGCAGGCAGCAAGGCAGGCAGGCAAGGCACTCAATGTGTCTGGCAGCAGGTCTTTCCTCTGAATGGTGACCTGCTTCCGAGCTGCTTCCCTTTATATCCACGGGGCTGATGCAATAATTCCCCCCCCCACATGCGCAATTAACGCTAGGCATCCGCTAGGCTTCTGCTCTGCATCCGCTAGGCTTCTGCTCTGCATCCGCTGAATCCGTTCTGCATCTGCTTTGCTGAGGTTCCCCGGAAGCCTAGTGGATGTGCCATCCGCTCCCATCCGCTTCCATCCGCTAGGCTTCCGCTCTGCATCCACTTTCCATCCACCCTGTGTACTCCCCCCATCTGTTCCTTTCCGTGTTATCCGCTCTGGTTATGCAAATTTTCGCCCCTTTTGAGAGTGCATAACAATGGATGGAACATTTTTCTCATCCGCTGTGTCCTTTTTACAAACGTTTTGCATCCATTGGGCAGTGTGACAGGGCCTTTACATCCAGTGGGTCTTGAACTACATTCCATGACCCTTCTCTACACAGAAGTAGACTGTATTTCATAGCCCAGGAAACATAGTTTGTTCCATCCAACCGGGTTATCAGTGATAGATTTGTTGAAGTGTCTTGTGCCATCTTTACCAGGATAGTAACCCACAATTAAACAGTAAACAGCTGTCTGTTTACAGTACTGTGCATTCACACCAACTCTCAGTTATCTGAGTCTGGTATGGCCTGGGCCCATAACCAGTGTTGAGTAATTCCCCGTTAGGAAAATGAGTGCATACAGGGAGATGTAGTGAGACTCATGAAGAATAATACACAAATAGTACACAGATACACTGTACAATAAATGTAGGTTTTACTGCCAATAAACATTTAAGCACAATCCAAGATAAGCAGTCCAAGTCATTCATAGGTAAAGCAGTCAGTTTTCAGTTCAGGGATAATCCAAATATCAAAGTCTAGTATCAAAAAACAGTTCAGTAACAGACTTACATCAACAATCAGTAACAGTCTTTAGGAGGAACAGCAACTCTCTCCAACAGAAGGAAACAGAGACTCACTCACTTCACTGAGATGAAACAACCCAGGTTTCTGGCTCCATCTTATGGCCGTTTGAGAAACCACACCCAATTACAGTTTAGCATTCCCTGAAAGACAAAGTATTAAAATGTCTATCCTAGTTTATATATTTCCAACCCAAATAACTGTTTGGTGACTTATATTCCTAACAGAAATGGCTTTAAATGTCGTGAAAAGCAAAGCAAAGGGTTAATGTATTAATTTTTAATCTACTGCATTAAATATAGTCAAAAGTCATTTCTCTTGTCTTCTTTTCTTCTTTTTCTAACTTTTGTTTCTTCTACATTTTTATCTTATAAAGAAACTTAATTAAAATTGTTATAAATTCTTCTCTTATTATTTTGTCTAATATTTCCTCAAGTTTTGGGTCACTAAGGAGATATTTTTCAGTAAATCAGGAACTTATGTAATTTGAGGATTGTGCTACCTCACTGAAAGAGGGTGATATGGTAGCGAACATAGAAGACTGAATGCAAAGATTTTCCCATTCCTCCCTCTTACTCATGTGCCATGTTACTCAATATGTATCCTTCCACATGCTTTCCAGGTGCACAGAGCAATGTTTGAATATTGTAGAACTTCCTATGACTGTTTTGCCCATCCTGGAAGTTATTTGAAGGATCACCTTTCCCTTATTACCTGTACCTGGTCCACCAGAGGAGGAATGCAGGGCATCGTATGGTCCCATCATTTAGGAGTTGAAAAAAAATGTCTTCTCATGCTGGCTCTTTCTTAATAGAATATAATTATCCTGAGGTACAACTGCTGCTTTTCTGAAAGGCCACTAAAAATGTAGCTTTGTCAGTGGGCTTATGGATCACAAATGAAAGTAGAGTCTATCAAGTCAAGTGGATAATCTAATTGTATTGTTGTTGCCATGGGGGATGGGGGCAGGGAGAGTTAGATAAGGAAACAAATTATCACCAAAATTCCTAATAAAACTAACTGCAGCCATTTCATTTGATCTGCATTGGCTTCTTTCACCATTACAATTCTGTCACTCTGCCACAGTATTTGAAAACTTTCTGCCTTCTACAGATAGTTATTTCCAGCAGAAAGGAGGTGGGGGAGGAACTGAGGCCCACTCAAATCAATATCCCTGAGCTTATCTATAATGAAACTGCAAGCTCTTTAACCCTCAAACTGAACTATCAGGCCTGATTGGAGATAATTGGGCAAATAAGTTCCAAAAGTCTTTGTAGAAATAATCAAGACAAGCTTTTTCTTAATTTTTTTTTTTTAATGGCCATGTTTATAACCTCAAATGTAGCTTTAGGACCAAGTGGGCTTTAAGCATGAAGACAATTGGATATTTTTACAATCCTGGCATTTATTTATTTATTATTCCATATCCTCAGGGGAATATCATGGAGATTTGTCACTTGATTTTCAGTCCTTTTAGGCACCTTAGCAACCCATGCTTTCATTAAAAAATTCACAAGGTGACCAAACAATTGTCTTTTTCAGTTTTCTCAGTGATAATTCTTGCTATCTTCCTTAGGAGTCAAGTTTCCTGAAAATGACAATATCAGACAAGTGGGTCTTCTTTGGACTGATTTTCCTCATGGTAGAGAAAACAAAAATTGGTATATGGTAATTACAATGAGCCTGGAATGATGCCCTTGGTGAACTTGCTGATCATATCCATGTCCTTCATCCATGCTGTGGAGAGAAGAAGGCTATAGAAACCTCAAAGTGGCTATATGTGAAGTGGAGGATGGAAGTTGAACGACAGTTATTGCATATCAGCTTGAAGGAATTAATGGGAGTGAGGTTAAAACAAATGAATCTTATTTAATTCCTCTGTGATTCTAATTATATTTGTTTTCATATTGTGTGGTGCAGTTGCTCAGTGGCTTAAAGATATTGGAGATGGTCTTTTCTCTGGTGATTTGAGTCCTAGCACCATGTGGAGGACTGAGCTCCGGTCACTTGCTTCAACTTCTGCCCATCTAGCACTTTGAAAGCATGTTACATGTAAATAGACAAATAAGTACCACTTTGATGGGGAACATGTTGGCATTTCATGTGGATGGTTAGGTTCCTGCCAATGCTGGACTTGCCCTGATGTCATACCCGATTGTAAGGCAACCGCCAGCTGAATTTCAAAGCTTGGAAAATAAATGTGAGGCATCCAGTGGTGAGAGGAGGCCCTGAATGATGATGATGAATGCTGTTTTTCTTTTTGGTGAAAAGCTAGTTCACTGTCTGTGGTGCACCCTAGATAGTGCATGAGTGTGAATTAAGCATTCTCTGGCAGTCAAATAATTACTTTATACTCATACTATAGTCTCCTAGCTAGTTGTATCATAATCATATGCTAAATAATAAATAATGTTTTTAAAATAATGTTTTGTGTTTATTCTTTCCCCTTGATTCTGTGGGCAGAAAAAGAGAGTGACATACAGAACCTGTACTAAGTTGTCTGAGCCTGCCATATTTATTATGATCATAATTCTATGTTAATAATGCTTAGGCATTACAATAAAATAAGCATTTACAAAATCTTAGCTTATTTTAAAAGATAAAATTGTTCTGTCTGTTCACTTCCAGCTGGACTTCAATAAATTTATCAGAGTTTTACATCTCTGCACATCTCTTATCTTTCCATTAACAACTAGAGCAGTTAATGATCTTCTTTGAGACTTCTTTGGAGTCTATATTTGACAGACATAGTGGCATCTTCTTTTACCTTTATCAATCTTGTTAATCAAAACAGATAAGGATGCTTAAATTTGGAATAGCAATTAATGATGGAGGAGAATTTTGGCATATATCTGAATGAGAAGCAATATCAGTCAACCCTTTTAAGCCATTGCATAAATGAAAATTCAACTTTTCAAATGGGCAGTTTCCAAATACAAGATATATAACAAATGCATGTATTTGGGTAAAATTGCGTAAATTGGATGAACTCACGAGAAAAAAGGAAGGAAGGAGGGAGGGAAGGAGAAAGGGAGGGAAGAAAAAAGGAGGAAAGAGAAAGAAGAAAAAGAAAGAAAGAAAGATCAATCCTTAAGTTAAATATTGGACAAATGAAGAATCCAATTCGGATTTTGACAATTGGGCTAATTTTGGTAGCCAAATTAAGAAGGGATTGTGAAGAATTCTGCTTGTGATTACCGACAATTATCTGGATATTCTGCAGGAAAGGAAGGGCCTGAACTGGGAGAAACTGAAGGGAAAAGAGGAATTCTGTTCATTTAAAGATGATCAAGGGATTTCTTTGAATAAATAAATATATTTGCATTTGTTTAAACTTCTTTCTCCTCCAATGATTATAACAGACAAATGCAGACACTGGAACCCTAACTGACTTTTTGAATAAGGACTGAGTTCTAAGATGTACAGCATACCCATGGTGTTGCTTGAAAAAACTTATTTTTTTCCTTTTACCTTGAGGACTCAATTTCAGTTTTTTCCAAGCAGGGACAGACATGCTTTATCAAACCATGTGGATTTGAATGTCCCATCAATAGACATGCATGAAGAAAAAAAAGGACCCTTCTGTAATCTGCAGGGCAGCATTTCCTGTGTGTGAATGGAGTTGCCTGTTTCTCAGTATGCAACAGACTTTTAGGACACCAATTTTCATCAATTCCATTGCTGCACATCACTCTTCAAATTGAGGGAAAAGATGGGTGGAAAAAAATGAAGGAAAAATGAGAGACTAACAATCCCTACACTTGGTCTTCCTTGCTGGAAAACCAGCCAGGATTAATGCATATATTTCAAATGTTGGCATTAGAATAAAATAAGTAGATGGAGCTGATGTTTGCAAAATATGCTAATTTGTTAGGATTTTTGGTCTTCCTTTTCATTTTCCTTTGCAAAACTGATTTTTTTAAAGCACATTTGATATATTTTTAACAGGTTGAGATTGTAAACCTGCAGGCACAGATTGTCCTGCTTCTATTGATTTTATGCCCAGGGAGGCTTTCTGCTTGAAGAGCAGATATGAATGCTTAAATAAATAAATAAAATGGAGACAGACATCGTTAGAGCTTATCTTATGCATATGGAAGCTATATGCTTTTCTTTAAAAGAGCTATCAAGAGGATACAACTTTGGTTGCTTGGGGAAATAGAAAGTTAATATACATGTTTAATGTTATGTACCAACTGTAGCAAGGCAGAAGTCATCACCAGTAATACAATTAGAGGGGCAGTTGCAGTGGTGAAATTGAATTTCACCACTGCAACTGCCCCTCTAATTTCCTACCAGAATTTCCTACCAGTTCTGTAGGTGTGGGTTGGTGGGCGTGGCAGGGGAAAATTTCCAGTCAGAGATGGTATTTGCCGATTCTCCAGATTACTCAAAATTTCTGCTACCGGTGCTCCAGAACTGATCAGAACCTGCTGAATACCACCTCTGGGCAGTTGGTTACTTTCTACCCCATCCAGATGACAAGGATAAAGAAGCAGATAACTGATAATTAGGGGGACATAGATTGGAGAATTGAAAAAAGAAAGAAGAGGCAATATGGTCAACAAGAATAGTGTGTGTGTGTGTGTTTGAGAGAAAGACAGGAAAAACTATCCCTGAAAATATCTATGGAGATTCTCAGTCATCCAGGTCATGGTTGTCCCAAAGTTGTCCCAAATCATGCTTTCTTTCCCCAAAAGGCAACTGGACTTTCTGGTTTTTCTTTGAAGATGTTTCACTTCTCATCTAAGAAACTTCTTCAGCTCTGACTGGATGGTGGGGAATAGAAGGATTTATACTCCTTGCAGACAGCTGGTCTTTTGCATTCTTTTAGCAGGTTGTTAAGGTCACTGGAGGTTTATCTATGTCATCAGGGTCACCTTAGTGGTGCAAATGGGACTGTGTTGTAGATTCAAATCCATTCCCCATTATTCAGTCAAAGCTGAAGAAGCTTCTTGGATGAGAAGTGAAATATCTTCAAAGAAAAACAAGAAAGTCCAGTTGCTTCTTGGGAAAAAAAAAAAGCACCTTTGAGATACCCCTGAAAATGCGTATCCATCAGAAAACTCTGATACAATTAATGACTATGGACATGATTGGAATGGACATGTATGCTCACTCCAGAGGTCCAGGAAGAATCCCAGGAAGAAAGAAATCAGAATCACTGTTCAGCTTTACTGAAATATACTTATCTTTTTTACAACTCATAATTTGTTATGGAAGTGATTACTAAAGCTAATCTGAAATGAAATGTTCTTTTAGATCAGAACTCCTCAAACTTTTCAGCTCATTGACCACTTTTGTTCCCCGATACCCAAATATGTGAACCTTGGATAGTCCATCCATCCTTGGTGTTTGATATTGACCACTTTGGGAAACATGTTCTGGATGATGTATATATACTAGAAGCCATGGTGGCACAGTGGTTAGAATGCAGTACTGCTGGCTATTTGTACTGACTGCAGGCTGTCTGAAATCTGGGAGTTTGACTTTCACTGACTCAAGGTTGACTCAGCCTTCCATCTTCTGAGGTCAGTCAAATGAGGACCCAGATTGTTGGGTGTTCTGTATGCAAATTGGGTTACTCCAAAACATGCAAATCTGATTGGTCAACTAAAGTAAGCATTGGATTGGTTCACTAAGAACCAATCCAAATAAAGTAAAAAAGGCAGCAAATTCGATCAGCTGCCATTGGTTACAAGCCGGCAGGCTAGCCTGTATAAAAGGCTGCCACTAAGTCGGCCAACCGTTCCGTTTTACTGACTCCTGTAAATAAAGACTTTTCGTTGTTGGAACCCGGTCTACCTCGTGTTTTTCCGAACAAAACACTGGCGACGAAGGTGGGATCGTCCTGAACATGAAAACTGCATGCGGTGATAAGAAGCCCAGATGACAACAAAGATGCCTGGAAACAACGCACCGCCCGCACCCTTCAACCCCAACGAAGAGGATTGGGATTCCTATGCAGATTGCTTCCAAATGTATCTGGAAAGCAATGAAATGGAAGGAATTTCAGAGCAACGTAAGAGAGCTGTGTTCCTAACACACTGTGGGCCAACGGTTTTCAAGATGGCAAAGGCTCTAGCGAAGCCCCAAGATGTCAAACAACTAACGTGGCCAGAATTGCAATGAATTCTCAAAGCACACTACGCTCCGATGGTGTCAAACTTAATAAAGTGACACGAATTCTACAGGAGAGACCAGAGAGAGGGAGAGACCGTCGCCGATTTCGTTGCTGCACTTCGACAAATAGGTGGTGAGTGTGAATTCTCAAACCTCGATGAGGCAATGAGGGATCGAGTGGTGTTGGGGTCGAGAGACTCGACCACAGAGAGTAAATTACTCAACAAACCCAACATCAGTGTAGCCAAAGCTATCAAGGAAGCCACAGCCGCCGAAGCCGTGAAAAAATCGGCTGTCACTATGAAGAAAATGAACACACATAGTGATGAAACGAACCCAATCAAAGACAAAAAACAATCTACCACCACCACGCATTACGAAGAGTATGGCGACACACCTGACAATAGCGAAGAAGACGACGAGGTCCACCGCCTATACACTAACAGAAAAGAGCGCGAAAAAAGAAATTGGTGGGAATGCGCTGGCTGTGGAGGAAATCATCCCCGAGCTGAATGCAGATTTCTCGATGCCATCTGCAGGGTCTGCAAGAAACGAGGGCACATCGAAAAAGTCTACAGAAACAAAAAATACTACAGCCCAACGAGACGCAGAAATTCCCCAACACGAACTGAGCCTAAACAAGCTGAGAGAAAGTGGCAACAAGAGAAGTGAGCCAATACACACCAAACTGTCATTATAAAGAGCGCTCAGACAGAAAGTGGGAAGAAAGTTAAAGTCATTGTAGAAATCGAAGGGAAGCCCTGCAAGATGGAAGTAGACTCGGGGTCCTTTCTCTCTATGGTATCGTGGGACACAATAAAACAGCTAGTCCCAGATATCAAAACCAAAGAACTAAAGAAGCAGCACCTAACTCTCAAGGACTACCAGGGAAACCAAATCCCTGTAGTCGGCATGGGACATTTCCGAGTTACCTACAAAGAACACGTCAAAGTGCTACCGCTGACCATAGTTGACAGAGACAGACCAAGTCTCCTGGGCATCGAATGGTTCGCACCATTGGGCATCGGGATGACCGGGATTGATCTAGTGACTGCAACCAGCTGGGAAGAAGACCTCATCCGGGAATTCCAGGATGTTTTTGACGGCTCACTTGGCAAGTATCGGGGAATTCCCATTTCCTGCAGTTTAAACCCCCAAATAGCCCCACGAAGAATAAAAGCCAGATGAGTTCCTTTTGCACTAAAGGCAAAAATAGAGGAACAGCTGGACAAATTAATAGCTCAAGGGGTGTTAGAACCTGTGGACCATGCCAAGTGGGAAATGCCTATAGTCACACCTATCAAACCCGACGGGTCCGTTAGAATCTGTGGTGACTATAAGGCTACCCTGAACCACGCATTACAACCAAGCGCATACCCGGTGCCAGTAGTCCAGCATTTGATTCACTCCCTGGGAAAAGGAAAGGTTTTTGCTAAACTCGACCTAGCACAAGCCTACCAACAACTCCCAGTGGACCCAGAAACTGCGGAAGCACAGACTATAGTTACCCATAAGGGCACATTCAAATGTCACCGACTGCAATTTGGAGTAAGTGTAGCCCCAGGCGTTTTCCAGAGTCTAATGGAACGCCTCCTAAATGGCATTCAAGGAGTCATACCATACTTTGACGATGTCCTGATCTCAGCCAAAGATGAAACCCAATTTAAAAAAAGACTCAAAGAAGTACTAACTAAGTTTAGAGAATCTGGCCTCAAAGTGAAAAGAGAAAAGTGTTGCCTAGTTAAGAATAGCGTCGAATTCCTGGGCTATTTAATAGACGGAGAGGGTATACACCCTATAGACAAGAAAATTGAAGCCATCAATGAAGCACCAGAACCAAGAAACAAAGCCGAACTACAAGCATTTCTTGGACTGATAAATTTTTATAATGTATTCCTACCAAATAAAGCCACAATAGCAGAACCATTGCACCGTCTATTGGACAAGAAAGCAATTTGGACTTGGGGTTATAGAGAGAAGAATTCCTTCCAGAAAATTAAAAAATTGCTAACATCAACAAACGTTCTCATTCAATTTAGCGACACACTGCCATTGAGGGTGACCTGCGACGCTTCGCCATTTGGAGTCGGTGCCATCCTGAGCCACCAACTGCCTGATGGCAAAGAGGCACCCGTCGCCTACTACTCAAAGACCTTGTCTAAAACCGAGAGGAACTACAGCCAACTCGACAGAGAAGCTCTAGCAATTGTCGCTGGAGTGAAACACTTCCACGAGTACCTCTACGGGCGGACTTTTCAAATTATAACAGACCACAAACCACTAATGGGAATTTTGGCGGGAAACAAGCGAACACCAAATATCCTTTCTCCAAGAATGACTAGATGGTCAGAGTTCCTAGCAGTCTACTCCTACACTCTGACACATCGACCAGGGAAACAAATTTCCCATGCGGACGCTTTGAGCAGAGCACCCTTACCAGAAACCGAGGAAGACCCGGCACCAGCGATGACAGCATTACAAATAGAGACTTGCCCCGATCTACCCATATCTGCTTATGATGTCGCCAGAGCCACCGTGAAAGACTCAGTGACTTCCCGCATCCTCAGCTGGGTAGGTAAAGGCTGGCCGGAAAATCAAAAAACTGAAAACTTTAAACCTTTCCGGACCAGACAGACTGAACTTTTGATTAAAAAAGGGTGTTTATTGTGGGGTGATCGGGTAGTCATTCCTAAAAAACTACAACCCAGGGTACTTGGGATGTTACATGAAGGGCACCCGGGAATTGTGAAAATGAAAAGCCTTGCAAGAAGTTATGTTTGGTGGCCGGGTATTGACAAGGACATAGAATATTGGGTAAGCTCGTGCAACAAGTGCCAGGGAATTAGACCGTCCCCGCCTAAAGCACCCATTAGAGACTGGGAAACCCCGCGAGGCCCTTGGTCAAGAATCCACATCGATTTCGCGGGTCCTACCAAGGGGCATACATTTCTGATTGTCGTTGATGCCTATTCTAATTGGTTAGAAGTAAAAATCATGCCATCAATGACAACAGAAACTGTAATCAAACAACTAGACAACCTTTTTGCCACCTATGGTCTACCGGACGTCCTCGTATCAGATAATGG
Organism: Laticauda colubrina; assembly: GCA_015471245.1. Classification (NCBI taxonomy): domain Eukaryota; kingdom Metazoa; phylum Chordata; class Lepidosauria; order Squamata; family Elapidae; genus Laticauda; species Laticauda colubrina. The sequence goes on along the minus strand of BLBF01000003.1, from coordinate 22,178,969 downwards.
GCCACAGCTAACCAGCCTACACTTCGAACAATACCTAGCCTCCCTAGGTATCAGACATGTCCTAACCGTGCCGGCTCACCCGGCCGCAAACGGCAGGGCGGAGAGAATGGTCCGGTTTACCAAAGAGGGATTAGAAAGAATGGACACCGGTGATGTCCAACAGAAAATAAACCGATTGCTCACTCTCCAACACATAACGCCCAGAACCATGACCAACAAATCCCCAGCAGAATTGCTCATGGGGAGGAAATTAAGATCACACCTTGATAGGTTGCACCCAAATTTTACGCCCCCCCCGACTCCTCCACACGATTTAGGAAATTTGAAGTAGGCGAGTTGGTTTACGCCAAAAACTTCACCGGGGACCCTGTTTGGCTACCAGGACAAATAACGCAAATAACAGGCCCCAAATCCTACCGGTTAACAATTGACGACGGCAGGTGTTAAGCCTGGGTTTCCCAACCAGGGTTAGGTAGACAAGCTAAACAGAATGTGCAGCGTTAGTCAGATAGGCACACAGATAAATGAGTGAGCTAAGCTTGTATGTTTATTAACATACAGTAAAAATAACAGATACGCTTGTGCTATCAAGAATATAGTTTATTCCATTATAAATTAATAGCATAGTCAAATAACAGTCCAATATTCATTTACCATGTAGTCAGTCCATTCAGGGGTATTTATTTAGCAAAGTCCATGTAGAATATCCTATGTCAGTTCACTTACAA
>BLBF01000003.1:22060876-22075360 GCA_015471245.1 Laticauda colubrina | reverse complement strand
AGCGGATGCCTAGCGGATGACACGGATGCATCACGGATGCCTAGTGGATGCCTAGCGGATGCCTAGTGGATGCCTAGTGGATGCAAAGAGTTCACTGCGCATGCGGGGAGGATGCATTGCATCAGCCCCGTGGATATAAAAGGTTGCAGCTCGCTAGCAGGTCACCATTCAGAGGAAAGACCTGCTGCCAGACACAGCTCCAGCCAACAACCATGGGGAAGAAGAGGAAGCCTGTGCCTACTGCCAGCCCTGGCAAGGACAGAGCCACCATCCCACCCCTTGTCACTGACTCTGCTTCTGCTGGGGCTTCTGCTGCTGGTGCTGACTCTGCTGGTGCTGGTGCTTCTGCTGGTGCTGCTCCTGGTGCTTGTGCTTCTGCTGGTGCTTACTCTTCTGGTGCTGCTCCTGGTGCTGGTGTGTCTGCTGGTGCTTACTCTGCTGGTGCTGCTCCTGGTGCTGCTGGTGCTGCTGGTGCTGCTGGTGCTGCTGCTGGTGGTGGTGGTGTGGTGGACCAGCCCCTAGAACCTCAAAGCCCTACTGATGAAGGCCCATATTGCCCTGCCAGAGGGAGGAAGAGGCAATCGCGCAATAGGGAGAGGAGACAGTACTTCATCAAAGAGGAACATGAGGATGAGGTGCTTGAATGGCTGAGGGAGAATGAGTACCTCTAGTGGAAGGGACACAGGATCTATCAAGACACCAAGCGCAAATATGCAGCTTGGAGAGAGAAGGCGGAGAGCCTGGGCTACACTTCAGAGGTGCTCTTCGGGTGGTGGAAGCACATGCAGACCTGGTACGGGAAGCTGCACCTCAAGAAGTCTGGCCAGGCAGAAGGCGGAGCTACGTCTCGGTGTTACAGCTGCGATCTCGGGGCTCTGAGATCTCAGCTGATATTTTTGCCTCTGGTCGGTTCTAACGGACCTAAACCGTCCCGTAGAGACGGGGATTGTGAAGGGCATAGTCCCAGGATCCCAGAGACATCGCAAAATCTCTGGTTTGATCCGGGAGAAGCCCTTTTGCTGGAAGCAGAAAGGCAGCCTCTAAAGCTGCTGAAGTCGGGACAACTCCGGAAAGAAAGGGATTTAAATGAGCGTGTATCGGTTGGGTGAGAAATTCTTTTGCATTATAAATTGATTAAGACTTGAAAGGACATCCTGAACAAAGAAGAAATCTGTGGCTTTATTTTTCTTTTGACTGAACCTGGGTTGAGCGGCGTTTAAGTGATGTCAAATTGAGACTTGGATTATTATTTTTTTCTTATTTTCTTTGAGGACTTTAAGGTGACTTTGTAGGTAACCGGATTGAATTTTCTCTTATATATATTTTTATTTTTCACTTGATTTTTATTTTCTATCTTTTTAACTTTCTTTTTAGGATAGAGGCTCCCTTTGACTATCTTTTTCTTTTGTTTGAGTTTTTTATAAACATTTTTTCTTCTGGCTGGGGGGGGAAAGAGTATTTAGAGATGCTGTAACACTGCCAACTAGAGGCTTGAAAATATTTTATTTGAATTGGGGAGAAAAGCACTTCTTTTCAAGGACATTTTAATGTGATAAGATAGAGGGAGAATACAGTAAAATATTATTACAGGTGCTCTCTTGGACTCTTATCAATATCTCAACATTTGAGGTTTGGCTTTGAAGCTGCTGGAGAAGACAGTCATAATAAGAGCCTTGGATAAAGAAATAAAGTGCAGTGTACAGTGTATATATATATATATATATATACTTTTGAAACACCTACTCGCCAGCCTTTTTGGTTAATTTTAACTCTAGCATTTTTGCTTTTTATTTCAAAGGGAAAGCCTCAGAGTTTTTTCTTTTTTCTTCTCCTTCTTTGCTTCTTCCATCTATTTTAATTGGATTAGGGTCTAGAAGAACCTGAAGACCTTTCTTTTTCCTTTTTTCTTTTTTCTTTTTTGGCTTTGGGCTTTTTAATATTGGATTTTTTCTTTTTCTTTTTGATTTTTTGGACTATATTTGGTTACTATACCAGCTGGATTTAAAGTCAAAGAGAGCTTGAAGACTTGGAAATATTAAAATGAGCAGGAAGCCAAAATCATTCGGCGTTTTTGCTTCTACCTCTGCTTCCCCACCACTTGAAGGACAACTTTCAATTCAGACAATGTTGAAGCAAGATAAGGAACAAGAAAAAGTAAATTTACAGATGATTATGCAAGGAATTCAAGATATTAAGATAAAAATAGATACCATGGACAAAAAAATAGAGAAATCTGATGAAAATTTTAAACAAATGATGGGAAAATATGAGGAGAGATTCCAAAAAATTGAGGAAGAAGGAAAACAAAGAGAGGAGAAGATTGGAAATATTGACACTAGATTAACAGTGATAGAACAAGAAAAAAATGGGATGTTGAGGTGGGAGATGGAAAGATCAGAATTTTATCTTAGATTTCAAAATATAGAAGAGGAAAAAGGAGAAAACTTGGCTGTGATAATGATAGAAATATTGGCAGATCTTCTGGAAATTACTGAGGAAAAAATGATGGACGGAGTAGATGAGATATACCGAGTTTATACAAGATATGCGATGAGAAATAAACTACCAAAGGAAGTACATATTAGATTTACTAAAAAATCCATCAGAACACAAATACTACAAGTGGCAAGAGAAAAAGTATTGAAATATAAAAGCAAAGAGATTGTAGTTTTAAAACAAATACCTAGAAGAGTGAGAGAGATGAGAAGAAAATATCGATTTTTGACCAAAATGCTACTGGAAAATGAAGTGAACTACAAATGGCTGATACCAGAAGGACTAATTTTTACGTGGCAAGAGCAGAGACATAGAATTGACTCGATTGAAAAAGCAGAATTTTTTTATGCAGAATTTTTTGGAAGAAAAAAAGAGGAGGCAGAGAAAGAGATCTCATTAATTGAGCTTCTGGAGGAACAACTGGAGACTGAAAAAGAGAAAGGAGTTGTAGGTGGACAGGTAGACAGTAAAGAACAACGTGAAGTGAGAGCTACGAGAGTTGTTAGACCTAAATATAAAGCATAATCATGGAAGAAAAAAAACTGATTACAATGAATATAAATGGACTTAACTCAGCTGTTAAAAGAAGGAAAACTTTTCACAAATTAGAGAAATTAAAATTTGATATAATTTGCTTACAAGAAGTTCATATTAAAAAGCAACATGAGCATTTGTTAGTACAGCCAAAATTAGGGAAAATATTTACTTCTTTGATTCAATGTAAGAAAAGAGGAGTGGTTCTCTATATTAAAGAAGATATTCCAGCAAAACTGATCTACACGGATGAAGATGGAAGAGTATTAATGGTGGAAATAATGGATAATAATAAAAAAATACTCTTGATTGCAATTTATGCTCCGAATGATAAACAAGAAGAGTTTTATAAAAAACTACATATGGAAATAATTAGACTGGACTATGTTAACATAATCATGATGGGAGACTTTAATGGAATTGTGGACAATAAATTGGACTATATAACAACAACAACAAAACAAAATAGAAAGATTCTCCCTAAATCTTTTTTTAAAATGACAGATGAATTAACCTTAAAAGATATTTGGAGGGAAAGAAATGTTAAAACTAAACAATATACTTTTTATTCTAATAGACATTTATCATGGTCCAGGTTAGATATGATTTGGATCTCAACAGAATTAATATCTACTATTCAAGAAACAAATATTGAAATAAGTACTTGGGTAGATCATAGTCCAATGACAATTAAATGGAAGGGACAAAAAAAAAGATCGAGATGGACATTAAACAATACCATTTTAAAGGAGAAAGATTTTATACAATGGATGGAGAAGGAATTAGTCTTTTTTTTTAAAGAAAATAAAAAAGAAGATACCTCAATACAGAATGTTTGGGATACAATGAAGGCATATGTAAGAGGTTTGATAATAGACTATACAAGAAAAAAGAATATTAGGAAAAGACAAACCTCTAAGGCCTTGGAAGATGAATATATAAGACTTGAAAAAGAATTACAGAAAATACCACAGAAAAAAGATATTAAATTGAAACTGGATGTAATTAAGCATAAAATGGAATTAATAGAGAAAGAAGAACTGGCACAGAAAATTAGAAATTCTAAACAGAATTATTTTGAAGATGCAAATAAACCAGGTAGATGGTTAGCATATAAACTGAGAAAGGAGAAGGAATCAAGAAAAATATTGAAACTAATAAATGATCAAGGTCAAGTTTGTTGTGGTAATAAGGAGAAAAAGGAAATTATTCGAGATTATTATGGACAACTATATAAACAAGAGAATATTGATGAGAAAAAAATTAAACAGTATTTACAGAATGCTAACTTACCGAAGATACCTAAAGAGACTGAAGAAATGTTAGAAAGCAATATAACAATGATGGAACTAAATGAAGCATTTAAAAGACAAAATAATGGGAAAGCACCAGGTCCAGATGGACTTCCGGCAGAATTCTATAAAAAATTTCAAGAATCATTGAACACTCCATTGTTAGAAATTATGAATGAAGTTATGTTAAAAAAGATGACACCCAAAACATGGTCAGAGGCTTATATTACACTTATTTTAAAGGAAGAGGCTGACCCGTTGCAAATTAAGAACTATAGACCTATTTCCTTATTGAATGCAGATTATAAAATCTTTGCTTCAATCTTAGCAGAAAGACTGAAAAAATATTTAAATAATTTTATCCATCCAGATCAAAATGGATTTCTACCAAAGAGACAAATTAGAGACAACATGAGAGTAATTTTGGATACTTTGGAATATTATGAGGCTCATCCTGAGAAACAAATGGCTTTGATATTCCTAGATGCTCAAAAAGCATTTGACAACGTGAACTGGAGATTTATGTTATTATTATTGGAACAGATGGGCTTTCCAGAAAATTTATTCAAGCAATAGAAGCCATATATAATAAACAGACAGCAAAGGTAATGATGGAGGGAGAATTTACAGATCTTATTAATATAAGAAGAGGTACAAGACAAGGATGTCCCCTATCTCCTTTGTTATTCGTATTAACTTTGGAAGTGTTGAATAGAAATATTAGAGATGACAAAAATATAAAAGGAATGAAAATTAAAAAGGAAGAATTTAAACTACAAGCTTTTGCTGATGATTTAGCTTTTATTCTGGAAGACCCGTTAGAAACCGCTCCAAAATTATTGGAAAAGGTAGAGATATATGGTGAGATGGCTGGCTTGAAAATAAATAAAGATAAAACAAAGATTTTGACAAAAAATATGTTGTTGAGACAAAGAGAAGAACTGACAGATCTTTTGAAAATTCAAATTACAAACAAGGTTAAGTATCTGGGGATATATTTGACAGCAAGATGTAGCACATTAAAAGAGAATAATTATATTAAACTTAAACAACAGATAATTACAGATTTGAAGAAATGGGAAAATTTACAATTGTCATTAATAGGGAGAATTTCAACAATTAAGATGAATATTTTACCTAGAATTTTATTTCTCTTTCAAACAATACCAATTAGACTTGGAAAAGACTATTTTGAAGATTTAAATAAAACTATGTTGAAGTTTATATGGCAAGGTAAAAAAGCGAGAATAAAGTTAAAACTTTTGCAAGATGCTAGAAATAGAGGAGGTTTTGGCCTGCCTAATTGGGAATTGTATTATCAAGCTGCAAGTTTGATGTGGGTCAAAGAATGGATAACATTAAGAAAACATAGATTGTTGACATTAGAAGGACATGATTGACTGTTGGGCTGGCATGCTTTTTTATGGTACAAGGGAACTAAAACACAGGGGTATTTCAGAAGACATTATATACGGGAGTCTTTGTGGTTAAATTGGGAGAAGATAAAAAAACAATGTTATTTGAAAATTCCAATTTGGTTATCGACTATTGAAGCATTTTCCTATCCTATGATCTATAAAAAGGAACAAACAGTTAGATATGGGGAACTGTTGGATGAAAAGGGTGGACTTAAAACGATCCAAAATTTAGAGGAACAAGGTATAAGGATGAATTGGTTTTCATATGCGCAAATACATTCAAGATATCTTGAAGATTTTAAAACGGAAGGATTCTATGATAAACAGACTGATTTAGATAAGATATTGATGGGTACTGATGAGAAAGTGATTAAAAAGTTATATGGTTATTTATTGGGAATTAAGCTAGAGGAAGAACAAGTTAAAGAAACTATGATTGCATGGGGGAAGAATTTTGGATATGGAATTGATTTAGAGCAATGGCAAAAATTGTGGTCTCAAAATTATAAAATGACAATGTCAATAGCATATAAAGAAAACTTGTATAAGATGTTTTACAGGTGGCACCTTCCCCCGACAAGAATAGCAAGAATGTTCAAGAATAAATCTGAAAAATGTTGGAAATGTCATCAGATACCTGGCTCATACTATCATATGTGGTGGACTTGTGAGAATGCTAGAAAATATTGGACTAAAATTCACATGTGGTTGGAAAAAATGACAAAGAAACACATAGACTTGAAGCCAGAGATCTTTTTATTGGGAATTTTACCTGATATATATAATAAAGACTTGAAATATTTGATTGTAAATGTATTAACGGCGGCTAGGATTGTATTTGCTAAAAACTGGAAGAATGAGAAAATACCATTGCAGGAAGAAATTATTAAGAAAATATTGGAATGTGCTGAGATGAGTAGATTGACATTTGAAATTAGAGAACAAGAAGATAAACAATTTTATGCAATTTGGGGTTTTTTTTATCAATGGTTAGATGATAAAATACAATAATAGAGCATTAATATTATATATATGAAGAGTTTTTTAGGATTGATTTGTTATGATTATACGACAAATTGTTTGAAGTATTGTTATCTCGCAAAGCATGAATGATTAAAAGTATAGTCAGAAAAAAAAAATTTTTTTTATTTTTTTCTTTAGTAATATTAGAATATGGATTGACAATATGAGTGGTTATGCAATATAATTGTAATTGACACTATAAAATGAATGCACAAAACTGATGAACCAACCGATACACCGGAAGTATATATGAGAGTAGATGTTTTTAATGTTTTGTATGTTTGTTTGTTTGTAGAAAATTAATAAAAACTTTAAAAAAAAAAAAAAAAAGAAGTCTGGCCAGGCCACGGTCAAGCTCATCGACCAGGAGACCTATGTGATGGCCAAGCGCAGCTTCTTGGAGGGTGAGGTCTGCCATCGAGGAGCAGCCCCTCTGTCAACCCTCTCTCTCAGGCAGCCCACAGAGAGCCAGTCCTCTTCTGGCTAAGAGTCAGCTCCTGTGTCCAGGCAGGTATCTTTGGAGCACCTCACGACGGAGACCCCCCCCCCAACAGCTGCACTCCCCATGTCGGAGCACATGGAGGACCCCTTGATGCAGTTGGAGCAAGGAGAGGCCGCTGCCACCAGAGACCAACCCATCCCCACCCCCAGCTCCACCTCCACAGAAAGCAGGCAGAGAGCCAGACCAGAGGGGCAGAGCCACACTGTCCTGCTGGAGATCAGGGACACCATCAAAGGCAGCGTAGATCTCCTCTCTCAGCTGGTACACACCGACATACCATCCTCTAACAGAAGGCCCTTCCTCACCTACGTCAACCAGACCCTCAAGGACATGTCCGAATCCCAGTACCAGGTGATCAAGGAGAGGATCACCGGTCTTCTGCATAACCCTCCAGGCCCAGCTGAACCTGCTCCGACCCAGTCCAAGTCTGCTCCTCCACCCCAGGTGATGTCACAGCCCTTCCAAGGCTTTCCACAGGCCCTCACCTACCAAGGTTATGGCTACCAGGAGTTCCAGCAGCACAGGCAGCCCTTCCCAGTCCAAGCACAGGTTCATCGCATGCCACCAGTGCCACCGATGCCACTGATTCCACCAATGCCACCAACGCCACAGATGCCACCGAAGCCACAGATGCCACCGACACCACAGATGCAACCTACGCCTCACCTCGCTCACCTACAGACCAGACAGCCCCACTACACTCGTCCTTCCTTCACCCCACAGCCAAGCCCGTCCTCAGAACATCTGTCATCAGTCTTGAGACTGACACCCCATGTCATGGAGGAAGGGGCTCTCAACATCACAGGACTGAGCCAGCTCTCTGAGAGCTTCCTCCACACACCATCCCCTCTTGTCCTCTCAGGGCCAGGCACCCCAATGGTGCCTCAGACCAGCACTCCAGCCACTGCCACCTCCACAGCACCTGGACCCTTCACCTCTGAGACTATGGGCACACCTCAGAGTGTCTGAGAATAGTGCCAGAGACTGGGTTGCTACCTGTTGTCTTTATCTTTGCTTGGGACACTTTACTTGGGTCATTTTGCTTTTACCGTTTGTTATTAATAAAGTTTATCTTTGCTTCACACACTTGGTTCAATTCTTTTAGGAAATAAAGTCTTGGTGGAAACTTTTAGAAATGGTTTAAGCCTTTGCATGCTTGTGGGATGGGTAAGGATAGCAGTGGGATGGGCAGGGATACCTGTGGGATGGGTAATAGCTGTGGGATGGGCAGAGATACCTGTGGAATGGGTAATAGCTGTGTGATAAATAAACCTCCATTTCAAGCATAGTGGGACTGTATGGTCTACCCTCCCAGGTGCCACACCTATGGCCCTTTATTATCAATAACAATTTAATCATTCATCAACACATTTCAACAAAAACACAACTCTTTATTAAATGCCCTTTTCATTGTAGGTCCACTCAACATACATGGCACAATCTCATCCATGTGATGAGACAGGCTGAAGGAAGCATCCATTAAGCATCTACCATCCTGTCTTGCCACTCCACTGCTCCATCTGGGGAGTTGCACCAGTGTTTCAGGAGGTTGCGCTGCTTCTTCCCTTCATATGAAGCTCTGTTGGGCCCTTGCACATCCACAGTGTCTATCAGGTTTTGCCCTTGCCTCCATTCTCCAGGCTCCATGTCCCCATTGCCTTGGTGGAGGTCCACGAGCCTGTTCTGCAACACTGGGTAGGGGTTGCGCATGAGATTGTGCAGGATGCAGCAAGCTTCCACGATATTCCTCACGGTCTGTGGGTGATGCTGCATGGTGGTGAGAAGTACCTGGAACCTGTTGGCCAGGATGCCAAAGGCGTTCTCTACCACCTGTCTTGCCCTGGACAGCCTGTAGTTGAAGATCCTCTCTTCATGGGTGAGGCATCTGGAAGTGTAGGGCTTCATGAGGTAGGTTCTGAGGGAGAAGGCGTCATTCCCCACGATGAAGTAGGGCACATCTTGTGTGCCATTGGGCAGGGGGTCTGGATCTGGGAAGCCCATGATGAGGTTGTGTTCCAGTCCCTCCTTGAGGTGACTGGCGTTGTATACCTGGGCATCTGAAGCTGACCCGTTGCCTGAAGCATCAATGTACATGAACTTGTAGTCAGCATCAACCATGGTGAAGAGGATGATGCTGAAGAAGCCCTTGTAGTTGTGATAAGTGGACCCTCAGTTGGCTGGAGCTTTGCAGGCCACGTGCTTCCCATCTATGGCTCCAATGGTGTGGGGGAAGTTCCACTTCAGATACCACTCCTCTGCAACTTTCTTCCAGCCTTCTTCAGTGAAAGGACACTGGAGCAGCTCCTCCAGGTATTCTTCGATGATGGCCTGCACCACCTGTCTGACCACAATGATGATGGTGTTGTTTGGCACCCTCCAGCTGTACTGCATGCTCCTGTACCTGGTCCCGGAGGCCAGGTGGTGCCACCTTGAGCCCAGGGTCCAGGCTGGGCCAGAAGTTGGTGCTCTGCTTGGTCAACCTGGGTCTCAGATGCTCCACAACTTCAACAAACTTGGCTGGCGGCATCCTCATGAAGTTCTGAAATGCACGAGGGTCTTCGTTCCTCAGCTCCACCATCAGCTTGTTATGCAGTCCATACTCCGCTCTTTTCGCAATCCATCTTCGGACCCAGACACTTCTTGGACACCTCCTTTTCCTTGCATAGAACAGGTGAAAGAGCCTGTAGAGGGCTTCACACTGTTGTAGAATGATGGCGGCTACCAAACGGAGTGTGCGATGATCCATGGTGGAGATGACTGGATGCTGTGGAAGAGCAAGAGCAAGAGCAAGGCTAAAGAGCTCTGTACAGCAGGGCTGCTGGACTGAAAGTGAGATCCAGGTGATTTCTCCCCCTTTTTATAGGAAATATCATTTTTCTGCTGGGTGTCCTTCTGCATCCTCTAGACATCCTGCAGACATCCTAAATATCCAATATACGTCCCCTATATGAATGTTTTTTTCTGTTTTAATGCTTTATATACGAGCTGCATCCGCTTTCATCTTTTCTCCATCCATGCTACTAATGCTGCGTGTCCATTCTGTGTCCGTTTCACTTCTTCCCTTAGTCCGTTTTCCACTGGAATGGATGTGAATTCCGCAGATGCTCAGCGGATGCCTAGCGGATATAGCAGACATGTAACTGATGACTACGGATATATAACGGATGTTCCCCGTATGCGTAGCGGATGTAGAATGGACGCGTTGGATACTTTATCTGCTCAAAAAGTTTTGTGCAGCTCAAAACTTTTTGAGCGGATGAAATCTCAGTAGACGGATGTTGGACGGATACAGAGTATGAAAAATGGACGCAGTGAGTACAGAACAGATGCCTCACGTTCACCAACGGATGGCAAGTGTTTCCATTTTACATCCTCTTTCCATCCGTTGGTTCTGTGTGACATGGGCTTTAGGAAAGATTAAAGGGTGGAGAGGAGGAGAAGCAAAATGGATTAACATAAAATCAATCAGAGGAAGGATTAAATAGCCCAAAGTATGAGAGAGAAGTGGAAGCAGAATTGCTATATGAGGCTTTTAATGCATGATTGTTTTCAGTGAATGTTTTTGCCAGAGAAATAGGAAGAGTTGGTCAGGTTTTTTTGGAACATATTGTACTTTTAAGGAGCTTTCTTAGCCTACTGGGTGAGAGAAACAATAGACTGGGGACTTTAACTTCTAAGTTTGGCAGATGATGAACCAATAGAAAAAAAAATATTTGTAGCTCAGGGTTGAACTGTGGAGTCCTTGATACTCTCTGAACTTGTCTTAGCCTTAGCTAGTCTTAAATCTTGGACTGCAAGGCGATCAAACTGGTCAGTCCTAGAGGAGATCAACCCTGACTGCTCTTTAGAAGGCCAGATCCTGAAGATGAAACTCAAATACTTTGGCCACCTAATGAGAAGGAAGGACTCATTGGAGAACAGCCTAATGCTGGGAAAGATTGAGAAGGGGATGACAGAGAATGAGGTGGCTGGATGGAGTCATTGAAGCAGTAGGCATGAGCTTAAATGGACTCCAGAAGATGGTGGACAGGAATGCCTGAAGGAACATTATCCATGGGGTTGCGATGGGTCGGACATGACTTCACAACATACAACAACAAAAGTCTTAAACCACTTGTGTATAAACATAAAGAAAGTCCTATTCTCTTCTCACACTGATGATGTTACCTAGTTAAGTAATGAAACAACTGCAAGAAAACAGCAGAGATATCAGAGAGCAGCATGAACTCTACATTGCCTTATATTCCTGTTTTTACTGTGTTATACAAGCCTGTGATTCCCTAACAGTTTAAGTAGAGCATTAAAACACCTCCTAAAGCCTTCCACATCTAGCTTGTCGAGAATAAATTGTATGGGATTGAAAAGAGATCCTGCTTGAGAAATTGTCTTAAGGAATCCTCCTGAACTCACACCAGCTTCTTTGTTACAGCAGGAAAATTATGCTCTGAACCAAAAATATTTCTTGGAGTCATTATGGACTAGTCTCATGAACTCATAAAGGAGATTTATGAAAAGTGTTCTCAAATGATTGTTACTGCTATCCTAAAATAAAATCAAGAGCCAATGTACTAGTGAGTTGGTGACAAGGAATCTTTCATGTTCAAAATATTAATTTTTGTTTCCTCATTTCCAGTTTGAGCTTTTTCGGTGACAGACCGAAACTGCGACTCTGCATGGTTTCAATCTGTGCTCGCTGCTGGAGCTCCCTGAGCTGGCTGGTTTTGGGGCTAAGCCACCCTATAGAGGTGGTGAAGAAGGGGGAGACTGCTTGCAGGGTTGAGGAGAGCCGCATCTCTCTTCCTCAGCTGGCCATTTCTCCCTTTCCAAAAGGCGGTTGCAACGGTGGTCAGAAATGGCCAGCACAAAGAAGAACTCAACCAGAAAAGGATGTGCAGGAGGAAGATAAGAAGAGAAAGTTTTGGTTGACTGGGTCAAACAGCAAAAGCAACAAATAAGGTACCCTGGAATTTAAATTATTTAAAAAAATAATAACACTGTTCCCAATGAAGATTTCTAAGCAGCGAAGGAGAGAGAAAAGGGAAAGGATTTTTTATTTATTTTTTTCTCCTCTTCCTATACTGACAGCTAAAAGACTTAAGCAAGGAATTGGAAAAAAAATCCACTTTAACATTAATAGGCATTTAATGCTGAAAATAAAAAGTCAAAGGGATAATAAAAAGTCTTCTGGATAATTAAAAAGCTTTTGAAAACAGGAAAGGAGAGAAAAAGAATAAAAGGGCAGGATCTGGAAGGGAGGAGACTGCCTGGAATTAAAAAGAACTTACAGTAAACTTGCAACAAGACTTTCAAAAGATACATCTTAACTGAAACATTGCAACAAAATAGTAAAACCCCAGGAAGAGAAAGTGAAAAAAGAAATAAGAAGAAACAGTTTGGGACTATTTGGATTAATTGGTGATCTCTGGATTCTTGGTTACTGCATTTGAATGACTAAAATCAATTGGGTGGTTGTTTAAAAGTGTTTAAAATGGCTCCACTTTTAGAAGAATTGAAAATGGAACTTAAAAAGTACAAAGAAGATGGACAAGAAGGGAGAGGTTCTTTTGGCTTCATATTTCAGTTCTTGGAAATGGAGATTTGGAACTATGAGAGACAACAAGAAATGCCTACAGAACAAGAAGATTAGAACAAAGAAGAAGCCATCTTTAAAGAACAAGTAATCTCAGGTGGGGGAAAAAAAAGGAAAGGGGAAAAAGAAAATGGAAAGTTTAAAATTGGGAAAAACAACCCAAAAAAAGAATAGAGTGAAAAATAAGTATAAAATCAGAAAGCAACAGAAGAGGGAAATGCAGAAGAGAGAATTAGAAGTAGAGAGAGAAGGGGGTAAAAAGGGGAGGGAGAAGAGAGGGGAAAAGAAGTTATAAAGGATAGAAACAAAATAGAGAGAAACAGGGCCTATTCAGAGATAATGAGTGAAAATCTAATTGAAAAAGGGATTCTGCAAAGGTACAGAAGACAGTATTGTTATATTAGAAATAGAAATAATTTCAGAAAATATGAAACAATGTATGATTAAAATGTTTGATAAAATAGTTATTGTAACTTAGTGGAATGCTTGTCAATAAATACATGTAACAAAATGAATATAAAACATCTGTGAAGAGAAATAAGGGAAAAATTAAGTATGGAGATTGTACATATCTTTAAGGAAGTATGATATTTAATTGAAAATAAATGTTCAAGATGTTAAAGGCCCAGTCCCACTGGCCGATGGACGCAAAACATATGCATAAAGGACACAGCAGACAAGCAAAATTTTGGGGGTGGCTCCATCCGTTGTCATCCTCTCCAAAAAGTAGTGAAAATTTGCATAAACAGAACGGAAAAGAACGGAAAAGAATGGAGGTGAGTAGTATATAGCGGGGATGTTTAATGGATGTTCATAGGAAGCCTAGCGGTTGAAAGTGGATGGAAGCAGATGACACCTCCGAAGGGGTTCCGGTGGAGAATTGTGAAGCGGACACATAGCGGATGAAGCAGATGCATCACGTATGCCTAAAGGAAAGAAAGGGGATGTCGCATGGATGTATATTGGATGCAAACCGTTCACTGTGTATCCTTTCTATTTCCGTGCTACTAACGCTGTGTAGACGTTCCATGTACCTTTTGTTTCCTCCCTCTTTCCATTTTCAGCTGCAGTGGATGTGAGTTGTGAGGATGCCCAGAGGATGCAGAGAGGATACAGTGGACATTTAACAGATGATAAATGGACATAGATCATTTGTTGCTCGGATGTCACAGATTTACATCGTACACAGCGGAAAGTTCATCTGTTCACAAAGTTTTGTGCAGCTCAAAACTTCTTGCGTGGATGAAATCACAGTGGATGGATGCTTGACAGATAGAGCATATGAAACAGGTATGCAATGAGTACACAATGGAGGCATAGTGTTTTCAACGGATGGCAAGCTTTTTTAAACATTTTATATCCTCTTTGCATCCGTAAGTGCAGTGGGACAGGGTCTTAAGACTTTAATGAATATTAATGATAGAACTGAATTGGAATGGAATGAGGGTTTTAATTGCATATATTTACATTCCTGTTTTTAAAAGAATATAGTGTGTATTATAACAAAGTACCAAGCAGAATTTGATTGGAAGTTATGTATTATGTATTATATTGAATGTCATAACCTTTAGGTATATTAAACTTAATCGAAGTTTAAATAAGAGTTGAATGGATAAAATTAAAAGATAT
>BLBF01000003.1:22027452-22060866 GCA_015471245.1 Laticauda colubrina | reverse complement strand
GAACAGACACGAGATGGTAGTTAATTTATCATTGCTTTTTAAAAGCACACTTTTAAAAAGAGTGAAAGAGTCTTGTAGCACTGTAGGGACTAACACATTTATTATGCCATAAACTTTCATTGGCTAGAATCCACTTCACGAATATAATAAAGGGCTCTGTAAACACTTGTCACATTTCTCCTGTATATTTTATTGGACATTCTTTAACCATAACATGTATACTATATAGTCTAGGGAAATTAGTGTAGGGTTAATTTTTTTCTTGCAACTTTTTTCCTACTGGAATGTAGGAAATATTTCTTCAATGTACATGAACTGCATACAGATAATTAATGCTTTGTTGGAATTCATAACAAGATGTGGTACGTACCAATTAAATTAAGCCCATGTCACACTGCACCAATGGATGGAAAGAGGATGTAAAATGGAGAAAAACACTTGCCATCCGTTGGTTAATGTGATGCTTCCGTTTTGTACTCACTGCGTCCATTTTTCTTCCTCTCTATCCGTCCACCATCCGTCTACTGACATTTCATCCGCTCAAAAAGTTTTGAGCTGCTCAAAACTTTTTGAGCGGAAAATGTATCCAACGTGCCTGTTCTGCATCCGCTAGACATACGGGGAACATCCGTTCTGCATCTGTCATCATCCGTTACGCGTCCGCTACATCTGCTAGGCATCCGCTGCGCATCCGTGCAACTCAAATCCGCTCCAGCGGAAAATGGACAAAGGGAGGAAGTGGAACGGACGCGGAACAGACGCGCAGCATTAGTAGCACGGACGGAGAAAGGATGAAAGTGGATGCAGCTCGCATACAAAGCATTTTAAACAGAAAAAACATTCACAGAGGGGACCTATCTCAGATATTTAGGATGTCTAGAGGATGCCTAGAGGATGCAAAAGGACACCAAGCGGAAAACCTATATTGTCGATAAAAAGTGGGAGCAACTCACCTGGATCTCACTTTCAGACCAGCAGCCCTGCTGTGCAGACCTCTGCAGCCTTCATCTGCCTCTTACTCTTCCACAGCATCCAGTCATGTCCACCATGGATCATAACACACTCCTTTTGGTAGCCACCATCGTTCTGCAACAGTGTGAAGCCATCTACAGGCTCTTTCAACTGTTCTACAGGAAGAAAAGGAGGTGGCCAAGAAGCGTCTGGGTCCGAAGATGGATTGGGAGAAGAGCAGAGTACAGACTGTACAACAAGCTGATGGTGGAGCTCAGGAACGAAGACACTCGTGCATTCCAGAACTTCATGAGGATGCCTCCAGCCATGTTTGATAAAGTTGTAGAGCGGCTGAGAGCCAGGTTGACCAAGGCAAACACCAACTTCCGGCCCAGCCTGGACCCTGGGTTCAAGGTGGCACTGACTCTGCGCCACCTGGCCTCAGGGACCATGTACAGGAACATGCAGTACGGCTGGAGGGTGCCACCCAACACCATCAGCATTGTGGTCAGAGAAGTGGTGCAGGCCATCATCGAAGAATACATGGAGGAGCTCCTCCAGTGCCCCTCCACTGAAGAAGGATGGAAGAAATTTGCAGAGCAGTGGTATCAGAGGTGGAACTTCCACCACACCGTTGGAGCCATCGATGGCAAGCACGTGGCCTGCAAAGCACCAGCCAAGTCAAGGTCCACTTATTTCAACTACAAGGGCTTCTTCAGCATTGTCCTCTTCACCATGGTCGATGCTGACTACAAGTTCATGTACATCGATGCTTCAGGCAATGGGTCAGCTTCAGATGCCCAGGTATACAATGCCAGTGACCTCAAGGAGGGGCTGGAACGCAACCTAATCATGGGCTTCCCAGATCCAGACCCCCTGCCCAATGACACGCAAGATGTGCCCTACTTCATCATGGGGGATGACGACTTCTCCCTCACAACCTACCTCATGAAGCCCTACACCTCCAGTTGCCTCACCAATGAAGAGAGGATCTTCAACTACAGGTTGTCCAGGGCAAGACAGGTGGTGGAGAATGCCTTTGGCATCCTGGCCAACAGGTTCCAGATAATTCTCACCACCATGCAGCATTGCCCACAAACCATGAGGAGGATTGTGGAAGCTTACTGCATCCTGCACAATCTCATGAGCAGCCGCTACCCAGTCTTGCAGAACAGGCTCGTGGACCTCCAACAAGGCAAAGGGGACATGGAGCCTGGTGAATGGAGGCAAGGGCAAAACCTGATAGACACTGAGGATGTGCAAGGGCCCAACAGAGCCTCACATGAAGGGAAGAAGCAGCGCAACCTCCTGAAACACTGGTGCAACTCCCAGCCGGTGCAGTGGAGTGGCAAGACAGGATGATAGATGATTAATGGATGCTTCCTTCAGCCTGTCTCATCACACTGATGAGATTGGGCCATGTATGTTGGGTGGGCCTACAATGAACAGGGCATTTAATAAAGAGTTGTGTTTATGTTGACATGTGTGGATCAATGATTACATTAGTATTGATAATGAAGGGCCATAGGTGTGGCACCTGGGAGGGAGGACTATACAATCCCACTTTGCTTGCACTGGAGGTTTATCTATCTCCACAGCTATCTCAACCCATCCCAAAGCTATCTTAACCCATCCCACAGATATCCTAACCCATCCCACAGGTATCCCTGCCCATCCCACAGCTATTATCCATCCCAAAGGTATCCTTGCCTACCCCACTGCTATCCTTACCCATCCCACAAGCATGCAAAGGCTTAAACCATTTCTAAAAGTTTCCACCAAGACTTTCTTAACAACAAGCTGTAAAAGAAAAATGACCCAAGTCAAGTGTCCAAATAAAGTCCACAGGTAGCCACCCAGTCTCTGGCACTCTTCTCTGTCACTCAGAGTTGTGCCCAGTCTTGGGGTGAAGGGTCCAGGTGCTGTGGAGGTGGCTGCTGCTGGAGTGCTGGTCTGAAGCATCACTGGGGTGCCTGGCCCTGAGAGGACAACAGGTGACGGTGTGTTGAGGAAGCTCTCAGACAGCTGGCTCAGCCCCATGATGTTGAGAGCTCCTTCCTCCATGCCATGGGGTGTCAGCCCCAGTACCAATGACAGATATACTGAGGCCGGGATTGGCTGTGGGGTGGAGGAAGGAGCAGTGTAGTGGGGCTGTCTGGTCTGCAGCTGGGTGAGGACTAGCGTGGGTGGCATTGGTGACATGGGTGGCATCGGTGTCATTAGTGGCAGCAGTGGTGTGGGTGGTATCAGTGGCATCAGTGGCGTGGGTGGCATCAGTGGCATCAGTGGAACCGGTGGCAACAGTGGCATCCGATGAGTCTGTGCCTGGACTGAGAAGGGCTGCTGCCTGTGCTGCTGGACCTCCTGGTAGCCGTAGCCCTGGTAGGTGAGGGCCTGTGGAAAGCCTTGGAATGGGAGGGACATCACCTGGGGTGGAGGAGCAGACCTGGACTGGGTGGGAGCAGGTTCATCTGGATCTGGAGGGTTGTGAAGCAGCTCGGTGATCCGGTCCTTCACCACCTGGTACTGGGGTTCCGCCATGTCCCTGAGGGTCTGGTTGACATAGGGGAGGAAGGGCTTGTGGTTGGAGGATGAGGAGTGGGTGTGGACCAGCTGAGAGAGGAGATCTATGCTGCTCCTGATGGTGTCTCTTATCTCCAGCAGGACAGTGTGGCTCTGCCCCTCCGGTTTGGCTCTCTGCCTTTCTGTGGAGGTGGAGCTGGGGATGGATGCGGGTAGGACTGTGGTGGAAATACCGTCTCCTTTCTCCCACTGCATCAGGGTGTCCTCCACGATCTCCACCACGGTTAGAACAGCTGTGGGGTGGGGGGTTCTCCGCCATGGGATGCTCCACAGAAACCTGCCTGTAGACAGGAGCTGACTCTCGGCCGGAAGAGGACTGGCTCTCAGCAGGCTGCCTGAGAGAGATGGTTGTGAGAGGAGCTGCTCCTCGGTGGCAGATCTCACCCTCCAGGAAGCTGCACTTGGCCATGATGTAGGTCTCTCTGTCTATCAGCTTGACCGCGGCCTGGCCAGATTTCTTGAGGTGCAGCTTCCTGTACCAGGTGTACATGTGCTTCCACCAGCCAAGAAGCACCTCCAAAGTGTGGCCCAGGCTCTCCGCCTTCTCTCTCCAAGCAGCCTGCTTCCTTTTAGTGTCCCTGTACAGCCTGTGTCCCTTCTGCCATAGATAGTCATTCTCTCTCAGCCACTCCAGCATCTCATCCTCATGTTCCTCCTCGATGGAGTATTGCCTCCTCTCCCGTTCTCACATATGCCTCTTCCTCCCTTTGGCAGAACCACATGGGCCCTCATCAGAGGGGCTTCCAGGTTGTAGGGGCTGCTCCTCCACACCACCACCAGCAGCTGCACCAGCATAATCATCATCATCATCAGCAGCAGCACCAGCAGGATCATCAGCAGCAGCAGCAGACCAGCAGGACCATGATCATCATCAGCAGAGTAAGCACCAGCAGCGCCAGCAGCACCAGGAGCACCAGCAGGACAAGCAAGACCAGGAGCACGAGCAGGACCAGCAGGACCAGCAGGACCAGCAGGACCAGCAAGACCAGCAGGACCAGCAGGACCAGCAGGACGAGGAGCAGCTTCAGCAGAGTAGGCACCAGCAGAAGCACCACCGCCAGAAGCAGCATTAGCAGCTCCTCCAGAAGCAGCATTAGCAGAAGCACCACCGCCAGAAGCATCATCATCAGAGTAAGCACCAGCAGAAGCACCACCGCCAGAAGCAGCATCAGCAGAGTAAGCACGAGCAGAAGCACCACTGCCATAAGCAGCAGCAGCAGCTCCTCCAGAAGCAGAAGCAGCTGAAGCCCTAGCTCCAGAAGAGTGAATCTGTGCTGCAGAAGACCCAGCAGAAGCAGAGTGAGGGCCAGGGGGTGTGAGGATGGCCCTGTCCCTCTTGCCAGGGCTGGCAGCAGATGGCTGAGGCTTTCTCTTCTTCCCCATGGTTGTGGGATTGCTGGCTGGCAGCAAGGTTGACCGGAAGGCTGGCAGGAAGGCAGGCAGCAAGGCTTGCAGGCAGGCAGGCAGCAAGGCTGGCAGGCAGGCTGGCAGGGAGGCTGGTAGGCAGGCTAGTAGGTAGGCAGGCAGGCAGCAAGGCTGGCAGGGAGGCTGGAAGGCAGGCTGGCAGCAAGGCTGGCAGGCAGGCAGACAGCAAGGCTGGCAGGGAGGTTGGCAGGGAGGCTGGAAGGCAGGCTGGCAGCAAGGCTGGCAGGTAGGCAGACAGCAAGGCTGGCAGGGAGACTCTCAGGGAGGCTGGCAAGCAGGCAGGCAGCAAGGCTGGCAGGCAGCCTGCCTGGCAGGCATGCAGGCAGGCAAGGCAGGCAAGGCAGGCAGGCAGTCAATGTGTCTGGAAGCAGGTCTTTCCTCTGAATGGTGACCTGCTTGGGAGCTGCTTCCCTTTATCTCCACGGGGCTGACGCAATGCATCCTTCTGGCATGCTCAGTGAATGCTAGGCATCTGCTAGCCATCCGCTAGGCATCCGCTAGGCTTCCGCTAGGCTTCCGCTCTGCATCCGCTTCATCCGCTCGGCATCCGCTGTGCATCCGCTTCATCCGCTCGGCGTCTGCTCTGCATCCACTGTATCCATTCCGCGTCTGCTTTGCTGCGCTCCCCTGGAAGCCTTGTGGATGTGCCATCCGCTCTCATCCGCTTCCATCTGCTAGTCTTCCATGGAGCATCTGCTTTCTATCGCCCCTGCGTCCTCCCCCCGTCCGTTCCTTTCCGTGTTGTCCGCTCTGGGTATGCACATTTTTGTCCCTTTTCAGAGCAGATAACAACGGATGGAACATTTTTCTCGTCCGCTGTGTCCTTTTGACAAACATTTTGCATCCGTCGGCCAGTGTGACAGGGCCTTTAGTTTGTTTTGAAGCACTGTGGTGATGGTAAAATATTCTCTAATTTTAACCCAAAATGAAATATCAACACTAAAATTAAAAACCGGGTACATTGGCTTTTGAAAATTATATGGAAGTTCTTGGATAGTTACCCCCAGAGATTCAGGTTCTAAAAACTGCATATCCCCCAAACTTTTTATATTGCATCTACTTTTTTTAGTGAATTGTATTTTGCTAAATTTAGAGAAGAAGATAAGTAGATGTTAATCTTGCTCTATTTCAGCCAGGCAACTGAGTCATGAATGATATGTTCCTGTTGCCAAGTAATAGAAGAATAAGAATTATAGGCTGAAATTATTTTGATATATCAATATCAGTAATTCTTTCCATGCTGTGAGAAAGACAGTGTTTTCTTTTTCTTTGCACAGGAAATGAAATGTGCTGTAGGACAGCATAGATTCTTGTGTTTTGCACTTGTGTAATAAAGCTAAATAAGATGGGTTTCACAGTTAACAGGTGGATGGATCAGAGGCCACCATATTATTAATAGTACACTACCAATCGCCTGGCTAAACGAGGTTATTGCAAGTAATGAGCCTGACTGCAAAGCAAGGGAGATATTTGCAAACGCAGTGAAAATGTGCTTCCCAAATTAAGATGTTAGTAAGCAGTGAAAGAACTCATCTGCATCTAATTAAAAGTGCATGCTGAGTTAGAGAGAGAGAATACAAGAATAAAAACATGGCAGGGAACCCAATTTGGAGATGGATGGATTTGATAGTAACAGCAGCACATCTAACACACATTTATTTCATCACAATTATGACAAATCATGGCTTGAAATATCTTGCTTTTCATGTCATGAGTTTATTTCATATATTAGTTTCACCTTTTAAGTTGCATTACTGAAATAAATGAACTTTTGCACAATATTCTAATTTTTCGAGTTTCACCTGGAAAGTTAAGTGCAACTAACATGCATACAGCTAAGGAGTACACAAAGAATGCCTCCAACTTTTGTGATTATGCTAAGATATATTCATTTCTCCACAACAAATATATTTATGTGTGAGGAAACAGAATATTATAGTTTGCAAATTGACCATGTTACTACAATAAAATTTCATGGTTTGCTCTCCTGGAGTTTGATAACTGAACTACTGTAACTAAAAAGAAAATAAATGTAATATTCTGTGTCATCCAAATGTAAACTATCACAGTATAATAATTATGCACTAAATTAGGACTAGGAGAAATCCTGCTTTGTTTTGCAAGTTACTGGGTCATCTTACACCATCATAATAGTAAAGCCTGGCACAAGATTTGTGCTAAGAAAAATAAAAACATAACACAAAATATGGAAACAATTTTTCAAGTAGTAATGAGAAACAGTGTATGCCTTGCTTCTGAACTTTAAAGAATATCTGATTAGCTAGATCAGAATCACCTCATAAAATGGGTGGTCATATACTATATATTGAATAAAATAGAATACATAATAAAAATGTTATAAATTGGACTTTTACAAGACACCTGGTCATCCACAATGTTGGAAATAGAAAGCAGTAATGTCAGGTTGGTTTTAGGATGAAAGGAGAAAAGGCACTAACCAAAAACAGATGTCCCAAGGAAGAAAGACGGATAGATGTAAAAAGGATGATGTATACTTTAATTGTGCCAACTAATTCAAGGAAATCTTAAAAGTACTGTAAAATAGAATACTATACAGTTTACTCCCCAAATACTGATGTGAAAATTCATTCATTTATTGATATTCCTGCTGTGGACCATTTAAGGCAGATATACTGTACTTTTAAAAAGAAATAAAGAGTTTTGAAAACCAGAGATTAAAACCACCACTCACATATATGAAGCTGTGCATGCCCACCTGCCCTCACATCCTCTCCCCCGCTTCCCACTGCACTGGGCTGCCAACTTGGAAATGCTGCATCAGATGACAGATATAACAATACCATTTCCCATTCATTTCTAAATCTAACTTGACGTTCCCCACATCCTCCCTAGCCATCCACCCCAAAATAACTGGAAAGTATAAAGCAGGGGTGTCAACCTCACATCATCATGTCATCATCATGTGATGTATCAGGACTTTTTTTCCCCCATTTGCTAAATCGAGCGTGGGCATGGCCAGTGCATGATGCATCTGGTCTGCATACTGAGAATTTGACAGCCCTGGTATAGAACATAAACTGCTGTATTATGAGAGAGAGAGAGAGGGAGGGAGGGGGAGAGAGAGGGGCAGAGGGGGAGAGGGAGAGGGAGAAGGAGAGAGAGAGAGGGAGGCAAGGAAGGAAAGGAAGATTCTTCCAATAGTAATAGCATTTAGACGTATATACTGCTTCACAGTGCTTTACAGCCTTGTCTAAGTGGTTTGCAGAGTCCCCCAATATTGTCCTATTTTACTGACCTTGGAAGGATGGAAGATTGAGTGAACACTGAGCTGGTGAGATTCAAAATGCCAAACTACTGGCAGTCAGCAGTGAACAGATTTAGCCTGCAATACTGTATTCTAACCACTGCAGCACCACGGCTCATGCATTGCTGCAGCTACTGAATATTTTATAAACCTAAGGTTTCCTTTTTTTTTTTTTTTTACTTCAACTGGTGGGATCTGTCTGGGAAAATCAATCTCCATCTTTGGTTAACAGGATGTCACAAGGAAGAGAGAAGGAGCTTACTGGCTGGAATAGCTATCAGGGGATGCATTTGTGAAAATAAAGGTAGATCCTGACTTCCTGTCCTTCCTCTAGCTTGCATGATATTAGTCTTGCCGAACACACTCTGGCCATTCCAAGTGATATCATTTGAGACCTATAAAGGAATATGTTCCTCAAATGACTCAGCACTTTATTTGCTAATATGGAGACTCCAGCTTTTCTACCATCTGGATCCAAGGCTCTATAATATTACTTTGTAACTCAATAGTGAAGAATTGCTGAAAAATAACCAAGTACCATTTTCAGTAATCCTCTTAAGAAAGTGTAGCTTCACATCTCAAACTATTATGCCAACACAATTCCATTTTCTGCAATGGATATTATAGCTGTAAATGCACAGAACTCCAGCTGTCCTCTTCACAGTTTGCTGAACAGGGAACTGCTTAGTGTGGCTAACTTCTTATGCTGCTAAAATGATCACCGTTTATCATAGATGACAAGCAATATGGATACTGTAAACATTACCTATCTTTATATGGGCAAATTCAATCACATGATCCACCCTGCTTAATTTGCAGTTAGCTCGATGGGAAAAGTATGTTGTAATTCAGTTATCTATATCAATTCAATCATGGTTTGAAAATTTGGAAATAGCCATACATGAGGACAAGCTAAAGGCAGTTTGTGTAGAAAGTAACAATTTCTAAATGTGATATATAAAATATATAAATAAGTAAATAAACAAAAAATACAATTCAACCACCTTAATCTAAGAACCATACTTTCCAGGAACACTGAGCAATATTGAAATATTATCAGTTTTAATTAATATTACACAGAATAGTTTCCAGTGGTTTCCAGGTTATTGCTAAATAACAGGGATTGCCTAAATGTTATTGAATGAAATTTGGTGCCCAATGTTTTACTGTTACTTTCAAAACTTCTGAAATCCTAAACTTATTTGGGGATCCAGGTTCACTTCCCCCCTCATCAAAAATTATTAGGTTCCACATTGAAAAAATAATCCAAAGCTTGTGTCCCCTGGAAGAATAATATATGACATATCTTAGTCCAGATTTGCTTGCTGCTAATTAGCAAAGTAAATGATCTGTTAGTTAGAAGATTGGCAGATAATCTTAATGTGACAACAACCAACATGCTGTAAAATCATTCAGTCCACCTTGTTTTATTTAGCTCTTCCTGATTAATTTTGCAAGACTTAGTGATTGTAGATGAGACTGGAATTTCTTGATGTGATAGAGGAAAAGGTTTATTAAAGAATGAAGTCTTCATCTATTGGAAAATGATAAAACTATCACTCAAGCTGAAGTAATTTGGGGGAAATTAACAAATTATATTATGTTAGTGGAACTAATCTTTGAGCTACACGTAAAGATAATTTGGGAGTACATCAGAATCATATTGCATGTTTTATAAATAATGAGCACAATTTAAATATCTTATTTGAAAGGCAAAAATATACAAAAGCATGCAACAGGTTATATTCTGGGAATTACTGTCCCTGAATAAATATTGTCCTAGCTTCAAGGATAATTTGCCTTTCTGATTTAAAACCCTCAAAATCATTGGCATTATATCTAACTCTTGCATCACACTTGTGTTGGAGGCATCAAGGCAATTCCATCAAGGTTGAAAGGATTAGCCAATGACATCAATGACAACAATTGGGAGGGGGGGGCTTTTCATGTCTCCAGCAGGAGCTGGAGCAAAGGATAGGAGTTCACCCTGGCCCATGGCACACTGGGGTCCCAAACTTGGGATTACTGCTTCTTAAACCAGCTTCCCAAACATGTAAGCCAACATGCTCCTTGATATCTGATCTAACCTGATGTTTTGTATCACAAAAGACTTTTCTTCATGAGATTCCCTGAAAATTAGAGGGTATATATGGAATTGGTACAATGCTAAAAAACAAATCAGCTTCCCACCATTTTATTTCTTTTTCTTCCTCTCTTCCTCTCCCTCTCCCTCTCTCCATCTGTTCCCACCTCAAGTTTAATGCAAAGCCAAGTAAACAAAATGATCAATCCCATATAAGACTTCCCAGCACAGAAAATATACAGTTGAATCTCTGGGTGGAAATTCTAAACTAATCAACAAAAAGAGATTTATGCTTATTCCCCATTGTAGTGGTTGGATATATTTCTCTTTGCATAGGCGTAGTCCAATCAAAAAAATGAGAAACATTATGAGAACAGCTCAAGTAGCTATACTTTTTACAGTTTTAGTAGATAATTCCCTCAGTTGTCAGTCTCATACTACATAATTTGAAGGTACCAAAGGAGTATTTTATTTTCTTGATTTCCAACTTGTGGGCTCAGAATAGCCACAGGTCTTGACCTGCAAACTAATCCTGATTTACTAGACAACATTGGTTTTCTAAAGCAAGTAGTCCATTTTCAACACCCACTTGATGTTGAAGTCTACTTCAGCCATTTTAGCTGCCAACCATCATCTCCATCACTATCTTTTTCCATGAAAGCTTCTCTTCTTTCTGATTGATTCAGAACTCCTTTACTCCTAACACAAGTGTGGCATCTTAAAGCAATGCCTCCTGTAATGCCTTTTCTATAATGATCTAAGCCAGGGGTGTCTAAACCGCATTGTCACAGTGGCATCATGTGATGTATTGGGACTTTTTTCCTCTTTGCTAAACTGTGCATGGTTTACTGACACATCCAATCCATGGGCCAGGAGTTTGACTGCCCTCATATAAACTAATTACTGAAATTAACTCCTTATGTGCAAAGCTTTGTGTGGCTAAATGCATGGATGCTGGATGTGCCACACACCAACAGAATGCTATAGCAGAGAGCAAGCTCATCATATTATGCATGTTATTGCTGCATTTTATTTTGTGTTGTGTGTGTGTGTTATTTGTGTTAAATAGGTCATTATTTGATTCCTCAGCACAGATTAGCTTAATGCTTCACATCACCGTAGCTGCAAACCCCCTGAGTGCAACACTATTAAGAATTGTAAAGACATCTAAACATTCTTCCATTCACCAAAGTATTGTATCAGCAAGTCCTTCAAATCTAGAGCTTAGTACTTAATAGGATGGTGGCAAAAGATAATCTTTTTATATCATTGTCAGCAAATGCCCTAGGAAGCCTGTAAAACCTTTTCTTTCATGCCACAGGCTGCACTGGCTGAATTAAACTCAATGGAATGTGATAAAGTTAGAATTTCTTTCAAAAATGACTTGGTGAGAACAGACATATATTACAGTGGTATATGAACCTTTTGTCCAAGTAGTGTCACTTCTTAAGTCTGAGATAATAGAATCAGTCCAGATCAGAGGTGTCAAACTCATATCGTCACAGCAGCATCATGTGACATATCAGGACTTTTTCCTCCTTCACTAAACTGGGTGTGGGAATGGCTAGTGCATGATGCATCCAGCTCATGGGACGGGAGTTTGACAGCCATGGTCCAGATATACTAAAATAGAGTATTTGGAATACAAGTAGTACTTGATTTATAACTATAATTGAGCCCAAAATTTATGTTGCTGAATCAGAAATTTGTTAAGTGAATGTTGCCCCATTTTACAACCTTTCTTGGCACAGTTGCTAAGTGAATCACTGCAGTTATTATATTACTGACATGGCTGTTAAGGGAATCTGGCTTTCCATTAACTTTGCTTGTCAGAAGGTCACAAAAGGTGATTGATCACATGACTCCAGGATGCTGTAGCAGTCATAAATAAATATGAGTCAGTTGGCAAGCATTTTAATTTTGATCACATGACCATGGAATATTGCTATGGTCAGAAGTGTGAAAAATGGTCATAACAGTCACTTTTTTCAACGCCATTGTAACTTTAAACAGTCCTAAGTGAATTATGTTCATAGGATTTGTAAATTAGCCCCAATCCAATTTGATTTTTTTATTCACTGGGACCCATTAAATCAATCTGAATCATTGATTCAGTTTATAAAATCCATTTGATTTGTGTGATAATCTAGTGTATAATGTGATCATCTAATGTATAATCTAAATCTATAATCTAATCTATAATCTAATATAATCTGAATCATAGATTGTTTTCAAGGTTAATTTGATTCAAAGATTTGATCATCTCTCTTTTATCTAAAGATGAGATCTCTAAAGCTTTATGCATCCATATTATTCAAAAAGGAGAGCATGAAGTGGTGGGATTCAATATTTTTTACTACCGGTTCTGTGGGCATGGCTTGGTGGGCATGGCAGGTGAAGAATACTGTAAAATCTCCAGTCAGAGGTGGTATTTTGTGGTTCTCCAAATTACTCAAAATTTCCTCTACCGGTTCTCCAGAACTGGTCAGATCCTGCTGAATACCACCTCTGAGAGCATGAGATTAGTATTTAAAACTCTCAGTGGATGGATTTTCAGGGGAGGCATGGTGAATTGGAAATGGTTGTGCAACAGCAAAGCTGATGACCAGAACAAAGACCAAGGAGCTAGTGAATAAACTGGATCTTTCAAACTTCTGTGGGCAAGGAGAGGGTGGGAGACCATCCATATGCGCTCTTGACAGCTGCTTCTTGTGAGGAGAATATAGGACAATGGTTTTCTGATGGTTTGACTGCTGGGAGATGAAGAGATTAGTCATTGTGCTTGCAACTGTGGTGAACCCTTTTAAAAGACAATGTTTGCAAATCTCACTTTCTAATCCCTTTTAGAAATTGCATATTAAACATCCTAAAACTACATTTAAAAGAGACTTTCAGAATGACAAGTTTGAAAAGTTGCCTGGTAGATTTAGCTTCCATTCTGAAACAAAGAAAATGTAATTACAACCTTAAGCCCATGTCACACTGGCCAACGGATGCAAAAAGGACACAGTGGACGAGCAAAATGTTCCATCCGTTGTTATCTGCTCTCAAAAGGGGCAAAAATTTGCATAACCAGAGCGGATAACACGGACGCAGGGCGGATGCAAAGAGGATGCGGAACGGAAGCCTAGTGGATGGAAGTGGATGGGAGCGGATGGGAGTGGGTGGCACATCCGCAGGGCTTCAGGAGGGCCTCAGCGAAGCAGATGCGGAACAGAAAGAGCGGATGCAGAGCGGACACTGAAAGGATGAAGCGGATGCAGAGCGGAAGCCTAGCGGATGCTCAGCGGAAGCCTAATGGATGCCTGGCATTTACTGCGCATGCGGGGAGGATGCATTGTGTCAGCCCCACGGAAGCAGCTCGGAAGCAGGTCGCCATTCAGAGGAAAGACCTGCTGCTGGACACATCAACTGCCTTGCTTGCCCTGCCTGCATGTCTGCCTGCCAGCCTTGGTGCCAGCCTTGCTACCAGCCTTGCTGCCAGCCTTGCTGCCAGCCTGCCTGCAAGCCTTGCTGCCAGCCGGTCTGCCTGCCAGCCTTGCTGCCTTCCTTCCTGCCAGCCTTGGTTCATGTCTGCCTAGCAGCCTTCCTGCCAGCCTTGGTTCATGTCTGCCTGCCAGCCTTGGTGCCTGCCTCCCTGCCAGCCTTCCTGTCAGCCTTGGTGCCAGCCTCCCTGCCAGCCTTCCTGCCTGCCTTGGTGCCAGCCTCCCTGCCAGCCTTGGTTCCTCCAAGCCTCCCTGCCAGCCAGCAACCCCACAACAATGCGGAAGCACAGCAAGCCTCAGCCATCTGCTGCCAGCCCTGGCAAGAGGAACAGGGATAACATCCCGCCCCCTGGCCCTCACTCTGGTTCTGCTAGGGCTTCTGCAGCACGGGCTCACTCTTCTGGGGCTGGCGCTTCTGCTGCTTCTGCTTCTGGAGGAGCTGATGACAAGCACCTGCACCCTTCACCCCAGAGACTGAGTGACAAAGAGGAGTGCCAGAGACTCATTTTTGTCTTATAGCTTGTTGTTAATAAAGTCTATTTATGATTCACACACTTGCTTCATTTCTTTTTTTTAATAAAGTCTTGCTGGAAACTTTTAGAAATGGTTTAAGCCTTTGCATGCTTGTGGGATGGGTAAGGATATCTTTGGAATGGGTTAGGATACCTGTGGGATGGGTAATAGCTGTGGGATGGGTTAGGATAGCAGTGGGATAGATAAACCTCCAGTTCAAGCATAGTGGGACTGTATGGTCCACCCGCCCAGGTGCCACACCTACGGCCCTTTATTATCAATAATAATGTAATAATTATCCACACATGTCAACATAAACACAACTCTTTATTAAACGCCCTGTTCATTGTAGGCGAACCAAACATACATGGCCCAATCTCATCTGTGTGATGAGACAGGCTGAAGAAAGCATCCATTAAGCATCTACCATCCTGTCTTGCCACTCCACTTCTCCAGCTGGGGAGTTGCACCAGTGTTTCAGGAGGTTGCGCTGCTTCTTCGCTTCATGTGAGGCTCTGCTGGGGCCTTGCACATCCTCAGTGTCGATCAGGTTTCTCCCTTGCCTCCATTCCCCAGGCTCCATGTCCCCATTGCCTTGTTGGAGGTTCACAAGCCTGTTCTGCAAGACTGGGTAGTGGGTGCGCATGAGATTGTGCAGGATGCAGCAAGCTTCCATGATCCTCCTCACAGTCTCTGGGCAATGCTGCATGGTGGTGAGAAATACCTGGAACCTGTTGGCCAGGATGCCAAAGGCGTTCTCCACCACCCGTCTTGCCCTGGACAGCCTGTAGTTGAAGATCCTCTCTTCACGGGTGAGGTATTTGGAGGTGTAGGGCTTCATGAGGTAGGTTGTGAGGGAGAAGTCGTCATCCCCCATGATGAAGTAGGGCACATCTTTTGTGTCGTTGGGCAGGGGTTCTGGATCTGGGAAGCCCACCATGAGGTTGAGTTCCAGCCCCTCCTTGAGGTAACTGGCATTGTATACCTGGGCATCTGAAGAGGAGCCGTTGCCTGAAGCATCGATGTACATGAACTTGTAGTCAGCATCGACCATGGCGAAGAGGATGATGCTGAAGAAGCCCTTAGAGTTGAAATAAGTGGACCCCGACTTGGCTGGCGATTTGCAGGCCACGTGCTTCCCATCTATAGCTCCAACGGTGTGGTAAGTTCCACTTCTGATACCACTGCTCTGCAACTTTCTTCCATCCTTCTTCAGTGGAGGGGTACTGGAGAAGCTCCTCCTTGTATTCTTCGATGATGGCCTGCACCACTTCTCTCATCACAATGCTGATGGTGTTGGATGGCACCCTCCAGCCGTACTGTATGCTCCTGTAGGAGGTCCCGGAGGCCAGGTGGCGCAGAGTGAGTGCCACCTTGAGTCCAGGTTCCAGGCTGGGCCAGAAGCTGGTGTTTACCTTGGTCAACCTGGGTGTCAGCCGCTGCACAACTTCGTCAAACATGGCTGGAGGCATCCTAATGAAGTTCTGGAACACCCGAGTGTCTTCGCTCCTGAGCTCTACCATCAGCTTGTTGTACAGTCCATCCTCTGCTCTTCTGGCGAACCATCTTCGGAACCAGATTCTTTTTGGGTGGCTCCTCTTCTTCTCGCAGTAGTGTTCACAGAGCCTGCAGATGGCTTCGCACTATTGCAGAACAATGGTGGCTGCCGAAAGGACTTTGTTACAATCCACGGTGGACATGACTGGATGCTGTGGAAGAGGAAGAGGCAGATGAAGGCTGCAGAGGTCTGCACTGTTGGACTGCTGTTCTGAAAGTGCGATGCAGGCGAGTTGTTCCCCCTTTTTATAGGCAGTATAGGTTTTCCGCTAGGTATCCTGTAGGCATCCTCTAGACATCCTTAATTCCGAGATAGGTCACCTCTGCGAACATTTTTTTCTGTTTTAAATGCTTTGTTTCCTTTCTGCATCTGCTAGGCATCTGTTCTGCATCCGTTCTGCGTCCGTTCCGCTTCCTCCCCACGTCCAGGCGGATGGAGTTGCGCAGATGCATAGCGGACACCTAGCGGATATAGTGGATGTGTAACAGATGCATAACGGATGCGTAGCGGATGCTTAGCGGATGAAGAACGGATGAACTGGAACGGATGAACCACGCAAAAGTTTTTGGCAGCCCAAAACTTTCGGAGCGGATGAAACGTCTATAAACGGATGCTGGACGGATAGAGAGGAAGCCAAACGGAGGCAGCGAGTACATCGCGTTTTCGAACGGATGGCAAGGTTTTTTGTCCGTTTTACATCCTCTTTGCATCCGTTGGTTCAGTGTGACATGGGCTTTAACAGTTTAAGAATTTGAAAAAAAATGCTAAATAAGGCTTTGATTTAAGAAACTTATAAATGGAATAAGGGGCAGTTAAATTTAGACTTTTTACTAAATTTAGATTTTTACTATAAGATTTTGGAATTAATTATAAATTAAATAGCTTCTCATGGGAACCAGAATTATTTTGGCTATCTTAAATTCATAACATGGATAAGCAACTTTATGATTTTAGAAACTGGACACTAAAGGGGACTAAAAAATTTTAAGTAGAAGGAAAAAGAATACAAGCCTCTACAAAGTGACACAAAACATCATAAGGCTAGAAATATTACAGTTTTTTGAAGAATGGAGTCTGAAATCAGTAGCTACAATACCAATAGTGTCAATAAATGATTAGACAATGTACAAAATATATTAATGAGGGAATGACAGCAGTGGAACAAATTTTATTGGGTGAGACACACAAAATGACAAAAGTGGAACTACAAGTGACAGACTAAGAAACTGATTTGGATACATATATTTTGCTGGTCATACAAAGGAAAATGGCTGAGGTTTTAAACCTTGAAGGGGAAATACAAATAAGAAACCAAGACAACCTGGAAACTGTTTCCAATAAAGAGCTTTATTAAGCCCTTCAAGAAGTTTGTGAATGGGATAAAGAATAATTGAAGAGAAATCAAATTATATAATAATACTTAGGTAGTTACTCTTAGTCCAACCCACCTCAAAAGTTTGCTATGGGTAAAATAGGAAGAGGAAGACGTGTATTGATATGTTCACTGCCTTAAAAGACAGGAAGGAATATACAGTTGGTTTATTTGACCAAGGTTAAAAATAAGAAATTTCCTTTTTATTATTCTGGCAACCCTTTATAGATTTTTTTTTTTTTTTGCTAACAACAGGATTGAAAAGTTGGTGTTTTATGGATTTGCTCATATTATGGGATACATAATTAAATTATATGTGTTGGTAAACTTAGAGAATTAGGGTCAGGGCTAGCTTTAGAGTTTCTAAATGGTTGAGTTATTAAATTTATATTTGCAATGAAGATTGGAAGTCATTTCTTTATATATTTATTTTCTTTATTGTATTTTTTATTTTCCTTCTTTCTTTTTTCTTACACTTTCTGCTCTTTCTATTCTTTTTCTTTCTTTAGTTTGTATTTGTTTTTACTATTGTAATAAAAATCTTTAATAAGACTATATTTTAATAACTCTCAGGCTCTACTACAATGCATATATTTTATTATACCTATTGTTTTTATTCAATGTAATAGTATTGATATTATGAAATTATTGTAAAGTAATAAACAACAAAATAACTGAAATTTCATTTAACTGGCAAATTTTCACAAGTATTTTACATTATCTGCAATAAATATGATAAAATGCTTAATCACACAGTCCAAAGCATTCCAAACTAGCAATTTAATTATATCTAAGATTATATAACATTAAATAACTTGGAACTCTGACATTGTTCCTAGTATGATAATATATAATATATATGATAAAATCAAGAAGAGGAATGCAGATGGTAAATGATATATTGCTTTCAAATTCAGACAAACTGCCTCTTTACCTTTCTGTGCCCAGCATTAGCACATATTTAGAAATGAAAATGAAATGAAATACATGAGTCAATGGCATGATCAGAGTCAATGAAACTTTGTTCAAATTACCCCATCAAAGTTGACTGCAATTCAAAATGATGACCATTTTGATCCAGGGCTTCAAATTCTTTTGTCCATGTGTATAAAAGCAGAAGATCTTTTGGTTTCATGACAAATAGAGTTATTTTCTCTGTTCATTGCCTCAAATTGGACTGACTCATCAATCAAGGAGTTGAACCAATGTTTAGAAGATATTCTAGTATTTCTTCAAGGATTCTTTGAGAATTCTGGTACAAGAATTCTGTTTATTCTCATTTTCCATTAATGCAGACCTCAAGATGTAACATGCAAGCTCAGGCCAATTCCATTGGGAGTATTCAACAACATTTGAAGACCACAGTTTCTCTAACTTGATGAAGATTAATGCCAGTTTGCCGTGTTTAATTTAATTTAAAGATTGGCATAAGTGAAAAATCTTGATAACTAAAAATGATTATCTCCAGTACATTGGACCTCCTAAAATGATTCTGAGTTCTTTATTTGTTCAGAGATTAAACAGTCAGTTAATAATTCACAACAATAAATTTATGAAAACTTAAACTAATCATCCATTTTCTGATCTTCTTTGTACTGTGGGAAGATGGTTCCCAATACAGATTCCACAAAGGAGTCTAAACAAAATAAAATATTAAACTAAAAAAAAATACTTGGGAGCATTTTTCTCATGTAAACATAATCTCCTTTTTATTTTATTTTATTTTTAAATTTCTTACAGTAATTTTGTAAGGAAATGTCTTTGAAACAATGACTCAATGAGCCATGGGTTGTCTGTTACACTACATATTTTGAAGATTGAATGTTAAGAGACTTGAAATGGTATTCCAAAAATTACTGTGGGTTCTTTCATTTGCAGTTTACTTTGCAGCCAGCACATTCCTAGTCAAGCTCTATAGATAGATGAAAACAAGCTTATAGGCCACTCAGTTTAGTTAGCAAAAAGATATCAGTTTGATATTTACTTATAAAACAGCAGCCAACATCAAAAACATTTAAATGTCATAAAGCTAGGCAGATGGTAGACAAGAACACACATGCAAACAACATGCAAGAATTTATATTATCTGTATAGAATTTTGCTATTTTTTTAAAGGGCTTAGAACTTTCTTGAGCCATGTTGCTATTTCAGAGCCTTTTACCTACATAACAGTTGCAAAATAGAAATGGAAAGTAAGACACCAGGTGATCCTCATTTATTCTTCACCATGAAGTGAATAAATTGGTAGATGAGGGTGGTTTCGTCAACATTTCCCTCTTCATCCTTTCTTTGTGCATTGTAATTATTTGTATCACTGTGTGTTATGCATGTATCAAGTCTCAATGCTTTTCTTAGCTTGAGGAAACAGTCTCTGAGCTTTGGTTTAGTAAATGCCACCATATCATCAAGTGAATAGTACATCTTTTACTTGTCCTCTTTCTTGCATATTCTTAACATTACACATACAGTTCAGCTTTTAATAATTCTTATTGTGTCAGGACTGCTTTCTACTGCAGTTCTTCAGCACACAACATTGATCTCATGTGTCATTGAGTCTCTTATTTTGAAGTCTAATAGCAGTTTATCAGGCAAAGTTCCCTATGCACTTGTTCTACAGCACAGTTTTCAGTATGTAGGAATGGGCACACTGCATAAAATAATATCTATCCTATGAACAATTTTCTTTATTTTCAGTCCAATCCAAATCTGTATATCTAATAAAGTTTGAATGATTAGTTGTGGGCAGTGTTAAATTAAAATCTGTCATTATTCACTTTATAACTTTTACAACCATTATGCCATTAAGTGAATCAAATTGGAATCCTTCTTTTCCCATGGGCATTTTTGATGGATTTTTGCTAGAAAATAGCAAAACTAATATTGGAAATCTGCAAACAATTACCTGGTTCTCAACAATAACCTGGTTCTCAAGTGCCCAAAATGTAATCATATAACTTGTGTGTGTGTGTGTGTGTGTGTGTGTGTGTGTGTGTGTTGGGATTATGCAACAGTCATAATTTCAAGGATTGCTTGAAAATAACTTTTTTTCCATCATAACTTTGATAGTCATGAAACAATTGATCCTAAATCAAAAACTACCTGTGGTGTGTAAATACTGCAACTCATCTGGTGTTATCCTTTCTTTGTTAAAATGAGTAGCAGTCCATGTATTTATTTTTTCCACTGCTTAAATTCTGCATCCTTTTGTTTACATCTGACAGCCCTGTATTATTTCTAATTAGGCTCTGCAATGTAATTTATTCCTTATTTATTTAGGGATGTATACATAAGCTTTGCATACAAATATCTTTATGTGTGACAAATTAAGTTTGCTCCCATTCTAAAACAAGAGGAAACAGTTGGCAGATGAATAGTTGTGTCAAATTTCCTCTCCCTAAATCACCTAGTCATCCTGACTCACCCAGAAAATCCCTTACCATACTTAGCAGTCCATGTTTCTCTGCTTCTGTGACTCCATTTTATCCTGGGCTATAACTTAATCCTCCCCAACCCTCATGTTTTATGCTTGATGAGCTGTCTGTCAGTTTATCAACTTTCATCCACTCACCCTTCCAATATTCTGATTGCAATATTCTCCTGTTAACCAATATAACTCCCCCTTTACTTTTAATTTTATTTATTTAATTTTATTTTTGTTGTTGCTGTTGTTGGACTTGTTTTCTCCATAAGAGATGGTATCCAGCAGGTTCTGACCAGTTCTGAAAAATCAGGTGCAGAAATTCTGAGTAGTTCAGAGAACTGGCAAATCCCACCTCTGACTGGCCCAGCCCCCATCTATTCTCTGCCTTCCAAGTCCCAGCTGATTGGCTGGTTCTTTTTTGTTGCCCTGCCTAGGAACATGGAGCTGGAAAGCAGGTTAGTGGGGTGGGGAGGGAATGGGATTTTGCAGTAATCTTTCCCCAGGAGTGGGGAGGGAAAGAAGATTTTGCAGTATCCTTTCCCTGCCATGCCCACCAAGACACACCCACAGAACCAGTAGTAAAAAAAATTGAATCCCACCACTGCATAAGCACATTACATTTGGAATTCTCACATTCCTACTGGTTAAGAAACAAGTCCAACCATTTTGAGTTACAGTCTTTGAATGCTTTGAAGTCCTGTTTCTATCTTTTATTTTGATTGACATGAAACTAGAACATTTGAGAAATAAGTTTCACAGTGGAATGGCCAGGGGAAAAATCCTTCTTTATTCCTTTTGTTTTTAAACAACAAATACATATTTTCTTTTGCCGGCAACAACAAATATTTATTCCAATTATGTGAAAAGCCAGCTTCCTGGGAAAGGCTTTAATGTTGGGAAAGATGGAGGAAAAGAGGAGTATGCTAGCAGCAAGATGGATGGCTTCAGATACAGTGATGAGGGATGTAGGGTTGAAAGACACTGAATGGCCAGGATGCAGACACTTTATTCTGAAGAAGTTCTACATGTATAGGTGCTAAAAGTCAACACCCCCAATTATATGGTACATAATCAATCATTTTTTTTTGATAAAAAATATAATAGAGATAGGTCAACTCTATTATCAAATCTTCTTTACCATCTTGCAGGATTATTATTCATGTGTGCTTTTGCTATGTTTGCAACAGATTGTGAAAATTCTGATGTAATCATGTAACTATATCTCTAATTTGGCAAATTTCCTCAAAGGAAATTTTATCATGATGTTTGATTAATCCTACTACATATTAAAAGTTTTCTGGTAATGACCTTAATCAGTTTTTTTGATGAAATCATCCACAAGGTTCATATTATTTTCTTCTGAAGAAATACTCTGACCTACATTCCATTACATGTCTGTTCCCTTATGAGTTTTCTGAACATTAAAATATGATTACTCATTCTTCAGCATACATTTATTTTATTTTGATTTATTTTTATTTTATTTGTTTGTCAAACATGTACAAGATAACAAGTATAGATATGAACATAAACATGAACCAAGAAAGTAAGTACAGATAAATGGAGACAGTAAGACAGGTATGGTAGTCATGCTGGTGCGCTTATGCACACCCCCTTTAAGAACCTCTTAAGAATGAGATGAGGTCCATGGAAGACATATGTCGATCTTAATTTATTTCAGATCTCCTGGAATCACAGTGTTGAATCAATTTAAAACTTATTGATCATAACTTCAGAATTATCAGAACTTTAATTCAAATTCTCTTGGCTGCATCTTGTTTTGGACATGGCATCTCCTTGACTTTTGAGAGGAACTAGTTTTTTTAAAAAACAAAACAAAACAAAACACCAGATGTATTCTTTCCCACATTGAAGGATGGTCTCTAAAGAAGTAGCATTTTCTGTTTATAAACACAGCGGAATAGCAATGGAAAGCAGAACACCAGGTGATCCTTCATTTATTATGCACCATAAAGAGAATAATTGGGGAAAGCATCTTGGATCCTATGGATACTACTTCCCATCTTCCCAAAAAAACTCTATCAAGAACTCCTAATCTGTATTCATATTTTGACTTGAAAATTAAATTTATTTTTCAAATGTTTGAACTGTCTATCTCCCTCAGAAATAATAGCCTTCTAACTCTTGGAAAATGTTGATGTTCTTGTGCAAACTGACTTAATTTGTACTCGCCTACTAGTTTGACTTAAGAT
This sequence comes from Laticauda colubrina, assembly GCA_015471245.1. Classification (NCBI taxonomy): domain Eukaryota; kingdom Metazoa; phylum Chordata; class Lepidosauria; order Squamata; family Elapidae; genus Laticauda; species Laticauda colubrina. The sequence continues at coordinate 22,037,976 of BLBF01000003.1, read as the reverse complement.
ATTGCTAAACTTTGAAATCAGCCCACTTCCAGATTTTCTGATGCAATTCTCAGTTGAAAACTTCATACAATATAGTGCACATTAAGAAAAGTTGCATTTTCCAAAACTTGCTTTGTGCAAAATTACAATTTGGGTAATATAACTGGATTGGCACTTTTTTAATTGCAGCTTTGAAGGTTTAGACATGAGGAAAAATAATCATTAATTTGGTATTTAAATGTGAATTGCTAACTCATACTTTTGAAATAAATGTGAAACTGATATTGGTTGAATATTTATATATACCACAAAGAAGTCCCATTCTGTATCCAATGACATCTGGATAGCTTTTCAGGGCCAATTGCACTGATTTCATCCGTAAACCTCTCATTCCCAGTTAGTAGGATATCAGTGTATGATATGAACTGAGACCTATGTTTTTAATTGAATTTTGGCTCTTGTAGTATTCTAAAAAAGAAGGAAGAAAGGAAAAATGGAAGTAAAATATTTTGGACCATTATCTTTCCGACTGAAAATATCATCAAACTTTTGCAAGCAATAAAATATTCCATTTTAAAATTAAAGAGTTATTTTTCCAGTCACAACTACTATCAAGATGAATTCTTTACACAATGAAAACAATAGATAATTATAAATCTTCTTCAAAAAAAATCAATACTCTCTGTGCTTTTGTATTTTTTAAAGAACATTGAAACATTTCTGTATATGGATTTTTTTATTGTGAAAAACACTATATTCTCTTCGATTTTAAACCAGAAAATCACAAATCATGCTAATAGAAGAAAGGGCAGAGTGTGCCCTGATACTTCAAATAATCCAGAAAAGAAATAATGCAGCCAGAGGAAACATTTGTGTGGAGTGGATTTTAATAGTAGAAAACTCAATCATATACTGTGTACCCTGAAAGGTGGTATCCAGCCTGCCCATTAATTTCTTATAACATTAAGTTTCTTTTAAACGATGAGTCAAATACTATGTTTTCCAGAATAGCTCTTCCCTTATATATCTCTTAGTTATCTTTGGACATCTTATTTTGGATTTTCCTATTTAGTCGAGGAAAACAGGTGGACCATCCAAGTTGTAAGTTTCTATAAAAGCCCTTCTCAGCAAGGCGAGCCTGCCGCTTCCAGTGCCAACCAAAAGTATTTCTCTTCTCCTATCCTTTTTCTATGTTAAAAGCCTGTTTTGCCCTGGGATTTTGTGTGTATACATGCATGCACACATCCTTAAGTCAGTCTTCACTCCTGGCAACTGCAGTTTCCTTAAGTCCCTGCAGTTTCCTTAGCAAGAATTCAGAAATAAATTACCTTGACCCACACTGAGGCACTAAGCTGATGTGGTGTGGGGCTTGGATGGTCCAAGGAGGATGAGAACTATGCCAGAAGTTCAACCATACTAGAAAGATCTCATCAGAGGAGTCAGCTAAGAGTATCTCTCCATAAACAATAATTTACAGAAAACCATACAGGATTGGTAGTATCCATGATATCCTTAATTTATGCAGTGATGTTGACAAACTTTATTTACCATGGAAAACAGTTGGGTGTTTAATATTTCAAGTACACCAGGCAGTTGAAGAACATTGGAAGAATAGAGGACAGAGAAAAAGTTGCACTCATGATAGTATACTATGAAGGTTTATTGAAGACTGGAGAGACCAAACTCGCCTAGAAGAAATACCAAATGAAGAATAGATATTGCTTCTATTTTTTATGTAAGCAAAATTCAGAGAGAGGGGGGGGGGAGAGAGAGAGAGAGAGAGGGAGAGAGAGCAGGTCAAGCAGATAACATCAAGGTTTGGCAATGGCTAAGAGCAGGAAAATTGAAAAAAAGTTGAGATGGAGGCACTAATTCATCATCATCATCTCATTTCAATTTTATTAAGGAAGTTCTATTGGAATGATATAATCTGAATGTGTTCCAATGAGTGAACAAGCAACTCAACAAATTTTGTATGTTCATATTCTGTATGGACCAGAATTCAGAATGTGTCATGTGCTCTGCCACAGGGAAGCCTGGAGATATGCTACCTGTTTTTTCAAACTAACCCACTAAAGTAGGTTACATTGTACATCTACCGGTAGATTGTTTAATAACTATTGCTTGTGACTCATCTTCCAGTGATATTGGTCAAATGAGATAGATTGGATGGATGGATGGATAAGAAACAGCAGGCAAAATGGATATTTTTCCAGGCTGCAGACTCAGGCTGCAGTTCTGACAAAGAACAATACCCAACACAATTCACTTCAACCTAGCCCATGTAGAACAGCATTAAAAATCTAGACTTCTCTGACTAGTTACTTGAAACATCTTCTTTCTTTGAAATGCACAATTATAGCACATATAATATATCTGCACTTGACAACCTGACAGCAGTGCTCAGCAACTAAACATAGCCTTTGTATTCCCCAATTTGAAACTACAAACCTCAGATTAGGGAACCTTGTAAAACCCACACTGAGCCCAATACTCACCTTTGTAAAATGCACACTGAGCACAGTACTCATTTTCCCATTTGCCTAATGGTTGCCCCAGAAAGAGCAAGACAGAACACATGATGCACAAGACACAGTCTGATTCCACCACAATAAACTTCTCTTTTTTAGGGGAGGGGAGAAATTATATCAGACTATTTGTATAAGATACCCTCAACATTTGCAGAGCTGTAGCCAACGTGGGGTGGGTAATGCAGTTCTTATATTGCCTTTTAATTCTTAACATAGATAGTCACAAAGGTGCTTTTTTAGGAGGCAACTGGCATTTCCTTGGTTTTTTTTTTTTTTTTTTTGAAAACATTCCACTTCTCATCCAAGAATCTTCTTCAGTCCTGACTGGATGGTGGGTAATGGAAAGATTTATATTCCTTCCATACCCCACCATAGTAGGAATAGTAGGCTGAAAAAATAAGACCTTGTGTCAATAAAGCCTACATGGCCTTTTTCTATTGCAGGATAGGCTTTAAAGTTATTAATATTTCACATTTGGGGTAATGCAACATGTTGCCTCATCTGCAGTCTTTCATTTGCTATGTCCTTATAATTTCGTATATGTTATTAATTTTTAATCAGATGAGAAATATTCCTCTATTAATGGAAGTAGGCAATAACATAAAAGTATGAAAAAGCCAAGACTATGTCTCTCTTCATTTCTGGTTGCTGGACTTCTATGCCATTGGAGGGCCATTTCCTCACAAAATTTGGTTTCTACAACTTTCCTTTTCCTTTTTCCTCCAATTCATAACAAAAGCAGGCCTTTGTCAGAAGAAATAGTTCTTTCATTTTGCTGCTCTTTCAAATCTTAGTACATTAGAGGGTATTCTACTAACAGGTGAATTTTAGGGCATTTTAGCCTTTATAAATTACATGCTTGGGCATCCTGGCTGATGAATAAAATTTAGATAATGGAAACTCTATCTGTTGTAAGCTGATGACTTTTGAAACCAAGACCCCTGACAATTACAAATCACTAAGCTCTTTTCATTTAAAATTCTAGTGGGATTTCCTGTTTTGTTTTGTTTTTTCCCTAATCCTTGTGGCTTTGCTGTTTGCTGTGCCTTTTTCTGCAACTTCTATTTTAACCTTCTCTTCCTTTTTATTGCTTTTCAAGAATGAATCCCCTTAGGAAGAGATGCCACTCAGGTGAAGTTCAAAAGCATTGCAACCAGCTTGTCTTGCTCAAAGCCAGCCTTTTATAATAATTGAATGTAGCTAGCTGGGGTGGGGGTGAGGGGGAAGGTAGAGAAAATATTCAAAAGTAAATAGAACAAAAATATATTATGGTTATTTCTTCATATGACATGAGAACTAATATGTCATTCAACATCTCCTCAATGCTGCTTTTTGATACATACCTTTAATAGTTAATAGTAGTGCTGCATTTACTACGATGTTTCAGGAAAAAGGTAGTTCTAAATCTTTTAAATATACAAGTAAGCAGTTAGGATATCTAAAGCTACAGACCAAATAAAATGAATAAAGACTCTAGCATAAAAGTAAGAGGGTTCAGGAGGTGGCATCATAATAACAGAATAACAGAGCTGGAGAGGGGAACTTGTAGGTCATCTAGTCCAACCCCCTGCCCAAGCAAGAGACCCTACACCATTTTTGACAGATGGCAGTCCAATCTCTTCTTGAAAGCTTCTGGTGATGAAATTCCCATAACTTCTGAAGGCAAATTGTTCTACTGGTTGATTGTTCTCACTGTCAGAAAATGTCTTCTTATTTATAGGTTGAATCTCTCCTTAATCAGATTCTATCCAGTATTCTTTGTCCAGCCTTCAGGTGCTTTGGAAAATAGCTTGTCCCCCTCCTCTCTGTGACAACCCCTCAAATATTGGAACATTGCTATCATATCTGTTAAATCATGGGTGGAATGAAGAAGCAGGATGCTTGGATCAGTAACAATGTTTATTTGCTTCCATACAGGACTGAAAACTTAGCTGCAGCAGACCCTTTTAAAGCCCATGAAACATTGCACCAATGGATGGAGAGAGGATGTAAAATGGAGAGAAAAACTTGCCATCCATTGGTTAATGCGATGCTTCCGTTCTGTACTCACTGCCTCCGTTTTTCATCCTTTCTATCTGTCAAGCATCCGTCGACTGGGATTCCATCCGCTCAAAAAGTTTTGAGCTGCACAAAACTTTTTGAGCGGAAAATGTATCCAACGCGTCCGTTCTGCATCCGCAACACATACGGGGAACATCCGTTCTACATCCTTCTTCATCCGTTACGCATCCACTATATCCGCTAGGCATCCGCTGTGCATCCGTGCAACTCAAATCCGCTCCAGCGGAAAATGGAAACAGGGAGGAAGTGAAACAGATACAAAGCGTTAGTAGCACAGACGGAGAAAGGATGAAAGCACATGCAGCTCGCATACAAAGCATTAAAACAGAAAAAAAGGTTCGCAGAGGGGACCTATCTCAGATATTTAGGATGTATGCAGGACATCTAGTGGAAAACCTATATTTCCTATAAAAAGGGGGAGGAACTCACCTGGATCTCACTTTCAGTCCAGCAATCCTGCGGTGCAGACCTCTTCAGCCTTCATCTTGCTCTTGCTCTTCCACAGCATCCAGTCATCTCCACCATGGATCATCACACAATCCTTTTGGTTTGTTCTATAACAGTGCAAAGCCATCTACAGGGTCTTTCACCTGTTCTAAGTGAAGAAAAGGAGGTGGCCAAGAAGTGTCTGGGTCCAAAGATGGATCGCCAGAAGAGCAGAGTACGGACTGTACAACAAGCTGATGGTGGAGCTGAGGAACGAAGACCCTTGTGCATTCCAGAACTTCATGAGGATGCCTCCAGCCATGTTTGACGAAGATGTGGAGCGGCTGAGATCCAGGTTGACCAAGCAGAGCAACAACTTCCAGCCCAGCCTGGACCCTGGACTGAAGGTGGCACTGACGCTGCGCCACCTGGCCTCCGGGACCACGTACATGAGCATGCAGTACGGCTGGAGAGTGCCACACAACACCATCAGCATTGTGGTCAGAGAAGTGGTGCAGGCCATCATTGAAGAATACCTGGAGGAGCTCCTCCAGTGCCCCTCCACTGAAGAAGGCTGGAAGAAAGTTGCAGAGCAGTGGTATCAGAAGTGGAACTTCCCCCACAACGTTGGAGCCATAGATGGCAAGCACGTGGCCTGCAAAGCTCCAGCCAAGTCAGGGTCCACTTATTTCAACTCCAAGGGCTTCTTCAGCATCATCCTCTTCACCATGGTCGATGCTGACTACAAGTTCATGTACATCAATGCTTCAGACAACGGCTCATCTTCAGATGCCCAGGTATACAACGCCAGTCACCTCAAGGAGGGGCTGGAACTCAACCTCATGGTGGGCTTCCCAGATCCAGACCCGCTGCCCAATGACAAGCAAGATGTGCCCGACTTCATTGTGGGGGATGACGCCTTCTCCCTCAGAACCTACCTCATGAAGCCCTACACCTCCAGATGCCTCACCCGTGAAGAGAGGATCTTCAACTACAGGCTGTCCAGGGCAAGGTGGATGGTGGAGAACGCCTTTGGCATCCTGGCCAACAGGTTCCAGGTACTTCTCACCACCATGCAGCATTGCCCAGAGACCGTGAGGAGGATCGTGGAAGCTTGCTGCATCCTGCACAATCTCATGCGCACCCACTACCCAGTGTTGCAGAACAGGCTCGTGGACCTCCAACAAGGCAATGGGGACATGGAGCCTGGTGAATGGAGGCAAGGGCGAAACCTGATTGACACTGTGCATGTGCAAGGCCCCAACAGAGCTTCATGTGAAGGGAAGAAGCAGCGCAACATCCTGAAACACTGGTGCAACTCCCCAGCTGGAGCAGTGGAGTGGCAGGACAGGATGATAGATGCTTAATGGATGCTTCCTTCAGCCTGTCTCATCACACGGATGAGATTGGGCCATGTATGTTGAGTGGACCTACAATGAACAGGGCATTTAATAAAGAGTTGTGTTTATGTTGAAATGTGTGGATCAATGATTACATAGTTATTGATAATAAAGGGCCATAGGTGTGGCACCTGGGAGGGTGGACCATACAGTCCCACTATGCTTGCACTGGAGGTTTATCTATCCCACAGCTATTACCCATCCCACAGGTATCCCTGCCCATCCCACAGCTATTACCCATCCACAGGTATCCTAACCCATCCCACAGCTATTACCCATCCCACAGGTATCCTAACCCATCCCACAGCTATTACCCATTCCACAAGTATCCTAACCCATCCCACAGCTATTACCCATCCCACAGGTATCCTAACCCATCCCACAGCTATTACCCATTCCAAAGGTATCCCTGCCCATCCCACAACTATTACCCATCCCAAAGGTATCCCTGCCCATCCCACTGCTGTCTTAACCCATCCCACAAGCATGCAAAAGCCTAAACCATTTCTAAAAGTTTCCACCAAGACTTTATTTACTAAAATAAATGAAGCAAGTGTGTGAAGCAAAGATAATCTTTATTAATAAAAAACTGTAAAATCAAAATGACCCAAGTGTCTCAAGCAAAGATAAAGTCAACAGGTAACCACCCAGTCTCTGGCACTCTTCTTGGTCACTCTGAGGCGTGCCCAGTCTCAGGGGTGAAGGGTCCAGGTGCTGTGGAAGTGGCTGCTGCTGGAGTGCTGGTCTGAGGCGTCATTGGGGTGCCTGGCCCCGAGAGGACAACAGGGAACAGTGTGTGGATGGAGCACTTAGAGAGCTGGCTCAGTCCTATGATGTTGAGAGCCCCTTCCTCCAGGACATGGGGTGTCAGCCCCAATACCGATGACAGATGTTCTGAGGCCGGGCTTGGCTGTGGGGTGGAGGAAGGAACAGTGCAGTGGGGATGTCTGGTCTGCAGCTAGCGAGGTGAGGCATCGGTGGCATCTGTGGCATGGGTGGCATCTGTGGTGTGGATGGCATCTGTGGCGTGGCTGGCATCGGTGGCATCGGTGGCATCAGTGGCATCGGTGGCACTGGTGGCGTACGATGTACCTGTGCCTGAACTGGGAAGGGCTGCCTGTGCTGCTGGAGCTCCTGGTAGCCGTAGCCTTGGTAGGTGAGGGCCTGTGGAAAGCCTTGGAAGGGCAGTGACATCACCTGGGGTGGAGGAGCAGGCCTGGACTGGGTGGGAGCAGGTTCAGCTGGGTCTGGAGGGTTGTGAAGAAGACTGGTGATCCTGTCCTTTACCACCTGGTACTGGGATTCCGACATGTCCATGAGGGTCTGGTTCACGTAGATGAGGAAAGGCTTGCGGTTGGAGGATGGGATGTCGGTGTGTACCAGCTGAGAGAGGAGATCTACGCTGCTGCTGATGGTGTCCCTGATCTCCAGCAGGACAGTGGGGGCCAAAGAAGGAGCGTTCACGTCGCGGTCCCTGTCAGGAATTTCTCCTGCGAATCCTTCTACCACACTACACAACTACTAGTTCATTACAATGGCTACCAACGACCGAGCTGTTGATGAGCGCCAGCGTCATAAACATGGGTCCTTATCAGGACCGGCCCTGAGCATCATCTCATCCAACATTGAAGGTCTCACAGGTACCAAGCAGGATCTTCTGGCTAACCTGTGTATAAAGAACAATTGTGACATTCTTTGTCTGCAGGAGACACATCGTGGGTCTTCACGTACTCGTCCACGCATCGATGGCATGACCCTCATAGCGGAAATACCACATGACCAGTATGGCAGCGCAATTTTCGCACGCAATGGCCTGATTGTGGATAAGTTCTCTATGTCAGACACGGACAACATTGAAGTCCTAACCATTGGGCTTATGGGGATTTCTGTAAGCTCCATCTATAAACCTCCAACTCAGACTTTCTGCGTACCTCCAGGAGTTACCGATGGCCGTGTTAATGTGGCCATTGGTGATTTCAACAGTCACAACACCATCTGGGGATATGGAGAAACCAACGAAGACGGCGAACTTGTGGAGAACTGGTCTGATGCAAACCAGTTGTCACTTATTCATGATGCAAAACTTCCCTCCTCCTTCAACAGCTGTAGATGGAGACGTGGCTACAACCCTGATCTGGTGTTTGTATCAAACAATATCGCTCAACAGTGTTAGAAGGTTGTGCTTGATCCTATCCCACACACCCAACATCGACCAATCGGGCTGAAGGTGAATGCAGCTATCACTCCCCGCACAGTTCCCCTTCGTAGACGTTTCAACCTGAGGAAAGCAAACTGGGAACAGTTTGCCGTAGACTTGGATTCATATCTTCAGGACCTGCCTGCCCTTCCTACCCACTACGATACCTTTGTAGAGTTGATCAAGAAATCATCAAGGAAAAATATCCCACGAGGATGCCGTAGAAGCTATACACCAGGCTTGACAGATGACTCCAAGGTGCTGTACAACGAATACGTCAGGCACTTTGAGAATGACCCCTTCAGTACTGACACACTTGAATGTGGGGAAAACTTGACCACTGCCATTATGGATAGCAGACGGAGGAAGTGGCAGGAATTCATTGAATCAACAGATATGACCCACAGCAGCAGGAAAGCTTGGAAAACGATTCGCATCCTTGGGAATGACTCTACGAAATCCCAACCAAGGCCTCAAGTCACTGCTGACCAAGTCGCTCACCAACTCCTTGTGAACAGCCAGGGTAACCCTAACCACCACCCAAGAAGAGCCAAGCTCCCCCAAAATGCTGAGACAGCTTCCCAAGGGTCATCTGACTTCACAAGACCTTTCACCATGAATGATCTGTGTGGTGCTACCAAAGCAATGAAGAGTAATAAGGCAGCTGGGTTAGATGATATCCTCTGTGAGCAGATCAAACATCTTGGACCTGTTGCACTCCAGTGGCTGCTTGACATACTGAACAAATGTCTGAGTGACAACACCTTGCCAAAGCTATGGAGGAAGTCCAGAGTAGTCGCCTTACTCAAACTAGGCAAAGACCCAGCCAGCCCAAAGAGTTACAGACCTATTTCTCTGCTCTGCCACACGTACAAACTCTTTGAAAGGCTCCTACTCAACCGTATCGCCCCCTTTGTAGATGAGCTCCTCATTCCTGAGCAGGCAGGCTTCAGGCCAGGAAAGTCCTGTACTGGCCAACTGTTGAATCTCACACAGTACATCGAAGATGGGTTTGAGGAAGGGCTGATAACTGGAGCAGCTTTTGTTGACCTCTCTGCGGCCTACGATACAGTGAACCATAGGATTCTTACAAGGAAAGTCTTTGAGATGACCAAGGATGTCAAGCTGACACAATTGATCCAGAACCTGCTTTCAAACCGGCGGTTCTATGTGAATCTGAATGGTACCCACAGCAGATGGCGGAGACAGAAAAACGGTCTCCCGCAAGGAAGCGTCCTTGCCCCGCTTCTTTTCAACATCTACACGAATGACCAACCAATCCATCCAAGTACAAGGAGCTACCTGTATGCCGATGATCTCTGCATTGCCTCACAGAAGCAATCCTTTGAAGAGGTGGAAAAAGCACTCAGTGATGCTCTGGCAGGTCTAACTCCTTACTATGCCGCAAATCACCTACATGCAAACCCGGAGAAGACTCAACTTAGCGTCTTCCACCTTAAGAACAGAGATGCTAACCGACAACTGAGAGTCAGATGGTATGGAAAATGGCTTAAACACACCAATAAGCCGATCTATCTAGGTGTCACACTGGATCGTTCCCTTACTTACAAGGAACACATTGCCAAGACAAAGGCGAAAGCTGGAGCAAGGAACAGCATATTGAAGAAGCTTGCTAATACAAGATGGGGAACAGATGCCAAAACTATCCGCACCACAGCTCTTGCTCTATGCTTCTCCACTGCCGAATATGCAGCCCCTGTCTGGTGTAGGTCATCCCATGCTGCAAAGATCGACCCAGTCCTGAATGCAGCTTGCAGAGTTATCTCTGGATGTCTGCGTCCAACAAGAGTAGATGACCTTTACTTACTGTGTGGTATTGCTCCACCACACATCAGGCAAGAGGTCTCAGCACAGATGGAGAAAACCAAGCAAGAAGTTAACCCTCGCCACCCACTCTACAATCGTGAAC
>BLBF01000003.1:21908618-21957452 GCA_015471245.1 Laticauda colubrina | reverse complement strand
AGCAATGCAGTCTTGATTCCAAGCAGTAATCAGGGATCATCAAAGCCAGAGAGAGAGAGAGCAAGCCGTAGTCTTGCTACTTTTATATTGTTTTCTTAACCACTCCTTTAATTGCTATTTCCCAGTTAAAGCTGTATACACTCTACCATACACTAACTATGATTCATAGTTATTATTTCACCTAAACCAGTTAGGGTAAACAATGTTATCCCTAACATCACCATTATATTGATATTGTAAAGATAAGACTATTAAATTGTAAAGGTTTTGACTATGTAGCCCATATTTCTTAATACTAAATAATTACATTTTAATAGATATGGATTAAAATGATTACTTATAAGGAATTCTGTTTTACATTAGAAGTGAAAACAACATTTCCATGTCTTTGAAGAAAAGCAATCCTAAATAAATAGAGATATTAATTCTCAATTATTCTTTCACTTTTGTTCAACAAGAAGAATGCATATATTTAATTTGCTGCCATTCTTCACAATGAATGCAATACTTTGTTCAAATTTTGAAATGTTAACCATGTCATTAGATGCAATACGCAGCAGTGAGTGTAATGTTATAACATATTGAAGAATTTTGTTGAAGGACAGGAGTAAATGTTATGAATAAACACTTTAATTTGGTCTACTCAATATATTTTGATGACACATTCAGATATGCTGTGGAAAATAGATGATAAGAAAATTAGATAATGGGGAAGAGTATTGCAAAGGTTTTAGTTTCAATAGAAGAAAGATCTGAAACATGAACTTATAAAGCAGCTTATTGATAGCTACCAATGAAATGGTCTGCGACCCAATGGCTTCAATTAAATTCAAAAGGGCAGCTAAAAATATCAGTCTTATTAAGATTTATCCAAATAGCCTGCCATGAATAGTTATCAGTACAATTGATCTGTTGATTGACATTATTGTAAGATTGTGGATGCTGATGATAGTTTTTATTTCTGATAGCTCTTTCTTTGATAATCATCAAAACTACACTGTAAATGTAGGCAACAGAAACAACTTTGGCTTATGACACAGAATTCTAAAAATTATGACAAAGAATTCTAAAAATAACATTCTATTATTCAAAGAGTGGTATAACTATTAAGATAATAGTAGATTATCAATGAATGGTTGATTTAAACCAGGGCTGTCAAACTCCTGGCTTGCGGGCTGGATGCATCATGTGCTGACCATGTCCATGCTGGTTTAGCAAAGGGGGAAAAAGTCCCGCTATGTCACATGATGCAAGCCGTGATGATGTGAATTTGATGCCCCTGATTTAAACAGAATCAGGAGCTCACTGATTCAATTTTGAATTTGATTTTGATGATCAAAATCAATTTTGTTGTCAACGTCTAATGACTACATGAATCTGATGCAAAATGCATGCCTCCAGAGGTGGTATTCAGCCAATTCTGACAGGTTCTGGAGAACCAGTAACAGAAATTTTGAGTAGTTCAGAGAACTGGTAAATACTAACTCTGGTTGGCCATGCCCCCATCTATTCTTTGCCTCCCAAGTCCCAGGTGATTGGCTGGGTGTCCTTTTGATGCCCTGCACAGAAGAACAGAGCTGGAAAGCAGGTTAGCGGGGCGGGGAGGGAATGGGGATTTTACAGTATTCTTCCCCTGCCAAGCCCACCAAGCCACGCCCACAGAATCAGTAGTAAAAAAAATTGAATACCACCACTGAATGCCTCCCTTTTCCCAGATGCCTCACAGGAAGTCCAAAAATGGCTATATTTTTTAAGAGAATAAAATGAAAGCTACATGTAAAGCAGGTCTTTCTGGAATGATAATGCTTGTTTCTCAGAGAAATATATCAGGGCTTTCGAAGCTTGTCTATTTTAAAATTTGTTTATTTTAACAAATTGTTTTTATTCTTAAACAGAATAAGGCCACTTTCTGGTGGTCATACCTGTAGTTTGTATCCTCTTCACTATGTGTTGCATTGACAGGTCAAGATTTTCTTTTGTTGCAAATAAAAATTTCAAGAAGGACAGGTGGGATTGAAGGGACTGTATTGGATATAACTGGCAAAATTCTTCTCCCTTTTCTTTGAGATTTATAATTTTAAAAGCCCTGGTATTTCTGGAACATGGTTTACATTTCAATAAATCTCAATAAAGAAAGAAGTTTACCACATTAAGCCTATTGTGGTGCTATGTTACATTTAGTAGTCTGATGGTCCATGGATAAAAGCTATTTTTCATCCTATTGGTCTGGCTGGCTATGCTTCTATATCTTTTTAGTAAGACTCTCTCTTTCTAGCCAATGTAAAATTTAAACTGTGTTTTATCGTTTTTCTTAGACTAATTTTGGAGAGTGTTTTTTTAAGCAGGACAATTGGAATCTTTAGATACATAAACTATTTTTAAATATTTTTTAAAAGACCTTTTTCTTCCCAAATAATTTCTCCAAAAATGTAGGGTTTCTTGTTGTTTTGATTTTAGGAATATTTCTAGATAAAATGTTGGGTGAACTCCATGAATTATGTACCTGTCTGTGTAATGATGGAATTTGTTTGGTGGAAAAGATTCGTTTGTTTATTTACATCCCATAAAACTGGAAGAGAAAAAATGTAGGACCATCTGGGAAGTCCCCCACCATAAAGAATTAAAGTTATATATAGTATGTTGGAACTTTTTTACTAAATATGGTAGTCCTTTTTTCTGACTATTACATAGGGCTGTAATAACTGCATAAGATTATTGTTGGTAGTGGGGAGAGGAGATTTAGTTCTATTGACAGAACCCTTAATTCTTTCTAGCCTCATTATTTGGTTCATTTTTGTCAGGCATAGAGAATCAGGATCATACATTAAGTTGCAGTACAGAATTATTCAAGCCTATAGCAAGAATCTAGTCAATTAAAGTTCACTACTAAATTGGCAGCAGATAAGGGGCACAGAATTAAAGAGGAGTTAGACTTGGAATATTTGTAGCAACATAAGGACTCTAAGCTAATGACACATTTTATTCAGACCCCAGCTCTGCCTGTTCTTTTCCTACATCATGGACATGCTATAAATTTCTAAGCGAAAAAGCAAAGTTTTTAAAAATCTTTGTGTAGTCAAAAAAACCCAGTTATATTTGGATTTCCTTTCAGATTAATGAAGCACAAAAAGCTGTCTATCATTGAATGATATAAGAGAGTGGACAGAGACCCACCTTTGTTGCAAATAAAAATTTCAAGTCAGACAGGTGGGATTGAGAGGACTGTATTGGGTATAACTGGCAAAATTCTTCTCCCTTTTCTTTGAGATTTATAATTTTAAAAGGCCTGGTATTTTTTTCTCCTTCTCCCTGCTTTCTCCTTCTGTACATATGACCTATTACCAGAATCCATGATGCTGGAGAAATCTATTTTTACTTTGTAAATCCAGGATTCCATCCTACTAAATTGGATCATTCTACCCCAAAAGGTAGTTGCTTAAATTCAGGTTTTCTATTTATATGCTTGTAACTGCAAATATTTTGAGTACTCTTGTTTATTTTCTCAGGCTAGGAGGAGTAACCAGATGCCTAAGGAATAGGCCTTCATGAAAAGGGCATCACCATTAATTCAAAATGTTTTTCTAGAATTTAAGACATTTGGAATTAAGACCAATAAACAGTCTCAACTATTCTACCAAATTATCCATTGTTTATAATAATATGCTAACATAGATTATAGCAATTTTAAAATAAAACATTGCTCAATGCTAAATTAACTAATTATATTATCTATGTAAATGGACTGTACTTGAGTAAAAAATATTCAAAGTCTCTGTTATTGTCTTTAGCAGGTTTATCACAAATACTTCCAAAAGATAGAGGATTTACTGTTTACAAAAAGAAAGTTGATTTTCTACTTATACTTCTTTTTCTTTTGTTAAGCTAAGGAAAAATGGCAAAACAGAGAGTACTTCCATGCATTATTTTTGGCAATGTCTTGTTAGTTTTCTATCTTAGAGTGAGTGGGGTGTATTATTTTAGTGATAGATTGTTATTGCATTATCAGATAACCACAGGCATCAAAGTAACTCAAGCATCCTGCCAACATGCTGTGAATTGACATCATTCGCAGTAGGTATATTTATGATGTATGATGGTCTGCCAAGTTCCACCTAATCAGCATTTTTACAATAGAAAAGTAATATCTCTTTCAGCACTTAGGTTTTTGGAATTGGCTGTTCCACAAATTACGCCAATAAGCAGTGGTAGAACACAGTGGGCAACAATATTTCTTTGGAACAGAGGACAATCTCCTTAAAGAGATTTTGGAAGTGCATTCATTAGTTTGGCCATAACTTCACAGTGGGTACTGCAATAAGATAAGAATTTGAATTGGGCAAATGTGTGTGTGTGTGTGTCTGTGTCTGTGTGTGTGTGTGTGTGTGTGTGTATGTTGTAGCATGCATTTATATCTCTCTTTTACTGACCATATGCCATGAAGTATGTATGTATGTATGTATGTATGTATGTATGTATGTATGTTGAAATGTGTTCGAATATTAGTAGCTCGGATTGGTAGTTAAGGCGAGGTCACATCGCCCGAAGGATGCAAAACGTATGTAAAAAGGACACAGTGGACGAGCAAATTTTCCATCTGTTGTTATCCGCTCTCAAAAGTGCCTCAAATTTGCATAAAGAGAACGGAAAAGAATGGATGGGGGGAGGATGTAGCGTGGATGTAAAATGGATGCTCAACGGAAGCCTAGCGATGAAAGCAGATGGAAGTGGATGGCATGTCCGCAGGGCTTCTGGGGGAGTATAGCAAAGTGGACGTGTAGCGGAAAGAGCAGATGCGTAGCGGATGAAGCGGATGCAGAGCAGATGCATAGCGGATGCAGAGCGGATGCAGAATGGAATGCGTAGCGGATGACGTGGATGCGTAGCGGATGCAAAGCGGATACCTAGTGGATGCGTAGTGGATGCAGGGAGGATGCATTGCGTCAGCCTGACAGATACAAAAGGAGGCAGCTCACAAGCAGGTCACCATTCGGAGGAAAGACCTGCTGCCAGAGACATCTTCACCAGAGACCATGGGGAAGAAGAGGAAGCCTGTGCCATCTTCTGCCAGCCCTGGCAAGAGGGATAGATCCACCATCCCACCCCCTGGCACTGACTCTGCTGCTGCTACTGCTGCTGGTGCTGCTACTTCGGCTGCTGGTGCTGCTGCTGCTTCTTCAGCTGCTGGTGCTGGTGCTGCTTCTGCTGCTAGTGCTGGTGCTGGTGCTGCTTCTCCTGCTGCTTCTCCTGCTGGTTCTCCTGCTGCTGCTGTGGTGGACCAGCCCCAAAGCCCTGAAAGGGCTGAAGGTCCTGCCAGAGGGAGGGAGATGCAAGGCAAGGAGAAGGAGAAGGGAAAGAGGAAACAGTACTCCATCGCAGAGGAGCATGAGGAGGAGGTGCTGGAGTGGCTGAGGGAGAACGAGTATATGTGGAGAAAGGGCCACAGGCTCTATCGAGACATCAAGGAGAAGCAGGCGGCTTGGAGACAGAAGGCGGAGAGCCTGGGCTACACTTCGGAGGTCCTCCTCGGGTGGTGGAAGCACATGCACACCTGGTACGGGAAGCTGCACCTGAAGAAGTCTGGCCAGGCCACGGTCAGGCTCACTGACCGGGAGACCTATGGCAAAGTGCAGCTTCCTGGAGGGTGAGGTCCGCCACCGAGGAGCAGCCCCTCTGTCTACCCTCACTCTCAGGCAGCCTGCAGACAGCCAGTCCTCTTCTGGCCAGGAGACAGTGACCGTGTCCTGGCAGGTGTCCACAGAGTGCCCCACGACAGAGACCCCCCCGACATCTGCACTCCCCGTGCTGGAGGACGTGGAGGATTCTCTCACACACATGGAGCAAGAAGAAGCAGTGACCACCAGGGACCAACCCACACCCACCCTCAGCTCCACCTCCACAGAAAGCAGGCAGGGAGGGAGACCGGAGGGACAGAGCCACACTGTCCTGCTGGAGATCAGGGACACCATCAAGACAAGCGCAGATCTCCTCTCTCAGCTGGTACACTTCGAGATTCCATCCTCAAACCACAAGCCCTTCCTCACCTACGTGACCCAGACCCTCATGGATATGCCCGAGCCCCAGTACCAGG
This sequence comes from Laticauda colubrina, assembly GCA_015471245.1. Taxonomy (NCBI): domain Eukaryota; kingdom Metazoa; phylum Chordata; class Lepidosauria; order Squamata; family Elapidae; genus Laticauda; species Laticauda colubrina. The sequence continues at coordinate 21,951,364 of BLBF01000003.1, read as the reverse complement.
TGATGAAGGAGAGGATCACGGCGCTGCTGCACCACCCTCCAGGCCCAGCTGAACCTGCTCCCACCCACTCCAGGTCTGGTCCTCCACCCCAGGTGATGTCACAGCCCTTCCAGGTTTTCAACAGCCCCTCTCCTACCAAGGCTACAGCGACCAGGACTTCAATCAACAGAGGCAGCCCTTCCCAGTCCAGGCACAGGTTCCTCGCACGGCACAGGTGCCACCGATGCCACTGATGCCACCGATGGCACCGATGTCACCAATGCCACTGATGCCACAGATGCCACCGACACCACAGATACCACTGATACCACAGATGCCACTGACACCACAAACGCCACATATGCCACTGATGCCACAGATGTTTCCTCGCATGCCACAGATGCCACAGATGCCATAGACACCACAGATGCCACTGATGCCACCAATGTCACTGATGTCACTGATGCCACCGATGCCACAGATGCCACAGATGCCACCGACGCCACAGATGTCACCGACGCCACAGATGCCACCGACGCCACAGATGTCACCGACGCCACAGATGCCACCCATGCCACAGACGCCACCGATGCCACCGATGCCACCGATGCCACAGATGTTTCCTCGCATGCCACAGATGTCACCGACGCCACAGATGCCACCGACGCCCAGGTGCCACCGATGCCACAGATGCCACCGACATCACAGATGCCGCCGATGCCACAGATGTTTCCTCACATGCCACAGATGCCTCACCTCGCCCAGCTGCACACCAGACATCCCCACTACACTCCTCCTTCCTCCACCCCACAGCCAAGCCCGGCCTCAGAACATCTGTCATTGGTCCTGTGCCTGACATCCCAGATCCTGGATGAAGGGCCTCTCAACCTCACTGGGCTGAGCCAGCTTTCTGAAAGCTTCCTGAACACACCACCTCCTGTTGTCCTCTCAGGGCCAGGCACCCCAATGGCGCCTCAGACCAGCACTCTAGCCACTGCCAGCTCCACAGCCCCTGGACCCTTTACACCTGAGACCATGTACATGCCTCAGAGTGACTGAGAACATTGCCAGAGACTGAGTTGTTACCTGTTGACTTTATCATTGCTTGGGACACTTTTCTTGGTTCCTTTTGCTTTTTAAATAAAGTCCTACACTTTACTTAACTGTTATTAATAAAGGTTATCTTTGCTTCACACACTTGGGTCATTTATTTTACTTAATAAAGTGTTGGTGGAAACTTTTAGAAAATGGTTAAGCCTTTGCATGCTTATGGGATGGGCAGGGATACCTGTGGGATGGGTAATAGCTGTGGGATAGATAAGCCTCCAGTGCAAGCATAGTGGGACTGTATGTTCCACCCTCCCAGGTGCCACTCCTATGGCCCTTTATTATTAATAACAATTTAATCATTGATCCACACATTTCAACATAAACAAAACTCTTTATTAATGCCCTATTCATTGTAAGGCCACTCAATATACATGGCACAATCTCATCAGTGTGATGAGACAGGCTGAAGGAAGCATCAATTAAGCATCTACCATCCTGTCTTGCCACTCCACTGCTCCAGCTGGGGAGTTGCACTAGTGTTTCAGGAGGTTGCGCTGCTTCTTCCCTTCACGTGAAGCTCTGTTGGGTACATCCACAGTGTCTATCAGGTTTACTCCTTGCCTCCATTCAACCAGGCTCTATGTCCCATTCCCTTGTTGACAGTACACAAGCCTCTTCTGCAACACTGGGTAGTGGGTGCGAATGAGATTGTGCAGGATGTAGCAAGCTTCCACAATGTTCCTCACAGTCCATGGAAGATGCTGCATGGTGGTGAGAAGTACCTATAACCTGTTGGCCAGGATGCCAAAGGCATTCTCCACCACCCGCCTTGCCCTGGACAGCCTTTAGTTGAAGATCCTGGTGATGAGGTTGCATTCCAGCCCCTCCTTGAGGTGACTGGCGTTGTATACCTGGGCATCTGAAGCTGACCCATAGCCTGAAGCATCATGTACATGAACTTGGAGTCTGCATCGACCATGGCGAAGAGGATGATGCTGAAGAAGCCCTTGTAGTTGAAATAAGTGGACCCTGACTTCACTGGAGCTTTGCAGGCCACGTGCTTCCCATCTATGGCTCCAACGGTGTGGGGGAAGTTCCACCTCTGATACCACTGTTCTGCAAGTTTCCTTCCACCTTGTTCAGTGAAGGGACACTGGAGGAGCTCCTCCAGGTATTCTTCGATGATGGCCTGCACCACTTCTCTGACCACAATGCTGATGGTGTTGTGTGGCACCCTCCAGGCATTCTGCATGTTTCTGTACATGGTCCCGGAGACCACGTACAGAGTCAGTGCCACCTTCAGTCCAGGGTCCAGGCTGGGATGAAAGTTGGTGCTCTGCTTGGTCAACCTGGGTCTCAGACACTCCACAACTTCGTCAAACATGGCTGGCGGCATCCTCATGAAGTTCTGCAATGCACGAGTGTCTTTGTTCCTCAGCTCCACCATCAGCTTGTCATAGAGTCCAAACTCCGCTCTTCTCCTGATCAATCATCGGACCCAGACACTTCTTGGCTGCCTCCTTTTCTTCCCATAGAAAAGGTGAAAGAGCCTGAAGAGGGCTTGGTTCTGGTGTTGAATGATGGCGACTACCAAAAGGAGCGTCCGATGATCCATGGTGGAGAAGAATGGATGCTGTGGAAGAGCAACAGCAAGGCTGAAGAGGTCTGCACACAGGGCTGCTGGACTGATAGTTAGATCCAGATGATTTCCTCCCCCTTTTTATAGGAAATGTTGGTTTTCTGCTAGGTGTCCTTCTGCATGCTCCAGACATCCCCCAGACATCCTAAATATCCGAGATATGTCCTCTATACGAACATTTTTTTCCGTTTTAATGCTTTATATGCGAGCTGCATCCGCTTTCATCCTTTTTACATCCATGCTACTAATGCTGTGTGTCCATTCCATGTCCATTTTGCTTCCTCCCTCTTTCCGCTTTCCACTGGAGTGGATTTGAGTTGCGCGGACGCGCAGCGGATGCCGAGTGGATATAGCGGACGCATAACAGATGACAACGGATGTGTAACTAATGTTCCCTGTATGCGTAGCAGATGTAGAACGGACACGTTGGATACTTCATCCGCTCAAAAAGTTTTGTGCAGTTCAAAACCTTTTGAGTGGATGAAATCACAGTAGACGTATGCTGGACGGATAGAGAGTGTGAAAAACTTATGCAGTGAGTACACAATGGATGCATCGCGTTTTCCAACGGATGGCAAGCTTTTTTGTCCATTTTACATCCTCTTTGCATCCATTGGTGCAGCGTGACATGGACTTTAGTTTGTTGGTTTGAGCTCTGATCTTGGCAATTTGGATAGAAATGTTTCATCACCATTTGAGGAGGTATCATCAGTGCATTTTGAATTGTGCTCATCTGTCAGAACACAGGTCTTTAAATACCTTTTTTATGAGATGCAAATTAGTCTGAATGTTGTTTGTTCAGATATTTCTGAGTCATGGTCTAATTTCAGACTGTTTGATTGGCTGGCTGTTGTTGCTGGGCTATAATCTTTGGTTTTTAAGTACTGTCTGTGTGATACAGATTAGGATTAGATGTTTATCTGGGTGCTTCTGAGTCATGGTCTGGTTTCAGCTTGTTTGATAATTCAAAGCTTTATTGTCAATGCACATGTGTACAATGAAATTGAATGAGCCTCCCTTGGTGCAACCCCTCCCAAGAACACGGAATACATCTGAATAAATCAATAAATAAAGAAGTTGTTTATCATATTAAGCTTATTGTGGTGCTATGTTGCATTTAGTAGTCTGATGGCCCATGGATAAAAGCTATTTTTCATCCTATTTTTCTGGCTATGCTTCTATATCACCTGCCTGAAGGTATGAGAATAAAGAAATGCTGTCCAGGGTGTGGTTTTTATTTTATGCAAGATTTTCCTCACTCTGCTGAGACAGTGGGACCTGACAATTTCATCAGTGGGGTTAGGGGGCAGCCCATGATATTTTGTGCTATGCTCATCACCCTCTGTAGTGCCTTCCTGTCTGCAGCTGTTCAACCAGCATAAGCTACAATATGTGAGGGAGCTTTCTATCATGGACCAGTAGAAGGAAACCATCAGTCATTGTTCCACCTGGTTTTTCCATAAAACTCTAAAGAAATGGAGTCTCTGCTGGCTCTTTCTAACCACCTGGGATGTGTTATTTTTCCAGGTGAGATCTTGGTTCAGGTGCACTCCCAGGAATTTTAAAGAGGAGACCCTCTCCACACAGCCCCACTTGATGTAGAGTGGGGCAGGCTCCTCTCTCTGCTTCCAACACCATCTCCTTTGTCTTGCTGGTGTTTAGATGCAAGTTATTTTCTGAGCACTATGTAGATAACTTCTGGACTTCTTCCCTGTATGATGACTTGTTCCCTCCTATATTAAGACCCAGCATAGTGGTATCATCTGCAAACTTAATTATCATATTAAATGGATCAGAAAATATGCAATTGTGTGTGTACAGAGAGTACAGGTAGGGACTTAGCCCTGAGGAGAGCCTTTACTGAGCCTCAGGGAGGAGGATGCAAAGGACCCAGTCTTCAATGTTTGTGGATAGTCCATGAAAAAGTCTTTAATCCAATTGCAGGGGAGGGGAGGGAAATTCAAGTCAGTCAACTTTTCAATAAGAATGTCTGGAAAAATGGTGTTAAAGGCCTAGTCTATGAAGAGCATTCCAATGTAGTTACCAGGTTTCTCCCTGTGTCTCAATATAGGGTCATGGCAATGGCATTGCCTGTCCACCTGTTTCCTCTATAGGTGAATTGATATTGATCAAAGTTTGATGGAAGGCTTGACCTGAGATGTTGAAGAACCAGTCTCTCAAAGCAGTTCACCACTACATACAGCAGTTTGAGTGGCTGGCTGTTTTTACTGAGATGTGGTTCAATTTCTTGTGAACTGAAGGGTTGTAATTTTGTTGCTGTGTAGTGTCTGTTTGTTCATTTTAAATGTTACCTTCAGGATCATGGTTGAGACAGTTCTTTTGTTCTCAGTGATTAGTAGACTGGGTCGATATTTCTGTATCTGTTCATTGACTTATTGGTGAAAAACCAGGCTTCAAGGAAATCTCTTTCTCTCCTTGATTCCACCTGGGTTACAACTATGGTCCCAATTAAATCAAATTTGTGACCTTCTAAATCTTCATGGACTGACATGAGGGATAGTGGGTCATGTCTTTTGATAGCCAGGAAACGTCATCCAGAGGTGGTATTCAGCAGGTTTTGACCATTTCTGGAAAATGGCAGCAGAAATTTTGAGTAGTTCAGAGAACTGGTAAACACCACCTCTGATTGGCCCTTCCCCCATCTATTCTCTGCCTCCTGAGTCCCAGCTAATTGGCTGGGTCTTCTTTTGTTGCCCTGCACAGGAGAACAGAGCTGGAAAGCAGGTTAGTGGGATGGAGAGGGAATGGGATTTTGCAGTATCCTTCCCTCAGGAGTGGGGTGGAAATGGATTTTACAATATTCTTTCCCTGCCATGCCTACCAAACCATGCCCACCAAGTCATGTCCTGTCCACCAAGCCATGACCACAGAACCGGTGGTAAAAAAAATTTGAACCCCACCTCTGTGTTCATCCAATCTGGTTGCTAGCTTTCTTCCTCTTTGTCCAACATAGTTCTTTTTGCAGATGGTTCACTGAAATTGGTATATGATGCCTGATCTTTGATTTGTTTCTGTCTGCCCGTTTGGTTTTGACAGGGTCTGTCTGAGAGTTGAGGTTAGTTTATGGGTTACTACAAGGTCATGTTGGGGCAGTAGTCTTGGCTATCTCATGGCTAGACACCTGGCTAGATACTTCCTGTGACTTTCTGAATCTTTGTGGACTGACATGAGGGATAGTCTTTTGATAGCCAAGGAGTTTGGTCCACCAGAGAAGTTGCATTCTGAGTCTCATCAATTAAAGAACAGTATCTTGCAGGACCTTGGAAAAGTGCTTACTTTGTTGTAGCTCCTGCCTTCTGAAATGTTTTTTATCATTCCTTTCCATTCATAGATAACAAAATCAAGAAAAATCTGAGGGATACCAGTCATTAAGAAAAATGGCATCTAAACAAATAAACAAACAAACCCAGGAGGAGACTTCAGCAAAACAATATAGCAAAAAAATCAGCAAAACAATAAATATTTCATTGATGTATTTATTTTATTCTAAATTTTTTGGAAGTAAAAATATTTAATTTTCAGGGAGAGAGAAAGGGAGGGAGAAAGGAAAAGAGAGATACAGATATAATTATGTGTTCACACAATCAGCAAGTATTACTCAAATTAAACTGGGATTGCTCTTATTGAAGCAATTGCTATACTAATATTAATTTTGAAGCTTTTTCCAATCCCAAATAGAAATGTGGTTGATCTTTTCATGAGTCCCAAATTCTAAATTCATATGAGTGACACAAAAGAGAAATGACACTCAAATCAAATATGAATAATGGTGTGACCTGTCTTTAATGCCACTGCCCAGCTGTCTTCTGAAAATCGCCATTTTAATTTCTTTTTGTCACCAGCAAGCAAAAAGCCAAAGTGCAATGTTGTATCAATGGAGATAGCTGTATGGTAACAAAACTGCTTTTCATATGCCACATCTCTGGTGATAATGCCATCTTCATAAAATTTAAACAAATAATTCTACATTCCCATTGTGGCTGCCCTTATCATTTCCATATTTGTGTCACAGTCTTGCTTGATACTCTACATCAAAATGGCAAAGTCACATCCCCAAAAGCTGTACGATCCCTATGTTACCAAAGCCTCTTCTGATTGATGGCAGTTTCCCAAAATTTCTGGTTGACAAAGATCTTATCTAACCCAGATACCAAGATTGTAAGATACCCAGATTGCTATAACAAGAGGCTATTAAATCAAGAAGTCTCTGCATATTAAACATTACTTTGCTCTTCTCTATAACATCCCTGGACAGATGGAGACAATAACTGGAAGCCAAAGCTCCTGATCTTGTGCTGGCACAGCAATTGCAGTGCTTCCTAACTATTGATTTTCTGACATATTGGCTCATGGAACCACTATTAGTCATATGCTCATATATTCTGAAAGGTTGGACATGAAAATCTCATCCCTAATACTAGGTCTCCCATTGTTTATTGGGTTAGATTTAGAAGGTTCTTCCACGAGATAATTAATCGTAATTTTTTTCTCTTGATCAATATATTATCCTGAATATAATATAAATGTGATGACTATTAAACATAAAATAGAGAAGAAACTTAGAACAAAGGAGAATCTTCCCAACAGTGAGATCAATTAACCAGTGGAAAAGCTTGCCATCACTGAAGGCTTTTACAAAGAGACTAAACAGCCTCATCTCTGATGGTATAGGATCTCTTGCTTGAGCAGGGGGGTGGACTAGAAGATCTCCAAGGTACCTTCCAGTTCTATTATTCCTTCCTTTATTAATTTCCTCTGTTCGTTTCCACCAAAGTTCACAGTTGTGTCACATTAAATTGAATATACCTCTTGGTTGGTTGGATGCAGGTAACAGTATATTGGCTTGCAAGGAAGTCTGAAGCTTAGAGATGTTACCTTGAATAAAATAATATATTTGGGGAAAACTGGACTTTGTGTTTATAGTGTACTGGCCAAATGTGCTACACTGACTGGTGGTAATTTTATTATTGGCAGGGAATGCTGCACATGAGATATGTAAGATGGAGGCTGATAATTTTTACTTTCTTTATATTACTAAAAAGTATGATATAAAAATCTTAAATGACCCACAATGTGATACAAAGGTCAATCTGATGATGACCCTGACATGCAACTTAAAATGTAGAGTACAGATAAATAGTATAAAATGACAAATGAAAAAAATAAATAGATATATCGTGTATCTGTGAAATAAAGGAAAAATAGAATGCATTTTATTTATTTATTTATGCAATTTCTATAACTGCTTATCTCAAAGAAATGACTCTGGATGGTGATCAATCATAAACAAAAACATTACAGTATGATACAAACATAAATGTATAGGGCAGGCTAGAAAAAAATATAAACATAGATATCAATGTAGCCAGGAAATGGAGCCCTTCACATACTTAGACTCTAGGCCTGGGCAGAAAGACAAGTCTTCAGGACCTTATAGAAATACACTGACCATATATCATTTCCTTAAACTGCATCTGGAAGGGTTTATACTGTGCTGCTATCAAAACTATTCTTTTGTGCAGCACTGGAGAACATTACCCTCTCTGCAATGATTGCAGTTTTCATGGGCTGAAATTCCATGTTCATTAACTGGGTTAAGAACTACTGAATGTGTACCAGGGTGGTGTTTGTGAGGATTGGGTGCTCTATATTTTTTTTTCTCCAAAAGGCTGTCAGTGACTGTTAGATGGCAGTGAAGAGTTTCACTGTCCTTAACTGCAAGGCATTGTCCAGATGCAGCCTCTGAACAGATGTTTTGGAGTCAGAGTTCAAGCAAGATGATTTGCTTGTGTGGAATATTAGTGGATACATCCACAAAATGTTTCCAAAATGTTTTTTGACCTGTCATCAATATTGATTACTAGCTATCAACAAAGAATTACTGCCATTGTCTGTACTGGCTGCCCTCTGGTAGACATATATACTTCTTAAGAAATATGACAATTGCCATAACAACAACTTTGAAAACAGCAAAGAAGACAACATCCAACCCATCACTGACTGTTTCATCTCCAGCTGGCCAAAAGACGATTGTGGGAATGTTGGGTGCCAAAAAACAAAGCACAACATCTAATATGCAATCAATACAAACAGTGCTGTTGACAATTCAAGAAACCATGATGAAGATGCAAGAAAATATGTCAAAGAACCATGTGGAAATGAAGGGGGACATTAATAAATTAGAAGCCAAAGTAGGCATGATACAACAAGCTATTGAGAAGTATGAATAAAAATCACAGGTAGTGAAATTAGATCAGAACAAAATGAGAAGAAATTGGAATTAGTGGACAAAAAAATTGATGACAATGAACAAGGAATTAGAGGAACAAATTATTCATTTGGAGATGGATCATGCAGCCTTCTACTTGAGGTTCCAGAACATTATGGAGAGCAAAGAGGAAGATTTGAATACCATCATGGCAGAGCTAATTGCGCAAGCACTGCAGAGAGATAGACAAGAGATTGTGCTAGAAATCAACGAAGCCTATAGAATCCAGACTCACTATGCAAGACACAATAGATGAGAAGGCCATGTTAGATTTGCTAGAAAAAAAGTAAGGGACATAATATATAAGATAACAAGGGATGAACCTCTAATATAAAAAGAAAAAGAAATACAAACTTTAAAACAGATCCCAAAGAAAGTAAGAGAACAGAGAACAGATTATAAATTTCTGGCAATGCAATTGATTAAAAGAAATATAATGTTCTGGTGGCTAATCCCAGAAGGGATGTTGATATCATGGCAGGAGGAGAGGATTAGGATAGATAACCTGGACAAGACACATGATTTGTATGATCAAATTGTGGGAGTGGAAGAAGAAAGCAGTAGTAAGGATGAACTGGAGACTGAAAGCCAAGAAGATCAACAACAGGAATTAGGAGAAATAGAACAAGAAGGAATAAGTAAAGAAGGAATAAGACTACGAACATGCCCACAAAGGGACATAAGAATTAATAGAAGACAGATACCAAGTCATAAGTAGGATAACGGAAGAAGAAATCAGGTTAATATCATTAAATATTAATTGATTGAACTCACCCACCAAAAGAAAACAAATATTAACAAGATTGGTAAAACAAAAAGTAGAAATAATATGCCTACAAGAAGTATGCATTAAAGAACAATACTGGTAGTGTTTACAATACTCAAAATTAGGAAGATTATTTACAGCCCTGGCAGAACAGAAACAGAGACGAATAGCAGTATATACCAAAGAAGGAATGTAGGCAGTAGAAAAATATGCTGATTCGAATGGAAGAGTTTTGATATTTGAATTAGAGATATGCAAGAAACAAATTTTATTAGTTAGAATTTATGCCCCAAATGAAAACAAAATTTTTTTTTATAGTAAATTACATGAAAAAAAAGAAAAAAGAAATAGGACAGAGAAACATATGTATAGTAGGGGACTAAAATGCAGTGGTAGATATTAAAAAAAGATTATATAAGCAGTACAAAAAATAAGAAGAAAAGGAAAACTCTGCCAACATCCTTCTTCGATATGATAAAGGAATTAAATTTGTTGGATCAGTGGAGGAGATTAATTCTGGAAAATATATATATATATATACTTTCTGTTCGAACCCGCATAAGTCATGGTGCTGATTAGATATGGCATGGATGAATGTAGAAATAGGAAATGAGTTAGAATCAATAGAGATTATGACAAATGTTTGGATAGACCACCCCCTAAAGATAATTTGGAAGAGAAGGAAAAAAAAAACAAGGAGAAGATGGACATTAAACTGCCAAATTGTAAAAGAAAAAGAATATGTGTCAAAAATTAAAAAAGAAATGGAACTATTCTTTAAGGAAAATACAATTCAACAAACAGCATTATAGACACTATGGGATACAGTAAAATCATATTTGAGGGGAATAACAATAGCCTACATGGCAAAAAGAAATAAAGAAAAATGGCAGAAACAAAATAGGTTACAGGAGGAAATTAAGGAGTCAGAAAATAGACTACAAAAAACATCACAAGATGAGAAAGTGAGGGGTGAAATAACCTTAGCTAGACCCAAGTTAAATATAATAAATCAAGAAGAAAGAGTAAAGGAGTTTAAAACAACAAAACAGAACTTTTTTGAACATGCTAACAAGCCAGGGAGATCGTTAGCCCATCAATTAAAAATAGAAAGAGAGAAAAGGCTGATATAGGAGTTGAGAGACGATTATAGGAATTTACAATATCAAAGAATAGACAAGAAAAGTATAGTGCAAAATTATACAAAGAGGAAAAGGTGAATAAAGGTAATATAGAACAATACCTGAAAGAGAAGAGTCTACCGGAAATAAGAGAAGAATAGAGAGATAAACTAAATAAAGAAATAACAGCTATAGAATTGGGTATGGCAGTGCAGAAACAGAAAAACAATAAAACTCCAGGGCCTAATGGACTTCCTGCAGAAATTTGTAAATGTTTGTATGAGTGTTTTGAACCGGTGATGTTAGATTTGTATGATGATGTATTGCATCATTCTAAAGCCCCTGTAACACTGCACCAACGGATGCAAAGAGGATGTAAAACGGACAAAAAAGCTTGCCATCCATTAGTTAAGGCAATGTACTCACTGCCTCCGTTTTGCTTCATCTCTATCCGTCCAGCATCCATTTATTGACGTTTCATCCGCTCAGAAAATTTTGAGCTGCTCAAAACTTTTGCGCGGAAAGTGTATCCAATTCGTCCATTCTGCATCCACTACACATCCGCTACGCATCCGTTCTGCATCCGTTACACGTCTGCTATATCCGCGAGGCATCCGTTCCGCATCCGCGCAACTCGCATCCGCTCAGATGCAGGGAGGAAGCGGAACGGATGCAGAACAGATGCAGAATGGATGCAGAATGGATGCAGCACGGAAACAAAGCGTTTAAAATGGAAAAAACGTTCGCAGAGGGGACCTATCTCGGATATTAAGGATGCCTAGAGGATGCCTAGAGGATGCCTAGAGGATGCCTAGAGGATGCAAAGGGACACCTATACTGCCAATAAAAAGGGGGAGCAACACGTCTGTATCTCACTTTCAGCCCAGCAGCCCAGCTGTGCAGACCTCTGCAGCCTTCATCTGACTCTTGCTCTTCCACAGCATCCAGTCATGTCAACCGTGGATCGGAACACAGTCCTTTTGGCAGCCACCATCCTTCTGCAACAGTGCGAAGCCATCTACAGGCTCTGTGAACTCTACTAAGGGAAGAAAAGGAGGTGGCCAAGAAGTGTCTGGGTCCGAAGATGGATTGGGAGAAGAGCAGAGTACGGACTGTACAACAAGCTGATGGTGGAGCTCAGGAACGAAGACACTCGGGCATTCCAGAACTTCATGAGGATGCCTCCAGCCATGTTTGACGAAGTTGTGCAGCGGCTGAATCCCAGGTTGACAAAAGCAAACACCAACTTCCGGCCCAGCCTGGAACCTGGGCTCAACGTGGCACACACTCTGCGCCACCTGGCCTCAGGGACCACCTAAAGGAGCATGCAGTACGGCTGGAGGGTGCCACACAACACCATCAGCATTTTGGTCAGAGAAGTGATGCAGGCCATCATCGAAGAATACCTGGAGGAGCTCCTCCAGTGCCCCTCCACTGATGAAGGCTGGAAGAAAGTTGCAGAGCAGTGGTATCAGAGGTGGAACTTCCCACACACCGTTGGAGCCAGAGATGGCCTGCAAAGCACCACCCAAATCAGGCTCCACTTATTTCAACTACAAGGGCTTCTTCAGCATCATCCTCTTCGCCATGGTCGATGCTGACTACAAGTTCGTGTACATCGATGCTTCAGGCAGCGGCTCATGTTCAGATGCCCAGGTATACAATGCCAGTGACCTCAAGGAGGGGCTGGAAGGCAACCTCATCATGGGCTTTCCAGATCCAGACCCCCTGCCCAACGACACGCAAGATGTGCCCTACTTCATCGTGGGGGATGACGCCTTCTCCCTCAGAACCTACCTAATGAAGCCCTACACTTCCAGATGCCTCACCCATGATGAGAGGATCTTCAACTACAGGCTGTCTAGGGCAAGGCGGGTGGTGGAGAACGCCTTTGGCATCCTGGCGAACAGGTTCCAGGTACTTCTCACCACCATGCAGAATCGCCCAGAGACCATGAGGAGGATCGTGGAAGCTTGCTGCATCCTGAACAATCTCATGCGCACCCGCTACCCAGTCTTGCAGAACAGGCTCGTGGACCTCCAGCAAGGCAATGGGGACATGGAGCCTGGGGAATGGAGGCAAGGGAGAAACCTGATAGACACTCAGGATGTGCAAGGCCCCAATAGAACCTCACATGAAGGGAAGAAGCAGCGCAACCTCCTGAGACACTGGTGCAACTCCCCAGCTGGAGCACTGGAGTGGGAAGACAGGATGATAGATGATTAATGGGTGCTTCCTTCAGCCTGTCTCATCACACGGATGAGATTGGGCCATGTATTTTGGGTGGGCCTACAATGAACAGGGCGTTTAATAAAGAGTTGTGTTTGTGTTGACATGTGTGGATGATTATTACATTATTATTGATAATAAAGGGCCATAGGTGTGGCACCTAGGAGGATGGAACATACAGTCCCATTATGCTTGCACTGGAGGCTTATCTATCCCACTGCTATCCTTACACATCCCACAGGTATTACCCATCCCACAGGTATCCTTGCCCATCCCACTGCTATCTTAACCCATCCCACAAGCATGCAAAGGCTTAAACCAATTCTAAAAGTTTCCACCAAGACTTTATTAAAAAAAAAAAAGAAATGAAGCAAGTGTGTGAATCAAAGATAAACTTTATTGAACAACAAGCTGTAAAAGAGAAATGACCCAAGTCAAGTGTCCAAATAAAGTCCACAGCTAGCCAGCTACGCAGTCTCTGGCACTCTTATTGGTCACTCGGAGGTGTGCCCAGTCTCAGGGGTGAAGGGTCCAGGTGCTGTGGAGGTGGATGGTTGTGGAGTGCTGGTCTGTATCGTCATTGGGGTGACTGGCCCCGAGAGGACAACAGTGGACAGTGTGTTGAGGAAGCTCTCAGACAGCTGGTTCAGACCCGTGATGCTGAGAGGTCCCTCCATGTCATGGGGTGTCAGCCCCAGTACTGATGACAGATGTACTGAGGCCGGGCTTGGCTGTGGGGTGGAGGAAGGAGTAGTGTAGTGGGGCTGTCTGGTCTGCAGCTGGGTGAGGACTGGAGTGGGTGGCATCGCTGTTGTCGGTGGCATCATTGTCATGGGTGGCATCGGTGGCATCAGTGGAACCGGTGGCAACAGTGTCATCTGATGACTCTGTGCCTGGACTGGGAAGGGCTGCTGCCTGTGCTGCTGGACCTCCTGGTAGCCATAGCCCTGGTAGGTGAGGGGCTTTGGGAAGCCTTGGAATGGGAGGGACATCACCTGGGGTGGAGGTGGAGGAGCAGAACTGGACTGGGTGGGAGAAGGTTCCTCTGGATCTGGAGGGTTGTGAAGCAGCTCGGTGATCCGGTCCTTCACCACCTGGTACTGGGCTTCCTCCATGTTCCTGAGAATCTGGTTGACATAGGTGAGGAAGGGCTTGCGGTTGGAGGATGCGGAGTCGGTGCTAACCAGCTGAGAGAGGAGATCTATGCTGGTGCGGATGGTGTCCCTGATCTCCACCAGAACAGTGTGGCTCTGCCCCTCCTGCTGTCTTGCTCTCTGCCTGTCAGGTGGAGCTCCATTCAAAATCCAGGAAAGAAATACTTAGACTCTTTAGTTTAGAGAAAAGATATCTTTTACTGAAAGTGAAGTGGTAGCAACCAAAGAATTCTGAATCTGAGAATTTAGGCACGCAATTCACATATAGAAAGTGATGGAAATGTTCCCACCCCAATAGTTCAAATGACACTTCCAATTAGAAGTTGTGGATATGATCATGTGGGCATCTTCAGGTGATGATGAGGCCTCTGTCCGTTGACCTTGGCATATTTTGATAATGGGTTGCAGTTGCGCAGAAAGAAGAAAGCTAAGCGAGAAATAGAAACCTAACTCTATTTTATGCTCCCCCCTCCCATTTATACAACAGACGAATGTAACACCTCCAGCTCATTTCCCAACTATTCCTACCTCCCTTCCCCCCAACCCCTGTTACTTATGGCAGTCGAAAAGATGCAAAGCAATAGCAGAAGATCTTGAAGACTGACATTCGGCCCTCCTAGAAAAAGGAAAATCATCAGTCCTAGAAGTCCTAGAAGAGAGAGGGGAGAAAATATAAAGACAATTATTAATCATTGAACAATTTCAAAACAATACACTCCTAAGGCTTATCGGGATACTTGGAATGAAATACTTTGATCAACTTAGGGGCTTTAACATCGGTTTCATTCACCCATTCGGCTTGTGAAGAAGGGAAATGTTTCCAGGCTACAAGATACTGGAGTCGACCCCTCCATTTGCGAGAATCCAGAATTTCTTTAACTTCAAAATGTTGTTCGCCTTCAATCAATATTGGTATGGGAGATTCAGTCTGGATGGGTCTTAGGTCAGAAGTATGTTCAGGTTTTAGCAAACTAACATGGAAAACCAGATGAATTCGTCGAAGAGTTTTGGGTAAGTTCAGCTGGACCGTTACAGGATTTATTATCCGTTCAATTGTGAATGGACCAACGTACTTAGGACCAAGCTTCTTTGACTTTTGAGTGGTCTGCAGGTATCTGGTGGACAGGAAAACCTTGTCGCCCACTTTATATTCTTTCTGTGGGGATCTTTTCTTATCTGCAAATTTCTTATGAGCTTGATGGGCCTCATCTAATGCTTTGCGTGTTACTGGCCAGTTAAGTTGGAGTTGAGTTATCCATTTGTCCAATGAATGGATGTTGGGCTTTCCACGAGGAAGTTCAGGTATGGGAACGAAATCTTGTCCCGAAGCCACTTTAAATGGAGTAAATCCAGTACTGCTGTGTACGGAGTTGTTGTATGCCACTTCGGCAAATGGTAATAATTTGGACCAGTTATCTTGTTGATAATTTATGTAACATCTGAGATATTGTTCTAACACTGCGTTAGTTCTCTCACAGGCCCCATTGGTTTGGGGGTGTTGGGCGGAGCTTAGCCCCTGGGAGGAGCCTATTAACTTCAGGAACTCTTTCCTAAAATTTGAGGTAAACTGGACCCCTCTGTCAGAGATTATGCATTCCGGGACGCCATGTAACCTATAGATATGTGATATAAATAGTTTAGCCAGCGTCTTAGCAGAGGGAATCTTGGAACAAGGTATGCAATGCACTTGTTTGGAAAACAAATCAGTCACTACCCAGATGACCATGTTTCCACCACTTTAGGTAATTCTACTATAAAGTCCATAGAGATTTCCTTCCAAGGAGTCGTTGGTCTAGCTACATTTTGTAACAATCCTACTGGCTTACCAGGAGGTCTCTTTGCCGAAGCACAAATCGGACAGCTAGCTACATAAGCTTCAATGTCCTTCTTTAAAGTAGGCCACCAGAATTGCCGCTTAACCAGATGTAAGGTCTTCACAAATCCGAAATGGCCAGCTGCTTTAGAATCATGAGCCTGTTGTAGTATTTGGCTCCTCAATACCTGTGACACATACAACTTGGCCCCCACCCAAGCCAAACCATCTCTAATTGTATAGTCACTTGAATGAGCCAGGAACCATTCATCCAGTTTTAAAACTTCTTTTAATTGTTCGGTAAGGTCATTCGATAAGACCACTTCTTGGTTCTTCCTTTGGGCTCTGGTGACCACTGGGGCAGCTAGGTGTTTGGCTGAGATAATTGGGCTTATCAACTCCTGACGCATACTATTATATTGAGGTAGTCTAGAGAGAGCATCCGCCATGAAGTTCTTCCCGCCTGGAATGTACTTCAATGAGAAATTGAATCGCTTGAAGTACTGGGCCCAGCAAACTTGTTTAGGGGACAGCTTCCGAGGTGTTTTTAAGGCTTCCAGATTCTTATGATCAGTCCATACCTCAAACGGGTGTTTTGCTCCTTCCAGGAAATGCCTCCAGGTCAGCAAGGCCCAACGAACTGCAAAAGCTTCTTTCTCCCAGACAGCCCATCTTCTCTCTGTTTCAGACAGTTTACGAGAGGTATACGCACAAGGCTGTAAGGTCCCTTTCTCATTGATTTGAAGTAATACCGCTCCAATAGCTACATCACTTGCATCGGCTTGAATCACGAAAGGAATGTCCATATCCGGGTGTTTCAGCACTTGTTCTGCAGCAAACAGTCGTTTTAGCTTTTCAAAAGCGGCTTGGCATTCCATGGACCACTCCAGCGGCTTTCTTGGCCTTGGCTTCACCTCCCCTTTTGTTTTCAAGAGATTTGTGATGGGCATTGCTATCTTAGCAAATGTCGGGATGAATTGCCGATAAAAATTTGCAAATCCCAAAAAGCTTTGAAGTTGTTTTCTGGTGCATGGTGGAGCCCACTCCAGAATGGCACGCACCTTCTCTGGATCCATCTCTATGCCTTTGGATGAAATGCGATATCCCAAATAGTAAATTTTGTCTTGGTGGAATTCACACTTTGACAATTTAGCATACAACTTAGAGGCACACAGTTTCTGTAAAACCGACCGCACTAACTTCACATGTTCATCCAGGGTCTCCATGTAGATAAGGATATCATCAAGATAAACCCAACCCCCCTGTGTAAATGTTCATGTAACACTTGAGTGATCATTTGCATGAATACAGCTGGGGCCCCTTGTAAACCAAAAGGAAGAACGTTGAATTGGAAACAACCCATCGGGCAGTTAAAAGCGGTCTTCCACTCATCCCCTTCCTTAATTCGAATCCGGTAGTATGCTTCTCTCAAATCCAACTTCGTGAAGATCTTTCCCTTCGCTAAATGGGCCAACATATCCTTCATCAAAGGAAGGGGGTACACGTTTTCCACAGAAATAGCGTTCAAATTTCTGTAATCCACCACCAAGCGTTTGGAACCATCTTTCTTTTCACGGAACAACACTGGGGCCGCTACCCGGGGTCTAGCAGGTTGAATGAAACCACGTTCCAAATTTTTATCAATAAACAATCTTAGCTCTTCCAATTCCCGTGGGGTCATTGAATACAACTTTGGTTTCAGGAGCTTCACCCCAGGCAAAATCTCAATAGCACAGTCTGTTGGTCGGTGAGGCAGAAGCTCATCCGAGGCCTTCTCACTGAACACTTCTTTTAAATCCCAATACTCTTTGGGAATTTTCTCCTCATCTTTTACGGGCTCAGTACCTGTGGAAGCTATTTCAATTAGGCCCCCAGGCTTTGGCTGAGATCTGGCCCCTCCTCCCGGTCGCTGCTTTGTGCGCATGCGCAACAACCCCTTTCTCCAGTTAACCTGGGGGTTCCATTTCCGGAGCCAGGGCAATCCCAGTATTAATGGTTGCTCCATCCCAGGGACCACAATAAAATGCAGAGTCTCATCTTGCTCTCCCATGATCATTTCTATAGGTTCCGTGACAAAACGTGCAGGGCAACCTCCAGCCACTGATCCATCTAGTTGGCAAAAGGAAATGGGCATCTTCAAAGGTTTTAACTTTAGGCCCATTTTCTTCACTACTTCCGTGTTTATTCTACACCTGGTGCACCCAGAAGCTAACATTTCCCCTTCGACCCTGAATTGGGTACCCTCAACTTCACCGGAATGGTCATAGGGCCCATGCTTGGACTTACCAGGAAGTCGTCTTCCGAGTCAGAATCCTCCTTCTCAGGGGTCACTGGGGCTTCTGATTCCTCTCCTGCGGGAGGGGCGACCTCTGCTGTCTCTTTCGACTTTAGTGCTGTTTCGTGAGGCTTCGCTGGGGACTTTTCAGGTTTCTTTCCTTCCTTTGGTGCCCCCTTTGGCTCCAACTTGACTCTGCAGTTCACAGCCCGGTGACCTTCTTTCCCGCATCGAAAGCAGGCCGAGGAGTTGGGTCTTGCCGCCACTCCTCCCTTCTGAGGTTTAGGAGCCACTTGAGGGCGCGAGGGGGAAAACTTGCTCCACCCATAACCTCCCCGCTGTTTACTTCGGATTAAATCAATTTCCACTTCTTCTGCCAGCAGGTACCACATCTGCAAGTCATTGGGGTCTCTTCTAGCAGTACATCTCTGGTACACATCTTCATTTAAACCATCTTTAAACAGTTCTATCAGGGCTTCTTGGGGCCAGCCTCGGAAATGGCCTTCTAACTGTCTAAATTCTTGAGTGTAATCAGCCACAGACCTCCGCCCCTGTTTTATGGTTTTCATCCTAATTCGGGCCTTGTGCTCCGCCAGTGGATCCTCAAACCTAGCCCGCAGTGCAGCCATAAATAGGTTATAATTCAGCAACTGAGGAGCATTATCATTATGCAAAGTCACCATCCACTCTGCCGCTATTCCCTCCAGAGCCCTGGTAACACACCTCACTTTGGCTGCTTCTGAGGGAAAATCCTCCCCATACTCCTCCATATGGCTCCAAACTTGAGCTAAGAAAAATCCCAAGGCTTTGGGATCCTCTCCATATTTTACTTCTAATGGAGGCAGCCTAGGAGCTCTACGCCTTCTAGGAATCACACCTCCCGCTGAAGGCCCCGGAGCTGCTGCTGGATCGGGTTGATTTATGGGAGAGGGAGCTGCTCTTCTTCTTCTGGCTGGGGCTACTTCCCCTCCCCCTTCATACTTTTGTGGAGCTTGAGGTTGTTCAAAGGCTTCATTCAGGAGTTTCCTGGCTTGATCCAGCAAGAGTTCCCTCTTTTCCTTCTCTTGCCAAGGCTCCTCTTTTCCATGCCGGCGGGTAGTTGTGACCCCAGGGGGGGTGTCCTTCTCCGGATCTTTCCAACCAACTCCCACCGACCATCTGGGCTTCACAGCTGGATCCTCTTCCAGACTGAGCTCTGCTAGCGATTGGGCTTCCTGCATCAGCAAAGAATCTTGGCCTTCAATGGCTCCCAGATCCTCCTGGTCACTATTTGAAGGTGACATGATGTCCAGGCCCCCTCAGAAGAAAATTGGGTATTCTCTCCGGGTAGGCAGGTGGATGAGATTCAGAATAATGTCAGGCGGAGCTCCATTCAAAATCCAGGAAAGAAATACTTAGACTCTTTAGTTTAGAGAAAAGATATCTTTTACTGAAAGTGAACTGGTAGCAACCAAAGAATTCTGAATCTGAGAATTTAGGCGCGCAATTCACATATAGAAAGTGATGGAAATGTTCCCACCCCCAATAGTTCAAATGACACTTCCAATTAGAAGTTGTGGATATGATCATGTGGGCATCTTCAAGTGATGATGAGGCTTCTGTCCGTTGACCTTGGCATATTTTGATAATGGGTTGCAGTTGCGCAGAGAGAAGAAAGCTAAGCGAGAAATAGAAACCTAATTCTATTTTATGCTCCCCCCTCCCATTTATACAACAGACGAATGTAACACCTCCAGCTCATTTCCCAACTATTCCTACCTCCCTTTCCCCCTCCCTCGTTACTTATGGCAGTCGAAAAGATGCAAAGCAATAGCATGAAGACTGACACTGCCTTTCTGTGGACGTGGAGCAGGGGGGGGTGGATGCGTCTACGACTGTGGTGGACTCGATGTCTCCTTTCTCCCACCGCACTAGGGAGTCCTCCATGCACTCCACCATGGTTACAACAGCTGACCGCGGGTTCTCCGCCGTGGCATGCTCCACAGAAACCTGCCTGGAGACAGGGACTGACTCTCGGCTGGAAGAGTACTGGGTCTATGCAGGCTGCCGGAGAGAGAGGGTTGTGAGAGGGGCTCCTGGTGCTCCTCGGTGGTGGATCTCACCCTCCAGGAAGCTGCACCTGGACATGATGTAGGTCTCTCTGTCCGTCAGCTTAACCGTGGCCTGGCCAGATTTCTTCAGGTGCAGCTTCTCGTACCAGGTGTGCATGTGCTTCCACCAGCCGAGGAGCACCTCCGAAGTGTAACCCATACTCTCCGCCCTCTCTCTCCAAGCAGCCTGCTTCCTTTTGGTGTCCCTGTATAGCCGGTGTCCCTTCTGCCACAGATAGTCATTCTCTCTCAGCCACTCCAGCACCTCATCCTCGTGCTCCTCCTCAATGAAGTATTGCCTCCTCTCCCGTCCCCACATATGCCTCTTCCTCCCTTTGGCAGGACCAGATGGGCCCTCATCAGAGGGGCTCCCAGGTGGTAGGGGCTGCTCCTCCACACCATCAGCAGCAGCAGCAGCAGCAGGATCATCATCATCATCATCATCATCATTACCAGCAGGATCATAATCATCATCATCATCAGCAGCAGCAGGATCATCATCATCAGCAGCAGCAGCAGCACCAGCAGCATCAGCAGCACCAGGAGCACGAGCAGGACAAGCAGGACGAACAAGACCAGGAGCATGAGCAGTACAAGCAGTACGAGCAAGTCCAGGAGCATGAGCAGGACGAGCAGGACGAGCAGGACCAGCAGGACCAGCAGGACCAGGAGCAGCTTCAGCAGAGTATGCAGTAGCAGAAGAACCACCACCAGGAGCAGCTTCAGCAGAAGCTCCAGCACCAGAAGAGCGAGCCCGAGCAGCAGAAGCCCCAGCAGAAGCAGAGTCAGGGACAGGGGGCGGGAGGGTGTCCCTATCCCTCTTGCCAGGGATGGCGGCAGGTTGCTGAGACTTTCGCTTCTTCTCCATGGTTGTGGGGTTGCTGACTGTCAGGGAGGCTGTCAGGCAGGCTGGCAGGCACCAAGGCTGGCAGGAAGGCAGGCACCAAGGCTGGCAGAAAGCCTGGCAGGAAGGCAGGAAGGCAGGCAGACAGGCAGGCACCAAGGCTGGCAGGCAGACTGGCTGGCAGGGAGGCTGGAAGGCAGGTTGTCAGCAAGGCTGGCAGGCAGGAAGAGAGCAAGGCTGGCAGGGAGGCTGGCCAGGGGGCTTGGAGGCAGGCTAGCAGGAAGGCTGGCAGCAAGGCTTGCAGGCAGGCATGCAGGCAGGGCAGCCAAGGACTCGATGTATCCTGCAGCAGGTCTTTCCTCCGAATGCTGGCCACGTGCGAGCTGCTTCCCTTTATATCCATGTAACTTACGCAATGCATCCCCCCCGCATGCGCAATTAACGCCAGGCATCCCTTAGGCTTCCGCTACGCATCTGCTAGGCTTCTGCTCTGCATCCGCTTCATCTGCTGTGCATCCGCTTCATCTGCTCGGCATCCACTCTGCATCCGCTCTTTCCATTCCGCGTCTGCTTTGCTGAGGCCCCCCGGAAGCCCAGCGGATGTGCCATCCGCTCTCATCCACTTCCATCCGCTGGGCTTCCATTCCGCATCCACTTTCCATCCGCCCTGCATCCTCCCCCCATCCGTTTTATCCGCTCCAGTTATGCAAATTTTTGCCACTTTTGAGAGCGGATAACAATGGATGGAAAATTTTGCTCGTCCGTTGTGTCCGTTTTGCATCCGTTGGGCAGTGTGACAGGGCCTTAAAGTACATAAATCATGGGCCGAAGCATATATTTTGTCAATCCCCTAAAATATATATATTAATCACAAACAAATTAAAAATTATAGGCCATTCTTGTTATTCAGACAGATTATAAAATCTTTGCTACAATAATGTCTGAAAGATTGAAAATAGTAATGAATGAAATTATACATTCAGATTAGAATGGTTTTCTACCTTCCAGACAAATAAAAATATATTTACAAGAATATTACAGTATACAAGAATAGTTGTTAAATGTACTCAAATACTATGAGGTCCACCCAGAAAAGCAGATGACCCGGTGTTCTTTATTGAAGAACCAATGGAGATAGGGGATAATTTGTTCCAAGTATTGGAGAAATATGGGGCAGTAGCAGGAATAAAACTAGCAAAGAAAAAACAAAAATATTAGCCAAAAAATTGATAGAAAAACAGAAAAAAGAGTTAGATGGGAAGATGGGATTGCAAATTGTAAAAAAAAAAAACCTTGGGAATCTAGCTAACAGGGAGATGTTCCTCTATAAAGGAGGACAATTATAAGAAATTAAGACAACAGAGTAAAATGATTTAACAAATTAGGAAAAATTACAATTATCTCTATTAGGATGGATAGCAATGATAAAAATGAACATATTACCAAAACTATTATATTGTTAGCAGAAAATTCCTATCATATTAGACAAGGATTTTTTTCAGAAACTGAATAAGGTAGCCATATATAGTTCTACAGCTGATGGATAAATGTGGTGCAAGTTTGAAAAATCTTTTCACTTTTTCCTCTATTAAATCATAGCATCCCTATAGCACTGATTATCAAAAAGGATGCAGAAGGGAAGTTCTTGGTTGCTATCACCATATTTATAGGAAGTTATATTTTTATGATGGAGCAAAGATTTTAAAATAGTGTTGTTGTTTTTTTTGTGAGGAAATTAGCTGAGGAGTTAAGGCTTTTTCAAAATCAGCAACCCTTGCTGTGCAGCTGTAAGAATCACAACAGAGAAGTCCTTTCAATTACGCTTTCAGTTACATGCATCATGTCAGGAATTGACAAGTCATTTTTCAGAGCTTTGTATTCCCTCAGTCCATGGATCAACTCTTTCTTCTAAAAAAGAAAGGACTATAAAAGTGGTGGCCCAAGATTCCAGCTTCCCTGACAACAAAATAGCATAGTAAAACAGATACCCAGCCTAGGCTGGAATTAAATGTGGGGGTTACAAAGCTTCAGATATGGTTGTTGTGAGCTATTTGCAATAGTGGTGGGATTCAAATTTTTTTACTACTGGTTCTGTGGCTTGGTGGGCGTTGCAGGGTAAAGAAACTGTAAAATCTCCAATCAGAAGTAGTATTTGCCAGTTCTCTGAACTACTCAAATTTTCCAGAACTGGTCAGAACCTGTTGAATATCACCACTGGTATGCTATCCCTGACTGTCATCTCAACTATCTTCTCCACAAGCCTTGGATCATCTTCTGTGTTTCTGGGGAGTTGAGAGAACACCTTGTACCAGGTTTAATCTGTTTCACCAATGTGCTGCCTAAAAGATGAAAGTTTCATTGTGAGGATATGTCTTGAGCAAACAATAAGTGGATATCTTTGTGCCATGGTGATGTGAATAAGCTCTAAATGAGGAGGAGAAAAAAAAAGGTATCTATACATAATAACCTGAATCCCTCCTATATTTATAAGTGGAGAAGGATGCTTGGAGATTGAACATGGGCTAAATCAATGTGAAAATCCAGGGAAAATCTGGGCTGAAGTTTAGATATAAACCCACATTTTTTTTCTACAAAGGATTAGAGACAAGATATCATGTAAGCATCATAAGCTGTGATGACACAGGAATTACAATGCAGCATTACAGGCTACTTCTGCTGACTGCCAGCTGCCAGCAGTTTGGTAGTTTGAGTCTCACCAGCTCAAGGTTGACTCAGCCTTCCATCCTTCCAAAGTTAATAAAATGAGGACTTAGATTGTTGGGGACAATGTTCTGAACTTTGTAAACTGCTCAGAGAGGGCTATAAAGTGCTGTGAAGCTGTATATAAATCTAAGTTCTATAGCTATCATTATGTAAACAGTTCTCTGGGATGAGTACAGAGAATGGTTTCATAAACTAAAATCTCTTCTAAGTGGTCAGCACAATATATTTATACTCTGGTATAAATAATACTCTGGTATATAAATAAATACTCTGGTATAAATATGGCCCTATTTTATAAGAGCTTTAACACTGCATTCTAAAGAGAGCAATAGATAGCTTGAGAGTAATAGCTTAATGACTACTAGATGTATAAAATAAATAAGGAAATGATCAGCCAGTGATTTCTAATATGTTGGCAAATTTAGCAAACACATTCCTTTCTAGCTACAGGTGAAAAAGTCTTTAACTGGTGCAATTTCCTGATAAAAGCTGCATATTTCACACCATAGGTTCTTCACTAAATATTTGGCAACATTATCAATAAGTAAATGTGAAGTATTAAATTAAAACAACTATAGGGAAAAAGCACATTGTATCTGTTTGGGATATCTGCTTCTTAATACGCCTAAATCAATATTCAACCACAGGAATTTTTGGAGAAGTTACATTGTTCTTTTAGAACATAAACTGTTCTATTATATGTTTTGCAGTCAGAATGGTTAGAATGGAGAATGGGACATTGTACTCTCCCCATGTTTTTGAATGTAGATATCAGCATTTCCTGCCGAATAGTAAAATACTTGCCAGCACAAGCTGAGAGAGACAGAAATATCATTAGCACTGTTTGTTTATCTTTTTGGCTTTTTAATCTTCAAGGTTACTAAGAATCAAAGCTGCTGAAGCTAGAAGAAAGACAAAAGGCAAAGTACAAGGGGGAAATGTATTGATTTTCCTGCTCTGCCTTTTCCACATTGATTTTAAAGTTTTAGAGCTTACCATACTTCATGGCAAATAACAGGTGCAGCAGGCAGGTGGAATTACAGGGAAGAAATCATCACTCTAAGAGTAAATCACCATTGGGGGGTTTGTTGACAGTCAGATGGATGTATTGCCATCTTTCTTTCCAAAATATTACATAAAAATAACACATATAAGTGAATTTTCATTTTATGAAAGCACTAGCTCAGTGTATAATATGTAAATATTTTTAAAGACATCTAAGATGATTTCTTATAAAAGTGACCAAAGTCTCATCTCATTCAGAAAGTGTGTCTTTCCTTCCTTCCTTCCTTCCTTCCTTCCTTCCTTCCTTCCTTCCTTCCTCCCCTCCCTCTCTCACCTCCCCTCCCCTCTCCTCCCCTTCCTCCCTTCACCCTTGTAGTGACCACAACCGTACTCAAAAAAGAAAACTATATATTGGCCATTCATAAATGGGTTAAGAAAAATAGTCCAAACCTTAAGTATTGTTCTCTTAAGCATTTCAGAAGATCACAATACTATCTAAGAATATCTAGTGTTGCTTCACTATTACCATCTATAGTACTACTGTGAACCATGTTGCCATGGGTGGGATTCAAATTTCTTAACAACCAATTATGTGGGCATGGACAAATTTGTGGGTGTGGCTTGGTTGTCATGTGACTGGGTGGGTGTGGCTTGTATGTAAATATTGTAAATATTTATGTATATATAAAAGGTACCAGAAGAAAACACACACCAACCACTACCTCAACGCCCAATCCCACCACCATCCAGCACAGATAAACTCCATGGCCAAAACATTAATTGCCAGAACCAAATGCCTGGAAGACAAGACACACATATAGACTGAACTATGCACCCTGACTAAAGTACTGACAGCCAACGGCCTACACAAAAGGAAAATCACAGGATTGATCCACAAAAACACACTGACACACAATGGAGACCTAAAAGATTATGGAACAGCTGTCCTGCCCTACATAAGAGGTACTACAAACAGATGAGTAAAGCCCATGTCACACTGCCTAACGGATGCAAAAAGGACACAGCGGATGAGCAAAATGTTCCATCCGTTGTTATCTGCTCTCAAAAGGGGCAAAAATTTGCATAACTGGAGTGGATAACACGGACGCATGGAGGATGCAGGGCGGATGCAAAGTGGATGGGGAACGGAAGCCTAGCGGATGGAAGTGGATGGGAGTGGATGGCACATCCGCAGGGCTTCCAGGGGGTCTCAACAAAGTGGACGCGGAACGGAAAGAGCGGATGCAGAGCGTACGCCGAGCGGATGAAGTGGATGCACAGCGGATGAACAGCGGATGCACAGTGGAAGCCTAGTGGATGCCCGGCGTTAATTGCGTATGCAGAGAGGATGCATTGCATCAGCCCCGCAGATATAACGGAAGCAGCTCGGAAGCAGGTCGCCATTCAGAGGAAAGACCTGCTGCCGGACGGATTGGCTGCCTTGCCTGCCCTGCCTGCATGTCTGCCTGCAAGCCTTGGTGCCAGCCTTGCTGCCAGCCTTGCTGCCAGCCTTGGTGCCTGCCTGCCTGCAAGCCTTGGTGCCTGCCTCCCTACCAGCCTTCCTGCCAGCCTTAGTTCCTGCCAGCCTCCCTGCCAGCCAGAAACCCCACAACCATGCGGAAGCATAGCAAGCCTCAGCCGTCTGCTGCCAGCCCTTGCAAGAGGGACAGGGCTACCATCCTGCCCCCTGGCGCTCACTCTGGTTCTCCTGGGGCTTCTGCAGCACGGGCTCGCTCTTCTGGGGATGGCGCTTCTGCTGCTTCTGCTTCTGGAGGAGCTGATGACAAGCACTCCAGCACCAGCCACCTCCACAGCACCTGCACCCTTCACCCCTGAGACTGAGCGACCAAGAGGAGTGCCAGAGACTCATTTTTGTCTTCTAGCTTGTTGTTAATAAAGTCTATTTATGATTCACACACTTGTTTCATTTCTTTTTTTAATAAAGTCTTGGTGGAAACTTTTAGAAATGGTTTAAGCCTTTGCATGCTTGTGGGATGGGTAAGGATAGCTTTGGGATGGGTTAGGATACCTGTGGGATGGGTAATAGCTGTGGGATGGGTTAGGATAGCAGTGGGATAGATAAACCTCCAGTGCAAGCATAGTGGGACTGTATGGTCCACCCTCCCAGGTGCCACACCTCTGGCCCTTTATTATCAATAATAATGTAATAATTATCCACACATGTCAACATAAACTCTACTCTTTATTAAACGCCCTGTTCATTGTAGGGCCACCCAACATACATGCCCCAATCTCATCAGTGTGATGAGACAGGCTGAAGGAAGCATCCATTAAGCATCTACCATCCTGTCTTGCCACTCCATTGCTCCAGCTGGGGAGTTGCACCAGTGTTTCAGGAGGTTGCGCTGCTTCTTCGCCTCACGTGAGGCTCTGTTGGGGCCTTGCACATCCTCAGTGTCGATCAGGTTATGCCCTTGCCTCCATTCCCCAGGCTTCATGTCCCCATTGCCTTGTAGATGGTCGACAAGCCTGTTCTGCAAGACTGGGTAGCGGGTGCGCATGAGATTGTGCAGGATGCAGCGAGCTTCCACAATCCTCCTCATGGTCTCTGGGCTATTCTGCATGTTGGTGAGAAGTACCTGGAACCTGTTGGCCAGGATGCCAAAGGCGTTCTCCATCACCCGCCTTGCCCTGAACAGCCTGTAGTTGAAGATCCTCTCTTCACGGGTGAGGTATTTGGAGGTGTAGGGCTTCATGAGGTAGGTTCTGAGGGAGAAGGCGTCATCCCCCATGATGAAGTAGGGCATGTCTTGCTTGTTGTTGGGCAGCGGGTCTGGATCTGGGAAGCCCACCATGAGGTTGCCTTCCAGCGCCTCCTTGAGGTGACTGGTGTTGTATACCTGGGCATCTGAAGATGAGCCGTTGCCTGAAGCATCGATGTCATAAACTTGTAGTCAGCATTGACCATGGTGAAGAGGATGATGCTGAAGAAGCCCTTGGAGTTGTGATAAGTGGACCCCAACTTGGCTGGAGCTTTGCAGGCCACGTGCTTGCCATCGATGGCTCCAACGGTGTGTGGGAAGTTCCACTTCTGATACAACTGCTCTGCAACTTTCTTCAATCCTTCTTCAATGGAGGGGCACTGGAGGAGCTCCTCCTTGTATTCTTCAATGATGGCCTGCACCACTTCTCTGACCACAATGCTGATGGTGTTGTGTGGCACCCTCCAGCCATACTGCATGCTCCTGTAGGTGGTCCCTGAGTCCAGGTGGCGCAGAGTGAGTGCCACCTTGAGCCCAGGTTCCAGGCTGGGCCGGAAGTTGGTGTTTGTCTTGGTCAACCTGGGTGTCAGCCACTGCACAAGTTCATCAAACATGGCTGAAGGCATCCTCATGAAGTTCTGGAATGTACGAGTGTCTTTGTTCCTGAGCTCCACCATCAGCTTGTTGTACAGTCCGTCCTCTGCTCTTCTGGTGAACCATCTTTGGACCCAGACTTTTTTTGGGTGCCTCTTTTTCTTCCCATAATAGAGTTCACAGAGCCTGTAGATGGTTTCGCACTGTTGCAGAAGGATGGTGGCTGATGAAAGGACTTTGTCACAAACCACGGTGGACATGACTGGATGCTATGGAAGAGGAAGAGTCAGATGAAGGCTGCAGAGGTCTGCACAGCTTGGCTGCTGTTCTGAAAGTGAGATGCAGGCGAGTTGCTCCCCCTTTTTATAGGCAGTATAGGTGTCCCTTTGCATCCTCTAGGCATCCTCTAGGCATCCTCTAGGCATCCTCTAGGCATCCTCTAGGCATCCTCTAGGCATCCTCTAGACATCCTTAATATCCACGATAGGTCCCCTCTGCGAACATTTTTTTCGTTTTACACGCTTTGTTTCCATGCTGCATCCATTCTGCATCCATTCTGCATCTGTTCCGCATCTGTTCCGCTTCCTCCCTGTGTCCGGGTGGATGTGAGTTGTGCGGATGCACAGTGGACGCCAAGCGGATATAGCGGATGCGTAATGGATATGTAACGGATGCGTAGCAGATGCGTAGCAGATGCAGAACAGATGAACTGGATACATTTTCCGCGCAAAATTTTGGGCAGCCCAAAACTTTCGGAGCGGATGAACCGTCAATAAACGGATGCTGGACGGATAGCAAGGAAGCAAAATGGAGGCAGTGAGTACATCGCGTTTTCGAACAGATGGCAAGGTTCTTTGTCCATTTTACATCCTCTTTGCATCCGTTGGTGCAGTGTGACATGGGCTTAAGATACTACACAGGCATCACATCAAGACTGCCTTCAGAACAGACAGAAAAATAACAGCTATCCTAAGAAACCCCAAAGAGAAGATTGACCTGGAAAACCAAGGCATATATGAAGTCCCCTGCGCATCATGCCCTGCTACATACATTGGATAGACCAATAGAAGAATAAGTACCCGCCTGGATGAACACAAAAATGCGGTAAAAAATCTGGAACATACTTCCTCACTAGTCCAACACATGAAAGCCACAGGTCATAACATCAACTTCAATGGCTTCAAAACCCTAGCTGCTATAGAAAACCCCAGCTACAGAATTATCAGAGAAGCCATAGAGATTGGAAAAAGACCTGAAAGCATGAATAGAAGAGATGATCCTACCAGACTGTCAATTATTCCAATTATCTGGAAGCCTGCACTCACAAACAAAAAAATCTCCACACCACTAGCCAAGCAAACACTTGGGCACAAACAGACCCCACCTGATACTTCCAGCTCAAACACACCCCAACCAGGTACCCAGATGAAACCTAGCTTCCTAATAAATGATAGCTGTCCTTTTACCAGAAGCCAAGCTGCACTAAAAGCCCCCAAAACAGGAAACACAATGTTGCCAGCCAATCAAGACAAAAAAAATTGCTACAAAACAGATAGAAGATATTAGAAACACCAATCAAGCAGAACACAGCAAACTCCAAGACCAATAAACACAGACCAAGACTCCGAACCAATCAGGTTGAAGAGAAAACCATTCTAACACAGCAGTAGGCTAGCACCAAATTTAAAACAGAAATGGCTGTGAAAACCTGACTCACAGACGAACACAATAAGAAGCCTGATGATGGCAGATGAGATTCTGCTGAAACGTCACTACAACTTTAAAAGCACAACTATAATGACCTGGGAAAATACCTGAACAAAGCTGAATAACATACATACATACATACATACATACATACAGACAGACAGACAGACAGACAGACAGATAGACATATTTTTTTGCTTTCTTAAGTTTTTGCGGGTATCTATATGTATGGTATTCAGACAAATACAATACAGAACCCTGATGATGGCAGATGAGATTCTGCCGAAATGTCGCTACAACTTTAAAAGCACAACTATAATGACGTGGGAAAATACCTGAACAAGGCTGAATGCCATACATACATACATACATACATACATACATACATTTATCAACTTTTACCCAAAATAAGGCAAAGCAGATTGAGTTGCTTGCAGAATCATGGATTCACTTACAGATCTATCTTTCTGCAATCTGCTGCCTGAGTCTGCACTAAAAAATAGAAGCATCAGTCCTAAGGAAGGTTTGGCTCTGCTCTCAGGCCACTTCTCCCCCCACTTCCCTGAATACCACCCCTGACTGGGCCTCAGGGAAGCTTCCTGGGCAAAGGCAAAGCAGTAAAACAGTGATTTAGATTAGCTACAAAGCAGAAATCTGGTGGGGGAGGGGCCAGTCAGTGGCATGATTTGCCAGTTCTCCAAACTGCACATAATTATAACAACCGGTTCTATAGAACTGGACTGAACTGGTAGAATCCCACCCCTGCATTTTGTCCTTTCCTTACAAGGCACATTAAAAGCTTTGTGCTACAAATGACCTGGCATTTGCTTTGCCACAGAGACTATTATCCCACCATTTCTTCTGTTTATTTCTTTGGATTTCTTCATTAGTATGAAGGTTTCAACTTGCCTTGTATTTTCTGGAGGGAAAAATATAAAGTGTTTACCAGTCACCCAGTCTGTTTCCTTAGCTGTAAATATTTGAATCCTGGTAACTGTAGTCCATGCAATAATATTATGAAAATGGTTTATCACTACTTCTTTGAGGGTATGTATTACTTATTCTGTTTTTCCTATTTAAGATGTAGACATGGTATTCTTTTACAGGTCTCCCATTCAAGTATGGTCAGCCAAAGACAGATACAGTATATAGAAATAGCACTTAGCCTTACATACCACTTCATTGCACTTTACAGCCCCCTCTAAGCAGTTTACAAAATCAGCATATTGCCCCCAACAACATGCTGTCCTCATTTTACTGGGTCTCCAACAATCTGTCTCCAACAATATTGACACTGGAAGAATGGAAGGTTGAATAAACCTTGAGCCACTCAGAATCAAACTCCTGGCAGTGAGCAGTGAGTTAGTCTGCAATACTGTATTCTAATCACTACACCATCACATCTCCTGCAATTTCATTATATTTTCTAATATTTGATATCAGTGATGTTTTCATTGTGATTTTCCAGCTTTGGAGTCAATTATTGTGGTGATCAAGCAATGAATGTAATAGTTGTCCTAACAATCAGTGTGCCAGCATGACCATCTATATATTAATAAAGAATATTTGTAGCTCACGATTGACACGATTGACATGAGGGGTTCTTGGTGCTCTCTGAGCTTGCTTTTTTTCTTGCCAATGTTTCGTTACCCATTTTCCTGCATACATTTCATTGCAATGATGATGATGACAATGGTGAAGATGATGTATACCCAATTTGCTTGTTTTCTTGCAGACATTTCATTACCCAAACTAGGCAACATCATCAGTGCAAGCAATGAAATATCTGCAAGAAAACAAGCAAGCTCAGAGAGCACAGGGTCATTGTTAATTTATTTCACAGATAATCAGAGTTGGAAGGGACCTTATAGGTCATCTAGTCCAACCTCCTGTCCAAGCGGGAGATCCTACACCATTTCTGACAAATGACAGTCAAAAATGTTGTAGTTTCAGGTTTACTAATATTTATTACTCATGACCAGGATTTAGTCTTTCTGTATAGTCAAATTTTAGACTGTGCCAAAATGAATCTTAGAAAATATTTTTATCTCATTTAAACTAAAACCTGAGAGACCAGAATGCTGATTAAAAATGGCAACTGCTATGCCCAACAGCAACTTTAGTTACCACCTGCATTGCTCCCTTACCTTTTGAAAAATTCTTTTAGTTAAAAATATATAAGTAAGAAGCTGGTCCCAGATATATTCTTAGAAATAAAAATGGTGCGTGGCTTCAAGCCAGTGTTTTGTTTGGGAGAATGAATAACTATCCAGAAAAAAGTAATTCAAGATGGCATAGATCTGTGTGTCTTAAAGTGTGGTCCTAGCATCACTGGAGGGGGGGTCACCCCAAGTCTTTCTGCAAAATCATAAATGTTTGCCAGCCTATGTTGAAAAATAATACAGTATTAAAATCCCATCTAATAATCATGGGAACCATTACTGGCGGCAAATGTGTCAATTTAAATTTTTATAGGGTCAATGTTGATTAATATAATCCATAGAAATCCTCCATAATTTTTAAAAGTGAGAAGGAATCTGAGAGTAAAAATAGATTAAGAAGAAACCTTGCCATAGAACATCCCAGGGCTTCAAGTATATGTCTTTTTTTTTTAAGGCGACATAATTCCCAAAGATGTCTTCACAGCGTGTTTTCAGAACACCAAATATAGTTATTAGTCTCTAAATTCTGCCTCACTTGGTTGTAGAAAATCACCTGAGTGTAGATTATTTTCTTTGGAAGTCAAACTTTTTTGTGTTCTTTTTTTTTTTATATTGAACTAGTAATTATAACACTTTATGCATTGCTTTTTCTCCTTTCCCCTCAGTTCTTTTGAAGAATGATTGCCTCTATGCAGCTGGGTATTTTAAGCCACTTTTTTTGGTTGAATTATTTGAATGTTATAGCCATGTAATGAATGTATCCTTGTGTAAATCCTGGCCAAGCTCAGCAGAAACCTATTTTATTGCTGATGATGATCATGATGTAAGTATTCCCTAAATGTAGAGAGTGAAAAAGACTAATGTCTTGCTCTTCAAAGCTGATCTTAGCTCAAATGCATTTAGGAAGCAACTTTTCATCTTCCTCTTCAAAGCTGATCAAACTAGGACATTTAAAAGCTTTGCTGTTGGTGTAGTTATTACAACTGTTTTGAGTCCTGGTGGGGACCAGTTTGACCCTGCAGAAACAATATTAGTTTCGGGTCTATTGTGCGTTTAGAGCTTTGGATGCCTGAAACGACTTATCTAGAGGGTTCTGTTTATGAGGAAGAAATTGCTATGATCAATCATGGTATAGTATGGAATCAAAGAAAATGCTGAATCAAGAATTATTTTCTATCACACCTGTTTATTAACTTACCTACCCTCTCACACAGCCCACATGGGTGAATAAGCTGTTATAAATTTTCTAAAGGAGCCATTAATAGATATTTCTTTTTGTTATCTGATTTGAAAGTACACTTTCAGGAAGTTTTCTGATCCATGCTATTCATGTCACAATATACAAATGAAAAGTTGTTTCCATGGCTCTATATCATACCCTCTTATTAAGAAAAAATACTCCCTAAATATTTGGCATTCATTCAAATATGTAAATTGTAAACACTGTATTTTAATTGTGCAATGGTAGGGAGGAAAAACTTGCATGTTCTCCATTTGGCCTCACCAAGTGGTGGATTTCAAAAAAATTTACTAACAGTTCTGTGGACATGGCTTGGTGGGCATGGTGTGGCTTGGTGGGCGTGGCTTGGTAGGCATGGCAGGTGAACGATACTGTAAAATTTCCATTCCCACTCCACTGCAGGGCGAGGAGAAAATTTCCATTACCTCCCCATTCCTGGCGGATGGTTACTGCAAAATCCCATTCCCTCCCCACCCCACTAACCAGCTTTTCAGCTCCATTCTCCTAGTGCAGGGCAACAGAAGAAGACCCAGCTTATTAACTGGGATTCGGGAGGTAGAGAATAGATGGGGTGGGGCCAGTCAAAGGTGGTATTTACCGGTTCTCCAAACAACTCAAAATTCTACTATTGGTTCTCTAGAACTGGGTCAGAACCTGCTGAATACCACCTCTGGCCTCACTGTAGAAGAAGTTCAACTCTTCATTTAGAACATAACTGTTTTATTATATGTTTTTCAATTTGTATGATCAGATTGGAATATGGGACATGATACTCTCTCATTGTTGCTTTATTTTACTAGTCACCTTAAAAACTCCCCACAGAAGAAAGGTTTATAGGCACAAATTAAATCAATAAAATGATAGATATTTCAGTGATCTATTGACTTTCTAACCATTTGGAGACAAAATTATTTAATTTTTTGAGCTAGATGTATGTATGTATGTATTTGTGTATTTATTTATATTGCATTTATAAAGTATTTCAGTCTTGCTGTTATATAAATATGTTCCACTAAATGGATTATTGTTATTTACATAAATGTGAAATCACAGCTGTCAGTTCTTTAGCTGGTGTTGGCCTTCAGGTGCATTAAATTATTATTGTTTTTATTATTGTTGTTGTTCTTGTTCTTGTTGTTCTTGTTACTGCTGCTATTATTGCTATTATAGATTTGTATGACACCATCCACCTATCATTTATCTATAGGCACTGTAGATAACCAATACATTACTCCTGCCTCCCTTTCCCCCCATAGCAAACATCCTGTGAGGTGGATTGGGATAAGAGAGTCTGGTCCAATGTCATCCAACCAGCTTTCATGCCTATTTGCATGTCTTAAGATTAAAAAAAAAAAAAAAGCCTGCAGAGATGTCCTTACTTGATCCAAGGCAAAAACAAAATGAGTAGTAAACTGGATAGATATCAGTGCAGGATATTGTAAATGCTATAATAAAAGCCACACAAACTCGATTATTATTACTTCTTAAATTATCACTTGCAGTAATAAGAAATAACATTACAATAAAAACAACAGATCATGAAGAGAGTAAAATACTCAAGCTTTGGGGTACTATGTGGACATAAAAAGAGGATAATAATCCAATGATATGCTACATACACTCAGAGAGTTAATCAATGTAAAACAAGCAGATCAAATGACTTTGGACTGAAATGATGGTTGGAAACTTGTGGAATTATTATTTTTTCTAAAGAAAGAATTGGGATGAAACATTTTCCAAAAGAATATCCCACAGTGAAAAAGTAGTTGCAGACATTTTATGATATTTGCAATATTGATAGTTTATTTTGAACAAACAAAAATACTGCTGTGTCTCCAAAAGCAAGCCTTCTTCTCAGAAAGGGAAACATGAAAATAGTGAGTAAATATTTTGCATTGTGTTTTTCCTCTTCCTCCTGCCTATATTTTATTGGGCTGAAGTATGAAAATTGCACTTTAATGACATCACATTTTCAGCTGTGAAATATGCAACTTTGGTTACACACTCAAACTGAAGAAATAAATTAATACATTTAAGTCCATGTCACACTGACCAATGGATGCAAAAAGGACACAACGGACGAGCAAAATGTTCCATCCATTGTTATCCGCTCTCAAAAGGGGCAAAAATTTGCATAACTGGAGCGGATAACACGGACGCGGGGAGGATGCATGGCGGATGGAAAGCGGATGCGAAACGGAAGCCCAGTGGATGGAAGCGGATGAAAGCGGATGGCTCATCCACTAGGCTTCCAGGGGGCCTCAGCAAAGTGGATGCGGAACGGATACAGCAGATGCAGAGCGGACACCGAACGGATGAAGCGGATGCACAGCGGAAGCCTAGCGGATGCAGAGCGGAAGCCTAGCGGATGCCTGGCGTTAATTGCGCATGCCGGGGGAATGCATTGCATCAGCCCCATGGATATAACAGAAGCAGCTCGGAAGCAGGTCGCCATTCAGAGGAAAGACCTGCTGCCGGATGGATTGGCTGCCTTGCCTGCCCTGCCTGCATGTCTGCCTGCAAGCCTTGCTGCCAGCCTTGCTGCCAGCCTGCCTACAAGACTTGCTGCCAGCCGGTCTGCCTGCCAGCCTTGCTGCCTGCCTTCCTGCCAGCCTTGGTTCATGTCTGCTTGCAAGCCTTGGTGCATGCCTGCCTGCCAGCCTTGGTGCCTGCCTTGGTGCCAGCCTTCCTGCCAGCCTTGGTGCCTGCCTGCCAGCCTGCCTGCCTCCCTGCCAGCCAGCCTGCATGCCACCCTTGGTGCCTGCCTGCCTGCCAGCCTTCCTGCCAGCCTTGGTGCAAGCCTCCCTGCGAGCCTTGCTGCCAGCCTTGGTTCCTGCTAGCCTCCCTGCCAGCCAGCAACCCCACAACCATGCGGAAGCACAGCAAGCCTCAGCCATCTGCTGCCAGCCCTTGCAAGAGGGACAGGGCTACCATCCCGCCCCCTGGCCCTCACTCTGGTTCTGCTGGGGCTTCTGCAGCATGGGCTTGCTCTTCTGGGGCTGGCGCTTCTGCTGCTCCTGCTTCTGGAGGAGCTGATGAAAAGCACTCCAGCACCAGCCACCTCCACAGTACCTGGACCCTTCACCCCTGAGACTGAGCGACCAAGAGGAGTGCCAGAGACTCATTTTTGTTTTATAGCTTGTTGTTAATAAAGTCTATTTATGATTCACACACTTGCTTCATTTTTTTTTTTTAATAAAGTCTTGGTGGAAATTTTTAGAAATGGTTTAAGCCTTTGCATGCTTGTGGGATGGGTAAGGATAGCTTTGGGATGGGTTAGGATACCTGTGGGATGGGTAATAGCTGTGGGATGGGTTAGGATAGCAGTGGGATAGATAAACCTCCAGTGCAAGCATAGTGGGACTGTATGGTCCACCCTCCCAGGTGCCACACCTCTGGCCCTTTATTATCAATAATAATGTAATAATTATCCACACATGTCAACATAAACTCAACTCTTTATTAAACGCCCTGTTCATTGTAGGGCCACTCAACATACATGGCCCAATCTCATCCATGTGATGAGACAGGCTGAAGGAAGAATCCATTAAGAATCTACCATCCTGTCTTGCCACTCCACTGCTCCAGATGGAGAGATGCACCAGTGTCTCAGGAGGTTGCGCTGCTTCTTCGCTTCATGTGAGGATCTGTTGGGGTCTTGCACATCCTCAGTGTCGATCAGGTTTCGCCCTTGCCTCCATTCCCCAGGCTCCATGCCCCCATTGCCTTGTTGGAGGTCCACAAGCCTGTTCTGCAAGACTGGGTAGCAGGTGCGCATGAGATTGTGCAGGATGCAGCAAGCTTCCATGATCCTCCTCATGGTCTCTGGGCAATGCTGCATGGTGGCAAGAAGTACCTGGAACCTGTTGGCCAGAATGCCAAAGGCGTTCTCCACCAACCACCTTGCCCTGGACAGCCTGTTCTTGAAGATCTTCTCCTCACAGGTGAGGAGTCTGGAAGTGTAGGGCTTCATGAGGTAGGTTGTGAGGGAGAAGGCATCACCCCCCCCAATGAAGTAGGGCACATCTTGTGTGTCGTTGGGCAGGGGTTCTGGATCTGGGAAGCCCATGATGAGGTTGCATTCCCGCTCCTCCTTGAGGTGACTGGCGTTGTATACCTGGGCATCTGAAGATAAGCCATTACCTGAAGCATCGATGTACATGAACTTGAAGTCAGCATCGACCATGGCAAAGAGGATGATCCTGAAGAAGCCCCTGGAGTTGAAATAAGTGGACCCCGACTCGGCTGGAGCTTTGCAGGCCACGTGCTTCCCATCAATGGCTCCAACGGTATGTGGGAAGTTCCACTTCTGATACCACTGCTCTGCAACTTTCTTCCATCCTTCTTCAGTGGAGGGGTACTGGAGGAGCTCCTCCAGGTATTCTTCGATGATGGCCTGCACCACTTCTCTGACCACAATGCTGATGGTGTTGGATGGCACCCTCCAGCCGTACTGCATGCTCCTGTAGGTGGTCCCTGAGGCCAGGTGGCACAGAGTGAGTGCCACCTTGAGCCCAGGTTCCAGGCTGGGCCGGAAGCTGGTGTTTGCCTTGGTCAAACTGGGTATCAGTCACTACACAACTTCGTCAAACATGCTGGAGACATCCTCATGAAGTTCTGGAACGCCCGAGTGTCTTCGTTCCTGAGCTCCACCATCAGCTTGTTGTACAGTCCGTCCTCTGCTCTTCTGGCGAACCATTTCTGGACCCAGACTCTTTTTGGCTGCCTCTTTTTCTTTTCGCAGTAGAGTACACAGAGCCTGCAGATGGCTTCGCACTGTTGCAGAATGATGGTGGCTGCCGAAAGGACTTTGTTACAATCCACAGCGGACATAACTGGATGCTGTGGAAGAGGAAGACCCAGATGAAGGCAGCAGAGGTCTGCACCACTGGGCTGCTGTTCTGAAAGTGAGATGCAGATGAGTTGCTCCCCCTTTTTATAGGAAATATAGGTTTTCTGCTAGACATCCTCTAGGCATTCTCTGGGCATCCTCTAGACATCCTTAATATCCGAGATAGGTCCCCTCTGCAAACGTTTTTTCCATTTTAAACGCTTTGTTTCCATGCTGCATCCGCTAGGCATCCGTTCTGCATCCGTTCTGCGTCCGTTCCACTTTCTCCCTGCGTCCGGATGGATGGAGTTGTGCAGATGCGTAGCGGATGCCTAGCGGATATAGCGGATGCGTAACGAATGTGTAGCGGATGCCTAGCGGATGCGTAGCGGATGCAGAACAGACGAAGTGGATACATTTTCTGCGCAAAAGTTTTGGGCAGCTCAAAACTTTCGGAGCAGATGAAACGTCAATAAACGGATGCTGGACGGATAGAGAGGAAGCAAAATGGAGGCAGTGAGTACATCGCGTTTTCCAATGGATGGCAAGCTTTTTTGTCCGTTTTACATCCTCTTTGCATCCGTTGGTTCAGTGTGACATGGGCTTTAATTTTATATTCCAGAAGGGAAGAAATTCCTGTACTAAAAATTAATAAAGTTAAGGTGAAAGACAGGATTTCCTTGAGGAAGATTATTGTTTAATGAGACAAAAATAAGATGAAGGGCAAAATCTGAATGGCTCTGAATTGTTTGCTGTGATGTTTCAGCACAGTACTTTAACTCTGACCTACTTGTCCATCTGTTCTTTCTATGTGGCAACTTAAATTGGAAATGGTAGCCCTTTTTCTGCTTTAGCAGGTGACAATCTGAGGTAGTTTTCAATCAACACTGTTTCTCAGTTACCTTGTGCTGCTCCAGTCCAGAATGTTAGCAAGGATACCTCTTACTTAGCTGCTGGGTTGACTGGCTGCTTTCCTGCCAGAAAATGGTTAAGAAATTAGAGGAACATCCTTTGTTCTAACATCTACTCTCTTTGCTTAATGCTGGAACCAACTCTGACAACCTAATCACATATTTACATAATTTATATACTGCCTGATTCACAACCCTGGGTTTCTCACATAAAAATAATGCAAATATCAGAAAACAGTCACACTGAAGTATTAAATCAATCATAAAAATAGTGGATAATAATATATTCCATTACTAGTACTAGTAATAGTATAGAATAGAATAGTAAAAGAATCGTAATAGTATGGAACTTTGTGTTTTAGCTTTCTGGCTTCCTTTTAAATAGAATTATTTCAGTTTTGTTCTGAAATGTTCATTTAATTTCACATACCAATTTATATTTTCAATTTCTTATTTTTTATTTTTAAATAAACAGACTTAATTGTTCATAATTCAACAATAATTTTTGATTAGATTAAGAGACATGTTTTATACACTTGTCTTTTAGGATATGATTAAAAAGTATGATAATAAAAATTATCCTAATCAATTTTATTAGCTATATTTAGATTTTTTTACTTATTCTGTGGCAAGAGAAGAACAGTTCAGAGACATATATTCTTTGAATCCTTATATTATTTGGAGAAGCTATGATAAGTTTCAAGAATATAACTAATCTCCCCAAGATCTTACCAAATGGTAAAGTCGTATTCCATTCTCTCAGCCTAATGTTATGGCTTGATGGCCCACATGGCATTTATGATACCTCCCCATATTTCAATCTTCCCTAAGCAACTCTTATCTCCAGTCCTGTGTCTCCCAGCAGAAAGAGAGAAAATTCATTTCGGTTCCTTAAAACCATAATGTATGTCAAGCTTCAATACATCCTCTTGGAAACTTGCTTGAAGATGTCCACCTGAACAGGATGAATTGAAATTAGGCGCAAGTACTTGTTCACACATGTCCTAATGGAGGCAGGATTTTTTTTTTCTTCTTTTCATTCAAGTCCTTCCAATCTCTAAAAATGCTAGACAGAAAGCAGTGGAGAAGGATTATGAGGAGAAGGAAAAGAATTATGTTGCAATTCAAATGGAAACTCATGAAAGCTGAAACATTGGTTTCCACTAGCTCCATTGGGCACTTCTAATTTTGAAGCCAACATTTAAAATGCTCTTAGTCAGAAAGCTTGTGAGGAAATAATTCTAAAGCAGAGAATGAATGACACAAAGTGTCAATTAATTCTAGGCTTTTTATAGTGACTATACCGTGGAACTACGGTATATTCATAAAATACAGGGTAAAAAAATATTAAAGATTTACATACACAGAATGGTGAGTATAAAGGATTGTTTTGCTGAAATGTGGAAGGAAGGAAGGACTACACAGTAGTCACAGTATCCAGTTAGATTTACCGAGAAATCTATAAAATGTACATAATTCATGCTGGTCTTTATACCAATTATAGAAGGTGCTTGCACATTTGAAACTATGTATTTTAAATATGAGTTGAAAAGAAAAGAACACTATAACAATCCATTCTGGTAAACTCTACTCTGCCTCGAATAATTTGTTTGACAATGAAGAATAAATAGAAGTAGAATATAGAATAACAGAGTTGGAAGGAACCTTGGAAGTCTTCTAGTCCCTTCTTAAAAACTTCCAGTGTTGGAGTATTCACAATTTCTGGAGGCAAGTTAATCCACTAATTGAATTGTTCTAAATGTCAGGAAATTTCTCCTTAGTTCTAGATTGCTTCTCTCCTTGACTCATTGCTTCTTGTCCTGCCTTCAGGTTCTTTGGAGAATAGCTTGACTCCTTCTTCCTTGTGGAAACCCTCTGAGATACTGGAACACTGCTATCACATCACCCCTAGTCTTTATTTTCATAAAACTAGACATACCCTGTTCCAGCAACTGTTCTTCATGTTTTAGCCTCCAGTTTCCAAATCATCTTTGTTGCTCTTCTCTGCACTCTTTCTAGAGTCTCAACATCTGGGTAGGT
The DNA here is from genome assembly GCA_015471245.1 of Laticauda colubrina. Taxonomy (NCBI): domain Eukaryota; kingdom Metazoa; phylum Chordata; class Lepidosauria; order Squamata; family Elapidae; genus Laticauda; species Laticauda colubrina. The sequence goes on along the minus strand of BLBF01000003.1, from coordinate 21,910,178 downwards.
GTTCCAGGAATTGTACTTCCAAAATATCTGGAAGTTGGGGAAATCTAGTAATCCACTTAGGCATTGTATGACTGAGAGATCATACTAGGATAAAGGAAGAACAGACATATTTCAAATTAAATTTTGTCAGAATATTGTCTGACTATATATATATGTTTTTTAAAGTTTTCGCAGGTACTTACATGTGTGCTGTTCAGCTTCCTTCGGGTATTATCCCACGTCATTGTAGTGCTTTTAAAGTTGTAGCAACATATATATAGGCTCCCAACCAATCAGAATGGACCAGCCTCAAATTTGAAACCAGGAACTAACTCTGTACAGAAGCCTGAGGATGGCAGATGAGATTCTGCTGAAACGTTGCTACAACCTTAACAGAACTACAATGACATGGGATAATACCCAAAGGAAGCTAAACAGCACACATGTAAGTACCCGCGAAAGCCTAAGAAAATATATACATATACATATATATATATATTAAGCCTGGGTTCCCCAACCAGGGTTAGGTAGGCAAGCTAAACAGAATGTGCAGCGTTAGTCAGATAGGCACACAGATAAATGAGTGAGCTAAGCTTGTATGTTTATTAACATACAGTAAAAATAACAGATACGCTTGTGCTATCAAGAATATATTTTATTCCAGTATAAGTTTATAGCATAGTCAAAAACAGTCCAATATTCATTTACCATGTAGTCAGTCCATTCAGGGATATTCAGTTAGCAAAGTCCATGTAGAATATCCAATTGTCAGTTCACATAAATCAGTCCGTTGTTGTCTCTCCCGTTCGAGCAATGCAGTCTTGCTTCCAAGCAGTAATCAGGGATCATCAAAGCCAGAGAGAGAGAGAGCATGCTGTAGCCTTGCTACTTTTTTATATGGTTTTCATAACCACACCCACAATTGCTATTTTACATTTAAAGCTGCATACACTAACTATGATTCATAGTTAGTATTTCACCTAAAACAGTTAGGGTGAACAATGTTATCCCTAACATTCTCCCCTTTTAGGTTACAATAATAACTATGAATCATTTACATTTTTAAATTATATTTTTCGCAACTTTCTTTAAACTTAGTTGCTCCTTGAGCCTTTATAAATTGGTCTGCTATGTTTTCCTCTGACATGCAGTATACCAGTCTTATCAATTCATTCTTCACTGCTTCTCTTACATTCAAATATCTTAGGTCAGTATGTTTTGATCTAGTTTTTACAGCAATACTAGTAGCTAACTTTATAGCTGATTGGTTATCTTCATATACCATAATGGGATCTTTTATAGTTATTCCCATGTCCAACAACAACTGTTTGTAGAAAATCAAATCAGTGCATAATAATGATAGACATGAAAATTCAGCTTCCATTGTAGATAAGCTAATATGCTGTTGTCTGATTGACCTCCATCCTATCAGTGTCTTACCAAATAATATAGCCATACCAGATGTTGATTTTTTAGTGTTTATATCAGTTGCAAAACTTGCATCTGCATAAGCACTAAGACTCAAATCACCCTTTGGCTCTATATATAATGCATGGTTTATAGTTCCCTTCAGATATCTCA
>BLBF01000003.1:21863504-21900334 GCA_015471245.1 Laticauda colubrina | reverse complement strand
ATTCCCATTCCCATTCCCATTCCCATTCCCATTCCCATTCCCATTCCCATTCCCTGTTCTGTTCTGTTCTGTTCTGTTCCATTCCGTTCCATTCCATTAGATCCCATCCCATCCCATCCCATCCCATCCCATCCTACTCTACTCTACTCTACTCTACTCTACTCTACTCTGAATTAATTGGTTTCTTTTATAGCCAACGTCTAATAAGGAACATGGGACAATTATGAACAATGAAAAAGGATATAAATTTCTTTTCAAATGAATGTAAACCCCTTTGGAAAATAACTCTCTTTCATTTATTGGAATAAGATATTTAAAGTTGCAGGCCAACAAAAGTTAAAAACAATTTAAATAGATTGACAAAATAATTAAAACAGGTATTAACCAGGGGTGGGATTCTACCGGTTCTAGCCACTTCTGTAGAACTGGTTGCTCTGAAGAGCAGCAAACAGAGAGCATACATAGAACCGGTTCTATGTCTGCTGCTCTTTTGACCCACCTGCCCTCCCGGGCTCTTAATTGCCTTTTATTTCATGCTTTTTCAACCACAGCTGCTTTGTGCAACACAGCTGCTGTTGAAAAAGTAGGAAAAATGTGCCTTTTCAACTGCTGCGCACCTGTGCGCAGTGCTGTTCAGCTGTCCAGTCAGCTAGCTGATGATATACATGGGCGAATGTGTGCGCAAAATGTAAAATCAATGAACCAGTAGTTATACAGTCAGATCCCACCCCTGGTATTAACAATGTACATTTCTTGTATGAGTTGAGAAACATATCAGTATTATTATCATTCTACAACTACAGATCAGTTCAGAGACAACTATGGGCACCTATTTCTAACCCTGATGATTCCAAAAAGATGAAATTTATATTGTGACATCCTGATGTAATCTGCTCCTTTTCATACTGTATATGCATTGTGAGGAAAACACTTGTATTGTTGAAATGCATATTTTATCACCCGGTTCCCACTCCCCACCAACAGATCCTTTTGAAAACTATTCCTATTTTTTAATGCTTCATTTTTTTCTTTTAATAAATTCCTTCACCTTCACCCATGAACATAACACCAGGATGTTAGCTGCTAATTCTTTGAGCCATTAAATATGACATAAGAATCTTAAAAGGCTCAATTCTAGTGCCTCAGAAGGAGAAATCATTATTTGGGGCCCAAAGGAACAGTCCCACTCACCACATGCTAACACTCACTACATTACCACTAGAAAAATACCTTTGAAGTGATAGTCTGCATAGACCATGATTACTTCTCATTATTGGGATTTCTACTAAGCTATTCTGAGAGTATTTAATGGATCCATCCATTAAATACTCTCAGAATAGCTTAGTACAGCATGCATAGATGATTAAAAGAAAAAGCTGAAACAATTTCTTAGTTGCTAACAAGTGTTCTCATTTAACCACCAAGCTTTTTGGATGAGAATGTGTTCAAGGGAAAACTAAATCCAATTGCCTTGTGAAAAAGCATATTTGGAACAACCATGACATAGATCAGGGGTGGGATTCAATTTTTTTATCAACCAGTTCTGTAGGCATGGCTTAGTTGGTGGGTGTGGCTTGGTGGTCATGTGACTGGGTGGATGTGGCTTGGTGGTCAGGTTATTGTCTGGGCATGGCCAAATTAATATCACTCACATTGAGGCACACATCTCTCATGACTGTGCGGATGCTGCAACAGTCGTAAGTGTAAAAAAGATCATGTCACTTTTTTCAGTGCTATTGTAATTTTAAATGGCCACTCCACACAAGCAAAGTATTAGAAAAGGAGGGGGAAAAAAACTCCAGAGAAGTTCCTGAGACAGGAAGTCTAGTCCTGCCAAGAATGTAATAAGGGTCAATGGAGAGGCAGTTTCTGTAAGCAACACCAGAAAGTTTCCTTCCTGCCTACCTCACAGAATTAGGCCAGTAATTTCTTCTAACAATCGGTTCTCTGAACTGCTTAGAATGTTAACAACCGGTTCTAGCGAATAGGTGCAAACTGGTAGAATTCCACCCCTAACCTGGATGACTGATAATCTCCAAAGATACTGTCATTTAACTAGTGAAAGATACCTGCGAAACCTTAAATGGCATATTATATAAAACCCATGGAAGACTGAGTTAAATGTACATCTATTTCCTTGGAAAGGAATCAATTGCATGTGCATTAAAAAGATCAAGATGATGGTTAGAATTGAAGTCCTGCCCTTTTATACTTTATGTGAATGCAATGCAAATGGAGGAACACTAGGGACAGACCTTTGGTTTTATGATGACAAATACAGTTCCTACTTTCCTTCCACCCACCTCTGGAAACAAACCTATAAATAATTCATCTTAGCTAAACAATTTTAATTTCTGTCTTTAGAACTATGAAATGGACAAATGATGATTGCTATACTGCCCCTTTTGTGCTCTAAAATAGAACAAAAGGCCTTTTTTTGAAAAAAGAAAGTGCAGTGGCAAAAAAAATGGTTGGGAAATATAGGCAGTTATAGTTTGAGCAAGCGAGCCTGCTGTGTTTTGGCAGTTAGTTTCCAATTCAGTCCCTAGGCAAGGGTTTGGCACAGGGAACTGAACTGCTTCTGAGACTTGGCATAACTACATTTACAAGGTATTCATTCCTTGAACAGCATGTAATGCAGGCATGTAGGCTGTTAATTTATCTTCTGAACTGTGCAGCCTGAACAATTGTCAATTGTTCTTTTTGAATCCTTCTGATCTCTAAGCCTGACCTTACTGTGGGCAACTATGGAAACTTCAGTGTTAACTGTGTGCTTATAGGTGTTGTTTCGGACCCAGACATCATGAAGAGTCTCTAAAAAGGTACCAGTCACTGAGCTTTTCTTTTTTCTTCAAAACTGAAAGATAACTATTTTCCTTAGGATTTTGGGGATTTGATTGATTGAAAGTCACTTCATCTGGAAGTACTGAAATTTACAAGGTCAACATTGATATAATATAAACAGATGGCTGAAATTCCCAAAGAATTTAGAGGAGAAAAATAAATGTTAAAAACAGAATATTGATTCCAGAATAATATATGTGCTTAGAGGGTTCCTCTGATAATATCTTTATAAAGTTTTTAAACAGTTGGATTATTTGTTAAGAAAGTATTTATAGGAAGGACAAACCCAAAATATTTCTTTATTCAAATAATAACTTCAATGTGATTATGATTATTAGCATATAGAGCTGTGACAAATGCTAGGAGCCCACAATGCTCTTGCAGAGTAATAGTTTGGCTTGCCAATGTACAAGCCCTGTAATAGAACACATTAGCATGCTTCCCAAGGTGTGCTACAGGAGGGCAAACTGGATTCACAGCAGAGAAAAAGACAAGTGATTCTCCCTTCAACATCACCTAAGCCCCCTCTCTTTCTGAACCTGCTCATAAGCAGGTGCTGCAACCAGGAAGGTTCAAAGCCATCAGGAATCAGATTGACTGCACCAACTCATGAGCACCAACTCATCTCACCACTGAAGTGGTACCTATCCATCTACTTCCATAAGAACCATTATTTTTGAACTTTTAAGTGGACAGAAGCTTAGGTGAGTGACAGGAACTTACCTTGCCATGCAGTGCTAGGACTTGAGCTGCTGGAACAGAGACCATATCCAACATCACTAATCCATTTAACTATCACACCTACTTTTCAATATGATGGTAGTTTTCTGATTTCTTATCTATGGGATTATGTGTTGCTTTTGTCTCCTTATGGAATCCAAATGATCAATTGAAAAACAGAAACATTATTGAGTCAACTTGTCAAAGTACAGTTGTATTTGCAACACATAAGACATATATGGCTAATGTTGAGATGGAGAATTGTTTTCATTTTGGTTATCAATCAAAATTATACTCTGGGATAATTAAAGTTGGAAAATTACAAGTATTTTTTTTTTATTTGAAGTTAATTGACAAGTACAGATATTAAATTAGCCAAACAGGATTTTATAACTAGCTGTGGAATAACAAAAGGAATTTGAATTGTGAATGTCTGATCCACATAAACTGGCAGGCTTCAAAACTACTTATTATTGTTAGCATTAAAATATGTTTGGGAGGATTTCAAATCTACAGGTTTTTATAGATAATTAAAGATTAGTGTTACAATTAAAGGATAAGTTAACTTATTTTGAAAGTCAGTACTGTTACTTGCAGGAACTCTTGGTATTTCCAATGTGAACAACAAAATAATAAGAGAATAACAGAGTTCAAAGGGACCTTGGAAATCTAGTCCAAGCCCCTGCTCAAACAGGAAAATCAATAGTTAAATGACTTAAGGAATATTAAGCATTTTTCAAATGAAATTAATTCAACAAAATATTTCCCCCAAACTTAATGGTCATATCAATATTTGTTTTAATCTCACAATCAGTTTCATTATTTTGAAAGTGTAACATTATGTACATTTATGCATATGACATGGGTTTTCCACCACTGCTTCAATTTGTTAATATAGTTTTGGGAAGAGTAATATGATGTAAAAATCTTATTGAATTACTGAATTACATGCAATCCAAGGACAGCAGATTGCAAATCTTCATCTAGACATTAAAGGAAACATAACAGAATTCCAGAAATTTTTCAGAAGCAACTTTAGGCCTCATTTAAAAAGAAGTAAGTAAGTAAGGTGGCAACATTGGATAAATCTGGCTGTTTTGAAAATATAAGCATGAACGGGCTATGTCAGTATCTCGGTGGGAAATGACCTACAGTGTTATAAACCAGACTGAAGTCCAAATGAACATGGAAGAAAGATGTAGAAAACCATTTCCATATTGTTGCCACAGAAGATACCAGGAGCCAAACTCGAAGAGAATTGCATTTTATAAATTGCCTGCCTTCAAATTTAACAATCTTTTTTTCCTCAGTGTCTCTTCCCATTAATTGTCAAAAAAGATGGATCAAAATCTCAAGTTAAGTATTGAAATGTTGTTTATAATCAAATTCTGAGAACTGGTCACAAGAATACATATATTACACAGAATAAGGGAGATTCAAGGGAAAGAAATCAAAGTATCAGCAGAAAATCCATGATAAAGCTAAGTAAATTAGACATTGGAACAGGTGGACTGAGCAGGTGGTCAAATTATCTTGAGTATCTGCAATTCTCTTTACATTTTTAGAATGTTCTGCATTTTGTCATGATTGTGAAATACTCCCTGTCACAAAGGATAGAAACAGTGATGTATTCTGAGTTTTTAGTAAGAAGCACCATTGCCAGATATTTTAATTTTTTTTCTGCCTTATACCATCTTTCCCTAACAGTGGGAAACATAAGCCCAGCATAATGTTTTATTAGCAGAAAACCCTCAACTCTTTATCTGTTGAATGAAGACAACTGTCACTCTTAGCTAGCTATGTGGAGCAGTGAAGACCTTTGGTAGCAATTTGGGTTCATTTATACTTACATTCCTCAAAGTTCTGTTAGTGTTGTAAATGTTCAATATTATACAGTATTTAAATAATACACACAGTGTGGGGGGAACTTCCGGTTTGCAGGGCTTCGGCGGCAGCAGGAATCCGCAATTGTGCGCGGTTTCTGTTTGCGCTTGCTGCTTGAGTGCCCCGAGCCAGCCGGCTTCAGAGCTAAAGCCACCCCGTAGAGGTGGTTGAAGATAGGGGAGACCTGGCAGGGTTCGAGAGGAGCCATATCTCCTCTCCCCAGCTGGATTAACTCCTTTTCCGAAGGCAGTAAAGAGCGGTGGTCAGAAGTGGCCACCACAAAGAAGCAATCATCTGGAAAAGAATATGCAAGAGGAAGCTAAGAGGTGAAAATTTTGGCTGATTGGGAGAAGAAGCAACATTCAAGATTTCCTGGAATTTAAATTTTTAAAAAAGATACATCGCTCCCAAAGAAGATCTAGAGGCAGCGAATGAAAGTGAATAGGGAAAGTTTGCTTTTTCTCACTCTCCTTCCTTATGGTGAGAGCAGATGAATGAGAAATTGGAAAAATCCGCTTTGGCATCAGCAGGTAATTAAACTGGAAAATTAAAGTCAAGAGGACAATAAAGATTTCTGATCATTGAAAAAGCTTTTTTTTTCTTTGCTGTAAGTGGGAAGGGAGAGGAAGAGAAGAAGAGTAAGATTTGGATGGAGGAGACTGCTTGGAATCTAAAAGATTAAAACTAAATTGTAAAAAGACTTCTAAAAGATACATTTTAATTGGAACTTTGTAACTGAATTGCAACCCAAGGAAGAGAAAGTGAAAAAAGAAGAAAGTGTTAAATGAAACAGCTTGTGTGTATTTGGACCACTTAGTGACTTTGAGACTCTTGGAAATTATATTTGAAGGATTAAAAACATTTGGGTGGTTGTTTAAATTTTTTTTACAATGGCATCACTTGTGGATGAATTGAAAATGGAATTCAAAAAATATAAAGAAGAGGAACAAGAAGGGAAGGGCTCTTTTGGCTCCATTTTTCAATTTCTAGAAATGGCGATTTCTACTTATGAGAAACTACAAGAACAAGGAGATTGGGACAAAGAAGAAGTCATCTTAATGAACAAGTAATTTTATCTGGGGAAGAAAGGGGAATGGGGGGGAAGAGAATGGAGAATTTAAGACACAAAACAACAACCAGAAAAGGGAAAAATAAGGTGAAAAGTAGACATAATGTTAGAAAGCAACAGAAAAGAGGAATACAGAAGAGGGAAATGAAGATGAAGAGACAAGGGGGTAAAAGGGGTAGAGTGGAGAAGCAAGGGAGGAAGGAAGGGAAGAGAAGCTACAAAGGTTTGAAACAAGATGTAAAGAAACAGGATTTATTTAGAGATAATGGGTAAAAATATAACTGAAAAAGAGATTCTGTAAAAGTACATAAGACTGTATAGTTGTATTTGTATTAGAAATAATGTCAGAAAATTTAGAACAACATATGATTATAAAATGGGATAAAATATTCAATGTAATTTAATATTTTTTTTTAACAAAATAAATGAAATGAAATATGAGGGAATTGAAATAAGAAGGAATGGGAACATTTTAATTACATAATGTCTTAAAATATAAGTGAAATGGGGGGGAGGAAGTAACTACGCAAAATTTATAAGTGTTCCCATAGAAGCATGATACCTATTTGAAAAGGAATGTATAAAATGTTTATGATTTAAATGAATATTGATTTTAATGATAGAGTTCAATTGGCATGGATTGTTGTTTTAATTATATTATATATTTATATTTTTTTCTTTTTTAAAAATATAGTGTGTAGCTTCAAAATATACTAAGCAGAATCCGAATGAAATTTATGTATTATTTTAAGTGTTAAATTTAGGGGAAAGATAAAGGTGTCATACTCCAATAAGTGATTACAGGAGAAATTTTGTGTTAATGAGAAAAGATAATAGACAGTTGAAACAGGACAAAGGATATAACCATAATGATTTAAATTGAGATGAAATAAATAAAATAAAATTAAGAGAGTGAAAACATGGGAGAAGCTATATAGAAAATGTTGAATGGTAATAAGATATGGAATAGTATATAAAAGTGAGCGTGAACTTGAATTTATGTCTGTACCAAGAGATGTAACCCAGGATCAAGCTACTTTCAAAAAAGATGTTTTATGTTTTTATGTTATGCATTTTGTTTATATATATTTGTTTTTTAAAAATCAATAATTTTTTGGAAAAATAATAATAATAATAAACACAGTGTGGTTGAGAAAGATGGACTGTAAAAAAACTTTTTATTTCTACAAAATTTCATTAAATAAAAATAAATGGCAAAGGATGAACATTATAAAATTAAATTTAAAGAAACAAGCAGAATCAGAAAGATTTACAAAAGTAGTTTTGTTGCCATTGTTTCTTAATTGGATTCCTCATCATCTGTGGTTTAATATTTATTAGCAAGAAAAATAAATAATATCTGTTTAACCCAACTGAGAACATGGTATCTTGTTGCAAAATCAGAATCATTCTTCCTTTCTTTCAATGTACTAATGGAACTTTTCACTGGTAATATAGATGCATAGACATACATGTTTAAAATATGCCACTGATTAAATTATTTGATGCTACAGTTCTGAAACTCTGAACCCTGGCTGCTTAAATGGCTTACTTAAATACTTACTTGGCTTTGAATCCATTTATATTCATTATTAACCCCATTTCCATAGGTAATTTTTATAATTTCCAATGTCTTTGGTTTAGACATTAGCAAATTTCATTTGCTATTCTGTTGCTTCATTTCATTTCTGCCAGGTTGTCACCTATAAGTTGGAGAGAATCCTCAGCCTAGTGTCTTAAGGGCCTGTCACATTGGCCGACGGATGCAAAACATTTGTAAAAAGGACATAGCAGAAGAGAAAATGTTCCATCCGTTGTCATCCGCTCTCAAAAGTGCCCCGAATTTGCATAAACAGAGCGGACAACAACGGAAAGGAACGGACGGGGGGAGGATGTAGCCAGGATGGAAAGCGGATGCTCCACGGAAACCTAGCGGATGCAAGCGGATGGGAGCGGATGGCACATCCGCAGGGCTTCCAAGGGAGCACAGCAAAGTGGACGCGCAACGGAAGGAACGGCTGCAGAGCGGATGCCGAGCGGATGAAGCAGATGCAGTGTGGAAGCCTAGCGGATGCCTAGCGGATGCAGAGCATTCACTGCACATGAGGGGAGGATTCATTGCATAAGCCCCGCGGATATAAAGGGAAGCAGCTAGCAAGCAGGTCACCATTCAGAGAAAAGACCTGCTGCCAGACACAGCTTCAGCCAGCCAGCCAGCCAGCCAGCTAACAACCATGGGGAAGAAGAGAAAGCCTCTGCCATCTGCTGCCAGCCATGGCAAGAGGGACAGGGCCACCATCCCACCCCCTGGCCCTGACTCTGCTTCTGCTGGGGCTTTTGCTGCTGGGGCTGACTCTTCTGGTGCTGGAGCTTCTGCTGGTGCTGCTCCTGGTGCTGGGGCTTCTGCTGGTGCTTACTCTGCTGGTGCTGGTGCTTCTGCTGGTGCTCACTCTGCTCGTGCTGCCCTGGTGCTGGGGCTTCTGCTGATGCTTATTCTGCTGGTGCTGCGGCTTCTGCTGGTGCTTACTCTGCTGGCGCTGCTCCTGGTGCTGATGCTTCTGCTGGTGCTTACTCTGCTGGCACTGCTCCTGGTGCTGGTGCTTCTGCTGGTGCTTACTCTGCTGGTGCTTACTCTGTTGGCACTGCTCCTGGTCCTGCTGGTCCTGCTGGTGCTCCTGGTGCTCCTGGTCCTCTGGTGAAGCTGGTGCTCCTGGTCCTGCTGGTCCTGCTAGTGCTCCTGGTCCTGCTGGTCCTGCTGGTGCTTACTCTGCTGCTGGTGCTGCTGGTGCTGCTTCTGGTCCTGCTGGTCCTGCTTTTGTTGCTACTGTTGTTGCTGCTGCTGGTGGTGATGGTGTGGAGGAGCAGCCCCTACAACCTCGAAGCCCCTCTGATGAGGGCCCATATGGTCCTGCCAGAGGGAGGAAGAGGCATACACATGAATGGGAGAGGAGGCAATACTCCATTGAAGAGGAACATGAAGATGAGGTGCTGGAATGGCTGAGGGAGAACGAGTATCTATGGTGGAAGGGACACAGACTCTATCAAGACACCAAAAGGAAGCAGGCTGCTTGGAGAGAGAAGGCAGAGAGCCTGGGCTACACTTCAGAGGTGCTCCTCGGCTGGTGGAAGCACATGCACACCTGGCACGGGAAACTGCACCTCAATAAATCTGGCCAGGCCAGGGTCAAGATGATGGACCGAGAGACCTACGTGATGGCCAAGTGCAGCTTATTGGAAGGTGAGATCCACCACCGAGGAGCAGCTCCACTCACAACCCTCTCTCTCAGGCAGCCCGCAGAGAGCCAGTCCTCTTCTGGCCAAGAGTCAGCTCCTGTGTCCAGGCAGGTATCTGTGGAGCATGCCACGACGGAGACCCCCCTGACAGCTGCACTCCCCTTGGCGGAGCGTGTGGAGGACCCCCTGATGCAGTGGGAGCAAGGAGAGGGCACTTCAACTGGAGAACAACCCACATCCACCCCCAGCTCCACCTCCACAGAAAGCAGGCAGAGAGCCAGACCGGAGGGGCAGAGCCACACTGTCCTGCTGTGGATCAGGGACACCATCAGAAGCAGCATAGATCTTCTCTCTCAGCTGGTACACACCGACGTCCCATCCTCAAACCGCAAGCCCTTCCTCACCTACGTCAACCAGACCCTCATGAATATGTCGGAATCACAGTACCAGATGAAAAAGGAAAGGATCACCAGTCTTCTTCACATCCCTCCAGACCCAGCTGAACCTGCTCCCACCCAGTCTAGGTCTGCTCCTCCACCACAGATGATGTCACTGCCCTTCCAAGGCTTTCCAAAGCCCCTCACCTACCAAGGCTATGGCTACCAGGAGCTCCAGCAGCACAGGCAGCCCTTCCCAGTCCAAGCACAGGTACATTGAACGCCACCAGTGCCACCGATGCCACTGATACCACCGATGCCACCCACGCCACTGATGCCAGCCATGCCACAGATGCCACAGATGCCACCCACACCACAGATGCCACCCACGCCTCACCTCGCTCAGCTGCAGACCAGATATCCCCACAACACTCCTCCTTCCTCCACCCAACAGCCAAGCCCGGCCTCAGAACATCTGTCATCGGTCTTGGGACTGACACCCCATGTCCTGTAGGAAGGGGCTCTCAACATCACAGGACTGAGCCAGCTCTCTGACAGCTTCCTCCAAACACCGTCCCCTGTTGTCCTCTCGGGGCCAGGCGCCCCAATGACGCCTCAGACCAGCACTCCAGCAGCAGCCACCTCCACAGTACCTGGACCCTTCACCCCTGAGACTGGGCACGCCTCAGAGTGACTAAGAAGAGTGCCAGAGACTGGGTTGCTACCTGTTGACTTTATCTTTGCTTGGGACACTTGGGTCATTTTGTTTTTACAGCTTGTTATCAATAAAGATTATCTTTGCTTCACACACTTGCTTCATTTATTTTATTAAATAAAGTCTTAGTGGAAACTTTAAGAAATGGTTTAAGCCTTTGCATGCTTGTGGGATGGGTTAAGATAGCTGTGGGATGGCAGGGATACCTGTTGGATGGGCAGGGATACCTTTGGGATGGGTAATAGCTGTGGGATGGGCAGGGATACCTATGGGATGGGTAATAGCTTTGGGATAGATAAACCTCCAGTGCAAGCATAGTGGGACTGTATGGTCCACCCTCCCAGGTGCCACACCTATGGCCCTTTATTATCAATAACACTGTAATCATTGATCAACACATTTCAACATAAACACAACTCTTTATTAAATGCCCTGTTCATTGTAGGCCCACTCAACATACATGGCCCAATCTCATCAGTTTGATGAGACAGGCTGAAGGAAGCATCCATTAAGCATCTATCATCCTGTCTTGCCACTCCACTGCTCCAGCTGGGGAGTTGCACCAGTGTTTCAGGAGGTTGCGCTGCTTCTTCCCTTCACGTGAAGATCTGTTAGGGCCTTGCAAATCCACAGTGTCAATCAGGTTTCGCCCTTGCCTCCCTTCCCCAGGCTCCATGTCCCCATTGCCTTGTTGGATGTCCAAGAGCCTGTTCTGCAACACTGGGTAGCAGGTGCGCATGAGATTGTGCAGGATGCAGCAAGCTTCCACGATCCTCCTCACGGTCTCTGGGCGATGCTGCATGGTGGTGAGAAGTACCTGGAACCTGTTGGCCAGGATACCAAAGGCATTCTCCACCACCCGCCTTGCCCTGGACAGCCTGTAGTTGAAGATCCTCTCTTCACGGGTGAGGCATCTGGAGGTGTATGGCTTCATGAGGTAGGTTGTGAGGGAGAAGGCGTCATCCCCCATGGTGAAGTAGGGCACATCTTGTGTGTCATTGGGCAGGGGGTCTGGATCTGGGAAGCCCAGGTGATGAGGTTGAGTTCCAGCCCCTCCTTGAGGTGACTGGCATTGTATACCTGGGCATCTGAAGCTGACCCGTTGCCTGAAGCATCGATGTACATGAACTTGTAGTCAGCATCGACCATGGCGAAGAGGATGATGCTGAAGAAGCCCTTGTAGTTGAAATAAGTGGGCCCTGACTTGGCTGGAGCTTTGCAGGCCACGTGCTTGCCATCTATGGCTCCAACAGTGTGGGGGAAGTTCCACTTCTGATACCACTGCTCTGCAACTTTCTTCCAGCCTTCTTCAGTAGAGGGGCACTGGAGGAGCTCCTCCAGGTATTCTTTGATGATGTCCTGCACCACTTCTCTGACCACAATGCTGATGGTGTTGTGTGGCACCCTCCAGCCGTACTGCATGCTCCTGTACATGGTCCCTGAGGCCAGGTGGCACAGAGTCAGTGCCACCTTGAACCCTGGGTCCAGCCTGGGCCGGAGGTTGGTTCTCTGCTTGGTCAACCTGGGTTTCAGCCACTCCACAACTTCATCAAACATGGCTGGAGGCATCCTCATGAAGTTCTGGAATGCACGAGTGTCTTCGTTCCTCAGCTCTACCATCAGGTTTTTATACAGTCCGTACTCTGCTCTTCTGGTGATCCATCTTCGGACCCAGACACTTCTTGGACGCCTCCTTTTCTTTGCGTAGAACAGGTGAAAGAGCCTGTAGATGGCTTCACACTGTTGTAGAACGATGGTGGCTTCCAAAAGTAGTGTGTGATGATCCATGGTAAAGATGACTGGATGCTGTGGAAGCGCAAGAGCCAGATGAAGGCTGAAGAGGTCTGCACCGCAGAGCTGCTGGACTGAAAGTGAGATACAGGTGAGTTCCTCCCCCTTTTTATAGGAAATACAGGTTTTCTGTTCGGTGTCCTTTTGCATCTTCTAGGCATCCTGCATACATTCTAAATATCTGAGATAGGTGCCCTCTGCGAATGTTTTTTCCGTCTTAATGCTTTGTATGCGAGCTGCATCCGATTTCATCCTTTCTCTGTCCGTGCTACTAAGGCTTTAAGTAGTCCGTTCCACGTCTGTTTCGCTTCCTCCCTGTGTCCGTTTTTTGCTGGAGCGGATGCGAGTTGCGCGGATGTGCAGCAGATGCCTAGAGGATATAGCGGATGCATAACAGATGATGACGGATGTATAACGGATGTTCCCCGTTTGCATTGCGTATGCAGAACTGATGCATTGGATACATTTTCCACTCAAAAAGTTTTGTGCAGCTCAAAACTTTTTGATCAGATGAAATCACAGTAGATGGATGCTGGACGGATAAAGAGTATGAAAAATGGACGCAGTGAGTACAGAACGGATGCATCGTGTTAACCAACGGATGGCAAGTGTTTCTCTCCATTTTACATCCTCTTTCCATCTGTTGGTGCTTATGTGACAGGGGCTTTAACTCCAGTGCTATCCATAAGTATTGATAGCTAGGGCAGAGATAACAAAATGTTTTTGAAGTATACAAGATAGTTTAGAACTATCATTTAAATTTCCTAACCACTGATTCACCAGAAGTTTGATTTTATCAGTTTTACTTGCAATTACATTTCTAATAACCTCTAGTATAGAATTTACATTTCGTAAAAACCATGTACTGAGTCAGTGTCGACAACCATCTCCAGTTTTTTCTTGATCTATAACAATAATTTCTGAACCCACCAATGAATACATTTTAAATATAAATAAGTAAATATATAAATATAAATGTATACATGCAATGAGAAAATAGCAATATTGCCTTAATGTGTACCATTTTACACTAGCTTACAATGAAAATGGTAGGTGTTGGTTAGATCTCCTGTAATTTGAAATGGTAAAGTATTTTATGATATGACACTCTTTTAACATTTCAATTCCACTTCGTTCTAATGCATTAACAGGCAAGATAATATGAAGAGATACCCAATTAGATTGCTTAACTTTTTGATCTCAGCAGATAAGACATCATGAACTGGAAATCACCAGCAAATGTGTAGAGTGAAGGGATAAGAAAAATGGCAATGCAAATTTCTTTCTATATTGTTACCCCAAAAGTATGTATGAGCACGTTCATAAAGACTTCAGACATCAAATTCAACTCAAAAGGAATTTACCTTTTATTAATAAGAGTGGTACATTAAAGATGTTTGAGTTGATTATGCATCTTTCTCAGTCTTCTTCCAACTTTAAAGCCTAAAGCCCCTGTCACACTGCACCAACGGATGCAAAGAGGAGATAAAACGGACAAAAAAGCTTGCCATCCGTTGGTTAACGCGATGTATCCGTTCTGTACTCACTGCCTCCGTTTTGCTTCCTCTCTATCCGTTTATGGACGTTTCATCCGCTCAGAAAGTTTTGAGCTGCTCAAAACTTTTGAGCGGAAAATGTATCCAATTCGTCCGTTCTGCATCTGCTAGGCATCCGCTAAGCATCCGTTCTACATCCGTTACGCATCTGCTATATCCGCTAGGCATCCATTCCACATCCGTGCAACTCGCATCCGCTCGGAAAAAGGGAGGAAGCGGAATGGACGCAGAACGGACGCAGAAGGAACGCAGAACGGACGCAGAACGGACGCAGAACGAACGCAGAACGGATGCAGAACGGATGCAGAATGGATGCAGAACGGATGCCTAGCGGATGCAGCACGGAAACAAAGCATTTAAAACGGAAAAAACGTTCGCAGAGGGGACCTATCTCAGATATTAAGGATGTCTACAGGATGCCTAGAGGATGCAAAGGGACACCTAGGGGAAAACCTATACTGCCTATAAAAAGGGGGAGCACCTCACCTGCATCTCACTTTCAGAACAGCAGCCCAGCTGTGCAGACCTCTGCAGCCTTCATCTAACTCTTGCTCTTCCACAGCATCCAGTCATGTCAACCGTGGATCATAACACAGTCCTTTTGGCAGCCACCATCCTTCTGCAACAGTGCGAAGCCATCTACAGGCTCTGTGAACTCTACTATGGGAAGAAAGGGAGGCGGCCAAGAAACGTCTGGGTCCGAAGATGGATTGGGGGAAGAGCAGAGTACGGACTGTACAACAAGCTGATGGTGGAGCTCAGGAACAAAGACACTCGTGCATTCCAGAACATCATGATGATGCCTCCAGCCATGTTTGACAAAGTTGTGCAGCGCCTGACACCCAGGTTGACCAAGGCAAATACCAACTTCCAGCCCAGCCTGGACCCTGGGCTCAAGGTGGCACTGACTCTGCGCCACCTGGCCTCAGGGACCACCTACAGGAGCATGCAGTACAGCTGGAGGGTGCCACACAACACCATCAGCATTGTGGTCAGAGAAGTGGTGCAGGCCATCATCGAAGAATACATGGAGGAGCTCCTCCAGTGCCCCTCCACTGAAGAAGGATGGAAGAAAGTTGCAGAGCAGTAGTATCAGAGGTGGAACTTCCCACACACCATTGGAGTCATCGATGGGAAGCACGTGGCCTGCAAAGCACCACCCAAGTCGGGCTCCACTTATTTCAACTACAAGGGCTTCTTCAGCATCGTCCTCTTTGCCATAGTCGATGCTGACTACAAGTTCATGTACATCGATGCTTCAGGCAACGGCTCATGTTCAGATGCCCAGGTATACAACGCCAGTGACCTCAAGGAGGGGCTGGGATGCAACCTCATCACCTGGGCTTCCCAGATCCAGACCCCCTGCCCAACGACACACAAGATATGCCCTACTTCATCGTGGGGGACGACACCTTCTCCCTCACAACCTACCTCATGAAGCCCTACACCTCCAAATACCTCACCCATGAAGAGAGGATCTTCAACTACAGGCTGTCCAGGGCAAGGTGGGTGGTGGAGAATGCCTTTGGCATCCTGGCCAACAGGTTCCAGGTATTTCTCACCACCATGCAGCATTGCCCAGAGACCGTGAGGAGGATCGTGGAAGCTTGCTGCATCCTGCACAATCTCATGCGCACCTGCTACCCAGTCTTGCAGAACAGGCTCGTGGACCTCCAACAAGGCAATGGGGACATGGAGCCTGGGGAATGAAGGCAAGGGCGAAACCTGATAGACACTCAGGATGTGCCAGGCCCTAACAGAGCCTCATGTGAAGGGAAGAAGCAGCACAACCTCCTGAAAAACTGGTGCAACTCCCCAGCTGGAGCGGTGGAGTGGCAAGACAGGATGATAGATGCTTAATGGATGCTTCCTTCAGCCTGTCTCATCACACTGATGAAATTGGGCCATGTATGTTGGGTGGGCCTACAATGATCAGGGCATTTAATAAAGAGTTGTGTTTTTGTTGACATGTGTGGATAATTATTACATTGTTATTGATAATAAAGGGCCATAGGTGTTGCACCTGGGAGGGTGGACCATACAGTCCCACTATGCTTGCACTGGAGGTTTATCTATCCCCACAGCTATTTTCCATCCCAAAAGTATCCCCGCTCATTCCACAGGTATCCCTGGCCACCCCACTGCTATCTTAACCCATCCCACAAGCATGCAAAGGCTTAAACCATTTCTCAAAGTTTCAAACAAGACTTTATTAAAAAAAAGAAATGAATCAAGTGTGTGAATCAAAGATAGACTTTATTGAAAAACAAGCTGTAAAAGAAAAATTAACCAAGTCAAGTGTCCAAATAAAGTCCACAGGTAGCCAGCCAGCCAGTCTCTGGCACTCCTCTTGGTCACTCGGAGGTATGCCCAGTCTCGGGGTGAAGGGTCCAGGTGCTGTGGAGGTGGGTGGTGCTGGAGTGCTGGTCTGTATCATCATTGGGGTGCCTGACTCCGAGAGGACAACAGGTGATGGTGTGTTGAAAAAGCTCTCGGACAGCTGGCTCAGACCCGTGATGCTGAGAGGTCCTTCCTCCATGCCATAGGGTGTCAGTCCCAGTACTGATGACAGATGTACTGAGGCTGGGCTTGTCTGTGGGGTGGAGGAAGAGTAGTGTAGTGGGGCTGTCTGGTCTGTAGCTGGGTGAGGATTGGCGTGGGTGGCATCAGTGGAGTGGGTGGCATCGCTGTCATTGGTGGCATCATTGGTGTGGGTGGCATCGGTGGCATCAGTGGAACCAGTGGCAACAATGTCACCCAATGACTCTGTGCCTGGACTTGGAAGGGCTGCTGCCTATGCTGCTGGACCTCCTGGTAGCTGTAGCCCTGGTAGGTGAGGGGCTGTGGGAAACCTTGGAATGGGACGGACATCACCTGGGGTGGAGGAGTAGACCTGGACTGGGTGGGAGCAGGTTTCTCTGGGTCTGGAGGGTTGTGAAGAAGCTCAGTGATCCATTCCTTCACCACCTGGTACTGGGGTTCCGCCATGTCCCTGAGGGTCTGGTTGACATAGGTGAGGAAGGGCTTGCGGTTGGAGGATGAGGAGTCGGTGTGGACCAGCTGAGAGAGGAGATCTATGCTGGTCCGGATGCTGTCCCTGATCTCCCACAGGACAGTGTGGCTCTGCTCCTCTCTGCCTTTCTGTGGAGGTGGAGCTGGGGGGGGTGTATGCGGGTACGGCTGTGGTGGACACATCGTCTCCTTTCTCCCACCGCACCAGGGAGTCCTCCACGTACTCCACCACTGTTATAACACCTGTCCGTGGGTTCTCCGCTGTGGCACGCTCCACAGAAACCTGCCTGGAGACAGGGACTGACTCTCGGCCGGAAAAGGACTGGCTCTCAACAGGCTGCCGGAGAGAGAGGGTTGTGAGAGTGCTCCTCGGTGGCGGATCTCACCCTCCAGGAAGCTGCACCTGGCCATGATGTAGGTCTCTCTGTCTGTCAGTTTAACCGTGGCCTGGCCAGATTTCTTCAGGTGTGCTTGTGCTTCCACCAGCCGAGGAGCACCTCCGAAGTGTAGCCCACAATCTCCGCCTTCTCTGTCCAAGCAGCCTGCTTCCTTTTGGTGTCCCTGTACAGCCGGTGTCCCTTCCACCACAGATAGTCATTCTCTACAGCTTGCCATCCGTTGGTTAACGCGATGTATCTGTTCTGTACTCACTGCCTCCATTTTGCTTCCTCTCTATCCGTCCAGCATCCGTTTATGGACGTTTCATCCGCTCAGAAAGTTTTGGGCTACCTAAAACTTTTGCGCGGAAAATGTATACAGTTCGTCCATTCTGCATCCGCTATGCATCCGCAACGCATCCGTTCTGCATCTGTTACGCATCCGCTATATCCGCTAGGCATCCGCTTCGCATCCACGCCACTCGCATCCGCTCGGACACAGGGAGGAAGTGGAACGGACGCAGAACGGATGCAGAATGGATGCCTAGCAGATGCAGCATGGAAACAAAGCGTTTAAAACAGAAAAAACGTTCGCAGAGGGGACCTATCTCGGATATTAAGGATGTCTACAGAAAGCCTAGAGGATGCCTAGAGGATGCAAAGGGTCACCTATACTGCCTATAAAAAGGGGGAGCAACTTGCCTGCATCTCACTTTCAGAACAGCAGCCCAGCTGTGCAGACCTCTGCAGCCTTCATCTGACACTTGCTCTTCCACAGCATCCAGTCATGTCCATCAGAACCTACCTCATGAAGCCCTACACTTCCAGATGCCTCACCTGTGAAGAGAGGATCTTCAACTACAGGCTGTCCAGGGCAAGACGGGTGGTGGAGAACGCCTTTGGCATCCTGGCCAACAGGTTCCAGGTACTTCTCACCACCATGCAGCATCGCCCAGAGACTGTGAGGAGGATCGTGGAAGCTTGCTGCATCCTGCACAATCTCATGCGCACCCGCTACCCAGTCTTGCAGAACAGGCTCATGGACCTCCAACAAGGGAATGGGGACATGGAGCCTGGGAAATGGAGGCAAGGGCAAAACCTGATAGACACTGAGGATGTGCCAGGCCCCAACAGAGCCTCACGTGAAGGGAAGAAGCAGCGCAACCTCCTGAAACACTGGTGCAACTCCCCAGCTGGAACAGTGGAGTGGCAAGACAGGATGATCGATGCTTAATGGATGCTTCCTTCAGCCTGTCTCATCACACTGATGAGATTGGGCCATGTATGTTGGGTGGGCCTACAATGATCAGGGCATTTAATGAAGAGTTGTGTTTGTGTTGACATGTGTGGATGATTATTACATTGTTATTGATAATAAAGGGCCATAGGTGTGGCACCTGGGAGGGTGAACCCTACAGTCCCACTATGCTTGCACTGGAGGTTTATCTATCCCCACAGCTATTACCCATCCCAAAGGTATCCCTGCCCATCCCACAGGTATCCCTGCCCACCCCACTGTAGCCAGCCAGCCAGTCTATGGCACTCCTCTTGGTCACTCGGAGGTGTGCCCAGTCTCAGGGGTGAAAGATCCAGGTGCTGTGGAGGTCGGTGCTGCTGGAGTGCTTGTCTGAAGCACCACTGTGGTGTGTTGAGAAAGCTCTCGGACAGCTGGCTCAGACCCATGATGCTGAGAGGTCCTTCCTCCATGCCATGGGGTGTCAGCCCCAGTACTGATGACAGATGTACTGAGGCCGGGCTTGGCTGTGGGGTGGAGGAAGGAGTAGTGTAATGGGGCTGTCTGGTCTGCAGCTGGGTGAGGACTGGCGTGGGTGGCATCGGTGTTGTGGGTGGCAATGGTGGCGTCGGTGGCAGCAGTGGCGTGGGGGGCATCGGTGGCATCAGTGGAACCGGTGGCAATGGTGGCATCCGATGAACCTGTGCCTGGACTGGGAAGGGCTGCTGCCTGTGCTGCTGGACTTCCTGGTAGCCATAGCCCTGGTAGGTGAGGGCCTGTGGAAAGCCTTGGAATGGGAGGGACATCACCGGGGGTGGAGGAGCAGACCTGGACTGGGTGGGAGCAGGTTCATCTGGATCTGGAGGGTTCTGAAGCAGATCGGTGATCCATTCCTTCACCACCTGGTACTGGGGTTCCGCCATGTCCCTGAGGGTCTGGTTCACATAGGTGAGGAAGGGCTTGCAGTTGGAGGATGAGGAGTCGGTGTGGACCAGCTGAGAGAGGAGATCTATGCTGGTGCGGATGGTGTCCCTGATCTCCAGCAGGACAGTGTGGCTCTGCCTCTCCTGCTGTCTAGCTCTCTGACTTTCTGTGGAGGTGGAGCTGGGGGGGGTGGATGCGGGTACGGCTGTGGTGGACACGCCGTCTCCTTTCTCCCACCGCACCAGGGAGTCCTCCACGCGCTTCACCACAGTTACAACACCTGTCCGCAGGTTCTCCGCCGTGGCACGCTCCACAGAAACCTGCCTGGAGACAGGGACTGACTCTCGGCCGGAAGAGGATTGGTTCTCAGCAGGCTGCTGGAGAGAGAGGGTTGTGAGAGGGGCTCCTGGTGCTCCTCGGTGGCGGATCTCACCCTCCAGGAAGCTGCACCTGGCGATGACGTAGGTCTCTCTGTCCGTCAGCTTAACCGTGGCCTGGCCAGATTTCTTGAGGTGCAGCTTCCCGTACCAGGTGTGCATGTGCTTCCACCAGCTGAATAGCACCTCTGAAGTGTAGCCCATACTCTCCACCTTCTCTCTCCAAGCAGCCTGCTTCCTTTTGGTGTCCCTGTACAGCCGGTATCCCTTCCACCACAGATAGTCATTCTCTGTCATCCACTCCAGCACCTCATCCTCATGTTCCTCCTCAATATAGTATTGCCTCCTCTCCCGTTGTCGCATACGCCTCTTCCTCCCTTTGGCAGGACCAGATGGGCCCTCATCAGAGGGGCTCCTAGGTAGTAGGGGCTGCTTCTCCACACCAGCAGCAGCAGCAGCAGCAGGATCATCATCATCATCATCATCATCATCATCATCATCATCATCACCAGCAGGATCATAATCATAATCATAATCATCATCAGCAGCAGCAGCAGCAGCACCAGCACCAGCACCAGCACCAGCACCAGCAGGATCATCATCAGCAGCAGCAAGACCAGCAGGACCAGGATCAGCAGCAGCAGAGTAAGCACCAGGAGCGCCAGCAAGACCAGGAGCACGAGCAGGACCAGGAACACGAGCAGGACGAGCAAGACCAGGAGCACGAGCAGTACAAGCAGTACGAGCAAGTCCAGGAGCACAAGCAGGACGAGCAGGACGAGCAGGACCAGTAGCAGCTTCAGCAGAGTAAGCACCAGCAGAAGCACCACCGCCAGGAGCAGCTTCAGCAGAATAAGCACCAGCAGAAGCACCACCGCCAGGAGCAGCTTCAGCAGAAGCTCCAGCACCAGAAGAGTGAGCCCGAGCAGCAGAAGCCCCAGCAGAAGCAGAGTCAGGGACAGGGGGCGGGAGGGTGGCCCTGTCCCTCTTGCCAGGGATGGTGGCAGGTTGCTGAGGCTTTCGCTTCTTCCCCATGGTTGTGGGGTTGCTGGCTGGCAGGGAGGCTTGCATGGAGGCTGGCAAGGAGGCTGGCAGCAAGGCTTCTGGCAGGAAGGCAGGCACCAAGGCTTGCAGGAAGCCTGGCAGGCAGCCAGGCACGAAGACTGGCAGGCAGGCAGGCACCAAGGCTGGCAGGAAGCCTGGCACCAAGGCTGGCAGGAAGCCTGGCAGGAAGGCAGGCAGGCAGGTAGGCACCAAGGCTGGCAGGCAGACTGGCTGGCAGGGAGGCTGGAAGGCAGGCTGGCAGCAAGGCTGGCAGGCAGGCAGAGAGCAAGGCTGGCCGGGAGGCTGGCCGGGAGGCTGGGAGGCAGGCTGGGAGGCAGGCTTGGAGGCAGACTGGCAGGAAGGCTGGCAGGAAGGCTTGCAGCAATGCTTGCAGGCAGGCATGCAGGCAGGGCAGGCAAGGATCCGGCAGCAGGTCTTTCATCTGAATGCTGGCCACATGCGAGCTGCTTCCCTGTATATCCACTAGACTTCCGCTAGGCTTCTGGTCTGCATCCGCTTCATCCGCTGTGCATCCGCTGTGCATCTGCTTCATCCGCTTGGCGTCCGCTGTGCATCCGCTGTATCCGTTCTGCGTCCGCTTTGCTGAGGTCCCCCGGAAGCCTAGCAGATGTGCCATCCTCTCCCATCCGCTTCCATCCACTGGGCTTCCGTTCCGCATCCGCTTTCCATCCGCTCTGCATCCTCCCTGCGTTCGTTCCTTTCCATGTTATCTGTTCCGGTTATGCAAATTTTTGCCCTTTTTGAGAGCTGATAACAATGGATGGAACATTTTGCTCGTCCGTTGTGTCCTTTTTACATACGTTTTGCATCCGTTGGGCAGTGTGACAGGGCCTTAAGTCATGGAATAAATATGGAGAATTGTAACAGTGCCTATATTACTAGTTTTCATAAGAGATGAGCTGCAAATTAAGCAGAAAGAAATTATAAATTATGAAAAGTATACTGAAAATAGTCCTTTTGTTGGTTAGCAGTAAAGGTCCCTGTGTGTAATGCATCCAGAAAGTATCCATGATATCAATCACTCAGATACATTTTCTCTCCAAATGATTTATTTAGAAACAGATCTGTCATGTC
The DNA here is from genome assembly GCA_015471245.1 of Laticauda colubrina. NCBI lineage: Eukaryota > Metazoa > Chordata > Lepidosauria > Squamata > Elapidae > Laticauda > Laticauda colubrina. Next base: position 21,878,081 of record BLBF01000003.1, on the reverse strand, counting down.
AAAGGCAATTTCCCAAAGTGAAAATTTTTTGCACGTTACACAGAATCCACCTTCTCTTCTCCCTTCTCTCCTCCCTTCTCTCCTCCCATTTCTACACTTCATAAATCATGAGACCCAGTTAACTGCCACTGGAGTTTTCTAATACGCCATACAGAATAACCTTGAACTTTTCAACTCCAACTCTTAAAAGAAAATGTGGCAGCTGAATTTCAAAGCTGTCACTGTGCGTGGATATGAGTCAAAAGGCTAAATAATGGGACCTTGATTTGATCCAGCAAGCACTTCTTAAATTCTCAAGGTAATGAGCATTTGCAAGATCATTTAGAACAGATTAACTATTACTTATTGTAAGTGTTAAAAGATTCTAATGTATTCTTGACTTGCAAATTTAAAATGCTTTTGTGAACTACAGGGATTTTTGTTAAAAAAAAAAAAATTACATACTGCAAAGCTGAAGCCTATTGCTAAGCTATGGCACAAACATACTGAAATGTTTCATCAAGCATTCACACACCACCTGTTGTCTCTGTGTTCAATCTGGCATGTCATTATATATTTTTTCTGACATTTCTAATTATGCACTGTAATTAAAAGAAACTTCCAATGTGTGAAAAGTTTTTACCCTAACTGGAGGATAAAGCAAAAAACAATACTCTATGTTTGTACTAGGGAATGAATATCATGGAATTCAGAGGGCATTATGATTAAGATGGTTCTATATTGTACAAATATGCATATATTCAAATTTGAATTGGGTCTTTTCCAATGTTTCCCAGGTAATCTCTTGCTCAGGTGATTTGATCCAGCTTCTCTGCATTTTCTGGGAGATCCATCCTAGCTGCCATCTACTGTTGATAAGTTAAGCCAATTGAAACATTTAGGGAAAGATTGCTTTCTATTCCTACAAGCTGTAAGCAACAGTAAGAAGAAATGTCTGGAAGAGACATCTGTATGTCTGGAACACATAAAGTGTTCAGGAACAGAGCTTTTCAGTAAAAGATCCTTGAAAGGAACAAACAAACTAAAAAAATGTCATACTGGCCCTGACAGAATCATAATTATATTATCTTCCCCCTTCCCCTGAAAGTTGTCCTAGAGAAAGGGAAAATCATTGTTAATTATGCATTGTCCTCTTCTTTTCATCTTAAACTGCCTATGACATTTCCATAGGAGAGCAAAGAGTTGGGGGAAGCCTCCTACTCAGCGCTAGCTCAGAGAGCACCAAGTACCCCTTCAGTGCTAGACTCCAAATTGGAGACCTTTTAACAAATTCTGTTCAGACCCTGTTGAAATATTTCATCCAGAAACCCACCACATTATTGTAGGGTTAATTTTACTGTAGAATTTCTGTTATTGCAAAGGTAATCCTTGACCTTCAAGTAAACAAAGATCATTATTCCATTCCCCAAACTGTGGGAGGAAAAAGAAAAGGTTTCCGATGCAGTGTTGTATTGGAAGAGCAAAAATGAAAAGCCAACAGCTTTTAAAAGAAGTTTCAGAAAATTGTTAAACTTATTTCAATTTAAAATGTTTAAGGTCATTTCTTGAATGCTTTCCACAGCCTATACTCTCCAGCATTTATCCCATCATACTAATTGCTGATGTTGTACCAGCTGTTTTCCAACATATGGAACCTTTCAGGTTTTATTTAAAAGATTTCACATTACATCAACTTTTTGTTAAGTGCCAGGTATATCAGGAGATCAGAAGGGTGTAAAAAGCCAACAATACATGACAATAAAAATTATTCCAAGCTTAAACTTTCTACAAGAATCTGAAATACTAATTGTTAAAACAATTTAGTGGTAAATAAGTAAATAAATTCATCGTGGGCTGGACTTTGATCACTTGTGGGCATGAAAGGACGCATGACTGATAATGTGTTTGAACATCTCCTATGCTTATGCTCCAAAAGAGTCCAAAATTATATTCCCTAAAAGTACAAATTTTGCATTTTGTCTTTTTAGTAGGCCTATTGTTCCATTTCTAAGAAAGTCACATTGCAGGTAAGTTACATCTTAATCCTGAATAGTTTAAAGAAATGTCTATCAATTGTATGGAGTTTAGCACATTTAGAATATTTTCCATGTTTAAAAATAGGGCTAGCCCAAAATTTTGGTTTCATAAAAACATGCTAGACAGACAAAAATAGCAATTAGAAGAAGTCATTACTGAGGCAACAAAAAGAACAATTCAGTTTTGATATATCATCACACATTACTTGTAAATCTGCAGGGTCATGAAGAAAGCAGAGAACTTTAAAAGATTCATTCATTTGTTTGTTTTCAAGTCAGCAGAAAGAACAAGAGCTAATTTATGTTTACAGTGACTCAGTTTGATTATAAAGTCATAGCTCACCAGCTCTGAAATTGCATTTCTGAACTTCTCTGTTTCCATTCAATTAATTCCAAGTGATATTTGTCCAGAAAATGTAGAGCATGTTTCACTGCAATAGAGATAATGCTAAAACAAGCAATCTCCATTTAAAGCTCAGTCGTATCTCTGTCAGCATTCTTGCAAGAACATTACATCTTGGATTCTTCATTAATTCTGTTCTGGGCATTAGCCTAATGTAGAAGTAAGTAAAATGTTATGAACCTAATATAAGAATGTAAACATCAAGTATTTTATATTAGATGGTTTTTAAAAGATTATCCTTTTTTTCTCTCCCACAATATTGTTTTTTCTAATTAGTATAGCTGTTTTCCACCCTTTTCCACAGTGAACTATTGTGAAATGTCATAAGTTTAGTTGTTGGAAAAATCATAACTTTAGCTAAAATATGTTTTGTTGGAAGAGAGTTGGCAATGAATCTCATGAAATTAGAAAACTCAGGGCTAATTATCCCATAGCCTCTGAAAAATACAAAACTATAGTTATCTGGGGTATAGATTTAATTGTTGTTCTTTTTATATGTTGCATAGCAACCTATTGGCACCAAACAAGTTTAGTTGTTGATCTGTGTCCAGAAAAGTGTGCCCTGTGGTAGGCAGCTATGACTATTTGGAAACTATTTTGTCTATTCAGTCTGTTTAGATGTCAACAAAATCAACTTTGCCAAGTTCTTAACTCACTGGAATTAGCCTGCTTATTCACCCATTCTGTTAAAATTCTTGAGTCCATTGGAAAATATCTCTATGGCCAGAGGACTTTCTAGATCTGCAAGCTTCACAGATGTTTGTGGCATCATCAGTTCTATAAGATACCAGTTTCAGTATGTACTACGTATTAGTTAAAATGCTTACAGATGTACAAAAAAAATCTCATTTCAGTTGAATGTACATTGAGAGATTCTCCAACTAACTGTTGTTTTGGTGTGTCATTTATTATTATCTAGTCAGACAGTATAAACAATGATCCTAAATACAGGAAAGATGCATTATAAATAAAGTTATAGTAAGCCATTATGTTAAAGGATACATCATATATCTTGAAATTCTGAAGTTAATAAGAGGCTTCCAGATGCAGCTACATTTATCCCATGGTTCAATTTCGAAAATGAGGTGGTTAAAACATTAAGCAGCACAGCAGGAAAAATCATATTTACTTTTGATTGGGGGCTTCCCAACTTTGGTTATAAGATGGGTGATCATATAAATCACTCAAATAAATAAATAAATAAATAAATAAACAAACAAACAAACAAACAAATAAATAAATAAATAAATCTTACATTGCCAATTCTTTTTCTTAATATTCATATATTGCCACCAAGTGAGTAATTCTTTATTTATCAGACTTGATGTTACCCATCTCACCAAAGGCAACTCCGAGTGGCTTACACCCATTGAATAAAATTCAGTATAAAACATTAGAATAATAAATAAAGATCTTAAATTGTTAAAAATTCAATTAAAATAAAATTAAGCAAGATGGATAGCGTGGGAGCAAAGTGTGCACAGGATGGAGATGGGAAGTTCTCTCTCAGCCACCTCCAATGTGCTACAACCCCATTGGAAGGATGGGCTAATCCCATCAGGATGAACTGGTTTCTCAGATAGCCGTGATCATGCTATGAATTGCTTTAAAGGTGTAAAGCTAATCTTTATAGGGGAAAGGCTCCAAGTTGTTTACAACTTTAGAGATTAATATTTCCCAACAAATCAGATATTAGTGAAGTCCAATGTTATGTCCTCTCCATATCAACCCCCTTGCCTGGAAGCATGGGAACTCTTCCAGGAAGATTACAGGCCATTTGGTTTTGTTAATTTTCAACATGAATGTTGAATAGACACAAAATCATATTTTAATAGGCATTTTGTTCTTGTTGTTTAGGGTTTTTTTTCTAGGTTATACTGTAAGCTACTATTGAAAGTAGTGCAATATGCAAATACATGCAGGTACCTTGCTGTAAGATTTTCACTGGCCTCAGCTCCTAAAATATGCACAGTCCTACATATATACCATAATATAGTAAAAGAGGGCACAGACTAAATTTATACTGTGTTGTTTAAAGAACAGCTATAGCCAGTGGTGTTTATCAGAGCTGCTGAAAGCGATCTCCATCACAAGAACCACTTTAAATAAAACCACTTTATTTGCTACAATGAGTCTGCAACTATATCAATACTATTTATTTACTTTTTCAGAAGGAATGCAACCCCATCCATAACACAGAGATAATAAAGTTACCAGATATAATGTACTAAAATTCAAACAATACCTAATGGTTTCTAGGTTGCTGTAGTCAACATCTGATACCCCTGCAGATGCAGAAACATCTATCCATATAACTATTCTCTGGTTTCCATTCACTTTATTTCTGTGTCCAGACACAGAATGATGTTATCTGAATCTGGAGATAGTAAAATAAATAGAAGTTAGAGTGCCAATGTTTTTTCAGATGTGTGGAAAATTTCACAATGTTTTTGGTTCTGACTTCATATTATAAATTGATTTTTTTAAGGACTAAAATTCCTAGTTTGCAGTAGCAACTCATATATCCATAGATCCAAAAATAGGATGAAATAATTGCTAAAAATATACAAATGTAATGGTTAAGGTGCTAAATTAGAAAATGGAAGAATGTGATTCTAGGCCTTTCTTAAATATGAAAGCCAATTATGTGTTTTTAGATCAGCCATCTTCTCTTTTTCTTCCTGACCCACATCACAGAGTTGCTGTGGGTAAATCTTATTGTTAATTTTTTTTGTTAAAATTATGTTTTGACAGAGAATACAAAATAATGACATTAGAGGCTTATACATTTCCATCGATCTGTGGACGCTCTCTAATTATCTCACGTCAACTTATATTTTACCCCTGCAGTTCTTATATCATACATATGTCTTCTTCAGTATTTAGGATCTATCTTACATAGCTTTACATCACTGTTCATCATTTAAAAAGATAAAACAATTTTATCTGAAAAGTAACCAAAGATCAGAATAATAAGAGTTGGAAGATACCTTTAAGATCTTGACCAACCCTTCCTCAAGCAGGAAACTATATACCATTTCAGACAAAGGGTTATCCAATCTCTTCCTAAAACTTTCAATGTTCCACAACTTTCAGCATCCACAACTTTCAGCATCCACAACTTCTGGAAATAAGCTGTTTTACTGATAAATTGTTCTAACTGTCAGAAAATTTCTCCTTAGTTCTAGGTTGTTTCTCTCTTTGATTAGTTTCCATCCATTATTTCTTGTTCTGCCCTTGGGTGCTTTGGAGAATAGGTTGATCCCCTCTTCTTTATGGCAGCACCTCAAATTTTGGAACACTGGTATCATGTCACCCCTAGTTCTTTTTTTCATTAAACTAGACAAACCCAATTTCCACAATTGTTCTTCATGTGTTTCAACAGACTTAATTTCTCCTCAAATAGAGTGCAATGAAAATAACTCTATATTCATCTATGACTTCACAAATGATTTGTGCTTGGATTCTGCATGCCTCAAAAATGATTTAAAGAGTTGCTTTAAAATGCAGCATTTCTTTATTATGTACCTTTTCTCAGTTCATCCTTTTTAGGTATGAAAGCACATGTGCACTAAGCTAGTTACTTTCTTTATATATTTCTTTTTAACTGCATCTGAGCTGTGATAAAATTAATGGCTTTGAGATATTCCATTGATAAAAAAAAATCTCATTCAGAAAGTAAGAAGAGACTACCACCTTCTTTAAATAATATAGCAATCCAAATGCAAGGAAACAAGGACTAAAAAAGCCATCTTAGTGAGATTTGTGTTTGTATACTTTTTCTAAGATACTGTTTTAAATCAATTCTTCTTGTTAACTAAGAAAAAGTACTTTGATTGTCTACATATCTCTTTTACAGCCTTGTAGTAAAGGTGTTAAAAATCATGCAAATAATTAACTGGTGCATTTTATATAAAACCTGAAGCATTTGTTAGCCATAGAAATGTAGAACTGTTTCACTCACAATACTACACATTGCACATTATAGTCTGCCATATTACATTATTAAACCATAATTTTTCATAGTTTTCAAATCTCAACTTACCCATGAAAACCAACTATGTGATTTTGGGCCAGTAACTCTCTCTCATCCCAATTCACCTAACAAAGTTGTTTTTGTGTGGAAAATAGGAAAAGAAAAGTCTGTTGGATACGTTCACCATCTTATTTGTAAAAAAAATATAAAGGTGGGATACAAGCAAACAAATAAGAAAATACATTTTATTGTCAAACTTAAAGCTATCTCAGACATATTTGGCCTATGTTAAGATAATGAGAGATAAGGTAATTGTTCCTTCAATGTGAGACCACACATAGAAGTTACACAGGCTTGTTGTAGTAGTTGTAAAATGATAGGAGCTTAGGTTCCTGCAGTAAGACAGAATATATATCAAGTAAATAAAAGCTGCCTTTAAGTAACTTTGGTATTACCCAACAGAAAAGGTGATACCAAGGAAGGGAAAACAGACAGTTTCCAGTAGTAGCAGCTGTTTCAGGGAGTGGAAAAATGTTGATTTGAAGGAGTTTTAGCTTCATACTCCCCAACTCTACACTGTGTTATTCATATAAGGAGAAATTTAGATGAGTCATTTATCTCATTAAAATAATTCCCTTTTATTTCCTGAGCAATGGACAAGAAACCTTAAAATAAAATCTACCAAACAGAATGCACAAATACAAACATGTCTTTATCCCAATGTCTGCCCTGCAGGATTTCATTTGGCAAATGTTTCAAATGTTTGGAGTAATCCAGCATTAAAACACTCTGAATAAATAGCAATAGTCAAATGCAACACATTAAATTGTGCTAGGAGATAACAGAAACTCAAGGTGGATTTGAGTGCTTTGTAGAAAATTTCTGGCAATTCAACCATCGGGATGCATGTTACAAGTTCTTCATCAGTAGAAGCGTCTAGGATAAGCTCTCAGGGAGAGAATTACAGTAAGTATAGAGCAATTCACAGCATTTAGCAAATTCACGGATGCTGCATTTTAATTCTTTAAAATTACTATGTTTAAATGAAAACAACTACATCTACTGTACTAAAATCTGAAAGGCTAGCACATAATGTAGAATAGTATTTATAGATAGAAATCTACTACAATAGATTAGCTTTTAAGACATCCCATGTTTCTTTGAAGGTGTCTCATTTTAATATCAGGCTAAGCTGGTTATTCTGTAAACTAATTAGAGTCAGAAAGAGGAGAGTTTTGAACGTTTTGTGAAATAGAGCTTAAGATGTTGCTTGTACATCAGTGTGAGACAATGTATTGTAATTGGGTACAAACCTGTAAAGAAGTAGAAAAATCTCATTTTTTTGTCTACTGAAGGGGAAAAAACCCACAGTGCCAATTGAAACTATGTCAAATATACTGCTACTCTTTGTTGGGAGATGAAGGTAAGAAGTTTGACGGGGCTGATGAATAACTCTAGGTATTTCAAGATGATCATTATTATCTTGATTGGTTTTAGGCTGGAGATGGCATGAAGATGCCAGGTCTCCCTGATGATTATGTAAGGAAAAACAAGGGAGGCCATGTTTCTCCCAGCCCATACATATCTCCACTGCTTTTGATAACATCATTCATGATATCTCCTGGGTAGACTGAAGGAGTTGAAACACACACATTTCTTCATAGTAACACTGTCTTCTCCAAAACCTAAGGTGCTATAGACAGTTTCCTATTGCATAAGCCAAAAATACTACAGCTCTGAGATTTTGGGGATAACAGTTTTCAGAACCACCTGAAAGTGTGAACTGTCTGATTAAATTGGTGGTCTTGTTACAATGTTCAACCTGTTAATCTTATTTCCATGTTGCGCTAGCTTTCTCACAGATAATTATTAATGAAAAATAAGCACAGGCACTGCCATTAGGGCATATACTGTACAAACTGTTACAGATCATAGATACTTAGAAATGTCATGCATTCTTAACATTCATGCAAGAACATCTGGATTTGGGAGGGTCTAGTCGATACACCATGCAGATAAGATAAGGGGAGAGGAGAGGAGAGAAAAGAAGATAACCTTTATTACCATTTTTCAGTGTGAGCACACTGGCCAACATTAAAAATAAAGTTGTGATGTCTTCTTTCTCACACACACACACACTCCTGGATAGAAAAAAGTAGACTACCAATAATCTTTTCTGCCATCCTCACACCTCTCTGTACCACCTTCTTGTTTGAAGCAGTAATACTTCCAAACCAGACAGTAATGCAATATGACAGGATGCTCTCGATTATCCCTCCATAGAAAGTGGAAATGACAGGGGAAGAAAGATGTACTTTTCTCAAAATGTTTATGTACACAATGACAGAATGCACCTCTAAGTGTTTGATACTCCTGTTTGACTTTTTGCACCTTGCTATGTGTGTGTGTGTGTGTGTGTGTGTGTGTGTAGCTTCCTATTATGGAATTCTCTGTAATTTAAATTGAAGAGTGGGCAAAAGTAAGTCATAGAGCCCTGGAGAAAATTAAGTCTTCATCACACAGGAGATTTTTAAAATATCTTGACAATTCTTTTGAGTCCTATGAAATAAAAATATTGTCAGAGGAAAGATACTTCCTCAAAAGCTGCCTATGCTTTTCTCCGATGCATTTCTTGTATGCATAGAATTGGTCCGGGGACTTTTTTATTCAAACATATAACAGTACAGTAGAAGGAGTTGACTACACCACTTTTTCAAAAAAAATATTCCCAAAGTGCTGGAATCACAAATTCTAGAGCTTTCTTGTTGCTTCCGATAAAAAAGAGAAAGAAAAAAGAAAGAGAGGGGGGGTAGAGAAAGAAAGAAAGAAAGAAAGAAAGAAAGAAAGAAAGAAAGAAAGAAAGAAAGGAAGGAAGGAAGGAAGGAAGGAAGGAAGGAAGGAAGGAAGGAAGATGTCACAACTCTAAGTGCTGCTTCTACTGCTGCATTTATATAGTTGCAAAGGAAGGGCTGAATAATGAACAAGCAACTTAGGAAAAAAGAAGACGACTTAACAAATGATCATGCACAAAGGAAGGAAATGAAAAGATTCCTTTTGAATTTTTTTAAAAGGAAGACTGTGTGGAAAAGAAACTGGGACTTCCATAGATGGTTTCACCTACAAGGTCACTTCATTGTAACAGTGGAAAATTCTCCTAATGAAATTATGTTAAGTACCATGTTATATTATTATAGTAAGGTCACTGTTATAATATTTAGTGCACTGTCTTTACCTTACTTACATTCAGAAAATAGCCCCAAGACAAAAGAAAGTTTCTTATCACAACCATTTTGTGCCTCCAACAGCCTAAGGAGGTGGAATAAATTTACCACAATATCAAATGTTTCTTCTTTCAAGTGTTCTTCCTCTCTATCTATGCCTCTCTATCTAGTCTGCTAAAAAGCCAGGATGAATCTTTTATAAAAAATCTCTAATCTATCCAGTTGTGATATTTCTAATCATTTTGCAGCTATCTCTGGGTTTTAGAAAAATAAACAATATTTTGCATTTTCTTCCTATAATCTACAGGTCTGTGCTGTCTTCTATTTGAGGGAGATTTTAATGACATTAAATAAATATAATATAACTGAAAGACTAGATATAAAAATAAAACCCCTGTCACACTGCACGAAATGATGCAAAGAGGATGTAAAACGGACAAAAAAGCTTGCCATCCGCTGGTTAACACGATGTATCTGTTCTGTACTCACTGCCTCCGTTTTGCTTCCTCTCTATCCGTCCAGCATCCGTTTATGGATGTTTCATCCACTCCAAAAGTTTTGGGCTACCTAAAACTTTTGCGTGGAAAATGTATCCAGTTCGTCCGTTCTGCATCCGCTATGCATCCGCAACGCATCCGTTCTGCATCCGTTACGCATCCGCTATATCCGTTAGGCATCCGCTTCGCATCTGCACAACTCGCATCCGCTCGGATGCAGGGAGGAAGTGGAACGGACGCAGAACGGATGCCTAACGGATGCAGCACAGAAACAAAGTGTTTAAAACAGAAAAAAAGTTCGCAGAGGGGACCTATCTCGGATATTAAGGATGTCTACAGAAAGCCTAGAGGATGCCTAGAGGATGCAAAGGGACACCTATACTGCCTATAAAAAGGGGAAGCAACTCACCTGCATCTCACTTTTAGAACAGCAGCCCAGCTGTGCAGACCTCTGCAGCCTTCCTCTGACACTTGCTATTCCACAGCATCCAGTCATGTCAACCGTGGATCGTAACATAGTCCTTTTGGCAGCCACCATCCTTCTGCAAGAAGCATCTGGGTACGAAGATGGATCGGGAGAAGACCAGAGTACGGGCTGTACAACAAGCTGATGGTGGAGCAAAGGAAAGAAGACATTCGGGCATTCCAGAACTTCATGAGGATGCCACCAGCCATGTTTGACGAAGTTGTGCAGCGCCTGACACCCAGGTTGACCAAGGCAAACACCAAGTTCTGGCCCAGCCTGGAACCTGGGCTCAAGGTGGAACTGACTCTGTGCCACCTAGCCTCAGGGACCACCTATAGGAGCATGCAGTACGGCTGGAGGGTGCCACACAACACCATCAGCATTGTGGTCAGAGAAGTGGTGCAGGCCGTCATCAAAGAATACAAGGAGGACCTCCTCCAGTGCCCCTCCACTGATGAAGGATGGAAGAAAGTTGCAGAGCAGTGGTACAAGAGGTGGAACTTCCCACACACCATTGGAGCCATCGATGGGAAGCACGTGGCCTGCAAAGCACCACCCAAGTCGGGCTACACTTATTTCAACTACAAGGGCTTCTTCAGCATCGTCCTCTTTGCCATAGTCGATGCTGACTACAAGTTCATGTACATCGATGCTTCAGGCAGCGGCTCATGTTCGGATGCCCAGGTATACAATGCCAGTGACTTCAAGGAGGGCAATCTCATCATGGGCTTTCCAGATCCAGACCCCCTGCCCAACAACACACAAGATGTGCTCTACTTCATCGTGGGGATGACGCCTTCTCCCTCAGAACCTACCTCATGAAGCCCTACACTTCAAGACACCTCACCCATGAAGAGAGGATCTTCAACTACAGGGCAAGGCGGGTGGTGGAGAACGCCTTTGGCATCCTGGCCAACAGGTTCCAGGTACTTCTCACCACCATGCAGCATCGCCCAGAGACTGTGAAGAACATCATGGAAGCTTGATGCATCCGGCACAATCTCATGCGCACCCACTACCCAGTCTTGCAGAACAGGCTCATGGACCTCCAACAAGGTAATGGGGACATGGAGCCTGGGGAATGGAGGCAAGGGCGAAACCTGATAGACACTCAGGATGTGCAAGGCTCCAACAGAGCCTCACGTGAAGGGAAGAAGCAGCGCAACCTCCTGAGACACTGGTGCAACTCCCCAGCTGGAGCAGTGGAGTGGCAAGACAGGATGATAGATGATTAATGAGTGCTTCCTTCAGCCTGTCTCATCACACTGATGAGATTGGGCCATGTATGTTGGGTGGGCCTACAATGAACAGGGTGTTTAATAAAGAGTTGTGTTTATGTTGACATGTGTGGATGATTATTACATTATTATTGATAATAAAGGGCCATAGGTGTGGCACCAGGGAGGGTGGACCATATAGTCCCACTATGCTTGCACTGGAGGCTTATCTATCCCACTGCTATCCTTACACATCCCACAGCTATTACCCATCCCACAGGTATCCCTGCCCATCCCACTGCTATCTTAACCCATCCCACAAGCATGCAAAGGGTTAAACCATTTCTAAAAGTTTCCACCAAGACTTTATTAAAAAAAAGAAATGGAGCAAGTGTGTGAATAAAAGATAAACTTTATTGAACAACAAGCTGTAAAACAAAAATGACCCAAGTCAAGTGTTCAAATAAACTCTACAGGTAGCCAGCTATGCAGTCTCTGGCACTCTTATTGGTCACTCGGAGGTGTGCCCAGTCTCAGGGGTGAAGGGTCCAGGTGCTGTGGAGATGGGTGGTGCTGGAGTGCTGGTCTGAAGCACCACTAGGGTGCCTGGCCCTGAGAGGACAACAGATGACGGTGTGTTGAGAAAGCTCTCAGATAGCTGCCTCAGACCCGCGATGCTGAGAGGTCCTTCCTCCATGCCATGGGGTGTCAGCCCCAGTACTGATGACAGATGTACTGAGGCCGGGCTTGGCTGTGGGGTGGAGGAAGGAGTAGTGTAGTGGGGCTGTCTGGTCTGCAGCTGGGTGAGGACTGGTATGGGTGGCATCGGTGGTGTGGCTGGCATCGCTGTCATCGGTGGCATCATTGTCGTGGCTGGCATCGGTGGCATCAGTGGAACCGGTGGCAACGGTGTCACCCGATGACTCTGTGCCTGGACTTGGAAGGGCTGCTGCCTATGCTGCTCGACCTCCTGGTAGCCGTAGCCCTGGTAGGTGAGGGGCTGTGGGAAGCCTTGGTAGGGGAGGGACATCACCTGGGGTGGAGGAGCAGACCTGGACTGGGTGGGAGAAGGTTCCTCTTGATCTGGAGGGTTGTGAAGCATCTCCGTGATCCGTTCCTTCACCACCTGGTACTGGGGTTCCTCCATGTTCTTGAGGGTCTGATTGACATAGGTGAGGAAGGGCTTGCAGTTGGAGGATGAGGAATCGGTGCTGACCAGCTGAGAGAGGAGATCTATACTGGTGCGGATGGTGTCCCTGATCTCTAGCAGGACTGTGTGGCTCTGCCCCTCCTGCTGTCTGGGTCTCTGCCTTTCTGTGGAGGCGGAGCTGGGGGTGGTGGATGCGGCTAGGAGTGTGGTGGACTTGATGTCTCCTCTCTCCCACCGCACCAGGGAGTCCTCCACGTGCTCCACCATGGTGACAACAGCTGTCCGTGGCTTCTCTACCGTGGCACGCTCCCCAGAAACCTGCCTGGAGACAGGGACTGACTCTTGGCCAGAAGAGTACTGGGTCTCAGCAGGCTGCCGGAGAGAGAGGTTAGACAGAGGGGCTCCTGGTGCTCCTCGGTGGCGGATCTCACCCTCCAGGAAGCTGCACCTGGCTATGACGTAGGTCTCTCTGTCCGTCAGCTTAACCGTGGCCTGGCCAGATTTCTTCAGGTGCAGCTTCCCTTCCAGGTGTGCATATGTTTCCACCAGTTGAGGAGCACCTCCGAAGTGTAACCCATACTCTCCGCCCTCTCTCTCCAAGCAGCCTGCTTCCGCTTGGTGTCCCTGTGCAGCCGATGTCCCTTCCGCGACAGATAGTCATACTCTCTCAGCCACTCCAGCACCTCATCCTCATGTTCCTCCTCAATGAAGTATTGCCTCCTCTCCCGTCCACGCATATGCCTCTTCCTCCCTTTGCCAGGACCAGATGGGCCCTCATCAGAGGGGCTCCCAGGTTGTAGGGGCTGCTCCTCCACACCACCACCAGCAGCAGCACCAACAGGATCATCATCATCATCATCATCATCAACACCAGCAGGATCATAATCATCATCATCATCATCATCATCAGCAGCAGCAGCAGCAGCAGGACCAGGATCAGCAGCAGCAGAGTAATCACCAGGAGCCCCAGCAGCACCAGCACCAGAAGCACCAGCAGCACCAGCAGCACCAGCAGCACCAGCAGAATCAGGAGCACGAGCAGGACCAGGAGCATGAGCAGGATGAACAGGACAAGCAAGACCAGGAGCATGAGCAGTACAAGCACTACGAGCAAGTCCAGGAGCATGAGCAGGACCGGCAGGACCAGCAGCAGCTTCACCAGAGTACGCATCCTCCCCGCATGTGCAGTGAATGCTTTGCATCCGCTAGGCATCCGCTAGGCATCCGCTAGGCATCTGTGATGCATCCGCATCATCCGCTAGGCATCCGCTTCCATCCATTTCCATCCGCTCGGCTTCCGTGGAGCAACCACTTTACATCCTGGCTACATCCTCCCCCCATCGGTTCTTTTCTGTTGTTGTCCGCTCTGTTTATGCAAATTTGGGGCACTTTTGAGAGCGGATAACAATGGATGTTAAATTTTCTCATCTGCTGTGTCCTTTTTACATACTTTTTGCATGTGTTGGCCTATGTGACAGGCCCTTAAGATAATGAGTTATTTTATTTAAATGAGAAAACATATGTGCCCCTCACTTAATGTTTTTATATAGATCTGTCTTCCTCTTCCTCTTCCTCTTCCTCTTCCTCTTCCTCTTCCTCTTCCTCTTCCTCTTCCTCTTCCTCTTCCTCTTC
>BLBF01000003.1:21853427-21863494 GCA_015471245.1 Laticauda colubrina | reverse complement strand
TCTTCCTCTTCCTCTTCCTCTTCCTCTTCCTCTTCCTCTTCCTCTTCTTCTTCTTCTTCTTCTTCTTCTTCTTCTTCTTCTTCTTCTTCTTTCTCTTCCTCTATCTCTTCCTCCTCCTCCTCTTCTTTCCTATTAACTTCAGGGAAAAATAGACATGGGTTCCAGTAAATATAATATTTTGAAAGATACCAATCAGATCCTTTAGAACTTTAAGCCCATGTCACACTGGCCAACGGATGCAAAACTGACACAACGGACGAGCAAAATGTTCCATCCGTTGTTATCCGCTCTCAAAAGGGGCAAAAATTTGCATAACCGGAGCGGATAACACGGACGTGGGGAGGACGCAGGGTGGATGCAAAGTGGATGCGGAACGGAAGCACAGCAGATGGAAGTGGATGGGAGTGGATGATGCAACCGCAGGGCTTCCGGGGGGCCTCAGCGAAGCGGACGTGGAACGGATACAGCGGATGCAGAGCAGACGCCAAACGGATGAAGCAGATGCACAGCGGATGCACAGCGGATAAAGCGGATGCACAGCGGAAGCCTAGCGGATGCACAGTGGAAGCGGAACGGATGCAGAGCGTTAATTGCGCATGCTGGGGGGAAGTATTACGTAAGCCCCCTGGAAATAAAGGGAAGCAGCTCGCACGTGGCCAGCATTCCGAGGAAAGACCTGCTGCTGGACACTTCGAGTTCCTTGCCTGCCCTGCCAGCCTGCCTTCCAGCCAGCCTTGGTGCCTGCCTGCCTTCCTACCAGGCTTTCTGCCAGCCTTCCTGCCAGGCTTCTTGCCAGCCTTCCTGCCAGCCTTGGTGCCTGCCAGCCTCCCTGCCAGCCAGCAACCCCAAAACCATGGGGAGGAAGCGAAAGCCTCAGCAACCTGCCGCCATCCCTGGCAAGAGGGACAGGGCCAACCTCCTGCCCCCTACCCCTGACTCTGCTGGTGCTGGTGCTTCTGCTGAAGCTGCTCCTGGCGGTGGTGCTTCTGCTCGTGCTGGGGCTTCTGCTGTTGCCTACTCTGTTGAAGCTGCTCCTGGTCCTGCTGGTCCTGCTCGACCTGCTCGTGCTCCTGGACTTGCTTGTCCTGCTTGTGCTCCTGGTCTTGCTTGTCCTGCTCGTGCTCCTGGTCCTGCTCGTGCTCCTGGTCCTGCTCATGCTCCTGGACTTGCTGGCCCTGCTGGTGCTTACTCTAGTGCTGCTGATCCTGGTCCTGCTGTTCCTGCTGCTGCTGCTGATGATGATGATGCTGATTATGATCCTGCTGGTGAATATGATGATGATGATGATGATGATGATGATTCTGCTGGTGCTCCTGCTGCTGGTGGTGATGTGGAGGAGCAGCCCCTACTACCTGGGAGCCCCTCTGATGAGGGCCCATCTGGTCCTGTCAAAGGGAGGAAGAGGCGTATGCGACAACGGGAGAGGAGGCAATACTCCATTGCGGAGACGCATGAGGATGAGGTGCTGGAGTGGCTGAGAGAGAACGACTATCTGTGGCGGAAGGGACACCGGCTGTACAGGGACACCAAGCGGAAGCAGGCTGCTTGGAGAGAGAAGGCAGAGAGTATGGGTTACACTTCGGAGGTGCTTCTCGGCTGGTGGAAGCACATGCACACCTGGTACGGGAAGCTGCACCTGAAGAAATCTGGCCAGGCCACTGTGAAACTGACAGACAGAGACCAACGTCATGGTCAGGTGCAGCTTCCTGGAGGGTGAGATCCGCCACCGAGGAGCACCAGGAGCCCCTCTCATGACCCTCTCTCTCCGGCAGCCTGCTGCCACCCAGTCCTCTTCCAGCTGAGAGTCAGTCCCTGTCTCCAGGCAGGTTTCTGTGGAGCATGCCAGGGCAGAGAACCCACGGACAGGTGTGGTAAGTGTGGTGGAGTGCGTAGAGTACTCCCTGGTGCGGTGGGAGAAAGGAGACATCGAGTCCACCACACTCCTAGCCACATCCACCACCCCCCAGCTCCGCCTCCGCAGAAAGGCAGAGAGCCGGACAGCTGGAGGGGCAGAGCCACAATGTCCTGCTGGAGATCAGGGACACCATCCGCACTAGCATAGATCTCCTCTCTCAGCTGGTCAGCACCGACTCCTCATCCTCCAACCACAAACCCTTCCTCACCTATGTCAACCAGACTCTCAAGGAAATGGCGGATCCACAGTACCAGCAGGTGAAGACCGGATCACCAAGCTGCTTCACAACCCTCCAGACCCAGAGGAACCTGCTCCCACCCAGTCCAGGCCTGCTCCTCTACCCCAGGTGATATCCCTCCCATTCCAAGGCTTCCCATAGCTCCTCACCTACCAGGGCTATGGCTACCAGGAGGTTCAACAGCACAGGCAGCAGTCCTTCCCAGTCTAGGGACAGAGTCATCAGGCGACACCTTTGCCACCTGTTTCACTGATGCCACCAATGCCACCCACGCCAATGATGCCACAGACGACAGCAATGCCACCCACGCCAATGATGCCACCAACAACAGCGATGCCACCCACACCAGTCCTAACCCAGCTGCAGAGCAGACAGCCCCACTACACTACTCCTTCCTCCACCCCACAGCCAAGCCCGGCCTCAGTACATCTGTCATCAGTATTGGGGCTAACACCCCATGACATGGAGGAAGGACCTCTCAGTATTACGGGGCTGAGCCAGATGTCCGAGACCTTTCTAAACACACCGTCCCCTGTTGTCCTCTTGAGGCCAGGCACTCCAGCACCACCCACCACTACAGCACCTGGATCCTTCACCCCTGAGACTGGGCACACCTCCGAGTGACCAAGAAGAGTGCCAGAGACCGGCTAGCTGGGTACCTGTGGACTTTATTTGGACACTTGACTTGGGTCATTTTTTTTTACAGCTTGTTGTTCAATAAAGTTTATCTTTGATTCACACACTTGCTTCATTTCTTTTTTTTAATAAAGTCTTGGTGGAAACTTTTAGAATTAGCTTAAGCCTTTGCATGCTTGTGGGATGGGTTAAGATAGCAGTGGGGTGGGCAGGGATACCTGTGGAATGAGCAGGGATACCTTTGGGATGGCTAATAGCTGTGGGATGGATAAACCTCCAGTGCAGGCATAGTGGGACTGTATGGTCCACCCTCCCAGGTGCCACACCTATGGCCCTTTATTATCAATAATAATGTAATCAATCATCCACACATGTCAGCATAAACACAACTCTTTATTAAACACCCTGTTTATTGTAGGCCCACCCAACATACATGGCCCAATCTCATCCGTGTGATGAGACAGGCTGAAGGAAGCATCCATTAAGCATCTACCATCCTGTCTTGCCACTCCACCGCTCCAGCTGGAGAGGTGCACCAGTGTTTCAGGAGGTTGCGCTGCTTCTTCCCTTCACGTGAGGCTCTGTTGTGGCCTTGCACATCCTGAGTGTCGATCTGGTTTCGCCCTTGCCTCCATTCCCCAGGCTCCATGTCCCCATTGTCTTGTTGATGGTCCACGAGCCTGTTCTGCAAGACTGCGTAGCGGGTGCACATGAGATTGTGCAGGATGCAGCAAGCTTCCACAATCCTCCTCACGTTCTCTGGGTGATACTGCATGGTGGTGAGAAGTACCTGGAACCTGTTGGCCAGGGTGCCAAAGGTGTTCTCCACCACCCGCCTTGCCCTGTACAGCCTGTAGTTGAAGATCCTCTCTTCACGGGTCAGGAGTCTGGAAGTGTATGGCTTCATGAGGTAGGTTCTGAGGGAGAAGGCGTCATCCCCCATGATGAAGTAGCGCACATCTTGCGTGTCGTTGGGCAGGGGGTCTGGATCTGGGAAGCCCACAATGAGGTTGCCTTCCAGCCCCTCCTTGAGGTGACTGGCGTTGTATTCCTGGGCATCTGAAGATGAGCCGTAGCCTGAAGCATCGATGTACATGAACTTGTAGTCAGCATCGACCATGGCGAAGAGGATGATGCTGAAGAAGCCCTTGTAGTTGAAATAAGTGAACCACAACTTGGCTGGAGCTTTGCAGGCCACGTGCTTGCCATCTATGGCTCCAACGGTGTGGGGGAAGTTCCACCTCTGATACCACTGCTCTGCAACTTTCTTCCATCCTCCTTCAGTGGAGGCGCACTGGAGGAGGTCCTCCTTGTATTCTTTGATGACGGCCTGCACCACTTCTCTGACCACAATGCTGATGGTGTTGTGTGGCACCCTCCAGCCATACTGCATGCTCGTGTACGTGGTCCCTGAGGCCAGGTGGCGCAGAATGAGTGCCACCTTGAGCCCAGGTTCCAGGCTGGGCCGGAAGTTGGTGTTTGCCTTGGTCAACCTGGGTGTCAGCCGCTGCACAACTTCGTCAAACATGGCTGGAGGCATCCTCATGAAGTTCTGGAACACCCGAGTGTCTTCGCTCCTGAACTCCACCATCAGCTTGTTGTACAGTCCGTCCTCTGCTCTTCTGGCGAACCATCTTTGGTCCCAGACTTTTTTTGGGTGCCTCCTTTTCTTCCCGTAGTAGAGTTCACAGAGCCTGTAGATGGTTTCACGCTGTTGCAGAAGGATGGTGGCTGCCAAAGGACTTTGTCACAATCCACGGTGGACATGACTGGATGCTGTGGAAGAGGAAGAGTCAGATGAAGGCTGCAGAGGTCTGCACAGCTTGGCTGCTGTTCTGAAAGTGAGATGCAGGCGAGTTGCTCCCCCTTTTTATAGGCAGTGTAGGTGTCCCTTTGCATCCTCTAGGCATCCTCTAGGCATCCTGCAGACATCCTTAATATCCAAGATAGGTCCCCTCTGCAAACGTTTTTTCTGCTTTAAACGCTTTGTTTCCATGCTGCATCCGTTCTGCATCCATTCTGCATCTCTTCTGCATCCGTTTCGCTTCCTCCCTGTGTCCGGGTGGATGCGAGTTGCGCGGATGCGTAGCGGACACCAAGCGGATATAGCGGATGCGTAACGGATGCATAATGGATGCGTAACGGATGCGTAGCGGATGCGTAGTGGATGCAGAATGGACGAACTGGATACATTTTCCGCGCAAAAGTTTTAGGCAGCCCAAAACTTTTGGAGCGGATGAAACGTCCATAAACGGATGCTGGACGGATAGAGAGGAAGCAAAACGGAGGCAGTGAGTACAGAATGGATACATCGCGTTAACCAACGGATGGCAAGCTTTTTTGTCCATTTTACATCCTCTTTGCATCCGTTGGTTCAGTGTGACATGGGCTTTAATTTGGAACAATGGATTTCTTCAGACAAAATAAGACAAAGATAGACATTCATTTTCTTCCTTTGGCCTCTCATAAAACTCATCCAGACCTTGACATGGTAGAAAGTTCATAATAGGATAATTCTGATTCCAACTGACAAATGCTCATAAAAACCAAGAATAAATAGCCATTAATTCATTCCCTGGATGGTATGACTCAGACTTTAGGGAAAGACAAAGGCAAACAAACAAAATACAAAATAGGCTGAAGTTTTATATAGTTTAACATTCATTAAAGCTTTCATTAGACTTAATAAATAATTTAAAATGTATCAAGTTGAAGTAATTGATTTGAGGTTGTTTAGTAAGTCACTCCATATAGCTGTTTATTTCTTACTTTTACAGAGGGGAAAAATAACAAATCATCTACTGTTCCAAAACGTACTTGGGAGATTTATAGTCACATATAGTGTAACTCCTTGCATACTTTCGTAACAATATTAATTGTGAGAATCCCATTCATTAGTATTATGAAGACATGCAGTTATAATAGTGTTTTCAATATAAATGATCTATAATTTTAAAGTTTTGCTATAGGAGAAAATTATTAATTATTCATGTAGTATTTTTATGTGTACTATTAATATTAATACTCTATTTACATATTTTATTGGCAGAATTAATGATAGAGTGAACTATCATCCTGACAGATTATCAAGTGCATATTCAGTGTAAAAAACACATTTAGTAAATATACTGCCTATTCCTTAGTTCTGTGGTAATAACAAATTCAAATGTTCTCTTAACAATTGCTGCATAGACAAAATGGACTTTCAGGAAAACAAGAGGAAAGAATCAACTAGGAATAACATGATATGTTTGTGTGTGTTTGTATCTGCACCTGAGTGGTTTTTGGAATGTTCAGGGGACTAAGAGAAACAGAAGTCTAAATGACTTGTAAGGGCTGAGCATATAAAATGGTTACAGAATAATAGACTTTTTCAAGGGGAAAGGAGTAGAGATGTGCTGTGTGAAATGAAATAAACGTATCTTCAAATAAAGCATTCAGCTATAATTCTGGATGTACAATTAACCAATGGAACAGCTTGCCATCGGAAGTTGTGGGAGCGCCATCACTTGAGACTTTCAAGGAGAGATTGGAC
Source organism: Laticauda colubrina (assembly GCA_015471245.1). NCBI lineage: Eukaryota > Metazoa > Chordata > Lepidosauria > Squamata > Elapidae > Laticauda > Laticauda colubrina. The sequence goes on along the minus strand of BLBF01000003.1, from coordinate 21,857,170 downwards.
TACCATTTGTCAGAAATGGTGTAGGGTCTCCCGCTTGGTTAAGGGGTTGGACTAGATGACATACAAAGTCCCTTCCAACTCTGATTATCTGTTATCTGTTCAGTTACTAAGTTGTGTTCAGCTCTTTGAGTCCCCCATCGACTGTAGCACGGCAAGCTCTCCTATCGTCCATGGTCTTCTGGAGTTTGCCCAAATTCATATTCATTGTGTTGATTACATTATCTATCTTATCATCTGCCATCTCATTTTTTTCCCTTCAATCTTTCAATATCAGATTGAGTTCTTAATATCAAAGATTTAAGGCTAGATATGGACATCACAACTGAACAAATCTGACATTAGAGAGAGCCAGTTTAGCCAGTTTAATTTGGTTGATCTAAGACAAAATGGAAGCAACCAGACTATCAGCCTTCTTGAAGATCTGCGAATATCTCAGAGCTCAGATAGCTTTAGAAAAAAGCAGATACCTTCTTCAATTCTTGCAAATCAAGTTCAATTTTTTAAAAAAATCACAACTTTTCTTTTGATATATGAAAAGGATGAGGTGGAAAAAGGAAAGAGTGTGAATGGCCGACAGTTCTATCTCTTAATAACAATGGAGGACTTATTAAAGCTGTAAGATCTGTATGTATATGTACATACAGGATAATTCTGGGCAGTTTACCATCATAAAAAATAAAAACTGTACAAAGACAAAAGCAGAAAAAAAATACTACTCAAAGCCAAATACATAGTAAATTATTATGATTGGTTCCATAGGTAGCCAGTTATTTAGACTGGATTTGTTATTTTTATCCACCTATCAAGTCCTTCTCAAGGATATGAGATAGATTGATATAGTTATTTGATTGTGTTAAAGATATCATTCCAGGATATAAGCCGTTCCAAGTAAAGCTTCCTTTTGCAATTAACTGATGGTGATTTTGTCAATGCCAGTGTGTTCAAGTGGTGTTCCAGATGTTTTGGGATTGCACACAAAGAGCAGTAAACAGCTTTGCTAGCTTTCTCTTTGTTTATACTGACTCATCCTGTTTCCCTCTATAGTCTAACTTACTTCTGGTAACACTTTAATTTTTTTGCCAATGTAGATCTTTGCATTTCTACCAGTTATGCTTCTGTGAATGCTTCATTTTGTATTATAAATTGATGCTAGCACTAGCACTTAAACTTATATACTGCTTAATAGTGCTTTATAGCCCTCTCTCAGTGGTTTAGAGTCAGCATGTTGCCCCCAACAGTCTGGGTCCTCACTTTACCCACCTTGGAAGGATGGAAAGCTGTGTCAACCTTGAGCTGGTGAGACTCAAACTGCAGGCAGCGGGCAATCAGCAGTAGTAGTCTGCATTCTAACCACTGCGCCACCATGGCATAGTGATCTGCTAATCTGCTATTATTATTTTATAATTTAAAAGAGTAAACATAAGCAGGAGAGGAAGAACTGCTTCTGCAAAAACTCAGTTCAGTAGTGGCAACCAGTAAGCCTTCTGATAAGGGCCAATGCTGACAACATTCAGAGTCAGTTATATCTGAACATCCCATAATCAGTGTCTATGTGAAGAATATACATATATCTTTATGTTTTAGAAAATATTATTTTTTTAAAAAAAGTTTGATACACTTTAACTAGTAAAGTTGATTGGTTAAACTTATAATTCAACAGTGCACTATGATATCAGGTGTATGTTTTAGCCTTATGACAGGGGTTCAGGAAAAGGGTGAGAAAAAATTATAAACAAAGACAAATCATTAAACTTCTCTTCAGATGCTAAAATAGACCTACTTTGAAGTAAGTCTTCATGGAACATGGCCTTATGTAAGGTGACCAATTGTCCTCCTTTGTATAAGTTCTGTCCTTCCTCAGAAAGTGTCCTCCTACATGTCCTTATTTTTGATATTTGAAGACTAATCTGTAAATCCCCGTATTTGATTGATGCTGAATCGATCCGTTGTGTGTGATGTGACATATTTGTATTTGACATGACGATTCATCAAGGCTCGGTACAGTGCAGCGAGACGTGATTATGAGACACATGCGCTCACACAGAAGAATTGTTTTGAGAGAATGTGCCATGCATAAGTGGCTTTTTTTTCCCCCAATTTACTTGTGTCATCCTTTTCACTGTAAAAAAGTTGGTCACCTTACCTTATGGAAAACTTAGACACCATATCTCTGAAATAATCTGTATATAATCTAAATGTGCCATGGGCTTATTTCAAAGAGAAAAAAAAAAACACAAAGCACTTTTCCGCACTCAAGATTTTGCTGATGTGACCTCTGATTCCAATTTATTCACCTTTGGTAATGCAACTTCAGGAAGGAAAAACAAAGAAATGATGTTAGATTGATACACTTTGCTAACCTTAAAAAGCCACACTCTTCATACCAAATTTCTGATATCTATGGCCCTATTGCCCTCAGCTGCAACCAGTTATCCTTGTCTACTCCAGCTGATGTTCCTTTCCATCATTGTATGTGTGTGTTTTTTTTTTTAATAGTATTCTGCATCTATCAAAATACAGTAAGATCTCTTTCTGGGGCCAGACATTTGTAATCATCCAAAATCAGGACAAGATTTCTGTCCTGTTGCAGGAAAAGAAAATTCTTATATTACTGAAATCTAACTAAGTCTACAAGAACATGAAATTTTCTGAAAATGGAAAGGGGGCACAGAGAAAAGCAAATAATTGGTGATAAATCTACCTATTGAAACTGTTATGATTTTTTGAAGGACTATTAGCTCCCTCTAGTGATATCTGCTAAATTTGTAATTCTATAACAGAAGACAATCTAAAACTGACATATAAAAATGGAGTGAATTTGTATCTTTCATATGTAATGTATAGTTTTACTTACACTAAAAATCTAGTTTTATGGAAATAAAAGCAACTAGACAATTCAGGACCCAGCTATATTTCAGTGATATTTCCTTACCTAAACAGATAAACTGATTGATCCCCAATAGGCAAAAAAGCAGTGAGTGTGATTTCTGACTTCCTGCCAGCTTCCCCATTGATGTTGCTTGTGGGAAGTTGGCAATAAACATTGGAAGTCATTCCTCCTCTTCCTCAGCTTACCATGGAACTCCTTGCTATTTTTCTGGAAGTAGGCAAGAAAGGGCACAATGGCCTAATGGTTAAGATGCTTGTTGACCAGACAGTTTGAGACCCAAGCACCATGTGATGGGTTGAGCTGCCATTATTTGTCCCAGCTCTGGCCCATCTAGTAGTTTGAAAGCATGCAAATACAAGTAGATAAATAGGTACTATTTCGGTGGGGAAGTAATAGCATTTCATGCACCTTGGCATATAGGTGCATGAAATGCACAGTATATCATGTGGCCATATATACTGGCCACATGACCCTAGAAATATCTTTGGAGAATGCTGCTCCCTCAGCTAAGAAATGGAGATGAGCACTATCCCATAGAGTTGGACATGTCTGGACATTTATATTTTGGAGGGAACAAAGGGAAGCAGAGACCATGAGGAAAATTGCACCCTATTCTCTAATCTGCCACATCTTCAAGAGCCCCTTCCCTCCATTAAAGAAGATGGCCAGCACCTGTTAGCCAGTCTTACCTCACCAGCAGGCATTGAGTCTCTGGGGAACCCTTTGTTCTCAAACACAAACATTTTCAAGAATATATTAATATTTTCCAAGGGACACTGTATAATAAATTATACCACAATTGATTTAATTTGTCATATTTGGCAATGGCTGTTGCAGTGAAAACCATGTAAGG
>BLBF01000003.1:21825471-21853027 GCA_015471245.1 Laticauda colubrina | reverse complement strand
GGTGTGTCCCAGTGTGCCATCTGTTCTTTTGTAGATTAGTACATCTAGGAATGGTAGTTGTTTGTTTATTTCCGTTTCCATGGTGAACTTGATTTTGGGGTGTGTGTTGTTTAGGTGTGTTAGGAAATTGTTTAGGTTTTCTTTTCCATGGGGCCAAATCACAAATGTGTCATCGATGTATCTTAGCCATATATAAAAGTTAAACATCTGAGTATACTACAACCCTCTTTCACTGTTCACAAAATTCAACCTCTACACTCTGACACTGGGGGAAAGAAAGAAAAGAAAATGATTCTGTGGACAAAAGAGATAATAAGGGGGGAGTAATTCTGTTTTGGTATCAATCCAGTGGTTCTTAACAGGGACCCCTGGAGACCCCTGCGTTTTCACAGAGGGTCCATGAAGGTTTGAAGAAGTATTATGATTTAAATCTTGAGTTAAGTCTTGGAGTCTGTGGCCATGGTCTATGGCCACAAAATGTATTTAAAGAGAGCCCATGGTGAAGAACTTCAGCTAATCCATTCTCCTAATTTTCATTTACATAGCTATGTGGTTATGCTTTATTTTACTTATTTATTAAACTTGCATGCTGTCTATCTCACTGTCAAGTGACCCTGGGCAGCTTATGAGCATCATCAAAGTAATATAAACAATTAAAATAGGAACCTTAAAACATAAAGTCTTAAAATTGAACAGTTAATAATATATTAAATAAACAAATTTGTGAATAAAAGTTTGTGTATTGTATCACAGTATGTTTTGTTTATTTAATTTAAATTGTCACATTCCAAGAATATTTAAGGCAACATAAGAAGAATTTAGAGATTGAATTTGATATAGAAGTCCCATTTCATTTAATGCAGTTGTCTGTAATAAGAAGTATCTTACAGATCTCTAGACTTTTTGGATTTTTGTAATTAATTATTGTCCTCTCAAATCAGAATGAGCCTTATTATTGGAACAGGATTGTCTTGGGAGAGGATGGAGAAAATTTGACAAATTCTTCATATGATTTTACAATTATTCTGTTCTATATTAGTTAGCTGAACATCAGTTGTTTCTTTTGACTCTGAAAAACTTCTATTTCAGAAACTTTTCACTTTTCCATGTAATGGAAGGAATAAGTCTAGCAAGTTCATTCATAATCTCCAAAATCACTGGATTTAACACAATCATACAAACATCCAATCTTTTGCAGAAAAAGAAAATATCTGCCACAAAGCAGAAGGTACTGTGGTTGCAAATGACAAGACACCCTATTTCAAAACATCAACAACGAACATAGGTAATTTAAAACAACTTTTTAAATGAAATATGTGTTAGGAAGCCCTGCAATAGGGAGTAGTCAATTACATTTGATATTATTAAGTCCCTTACAAAACTCCAGTTTGTCCAAACTTTCTATTTCATTCTTGGAATGAATGAAAACAAAACAAAAGAGTTGTGGCTATTTGATACTTGACTTTGTAAAAAAAAATGCTGCATTGTAAGCAGGGATCAATTCAGATCAGGTAGTCTTTGGAGCAACTCAAAATTGGTGGATAGAATTAAGTTTAAGATGAAATTGAGACTTTGAGCCTTGGGTAAACTGATCACACAACTTTTATTTTTTGTGGGATTTAGAGACACCCTGTCCAAATATGCATAATTATTATGCAGCTGAACAACAATCTAGATTACTAAAATGAGCTTTTAGGCTTGTGATCATTGCTAAATCTACCTTGAGCAAATTTATTGATTGCCAAGCACTTGCAGACAAACAGTTCTTTTATGTTTACCCTTTTCTGTAAACACACAAGCATCATTTAGCTGAAAAGCACCTCATTTGTTAAAATGAACATTTATGACTTGAATCATTGTGAAAATTGCTTTGAGCCTTATGAACTAACTACTGATTAGAATCCCTATACTTTTATCCCCTTTACACTTCAATCTAATTATATATGGGATTATTTATCCATGACCTTCAAAATTGCTTTTTTTTTTGTTTTTTCCCCCCATTTCATCTTCAGTAATTGTAAGCTCCTTGCCCAGGCATGTTGGCAAGTACACAGACGCACAGGTATTCAGATCTTTCACAAACAGGGTCAAAAAGAGTTGGAGAGGTTATATTTTACCCAGAGGAAGTCAGCAATTAGATAATGGACTAGAGCTTAAAAGCAAAAAAAGTGTTGTTTGATTACAAAATAATAAAATCATATTAGTATGCACAATTGTTTCAGAAATGAAAAGCTTTAATGTGACAGTATCTGGGATGTATGCTTTGCAGGAGAAGAAAAGGACAATTGAAGGTAGAAAAAGGAGAAAACAGGTAGCAGACTTATGTGCAAATCCTACTTAAGTTAGCAAGGGAACAAGATAGCAGAGAGCATTAAGAAAGGAATCCAGGCAAGACAGAGGAAAAACAGAGATTACAGTCTCCCACAAAAGAATTGAGGCAGGCTAGAGATAATTCTCTTCTCTTCTTGTGCTATGAACAGTGAAATTGTCCTTAGCATCAGGATACCATGGTTCATTCTGTGCTGGAGTTTAGTCTCAATGAAGAGTTCTTATGCTTGTTTGCAAGCTTGTTCTCTGATCAAGATTTGAAGTGAGGAGAAAAATATTGCCAAACAACTAAGTTTCCTAACTAGAATGAACGTAAGATAATTAAAACAGAGAAAAGGGAAGAACAAAAGGGAGCAAAGGAAGAGAGTGTTCAACTAGGGATACAAAAGCTGAAGAACCATGTGAAGTTAGTTTGTTTTCAGAACTGTACACAGAATAAATATGCTCCTACCTGGAGGTTTCTCTTCTTGATTAGGCTTCTGACAGCAAAAATAAAATTGTATCTCTGTATTCAATTATTATGGGCTTGTCTTTCTTCCCTGACCATGGACGATGTAATATTTATCACCTATTCAGGTAGGAAATAGGTCACAAAATATCCAGGTCTTCTGGGGAGAAAATATTTATAATTTGGACCTGAAAAAAAAAAAGACAAAGAAACAATAACCCACTTGACAAGGAAACAATAATTTAATTTTTATTCTCATATTTGCTGAGTCAGTGTTATTCCTAATTGTCTTCAAGACATAACACTATGCCACAAGTAATTAGTGTGTATGTGTGTGTGTGTATGTGTGTGTATGTATGTATGTATATATATATATATGCATATGCATATGTATATTTATGTATTTTAATGCTATAGTAGTAAAAAGGAAAACTTGCAAGCACGGCCATCAAAAAATAAATTGAATGAAATTAAATTTATTAAATTGGATCAAAATTAAGGGCCTAATAGACTTTTGAGAAAAAAACAGTTCAGTTGTTACTCATCTTTTTTGAGTAAGAAGAAGTAACAAGGTTGAGTTATGGACATTGAGCATTTCTTTAGGAGCCTATATTTTCAGTAGATTCTTATTAATTATGTTAGCTAATGATATGTTCATTACTCTAATTCTGCAAGACCCTATATATTTGAGACACTAATTTGGAAAATAAAATATGCAATCTATTCATAATTTTGTGCAAATTACATTGTTGATGATGATGTTATCAATTTAGTCATTCCCAATGCTTGGTGATTCTATGGAACAGATCTCTCTACATCTTCTGATCTTGCACTATATCTGAGTATTTCATGGCATCCAGTCCTTATATTCTTTGACATTAACTCTACCCAACACAATTGCTTTCTTCAATGATTTCCCCATGATATGATCATAACAAGTGAGATGTGGTTTTGTGATTTTTACTTCCAGTGCTATGTCTAGTGTGGCGTGCTCCAGTAGTTATTGTTGTTCACCTTTGTTGTCCAAAGAATACACAAAAGTGTTCTCCAGCATCACAGCTCAAATGAGTCAATTTTCTTTCTGTCTTGCTGAAAGATCCAACTTTCACAACCATAAGTAAATATGGGGAACACAATAGAGTAGGCTAACTTACAGTGGGCTGCCATGCTTTTTCATATCAGCTTATGTTATTATGTGCAACCCAGTGCAATATGACATTTTATTTCTGGGCTGCATTCATCACTTTGAGTGAACTGCGACCCTAGGAAAGTGAATTCCATGCATTCTATCTCCTCACCATCAATTTCTATTTTGATGTTTCCATTTCTTAGAGTGGTCATGAGCTTGGTGTTTTTGATGTTCAGTAAGAGATCACAATTCTCACTTTCTTCTTTAATTTTCTTGATCAGATGTTCCAAGCCTTCGTTGGTTTCTGAAATGAGAGTTGCATTGTCATCATATCAAAGATTGTCGATGTTTCTTCCTCCTATCTTGACACCAAGTTTTGATTCATCAAGATCTCGCTTCCTCATGACCATTTTGGCATACAGGTTGAATATAGCTGAATAGGTCTCTATTGTGTTTTTTTTTAATTGTGTATAGTTCATTGAACTCCGTTGATCACCATGGTTTCCATTTCAAAACACATATGAAAACACACCATGCAGCATGAAGTAATTTAAATATGTTTGCCTACTACATGCCCATGTACTCCTTTGCTTATATATCAGTATCTATATGAACATTACTTAGGATATACTCAAATTCCTAGCATATATTCATAGAAATAAATATTCAGTACCTATGATAATTCTTTTTTGTGGAATAATGTTTCTATGTCAAATGAGTAGAGAAGACCAACTGATAAGGGAAAAAATAAATATTCAGCAGCAATTGTTGGATCTGTCTGGCAAGAATGGCTACTGCATCAGATGGTTCCAACGCTTATAAATATGCATTGGACAGTGTTCATTTCTTCTTGATTTAATGTATGCTTTTACCTTACATGGTTAACCTTTATATCAGTTTTTTCACATGTTCAGGCACTTTATGTCTTATAAAGTATTTCAAAATGCTGACGGGTCACTTCTCCATTCTAGAATGTCCTGACAGGCATACTGATTTATTAGCTTAGCCTCCTTGTACATGACCTGTCCATTTTCAGATAACTGAGAAGAGCTTTTTATTTGTCCCTGCTCTTTGAATCGTTCTTGCTGCCTTATTGCAAGGAGATTTTAAATGTTACATTTGCCTCTTGGAGTGGTTCCAGAAATAATCCTTCACATTGGGGTCATAACATTCGAATCAGCTATAGGGTATTCCAACTTGAATGGACATTTGTGATATAAAGTCATCATATGAAAAGCATCCCTGAGTGCTTTTTTTACAACAAGGAATGCTCATGTTGTCTTTTACAGGCAATAACAAGAGGAGATTTGTATTTAGGACATGCCATTCCTATCTCAAAAATTGCTGTATACTGTGAGATTACTCTGATTGATATTTGACATGATTTACCTTCATCCAGATTATCTCATTTTGTCTTGCCAACTGTCAGACTCTTCTACATAGAGCAATATAGCCCCAGGAGATTGAATGCTCATCTTTGGGAGTTATGCTTTCCCTATTCTTTACCCTGGCTGTAGGAAAAACTGTAAATATGCATATATTTCTCCTGGTTCTAATTATTATGTAATGTTAGTGCTGATTTTCTTCCTTTCTTCCTCCCCCCTCTTTCTTTCTTTCAAACTTACAAATGAAAACAAAAGACATTCTTATAGATAAAATTTAAAAACATGATTAAAGTAATTATAATTGATTAACCCAAAACACAATTCCAAGAGAGTGCCATCCAACAACTCACAACCCATATTTTAATGTAACTTTTAAGTGCTGTCTTAAAAAAAAAATCTATATTCTTTTTTCTTGTGTTCGCTGCCTTGTAGGAACAAAAAACACCATCTATATCAAATAAAAAAGTTGTTTTCAAAATATTAAAAACATACAGAATGATGCAAAAAGTTAAATCATATATGTGCGTGAATTCCCAAAGAATGACATTTCAAATTTTGGGATGACTATATTTTCAGAGACCAGGCAAAAATCCTATAATCCCTGGAGAAATGAAAATGTCTAGCCCCTGATGCTACCTAATTTCTGGATAGTATCTGAGCTAACTGAATCAGTTTAAGCATCACAAATTTCCTATTTCCTATTCCAAATTTTCCATGATATTTATTCAGAGTATTGCAACATAAATTCAGCACCAAAAAAGTAAACGCAGATGGCTGATGGCTAACTTCTTTATGAACATATAAAGTAAATTTTCCAAACCAACGATAGATTTCTCCAACATGGAGCAAACTCAAACAGAAGCAGACATGCTACAAGCAAGTCAAATTCAGCAGATAAGCAAGTTTTCCTTTCACTTTAGAGCTGAGCACAGAAAAGAGATAAACCACACCCAGATTCTCTCTTTAAGTTTCAGCCCTCAACTCAGCCCTCATTGGCTGACCTTATTACTAAGCTCTATTCCAGTTCATGAATATACTCTGACAATATTTTTCAGGTAGATATGATGAAATTCTCCTAAGCATGCATGTCTACTGGTTCTATGTCCAGGTAATTCAGGGAAATATTATGTGTGAGACCTGCATTCCATTAGAGGGGGGGAGGGAAGGGGGAAGAAGGGAGGGAAGGGGAGGAGGGAGGCGTGAGGGGGGAGGGAGGGAGGATGGATTTAGGCCTACATCAGTGGTGGAATTCAAATTTTTTTCTACTGGTTCTGTGGGTGTGGCTTATTTGGTGGGTGTGACTTAGTGGTCATGTGACTGGGTGGGTATGCTTAGTGGTCATGTGACTGGGTGGGCGTGCTTGGTGGTCATGTGACTGGGTGGGTGTGGCCAACTCAATGTTACTCACATCAAGGGGTTTCTTACCTAGCCCCTCCCCTCCCCTCCATTCCTTGTCACCCAGCCTCAACTTATCTATTGTTCTGTAAAAATGTTGTTCACCTTTTTTGACTTTATTATCTGCATACTATAGATGTACTTTCATGGACCACTGAAAGGAGGAAATGGCTCACATGCTTTACCCAAGAATGTGATAGGCAACAGGCTTTTAAGGGGCTGCCACAAAGATAGGGGGACAATGTATTTTCCAAAGAAGCAGAATGCAAACAAGAAGCAATGGATGGAAACTGAACAGAGAGAAGCAACCTAAAACTAAGGAGAAACTTCCTGACAGTGAGAACAATTAACCAGTGGAACTGCCTGTCTCCAGAAGTTCTGGGTGCTCAATCACTGGAAGTTTTTGAGAAAAAACTGGACAGCCATTTCTCTGAAATGGTATAGGGTTCACCCCAAGGTCCCTTCTAAGCATTATTCTGACACCTTTTCTAGGATTTCTACTCAGAGTTTGGCATCCTCAGTTTTCTTGCCTGAGCTGGGAGTTGAACTAGAAGACCTCTAATGTCCCTTTCAATACTTGTTAAACACATGTATTTTATGCTCTGGACTATTGACATTGAATGTATGTAAACCCTGAAAAATATGTGGTAGCCCTGGGCAAAAGAAAGGCAGAAAAATCATTCTAGGTGTAGGAACAGTGTAAAATATTAACACATGATAAATAATGGAACAATTAAAAATAATCTTTCTTTCTTTCTTTCTTTCTCATACACACAAACACACACACACACACACACAGAGAGGCTTGAATGGATTCCCCCACCCCCTCTGTCAGACCTCACTCCTTCTCACTCCAGCACTTTAACTCACAAGGGGAAAGCAATACTTGCAGCATCCATGGGAAATCCTTGGAAAAGTTTTTAAAAGACCTGTTTCCAAAATTCAATTCTTTTACATTGTAAAAGTGCTCCAAGGCTCAATTCACCCCCATCCCCTCTGTCAGACCACACTCCTTCTCACTCCAGCACTTTAACTCATAAGGGGAAAGTAATACTTGCAGCGTCCATGACTTTCTTCCTTTTCCCCAGGGAGAAAGAGGACATGGGGAACAGAAAGCTAGGGGAACGATCACAAGTGAACAACCGGGCAACCAGGTTGGGGTGTGACCAGTCAGGGATTGCCACCGGTTTGGCAACCCATGCCAAATAACTGCTACCGGTTCACCTGAATAGGTGCGAACCACTTGAATAGAACCTCTGGCCTACATGTGTATTAAATTAGTTTTTTCAGTAGAAAAATGCCTGATTTTTCAATTGTACAAATGAACTAAAGCCTGCTGGAAGGCAAAAGGCTTCAGAATTTTGAGCAGTGGTGGAAGACTGCTGAAGGCTATTAATCAACTAATTAAGATCACAAAGCTGAACTTTTTAACCTGGGAAAAATCTACTCAGGTAGAGATCAGACAAAAATCAGACAAAATTTGATTTTAAGATTGTGCTTCTGAATGGACAACATGAGACATAAAGGAGGATATATCCTCCTTTTTCCAGATATCTGGTAATCTTAGATCTTACAGAGATACTAGAAATTCCATTCCTTCCTGAGAGATAAGCACATGTGGCTAAGAAACCCAAGTGCTGTTTTGTGGTGAGGTAAGTTCCCATCATTCACTCCAGCTCCTTGATGGGGACATGAAAAGAGTCCCCACAGGCATCAGCAATGATGATGTCATCAGCAAATCCTTTCAACCTGAAATTACCTTAAACGGTGCCTTCAACACAAATGGGATGGGGACTTCATGAGAAAGGTTATGGAGGTAGTTTCACCTTCCACAAGACATTATTTTAACATATGTAAAATGTATTTTCCCTAAATTATGGTTTGAGGAAGAATCTCTGGTTCTAATAGTAATGAAGTTTTAGTACTATGGTCAGCACTAACCACGTATAACTTAAAGGTTGTGGTAGCTGATGGTGAAGATTATTTATATGTCTGTCTGTCTGTCTATCTATCTATCTATTTATTTATTAAATTTGTCATGGTACTTTTTTTGGTGACTTATTTTTCTGTCTGAAATATCAAATCTCTCCCTGAATTGTATTATCAGAAGACAGACAATACTAAATGTGGATTAAGTAGAAGGTTTTCCATCCTAGCCTATAGGGATTCATGCTTCAACTTTCAGAAGAAAGCAAATGAGAAACAACTGCTTTCTTGATAATGAGGTATAACAGTGGGGGAATTAAGTTTTTCATGCTTCTGGTGGCCTCCAATTCCAATATCTCCTGAGGAAACTTTGGTTGGAGATCTATCTAGCAGAATATGATTGTGCTCCTTGCTCTTTCATGGAAGTAACTCATTTCAAAGCCAGAGCTTGAAGAAAATCCAAGGAACTGCTACAATCACTATTTTTCTTCCTTATTTTTTCTGGCAGTGATTGCTTTCCCTACCCTGTTACAAGAATAGCCATCAGTAGAAAATTTAATTTTGCTCAACAGCATTAAGACAGCATCAGGGGAGAGAGCGAAAGTATGTCAATAAGACACAAGATGACAAATTTTTACTAAAGTGGAAATATATTGCCCACAATTTTATTATTTCACCTCATGCAGCTTCAGACCAAAATCCAAATTCTGTGCATTGCCAGCCACTCTGCTGGATACAAAATCCAATTCCACCCAGTCAGTTAGGAATACAAGGGATGACAAATCGTAAGACATTTTCACTCCAATAAAAAATATACTTTACTGCTAGTATCAAGTTGAGAAAAAAAGTAAATATTAATCCAAACTGGCTGAGCCAAAGACTACCTTAGAGCTTGGCCCATTTCCAGGGACTCTATGTCCCTGTATTGCAAGTCTATTCCATCTACCCTCAGCATGGGTCTGACTCACTTCCCCAAACACAACTTGATCACAATATAGTGACACTGATGTTTTACAAAAAATGCAAGTATTGATACAAAACTTCAAAGTATGAGTAGACAGACACGTCTGAATCAGAGAAGTAGTCAGATTCATCTGTCCATTAAATCGGTTTTGCATTACCAAATTCCTAGCCATCATCTTCCTGCATTTAAAGAGATATGGTAGCTAAATTTTTTACTTCATTAGCTGTGAACATTGACATATTTCTTTTGTCTATTGTTGTTTTGCTGAGCATATTTGACCTCCCAACACCTGTGGAACCAGGCATGGATCAATATTAATTTATCTAATTACACTAGAAGCAGACATGTCAAACTGGCAGCCCATAGGCTGGATTCATCCCACACAGGCCACGCCTACTCTGGCTCCGCAAAGGCAAAAAAGCATTCTAATACATCATGATATGTCACGTGACATGATCGAATTTGACACCCTTGTACTACTGAGTAGTTAAGATTAAACAGCTATGGTAATTGTAATTAGATTTTTCTTATTTATGAAAAAAAAATTCATAACTAAAATTTCTGACCAAAATTTCTGACATTTACCTGTTTTTGAACACATACATATTCAAACCAAGTGAGTGACTCAGATATGTGGCAGAGTGATCAATCTGTTCGACAAACATGCAAAGCTATAATTCTTGCAAAAATCCAATACCACATGCAAAGACTTAACATTAAGAGAAAAGTTGCTTTATTATCGATATAGTCCCTTCTGTATCACGAAACAAGTTGAGGATTAGTTCCCAAGGGAATCTCCCAAACAGGATCTCTTTAAACTTCAGTAGCATTTATGTTAACCAATCTTGCTTGGAAACCTCCTACCATCATGGAGTAGTAAGGACCATTTCCTTATTTACCTCGAGTTGTAGATTATTTATAGCTTTACTCATTTCAGTAGGGAACTGCATGGCATGTTTTACACACATAAAATGGAAATGTCAAACATCTCTTAGCTATTGAATGAAATTGAATCGTCCTGCTTTTTCTTTCCCCCTACATATGTATTTAAATGAGCCAACCTCCCACTGTCCTCTTGGCAAATGTGCTTTCTCTAAGAGTCTTTTGCATAAGTTCTCATTTATCCATTCCTTTTCCACTCCCTGCTCCGTTCATTTAGGGTAGACCTGCAATCCACTTCTCTCATCTTCTTCAAACCTTCAGTTCAACTGGGCTATTTCTTCACAAGTGGAATATCTAGCTTCTCTCTAGCTGCATTGGTGGAACTGCCAATCAGTGTTCCTGAACTCTGAAAGCCAGCCATTGGGAGCACAGCCCTATGCTTTCTATACTTCTGGATCATAATTCTCAATAACCTATCTGTTTATCAGAGGAGGAGGGGGATCTTCATTAATTCTATTCTGGCTACCAAGTCTTTCTTGTTCACTTCCCCCACCCTTCTTCTACCTTGGCAGAACCCAAAGTAGGGATCTTTGTATACCTTTAAGCTACTCCTTTTCCTAGTCTCCCCTCCTCCGCTCAGCCCCCATCTACTTTATCATCCATGCTGTCCCTATCTGAGTTATTTGGGGTCCACTTAGATTATAATCCAGAGCAAGGATGTCTAGTCAGGTAGTCCACCACTTCTATTAGCATTTATTTCTCCAATTTAACTTGTCCTGGCCTCAGACAATTTTAATGTAACTGGCTTGGTTGCATGGGCAAGAAAAAAGATTATATGCAGAAGATCTGTCCTCTGCTGAATTCAGAAATCAAGTTATCTCTTGCTCTCTAGGTTGTGTCAGCCCTGGATTTAAGTCCTAAGTTTTTTTTTTCCTTATGCCTTTTAAATTAATGGACTGTTGTTGTCTTTTCCATCCTTGGGAGTTAAGGGCCTGTCACATAGGCTGACGGATGCAAAACGTATGTAAAAAGGAAACAGCGGATGAGAAAATGTTCCATCCGTTGTTATCCGCTCTCAAAAGTGCCCTAAATATGCATAAGCAGAGCGGACAACAACAGAAAGGAATGGATGTGGGGAGGATGTAGTGGGGATGTAAAGTGGATGCTCAACGGAAGCCTAGCGGATGGAAGCAGATGGAAGCGGATGGCACATCCGCAGGGCTTCCGGGGGAGCACAGTGAAGCGGACGCACAACGTAAGGAATGGATGCCAAGCGGATGCCGAGCGGATACAGCGGATGCAGAGAGGACGCCTAGCGAATACCTAGCGGATGCCTAGCAGATGCAAAGCATTCACTGTGCATGCGGGGAGGATGCATTGCGTCAGCCCCGCGGATATAAAGGAAAGCAGCTCGCAAGCAGGTCACCATTCAGAGGAAAGACCTGCTGACAGACACAGCTCTAGCCAGCCAACAACCATGGGGAAAAAGAGGAAGCCTCTGCCATCTGCTGCCAGCCATGGCAAGAAGGACAGGGCCACCATCCCACCCCCTGGCCCTGACTCTGCTTCTGCTGGGGCTTCTGCTGCTCAGGCTGACTCTTCTGATGCTGGAGCTGCTCCTGGTGCTGGGGCTTCTGCTGGGGCTTACTCTATTGGCGCTGCTCCTGGTGCTGGGGCTTCTGCTGGGGCTTACTCTGCTGGCGCTGCTCCTGGTGCTGGTGCTTCTGCTGGTGCTTACTCTGCTGACGCTGCCCCTGGTGCTGGGGCTTCTACTGGTGCTTACTCTGCTGGCGCTGCTCCTGGTGCTGGTGCTTCTGCTGGTGCTTACTCTGTTGGTGCTGCTCCAGGTCCTGCTGGTACTGCTGGTGCTGCTGGTGCTGCTGGTGCTGCTTTTGCTACTAATGTTGTTGTTGTTGCTGCTAGTGGTGGTGGTGTGGTGGAGCAGCCCCTACAACCTCGAAGCCCCTCTGATGAGGGCCCAGATGGCCCTGCCAGAGGGAGAAAGAGGTATACATGTGAACAGGAGAGGAGGCAGTACTCCATCGAAGAGGAACATGAGGATGAGGTGCTCGAATGGCTGAGGGAGAATGAGTATCTATGGTGGAAGGGACACAGGCTCTATCGAGACACCAAATGAAAGCAGGCTGCTTGGAGAGAGAAGGCGGAGAGCCTGGGTTACACTTCGGACGTCCTCCTCGGCTGGGAGAGGCACTTGCACACCTGGTGCAGGAAGCTGCACTTCAAGAAATCTGGCCAGGCCACGGTCAAGCTGACGGACCGAGAGACCTAAGTGATGGCCAAGTGCAACTTCTTGGAGGGTGAGATCTGCCACCGAGGAGCAGCCCCTCTGACATTCCTCTCTCTCAGGCAGCCCACAGAGAGCCAGTCCTCTTCTGGCCAAGAGTCAGCTCATCTGTCCAGGCAGGTATCTGTGGAGCGTCCCTCGACGGAGACCCTCCCGACAGCTGCACTCCCCGTGGTGGAGCGTGTGGAGGGCCCCCTGACACAGTGGGAGCAAGGAGAAGGCACTTCCAACAGAGACCAACCCACATCCACCCCCAGCTCCACCTCCACAGAAAGCAGGCAGAGAGCCAGACCAGAGGGACAGAGCCATACTGTGCTGCTGGAGATCAGGGACACCATCAGAAGCAGTGTAGATCTCCTCTCTCAGCTAGTACAAACCAACATACCATCCTCTAACCGCAAACCCTTCCTCACCTACATCAACCAGACCCTCCTGGACATGTCCAAATCACAGTACCGGGTGATCAAGGACAGGATCACCGGTCTATTTCACAACCCTCCAGACCCAGCTGAACCTGCTCCCAGCTAGTCCAGGTCTGCTCCTCCACCCCAGGTGATGTCACTGCCCTTCCAAGGCTTTCCACAGGTGCTCAGCTACCAAGGCTACGGCTACCATGAGCTCCAGCAGCACAGGCCTTCCCAGTCCAGGCACAGGTTCATTGTATGCCACCGGTGCCACCGAGGCCACCGAGGCCACCGACACCACAGATGCCACCCATGCCACAGATGCCACCCACGCCACAGATGCCACCCACGCCTCACCTCATTCAGCTGCAGACCAGACATCCCCACTACACTCGTCCTTCCTCCACCCCACAGCCAAGCCCGGCCTCAGAACATCTGTCATCGTTCTTGGGACTGACACCCCATGTCATGGAGGAAGGGGCTCTCAACATCACCTGACTGAGCCAGCTCTTTGAGAGGTTCCTCCACACACCATCCCCTGTTGTCCTCTCGGGGCCAGGCACACCAATGGCACATCAGACAAGCACTCCAGCAGCAGCAACATCCACAGCACCTGGACCCTTAACCCCTGAGACTATGGGCACTCCTCAGAGTGACTGAGAAGAGTGCCAGAGACTGGGTTGCTACCTGATGACTTTATCTTTGCTTGGGACACTTGGGTCATTTTCTTTTACAGTTTGTTATTAATAAAGATTATCTTTGCTTCATACACTTGCTTCACTTCTTTTAGTCAATAAAGTCTTGGTGGAAAATTTAGAAATGGTTTAAGCCTTTGCATGCTTGTGGGATGGATTAAGATAGCAGTGGGATGGGCAGGGATACTTTTGGGATGGGTAATAGCTGTGGGATGGGCAGGAATACCTTTGGGATGGGTAAGAGCTGTGGGATGGGCAGGGATACCTTTGGGATGGGTAATAGCTGTGGGATAGATAAACCTCCAGTGCAAGCATAGTGGGACTGTATGGTCCACCCTCCCAGGTGCCACATCTATGGGCCTTTATTATCAATAATAATGTAATCAATCATCCACACATGTCAACATAAACACAACTCTTTATTAAATGCCCTGTTCATTGTAGGCCCACCCAACATACATGGCACAATCTCATCCATGTGATGAGACAGGCTGAAGGAAGCATCCATCAATCATCTATCATCCTGTCTTGCAACTCCACTGCTCCAGCTGGGGAGTTGCACCAGTGTTTCAGGAGGTTGCGCTGCTTCTTCCTTTCATGTGTTGGGGCCTTGCAAATCCACAGTATCTATCTGGTTTCGCCCTTGCCTCCATTCACCAGGCTCCATGTCCCCATTGCCTTGTTGGAGGTCCACGAACCTGTTCTGCAACACTGGGTAGTGAGTGTGCATGAGATTGTGCAGGATGCAGCAAGCTTCCACGATCCTCCTCACGGTCTGTGGGCGATACTGCATGGTGGTGAGAAGTACCTGGAACCTGTTGGCCAGGATGCCAGAGGGGTTCTCTACCACCCGCCTTGCCCTGGACAGCCTGTAGTTGAAGATCCTCTCTTCACGGGTGAGGCATCTGGAAGTGTAGGCTTTCATGAGTTAGGTTCTGAGGGAGAAGGCATCATCCCACACGATGAAGTAGGGCACATCTTGCATGTTGTTGGGCAGGGGGTGTGGATCTGGGAAGCCTATGATGAGGTTGCGTTCCAGCTCTTCCTTGAGATGACTGGCGTTGTATACCTGGGCATCTGAAGATGAGCCGTTGCCTGAAGCATCGATGTACATGAACTTGTAGTCAGCATCGACCATGGCAAAGAGGATGATGCTGAAGAAGCCCTTGTAGTTGTGATAAGTGGACCCTCACTTGGCTGGAGTTTTGCGGGCCACGTGCTTGCCATCTATGGCTCCAACGGTGTGGGGGAAGTTCCACTTCTGATACCACTGCTCTGCAACTTTCTTCCAGCCTTCTTCAGTGGAGGGGCACTGGAGGAGCTCCTGCAGGTATTCTTCGATGATGGCCTGCACCACTTCTCTGACCACAATGCTGATGGTGTTGGGTGTCACCCTCCAGCCGTACTGCATGCTCCTGTACGTGGTCCCTGAGGCCAGGTGGCGCAGAGTCAGTGCCAACTTGAGCCCAGGGTCCAGACTGGGCCGGAAGTTGGTGCTCTGCTTGGTCAACCTGGGTCTCAGCACTCCTCATCTTCGTCAAACATGGCTGGCGGCACCCTTATGAAGTTCTTGAATGCATAAGGGTCTTCATCCTCAGCTCCACCATCAGCTTGTTGTATAGTCCGTACTCTGCTCTTCTGGCGATTCATCTTTGGACCCCGATGCTTCTTGGCTGCCTCTTTTTATTCACATAGAACAGGTGAAAGAGCCTGTAGATAGCTTCTCACTGTTGTAGAACGATGGTGGCTACCAAAATAAATGTATGACGATCCATGGTGGAGATGACTGGATGCTGTGGAAGAGCAAGAGCCAGATGAAGGCTGAAGAGGTCTGCACCACAGGGCTGCTGGACTGAAAGTGAGATCCAGGTGAGTTCCTCCCCCTTTTTATAGGAAATATAGGTTTTCCGCTTGGTGTCCTTTTGCATCCTCTAGGCATCCTGCAGAATCCTAAATATCCGAGATACATCCCCTATGCGAATGTTTTTTCCATTTTAATGCTTTGTATGCGAGCTACATCCACTTTCATCCTTTCTCTGTCCATGCTACTAATGCTGCGTGTCTGTTCCGCGTCCGTTTCGCTTCCTCCCTTTGTCCGTTTTCTGCTGGAGCAGATGCAAATTATGCGGATGCACAGCGGATGGATAGAGGATATTGAGGACGCGTAACGGATGACGATGGACATCTAACGGATGTTCCCTGGATGCGTAGCGGATGTCTAATGGACGCGTTGGATACATTTTCTGCTCAAAAAGTTTTGTGCAGCTCAAAACTTTTTGAGCGGATGAAATGTCAGAAGATGGATGCTAGACGGATGGAGAGTATGAAAAACGGACGCAGTGAGTACAGAACAGATGCATTGTGTTAACCAATGGATGGCAAGTGTTTCTCTCCGTTTTACATCCACCTTGCATCTGTTGGTGCTGTGTGACATGGGTTTTACTCAATGATTAAAAAAACTTTGGTCTTGTCTGTGCAATACTATTGCTATCTTTTCTACTGCTTCTCTTCTCACTTTGGGACTCTTCTTTCATGACTCTTTCTGATCAAATGTGTACAATTTCAGATTTTCCACTGATGTTGCCACAAGTCTGGTTCTCCGCTGACAGTCACACTTGGAAGGGATACTGTTCTGTCTTAGACAATATTTCTTGAAACAGATTTGTTACTAACAGCTCACCCATAAATGTAAGTTTTAAGTTATTGATTTAATAGCTGACCAGATGCTGTAAATGGTGATGCAATGAGAATGGGTCAGCAATGTTCTTGCCACTTTTAGAATCTGTGGCCATAAAGGTGGCCATGACAGGGTCTCTCTCTCCTAATGTTCTATCTACATTGTAGTTCTCCATGCAGAGTAATGAAGATTGATTTCTGGCCTGGTATATGCTTACCACGTGTATATAGATATATATATATATTTGTTTTTTTAGGCTTTCGCGGGTACTTACATGTGTGCTGTTTAGCTTCCTTCGGGTATTATCCCACGTCATTGTAGTTCTGTTAAAGTTGTAGCAACGTTTCAGAAGAATCTCATCTGCCATCCTCAGGCTTCTGTATAGAGTTAGTTCCTGGTTTCAAATTTGAGGCTGGTCCATTCTGATTGGCTGGGAGCCTGGATCTGTGTTCATTGGACTTGGTGTTTGATTGATTGGTGTTTCTAGTTTCTTCTATCTGTTTTGTGGCTTTGATTGGCTGGCAACACTCTGTTCTTGTGTTGGAGGCTTTCAGTGCAGCTTGGCTCCGTGTGAAGGGACGGCTGCTCTTCATTAGCAAGCTGCTATTCATTAGCAAGCTGGGTTTCACCTGGGTGCCTGGTGGGGGGGTTAGGTTGGAGCTTTCAGAGGGAGTCTGTTTTTGCCCAGGTGTTTGCCTGGCTTGTGGCATGGAGATCTTACTATTTGAGAGTGCACGCTTCCAAATGATTGCCAGTCTGGTGGAATCATCTCTTCTATTCATGCTGTCAGGTCTTTTTTCAATCTCTATGGCTTCTCTGATGATTCTGTGGCTGGGGTTTTCTATAGTGGCCAGGGTTTTAGTGCCATTGAAGTTGATGTTGTGACCTGTGGTTTTCATGTGTTGGACTAGTGAGGAGGTGTGTTCCAGCTTTTTTACTGCATTTTTGTGTTCATCTAGGCGGGTACTTATTCTTCTATTGGTCTGTCCAATGTATGTGGCCGGGTATGATGTACAGGGAATTTCGTATATGCCTTGGTTTTCCAGGTCAATTTTGTCTTTGGGGTTTTTAAGGGTGGCTGTTATTTTTTTGTCTGTTTTGAAGGCAGTCTTGATGTGATGCCTGTGTAGTATCTTACTGATTTTATCTGTAGTACCTCTTATGTAGGGCAGGACAGCTGTTCCATAGGTTTGTTGATCTTCTAGGTCTCTATTTTGTCTTAGTGTGTTTTTGTGGATCAAGCTAGTGATTTTGCTTTTGTGGAAGCCATTGGCTGTCAATACTTTAGTCAGGGTGCATAGTTCAGTCTTTATATGTGTCTTATCTGCTAGGCGTTTGGTTCTGGTATTGGGATTGGGTGTTGAGGTAGCGGTTGGTGTGTGTTTTCTTCTGGTATATGGTGTGTTCCAGTGCGCCATCTGTTCTTTTGTAGATTAGTACATCTAGGAATGGTAGTTGTTTGTTTATTTCCGTTTCCATGGTGAACTTGTTTTTCGGGTGTGTGCTGTTTAGGTATGTTAGGAAATTGTTTCGGTTTTCTTTTCCATGGGGCCAAATCACAAATGTGTCATGGACGTATCTTAGCCATAGTTTGGGTTTGTGGGTCGCATTAGCCAGGGCTCTGGATTTGAATTCTTCCATGAACATGTTTGCAATGACGGGTGACAGTGGTGATCCCATAGGGGCTCCTTCAATTTGCTTGTATCTTTGTCCTGTGTATATGAAATATGTGTTGGTTAGGCAGTGTTCTGTTAGTTCCATGAGGTCTTTAGCTGGTTGGTATTTATTTTTGATGATTTTGAGAGTTTCTTTTATCGGGACTTGAGTGAACAGTGAAACCACGTTGAAACTTACAAGCAGATCTTCTTGTTCCACGTGTAGATCTTTGATCATTTCTAAGAAGTGGTATGAGTTTTGTACATATGAAGCTGCGATTTCAGCATGGGGCTGTAGTTATTTTGCTAAGTGTTTAGCTAGGTTTTGTAATGGTGCTCCTTTGGAACTGACTATGAGTCTGAGAGGTATGCCTTCTTTTTGTATTTTTGGGAGGCCGTATAATTTGGGGCATCTAGAAGATTTTTCCCTTGAGATGATCTTCTGTTGGATCTTCTTCTTGGTTAATTTTTCCAGATATGTGGTTGGGTCTGTGTTTATAGGTTTATATATGGAATCTTGGAGTAGGTCTGTCAATTTTGTTTTGTAGTCTTTTCTATCCATTACTACTGTGGCATTCCCTTTGTCTGCTGGGAGTATTATTATGCTGTTATCATTTTTCAGGGTTTGTAACGCTCTGAATTCATCTTTTTGAAAGTTATTTTTCGGTGGTTTGCTTGTGCATAAGATGTTTGTAACCTGGTGTCTTATTCTGTCAGCTTCATCTGTATTTAATTTGGTTAGGCTGGATTCTACTGCACATATGATGGATTCTGTGGGGATTTTTTGGGGTGCTATGGCATAATTGCATCCTTTGGTTAGGACATCTGTTTCTGTTTTGGTGAGTTCTCTGTTGGAAACGTTTATTTGAAAAAAAAAAAAAAACCAAGAAGAAAATTATAACCAGCCACATAAGCAAAGAAATCCAACAGAAGATCATCCCAAGAGAAAAATCTTCTAGATGCCCCAAATTATACGGCCTCCCAAAAATAAACAAAGAAGGCATACCTCTCAGACCCATAGTCAGCTCCAAAGGAGTACCACAACAAAACCTAGCTAAACACTTAGCTAAACAACTACAGCCCCATGCTGAAACCACAGCTTCATATGTACAAAACTCATACCACTTCTTAGAAATGATCAAAGATCTACACGTGGAACAAGAAGATCTGCTTGTAAGTTTTGACGTGGTTTCACTATTCACTCAAGTCCCAATAAAAGAAACTCTTGAAATCATCAAAAATAAATACCAACCAGCTAAAGACCTCATGGAACTAACAGAACACTGCCTAACCAACACATATTTCATGTATAAAGGACAAAGATACAAGCAAAGTGAAGGAGCCCCTATGGGATCACCACTGTCACCCGTCATTGCAAACCTGTTCATGGAAGAATTCGAATCCAGAGCCCTGGCTAATGCCACCCACAAACCCAAACTATGGCTAAGATACATCGATGACACATTTGTGATTTGGCCCCATGGAAAAGAAAACCTAAACAATTTCCTAACACACCTAAACAACACACACCCCAAAATCAAGTTCACCATGGAAACAAAAATAAACAAACAACTACCATTCCTAGATGTACTAATCTACAAAAGAACAGATGGCACACTGGGACACACCATATACCAAAAGAAAACATACACCAACCACTACCTCAACTCCCAATCCCACCACCACCCAGCACAGATAAACTCCGTGGTCAAAACACTAATCACCAGAACCAAACGCCTGTCAGACAAGACAGATATAAAGACTGAACTATGCACCCTGACTAAAGTACTGACAGCCAACGGCTTCTACAAAAGCAAAATCACCAATCTTTTGATCCACAAAAACACACTAAGACATAACAGAGACCTAGGAGATCAACAGACCTATGGAACAGCTGTCCTGCCCTACATAAGAGGTACCACAGATAAAATCAGTAAGATACTATACAGGCATCACATCAAGACTGCCTTCAAAACAGACAAAAAAAATAGCAGCCATCCTTAGAAACCCCAAAGAAAAAATTGACCTGGAAAACCAAGGCATATACGAAGTTCCCTGTGCTTCATGCCTGGCCACATACATTGGACAGATCAATAGAAGAATAAGTACCTGCCTAGATGAACACAAAAATGCAGTAAAAAAGCTGGAACACACCTTCTCACTAGTCCAACACATGAAAACCAGAGGTCACAACATCACCTTCAATGGCACCAAAACCCTAGCCACTATAGAAAACCCCAGCCACAGAATCATCAGAGAAGCCATAGAGATTGAAAAAAGATTGAAAGCATGAATAGAAGAGATGATTCCAGCAGACTGTCAATCATTTGAAAGCCTGCACTGTCAAATAGGAAGATCTCCACACCACAAGATCTCCACACCACATTGCTAGACAGAGACTCTTCCATGGTTTTGGTACTGCCAACAAAGAAGCAGTACATACATGCTTCAGCTCACAAGCTGCATAAAATGTGAAGTTTTCCAGCAGTTATTTTCCTAGTTCAAACAGGATGAGCTGGTATTGATTCGTGTACCTGGTCCTGCAGGTATCTAGGTGCTAAACCAGGAATGCTTTAATGGGGCAAAACCAGCACCTAGACACTGACTGATAATCCATTCAAGACAGTGGTCGGATTAAAAAAAAATTACTACCAGTTTTGTGGGCATGGCTTGGTGGGCATGGCATGTTTTGGTGAGTGGGGCTTGCCACTTTAAGAAGCTTGGTGTGACTTGGTGGGCATGGCAGGGGAAAGATACTGCAAAATCTCCATTCCCACCTCACTTCAGGGGAAGGATACAATAAAATCTCTCTTCCCTCCCCACTCCTGAGGGAAGGTTACCACTGGTTCTCCAAATCAGTGGTCACCAACCAGTGGGCTGTGGCCCAATGGTGGTCTGTGAGAAAATTTTGGTAGATCACAGAGAAATGTCACCCCCAAAGCACCCCCCAAAGCAATTAATCCAGGCTGCATGGGAACACAAGGCTGCGCTGCCCACATGGCCTGCCCACTTCTGGCCCCCACCCTTTGGCCAAGCACCAACCTTACCTTCAGTAAAGCCACACAAGCTGGAAGGTAAGACCAATGGTGGAGGAGGAAAATCTACCCCAGGGTGGCTTGTTAACGTTAGTGGGAAAGTTGGTCCCATATTCCAGAGCTGCAGTAGTCACAGGACTGGCCCTTTGGTTATCCTGGAGCAGCTCCACCACCTGGGTGCACTGGCCTGCCATGGAGGAGCTCCTTCAGGATCACCAAACAGTCATTCTTGTGACTACTGTAGCTCTGGAATATGGGACTGGCCCATGGTAGGGCTGGAAATCTCTGCCATAGGGGGTGGCACGTATGCAGCCCTCACCAGCCAGAATGAGATAATGGTGCTGTTGCAGCAGGGGACGCATGGCACAAGTGGGCTGAAGCAGCAGTGGTTGGAAGGTGCAAGCTGCTGCAAGTATACTGCAGCGAAGGCAGAATGCTGATGCCACAGACAAGTTAGAGGAGTAACATTCCTTGCCTTTCAAACACTGGGAGAGGACTAGATGGGGACAGGGCTCACTGGACTCCAAATTGGTTCCCAGCCGGCCTGAGGCAGCATTCAAATGGGGGGAGTGGAGGAGGGGGAGGCTTCTAATGAAAACCATAGCACTTCATTCCAAAGCTTCTCTCTCAAAGTTAGCCCCCATCTCTCTGTGAGCAGTTCAGAGCTAAAACCCCACCTCTAAAGGTAAAAGGGACTCTCCCTTGCATCCCTCCCACTTCTGTTATTTCAATGTGGCTGGGGAATCAACATGTCCTCAGGAGTGGGACAGTGATCTTTTGAATTCAGTTTCCAGGCTGTGCATCAATATAGCTGGAAATTGGAGGCATTCAAATATTACAGTCAGAGAGGCTTAATGAAGACCGGGCTGATATCTTGTACTAGCAACACCATTCTGACATAGTCCATGTGCTGGCATTTGATACCTTGTAAAACAATATTACAAAACTGAGTTACTTTGCAATGTGTTTAGCTTAAATCTTGCCATCAATTTCTTTTCACTGATTTCTTCAAATAGCTTTTATATATTGCTTTGTTTTAATTTTTTAATTTGTACTTTGGATACTTTAAGACTTAAAATATATATTTATATACTGTATATATTTATATTAAAAATATTTTAATATTAAATTTATATTTAATATAAAAATTAAATATATTGAATATATTTAAACATTTTGTGATGTTAAATAGGTACATTTCATATTAATAAAATGGAAGTTCTTTGATCATTATGTTACAAATGTATTATCTTTTTTTTTTTAATCATATTAGTGATCCTCTGGATTTAAAATTATGAGTTTGGTGTCCCTGAGGTCCAAAAGGTTGGCAACCCTGCTCCAGACTATTCAAAATTTCCATTACCAGTTCTCCAGAACTGGTCAGAATCTGCTGAATACCACCTTTGATGCAAGATCTACAGAACCAGCGGTATATGCTTCCAAAGACAGTAACCAGAAAATATGGAGGATCCTACATATTGGGGCATTTGAAGATTCTGAGTATTCTTTAAGAGCAGCCCCAAGTAGACCCTACTATAGAAGTCCAGTTAGATGATAATGAAGGAATAAGTCATTATAGACAGGTCCTTTTATTGCAGGTAAACTAACATCCTGGCTTATAGGCATTCTCACCATAATTTCCATCTGTTGTCCCAGTAGGAGAAATGAGTCCATAGACTGATGTCTCTATTTTATACAAACTAATGTATCAGTCTTCCCGTTTTAATGTTGAGAATAATGTACATAACAAAGCAAATTGCTTCTTCGGTGCAGTATGTTTAAGACTCATCAAGCTGAGACAGCCTGATGATTAATTTATTCAAACAAGCATGCTTGAAAGAGAAGGTCTAAAGGTCATTGGTTTCCTGAATGTTTGCAAATACTGCCATTTAGAAAGCCGATATTGTATTGAAAATTGATTTTGCAGGAAGTCATTGTTGTGGCCATAAAAATTGTCAATTCTTGTGAAACATGTTTCCTCTTGATGTACCTTATTGGTCAAAGAAAGAGAACTGAGTGTGAAAGGAATCCATCACAGGACATCAGTTTATGGCACTTCTATTATTCTGTTTCAGTTATCAAATGACACATATGATGACCAGTGGCCTGGACATCTCCTGGAAAATATGAGCAATATTTTTTGGAAATGAAATAAAGAATGTCAAGATTTCTTTTTAAAAATATAATTAATTACTAGACTATAAGAAAGGAAAATAAAATGTTTAGTTTCAGAAGGTACGATATTTAATAGCTATTCCTAGAAATGCTTTAAAATAATCTGATTTTTAAAAAAGATATCAAACATCAGTGGGAAACCTGTGATTCTTCAGTTATCGTTGAACTACAAACTCTATTATCCTTCATCATGTTCATGAGAATTGGATCTTATGGAAGCTGAAATTCATAATCTCTTCTATAAATTTATTTAAGCTACTACTTAAATGCAAATAGTCTACTACCAATGCAAATAGTTCAGGATAGGATTTAATGAAGCCCTCTTTCTATCTTTCTATTGACTGTTGCACATTTCTCTATATACAAGTCCTTCCTTAGAGTAATACAAGCAACACTTTTCTCTTGAGAGTGTAACTTGTTTCTGCTATGAACAGCTGGAATGGGGATGAAAGAGTTGTCAGTTCTTCACATATGGGGATCAATCAGAAATCCTTGAAGATTTAATGTAAATAAATTCATGACAGCCTAACTGTGATATGGGAAAGCTATGAACACCAGTGATGGCAGGTGAGCAAATTTAATAAAGCTACCGGTGAGCTGTGTATTGTAATATAATGATGAGAAAAAAATCTGTCCCAACTTTTAGGCAAGAATATCTGGTAGCAGAAGAGAGGGAAAGAGAGAGGGAGAGAACAAGGCATAATCAACACATACAAATAGGTGAGTGTAGAAGGAATAGTTATGTAAACTGACAATATCATGCATTTTTAGGGTATATCAGTTCAGTGACTGCATTTTACCCCATTGCACAATGTGTATTTCATACAACTATTTACTTTTACAATGTATTCTAAATGTAAAGAATACCATGTATTCTAAATGTAAAGATGATAATTTCTCTCTGGAACCATGAAACAACAAATGACCTCAGGCTAGATCTCCAGTTAATATGACCTTGACATCTTTTGACTTACACTAAGAGTAACTATGCGTCTGGCAGTAGGTAGAATATTTTGTTTCTTTTGCACTATTACTTCAGGGTGGGAAAAAATTTTAAAGTCAGAGAAACAGCAATGCATTAAACAGGTCCAGTACCCCTCTACATTTACAGACTCAGTGTAAATCTGATCTCCACACCAGTTCATAGAAGTGTTCGAAGTAAAATTATACCACAGCACTTTATGTCATGTACAGTTTAATGTTCAGCATCTATTCATAAATTTCCTTTTCTTTTTACCTAAATTGACTTCTTCCTTGAAGCAAATTGATTTTTGTTTACCTCTACATAGACCCAATCTAACAGGTGAATAGCAGTAATTTGCTGCAGTTGGAAAAAATAATTAGAGTCCTCCAGCAAAATATTTGCTTGGTTCTTTCAAATCAATATGTGATTTCTCTCCTTGGCAGCTCTTGACTAAGTACAGCTCTATTTTGTAAGGATGGGCATATTGGTCAATTTCAAATCCTTTCAGCTTTTACCCCAATTGGCATTTTTTTAAAAAAAGTTATCATGAAATTCCAGGTAAATAATTACTTTTTTTCTTGTGCAATTCCCATTTGTTCATTTTCTGAAATTAATACATTTTTGTAAGTGTTTTTCTCAATAGGATGTGTGATTTGTGTTGTTGCTCAACAAAATATGTTTTTCTATTTAGGAATGTAGAAAATTCTTGCTATCATTTCTGTAATTCTAGTTTTATATTAAGATACCAGGACAAGGATTCTTAATCTCTAGTTAAAACATAATGTCTTGCTTTTTCATACACTCAGTTTTGTTCCTTTTCATGAACTTAAACGAAGTCTATTTTATTACATAATTTAAACTATTTGTAGTAGAAATTCTTATCTCAATACAGCTATTTGATGTAAAAGCTCAGAGACTAAAGTTTCCTCTCTTATCCCTTATTACTGTTCAGATGTGCTGCTCTTGCATTTGATATAGACATTTCACAAAAAGGTAGTTTATAATTTCCATTGTGTGGTGAGAATCTGAGCAAAACTTCTAGAATAGTCATGAACAGAAGATTTTAACTCTTGTCTGTATTACTTACTGCATTTCAAGGCACATTCTTTTGTTAATTCTCAAAGGAATTTTCCAAGTTGACATCAGTCCTTGTAATTGTCTGTAACTCTTTGTAAATTTTGTTTTATATAACACTGTAGCATGTCTGAATACAAGGCAAATTTACTCTTTTCTGTTTTGCCCTACAGCCTACTTGACACAGGTTATACCCAGAATCTCTATTTTGGCACAAAAATGTGATACAGAATTAATTTGGTCTCTTGGATAATTTATTATAACTCTTATTTAGAACTACCGTATTCTACTTTGATAGCAACCATTATCAAAACCATTAGCTTTCCTCCTTACCCTGCTTGTTTATTTGTTCACCCTCTGAATCTTCTTTACATTTAATCTCTGAGAAGCAGCATTTAATGTATCATCTAAAAAAAGGTTTAATCACATCTGTGATTTGAATAATAGAATAACAGTTGGAAGGTACCTTGGAGTCCAACTCAGGGGTGGGATTCAATTTTTTTAACAACTGGTTCTGTGGGCATAGCTTAGTTGGTGGGGCTTGGTGGTCATGTGACTGGCTGGGCGTGGCCAACTCAACATCACTCACATCGAGGCACGCATCTCCTCACCTTTCATGACTGTGAGGATGCTGCAAAAGTCGTAAGTGTGAAAAATGGTCATAAGTCACTTTTTTCAGTGCCATTGTAACTTTGAATGGTCACTCCACACAAGAAAAGTACCAGCAAAGAAGGGGGAAAAACTCCAGAGAAGTTCCTGAGACAGGAAGTCTAGTCCTGCCAAGAAAGTAATCAGAGTTAACAGAGAGGCAGTTTCTGTAAGCAACACCAGAATGTTTCCTTCCTGCCTTCCTTACAGGATTAGGCCAGTAATTTCTTCTAACAACCGGTTCTCCGAACTGCTTAGAATGTTAACCAGTTGTAGTGAATAGGTGCAAACTGGTAGAATCCCACTCATGGTCCAATCCCTTGCTCAAGCAGAAAACTTTATACCATTTCAGACAAATGGTTGTCCAATCTTTTCTTAAAACTTTCAGTGTTGGAGCATCCATAATTTCTGGAAGTAAGTTGTACTACTGGTTAATTGTTCAATCTGGAAATGTATCTTTAGTGCTACATTGCTTCTCTCCTTGATTAGTTTCTATCTATTGCTTCTTTTCCTGCCTTCAGGTGCTTTGGAGAATAGGTTGGCTCACTGTTTTTTGTGGCAATCCCCTAGACCACAGGTATCAAATTCAATTGTGTCATGAAATGTGTCATAACATATGACAAAATTTTTGCCTTTGTGGAGCCAGGATGGGCATGACCTGAGCATTACACATCTGGTCTATGGGCTGCCAGTTTGAAAACCTGCCCTAGATATTGGAGGACTACTATCATGTCATAACTAGTGCTTCTTTTCATTAAACTAGACATACCCAATTCCAACATCTGGTCTTTATGTTTTAGCCTCCAGTCTCCTAATCATCTTTGTTGCTCTGCTCTGTACTCATATAATTTTGACTTCCCACAGTTTTAACACCAACCACGTGAATGTCTATTTCTGATATCTGTCATCCTCAAGAAAGGAACCCAAAGATATTAAGGCTTATATCTGGCTAACATCTGAGAAATTAGAACAGATCTCTATTCAAATTGCTGAGCTACAAGGATCCTGAACAATGTTCTAGTCCATTTTAAGGCCCTGTCAACACTGGCCGACGGATGCAAAAGGTTTGTAAAAAGGACACAGGGGATGAGAAAAATGTTCCATCCATTGTTGTCCGCTTTCAAAAGGGGCAAAAACTTGCATAACCAGAGCGGACAACACGGAAAGGAACGGACGGGGGGAGGACGCAGGGCGGATGGAAAGCAGATGCTCCATGGAAGCGTAGTGGATGGAAGCAGATGGAAGCAGATGGCACATCCGCAAGGCTTCGGGGGAGTGCAGCAAAGCGGACACAGAACAGAAAGAGAGGATGCAGAGTGGACGCCGAGCGGATGAAGCAGATGCACAGCAGAAGCCTAGCGGATGAAGCGGATGCCTAGTGGAAGCCTAGCAGATGCCTCGCAGAAGCCTAGAGGATGCCTAGCGGATGCCTAGCGGATGCCTAGCGGATGCCTAGCGGATGCCTAG
>BLBF01000003.1:21808457-21825461 GCA_015471245.1 Laticauda colubrina | reverse complement strand
TAGCGGATGCCTAGCGGATGCCTAGCGGATGCCTAGCGGATGCCTAGTGTTCACTGTGCATGCGGGGAGGATGCATTGTGTCAGTCCCGCGGATATAAAGGGAGGCAGCTCCCGAGCAGGTCAACATTCAGAGGAAAGACCTGCTTCCAGACACATCGACTGCCTGCCAGCCTGCCTGCCTACCTGCCAGCCTGCCTGCCTGCCCGCCTGCCCGTCTGCCTGCCAGCCTTGCTGCCTGCCTGCCTGCCTGCCTGCCAGCCTGCCTGCCAGCCTGCCAGCCTGCCTACCAGCCAGCAACCCCACAACCAAGGGGAAGAAGAGAAAGCCTCAGCCATCTGCTGCAAGCCCTGGCAAGAGGGACAGGGCCACCCTCCCACCCCCTGGCCCTCACTCTGCTTCTGCTGGGTCTTCTGCAGCACAGATTCACTCTTCTGGAGCTTGGGCTTCTGCTGCTTCTGCTTCTGGAGGAGCTGAAGATGCTGCTTATGGCGATGGTGCTTATGCTCGTGCTTACTCTGCTGATGCTGCTTCTGGCAGTGGTGCTTCTGCTGGTGCTTACTCTGCTGCTTCTGCTTCTGGCAGTGGTGCTTCTGCTGGAGCTTACTCTGCAGAAGCTGCTTCTGGCGGTGCTTCTGCTGGTGCTTACTCTGTTGGCGCTGCTCCTCATCCTGCTGGACCTGCTGGTGCTCCTGGTCCTGCTGGTGCTGCTAGTGCTCCTGGTCCTGCTGTTCCTGCTGGTGCTGCTGGTGCTGCTGGTGCTTACTCTGCAGCTGCTGCTGATGATCCTGGGCCTGCTGGTGCTGCTGCTGCTGCTAGTCCTGGTGGTCTTGCTTTTGTTTCTGCTGCTGCGGGTGGTGGTGTGGAGGGGAAGCCCCTACAACCTGGAAGCAACTCTGATGAGGGTCCATGTGGTCCTGCCAAAGGGAGGAAGAGGCAGACGTGAGAAAGGGAGAGGAGGCAATACAACATTGAGGAGGAACATGAGGATGAGGTGCTGGAGTGGCTGAGAGAGAATGAGTATCTATGGCGGAAGGGGCACCGGCTCTATAGGGACACCAAAAGGAAGCAGGCTGCTTGGAGAGAGAAGGCGGAGAGCCTGGGCTACACTGCAAAGGTGCTCCTTGGCTGGTGGAAGCACACGCACACCTGCTACGGGAAGCTGCACCTCAAGAAATCTGGCCAGGCCGCGGTCAAGCTGACGGACAGAGAGACCTACGTCATGGCCAAGTGCAGCTTCCTGGAGGGTGAGATCTGCCACCGAGGAGCACCAGCAGCCCCTGTCACAACCCTCTCTCTCAGGCAGCCTGCTGAGAGCCAGTCGTCTTCCGCTAAGAGTCAGCTCCTGTCTCCAGGCAGGTGTCTGTGGAGCATGCCACGATGGAGAACCCACGGATAGCTGTTCTAACCATGGCGGAGCACGTGGAGGACTCCCTGGTGCAGTGGGATAAAGGAGATGGCACTTCTACCACAGTCCAACCCGCATCCACCCCCAGCTCCACCTCCATAGAAAGGCAGAGAGCCAGACAGGAAGGGCAGAGCCATACTGTCCTGCTGGATATCAGGGACACCATCCAGAGCAGCATAGATCTCCTCTCTCAGCTGGAACACAGCGACTCCTCATCCTCCAACCGCAAGCCCTTCCTCACCTATGTGAACCAGACCCTCATGGACATGGAGGAACCCCAGTACCAGGTGGTGAAGGACAGGATCACCGATCTGCTTCACAACCCTCCAGATCCAGCTGAACCTACTCCCACCCAGTCCAGATCTGCTCCTCCACCTCAGGTGATGTTCCTCCCATTCCAAGGCTTCCCACAGCCCCTCACCTACCAGGGCTATGGCTACCAGGAGGTCCAGCAGCACAGGCAGCAGCCCTTCCCAGTCGAGGCACAGGTTCATCGGACGCCACCGTTGCCACCGGTTCCACTGATGCCACCAATGCCACCCATGCCACCGATGCCGACGCCAGCCCTCACCCAGCTGCAGACCAGACAGCCCCACTACACTGCTCCTTCCTCCACCCCACAGCCAAGCCTGGCCTCAGTAGATCTGTCGTCGGTACAGGCTGACACCTGATGGCATGGAGGAAGGAGCTCTCAACATCACGGGGCTGAGCCAGCTGTCTGAGAGCTTCCTCAACACACCATCCCCTGTTGTCCTCTAGGGGCCAGGCACCCCAGTGGCGCTTCAGACCAGCACTCCAGCAGCAGCCACCTCCAGAGCACCTGGACCCTTCACCCCTGAGACTGGGCACACCTCTGAGTGACAGAGAAGAGTGCCAGAGACTGGGTGGCTATCTGTAGACTTTATTGGGACACTTGACTTGGGTCATTTTTCTTTTACAGCTTGTTATTAATAAAGATTATCTTTGCTTCACAACCTTGCTTTATTTATTTTTGTTAATAAAGTCTTGGTGGAAACTTTTAGAAATGGGTTAAGCCTCTGCAAGCTTGTGGGATGGGTAGGGATAGCTGTGGGATGGGCAGGGATACCTTTGGGATGGGTAATAGCTGTGGGATGGGTTAAGACAGCTGTGGGATGGGCAGGGATACCTTTGGGATGGGTTATGATAGCTATGGGATGGGCAGGGATACCTTTGTGATGGGTTAAGATAGCTGTGGGATGGGCAGGGATACCTTTGGGATGGGTTAAGATAGCTGTGGGATGGGCAGGGATACCTTTGGGATGGGTTAAGATAGCTGTGGGATTGATAAACCTCCAGTGCAAGCATAGTGGGACTGTATGGTCCACCCTCCCAGCTGACACACCTATGGCCCTTCATTATCAATAACAATGTAAGCATTGATTCACACTTTTGAACATCAACACAACTCTTTATTAAATGCCCTGTTCATTGTAGGCCAACCCAACATACATGGCCCAATCTCATCAGTGTGATGAGACAGGCTGAAGGAAGCATCCATTAATCATCTATCATCCTGTCTTGCCACTCCACCACTCCAGCTGGGGAGTTGCACCAGTGTTTCAGGAGGTTTCGCTGCTTCTTCCCTTCACGTGAGGCTCTGTTGGGGCCTGGCACATCCTCAGTGTCTATCAGGTTTTGCCCTTGCCTCCATTCCCCAGGCTCCATGTCCCCATTGCCTTGTTGGAGGTCCATGAGCCTGTTCTGTAAGACTGGATAGCGGGTGCGCATGAGATTGTGCAGGATGCAGCAAGCTTCCATGATCCTCCTCACGGTCTCTTGGCGATGCTGCATGGTGGTGAGAAGTACCTGGAACCTGTTTGCCAGGATGCCAAAGGCGTTCTCCACCACCTGCCTTGCACTGGACAGCCTGTAGTTGAAGATCCTCTCTTCACGGGTGAGGCATCTGGAAGTGTAGGGCTTCATGAGGTAGGTTTTG
Source organism: Laticauda colubrina (assembly GCA_015471245.1). Taxonomy (NCBI): domain Eukaryota; kingdom Metazoa; phylum Chordata; class Lepidosauria; order Squamata; family Elapidae; genus Laticauda; species Laticauda colubrina. The sequence continues at coordinate 21,822,099 of BLBF01000003.1, read as the reverse complement.
AGGGAGAAGGCGTCATCCCCCATGATGAAGTAGGGTACATCTTGCGTGTCGTTGGGCAGGAGGTCTGGATCTGGGAAGCCCATGATGAGGTTGCATGGTGAAGAGGATGATGCTGAAGAAGCCCTTGTAGTTGTGATAAGTGGACCCTCAGTTGGCTGGAGCTTTGCAGGCCATGTGCTTCCCATCTATGGCTCCAACCATGTGGGGGAAGTTCCACTTCTGATACCACTGCTCTGCAACTTTCTTCCAGCCTTCTTCAGTGGAGGGGCACTGGAGGAGCTCCTCCAGGTATTCTTCGATGATGGCCTGCACCACTTCTCTGACCACAATGCTGATGGTGTTGTGTGGCACCCTCCAGCCATACTGCATGCTCCTGTATGTGGTCCCTGAGGCCAGGTGGTGCAGAGTCAGTGCCACCTTGAGCCCAGGGTCCAGGCTGGGCTGGAAGTTGATGTTTGCCTTGGTCAACCTGGATCTCAGCCGCTCCACAACTTCGTCAAACATGGCTGGAGGCATCCTCATGAAGTTCTGGAATGTACGAGGGTCTTCGTTCCTCAGCTCCACCATCAGCTTGTTGTACAGTCCGTACTCTGCTCTTCTCCCGATCCATCTTCGGACCCAGACAATTCTTGGCTGCCTCCTTTTCTTCCCATAGAACAGTTGAAAGAGCCTGTAGATGGCTTCGCACTGTTGCAGAACGATGGTGGCTACCAAAAGGACTGTGTTACGATCCCTGGTGGACATGACTGGATCCTGTGAAAGAGCAAGAGGCAGATGAAGGCTGCAGAGGTCTGCACAGCAGGGCTGCTGGACTGAAAGTGAGATCCAGGTGAGTTGCTCCCCCTTTTTATAGGCAATATAGGTTTTCCCCTATGTGTCCTTTTGCATCCTCCTGGCATCCTCTAGACATCCTTAATATCTGAGATAGGTCCCCTATGCAAACGTTTTTTCCATTTTAAATGCTTTCTATGCGAGTTGTATCTGCTTTCATCCTTTCTCCGTCCGTGCTCCTAACGCTGTGCGTCCATTCCACATCTGTTCCGCTTCCTCACTGTTTCCGCTTTCTGCTGGAGCAGATTTGAGTTGCGCGGATGCGCAGCGGATACCTAGCGGATGTAGCGGACACGTAACTGATGATGACGGATGCAGAATGGATGTTCCCCGTATGCGTTGCAGATGCAGAACGGATACATTTTCCGCTCAAAAAGTTTTGAGCAGCTCAAAACTTTTTGAGCGGATGGAACCTCAGTCGATGGATGCTGGACGGATAGAGAGGAAGAAAAACGGACGCAGTGAGTACAAAACGGATTCATCGCGTTAACCAAAGGATGGCAAGTGTTTATCTCTATTTTATATCCTCTTTCCATCCGTTGGTGCAGTGTGACATGGGCTTTAGACTTTCCATTAACATAGCCTGTTGAAAAATCTATTACTATTTTTTTCAGATATTCTTGTATAGACACTAATGGAGTCTTAGGAATGTTGACTTCCTTTACAGCATTTAGCTCTGCTTCAGATCTTTGTCAACAGAGTCTTTTCTCTTAGTCTGTTTATTGAAGGCACCACAGATTTATGATGAAAGTTTCTAAAAGCTTCTGTGTTGTTTCTTGGAATGGAAAAACAGTAGCAGCTGTTATTTGAGGAAGTCATTATCTTTTGGCTCATTTTTTCACTTTCTCATACTGACTCACATATATCTTTTTTATCCTTTATATTTCTTGGTGGCAGTTCAAGACAAATTCACAATTATCACAGGGAATGAATACCACCCACAGCAGTTACTTTTGCCTCTGCTCTTCAAAACATTCTTATATAAGTCCCATTTTTTTTTGCTTTAAAATATTGAAACATTTAAAACGTATAATGATGACATGATCTATTCATTACTGATCCTGAAAATATACTGTACATTAAAAATATCTCTTGATTAATTGTGATTTATTCAGTAAGAACATTGGGATCCAAGAATACTTCATTTTACATGAATATACTGAAACAAAAATAATGTACAAACTGATGCACAAAACTGATAATATTGTTTGAAATATTTTATGATTTCCAAAAAATCTTTGCTGCCTTCTCCTACTCCTTAATTTTTGTAATTTTGAATTTTCCTTTCATTCACTTTGGTACTGTTTTTAATCAATCCAGAGTTCTAAAAACGTACAAATACCCAGACTCAGATTATTCTATTTTGAATACATTACTTGAAGACCCTGCTTTCTTGAGAATGTTCAAATGGTGGGGAAAATAATGGGAGAGAAGAAAAGAGGGCAATCAGACTTACAGATAATCAGAGTTGGAAGGGACCTTGTAGGTCATCTAGTCCAACCCCTTGCCTAAGCAGGAGACCCTACACCATATCTGAAAATTTGCAGTCCAATCTCTTCTTGTAAGTCTTAAGTGACTCAAATCAGAATCAAGGTAGATATGCTCAATTAGAAAGGTGGCCTATGATCTATTGAACTTGAACAGCCAGGATGAGGATACTACAATTTGGCGAAGGTCTATTTGTCATTTAAGCCCCTGTCACACTGCACCAACGGATGCCAAGAGCTTGCCATCCGTTGGTTAACGCGATGTATCTGTTCTGTACTCACTGCCTCCATTTTGCTTCCTCTCTATCCGTCCAGCATCCGTTTATGGACGTTTCATCCGCTCAGAAAGTTTTGGGCTACCTAAAACTTTTGCGCGGAAAATGTATACAGTTCGTCCATTCTGCATCCGCTATGCATCCGCAACGCATCCGTTCTGCATCTGTTACGCATCCGCTATATCCGCTAGGCATCCGCTTCGCATCCACGCCACTCGCATCCGCTCGGACACAGGGAGGAAGTGGAACGGACGCAGAACGGATGCAGAATGGATGCCTAGCAGATGCAGCATGGAAACAAAGCGTTTAAAACAGAAAAAACGTTCGCAGAGGGGACCTATCTCGGATATTAAGGATGTCTACAGAAAGCCTAGAGGATGCCTAGAGGATGCAAAGGGTCACCTATACTGCCTATAAAAAGGGGGAGCAACTTGCCTGCATCTCACTTTCAGAACAGCAGCCCAGCTGTGCAGACCTCTGCAGCCTTCATCTGACACTTGCTCTTCCACAGCATCCAGTCATGTCCATCAGAACCTACCTCATGAAGCCCTACACTTCCAGATGCCTCACCTGTGAAGAGAGGATCTTCAACTACAGGCTGTCCAGGGCAAGACGGGTGGTGGAGAACGCCTTTGGCATCCTGGCCAACAGGTTCCAGGTACTTCTCACCACCATGCAGCATCGCCCAGAGACTGTGAGGAGGATCGTGGAAGCTTGCTGCATCCTGCACAATCTCATGCGCACCCGCTACCCAGTCTTGCAGAACAGGCTCATGGACCTCCAACAAGGGAATGGGGACATGGAGCCTGGGAAATGGAGGCAAGGGCAAAACCTGATAGACACTGAGGATGTGCCAGGCCCCAACAGAGCCTCACGTGAAGGGAAGAAGCAGCGCAACCTCCTGAAACACTGGTGCAACTCCCCAGCTGGAACAGTGGAGTGGCAAGACAGGATGATCGATGCTTAATGGATGCTTCCTTCAGCCTGTCTCATCACACTGATGAGATTGGGCCATGTATGTTGGGTGGGCCTACAATGATCAGGGCATTTAATGAAGAGTTGTGTTTGTGTTGACATGTGTGGATGATTATTACATTGTTATTGATAATAAAGGGCCATAGGTGTGGCACCTGGGAGGGTGAACCCTACAGTCCCACTATGCTTGCACTGGAGGTTTATCTATCCCCACAGCTATTACCCATCCCAAAGGTATCCCTGCCCATCCCACAGGTATCCCTGCCCACCCCACTGTAGCCAGCCAGCCAGTCTATGGCACTCCTCTTGGTCACTCGGAGGTGTGCCCAGTCTCAGGGGTGAAAGATCCAGGTGCTGTGGAGGTCGGTGCTGCTGGAGTGCTTGTCTGAAGCACCACTGTGGTGTGTTGAGAAAGCTCTCGGACAGCTGGCTCAGACCCATGATGCTGAGAGGTCCTTCCTCCATGCCATGGGGTGTCAGCCCCAGTACTGATGACAGATGTACTGAGGCCGGGCTTGGCTGTGGGGTGGAGGAAGGAGTAGTGTAATGGGGCTGTCTGGTCTGCAGCTGGGTGAGGACTGGCGTGGGTGGCATCGGTGTTGTGGGTGGCATAGGTGGCGTCGGTGGCAGCAGTGGCGTGGGGGGCATCGGTGGCATCAGTGGAACCGGTGGCAATGGTGGCATCCGATGAACCTGTGCCTGGACTGGGAAGGGCTGCTGCCTGTGCTGCTGGACTTCCTGGTAGCCATAGCCCTGGTAGGTGAGGGCCTGTGGAAAGCCTTGGAATGGGAGGGACATCACCGGGGGTGGAGGAGCAGACCTGGACTGGGTGGGAGCAGGTTCATCTGGATCTGGAGGGTTCTGAAGCAGATCGGTGATCCATTCCTTCACCACCTGGTACTGGGGTTCCGCCATGTCCCTGAGGGTCTGGTTCACATAGGTGAGGAAGGGCTTGCAGTTGGAGGATGAGGAGTCGGTGTGGACCAGCTGAGAGAGGAGATCTATGCTGGTGCGGATGGTGTCCCTGATCTCCAGCAGGACAGTGTGGCTCTGCCTCTCCTGCTGTCTAGCTCTCTGACTTTCTGTGGAGGTGGAGCTGGGGGGGGGTGGATGCGGGTACGGCTGTGGTGGACACGCCGTCTCCTTTCTCCCACCGCACCAGGGAGTCCTCCACGCGCTTCACCACAGTTACAACACCTGTCCGCAGGTTCTCCGCCGTGGCACGCTCCACAGAAACCTGCCTGGAGACAGGGACTGACTCTCGGCCGGAAGAGGATTGGTTCTCAGCAGGCTGCTGGAGAGAGAGGGTTGTGAGAGGGGCTCCTGGTGCTCCTCGGTGGCGGATCTCACCCTCCAGGAAGCTGCACCTGGCGATGACGTAGGTCTCTCTGTCCGTCAGCTTAACCGTGGCCTGGCCAGATTTCTTGAGGTGCAGCTTCCCGTACCAGGTGTGCATGTGCTTCCACCAGCTGAATAGCACCTCTGAAGTGTAGCCCATACTCTCCACCTTCTCTCTCCAAGCAGCCTGCTTCCTTTTGGTGTCCCTGTACAGCCGGTATCCCTTCCACCACAGATAGTCATTCTCTGTCATCCACTCCAGCACCTCATCCTCATGTTCCTCCTCAATATAGTATTGCCTCCTCTCCCGTTGTCGCATACGCCTCTTCCTCCCTTTGGCAGGACCAGATGGGTCCTCATCAGAGGGGCTCCCAGGTAGTAGGGCCTGCTCCTCCACACCACCACCAGCAGCAGCAGCAGCAGGATCATCATCATCATCATCATCATCATCATCATCATCATCACCAGCAGAATCATAATCATCATCATCAACAGAAGCAGCAGCAGCAGCAGGATCATCATCATCATCAGCAGCAGCAGCAGCAGCAGCAGTAGCAGCAGCACCAGCAGGATCAGCAGCAGCAGCAGTAGCAACACCAGCAGCACCAGCATCAGCACCAGCAGCACCAGCAGCACCAGGATCAGCAGCAGTAGAGTAAGCACCAGCAGTGCCAGCAAGACCAGGAGCACGAGCAGGACTAGGAGCACGAGCAGGACGAGCAGGATGAGCAAGATCAGGAGCATGAGCAGTACAAGCAGTACGAGCAAGTCCAGGATCACAAGCAGGACGAGTAGGACGAGCAGGACGAGCAGGACGAGCAGGACCAGGAGCAGCTTCAGCAGAGTAAGCACCAGCAGAAGCACCACCACCAGGAGCAGCTTCAGCAGAGTAAGCACCAGCAGAAGCACCACCACCTGGAGCAGCTTCAGCAAAAGCTCCAGCATCAGAAGAGCAAGCCCGAGCAGCAGAAGCCCCAGCAGAAGCAGAGTCAGGGACAGGGGGCGGGAGGGTGGCCCTGTCCCTCTTGCCAGGGATGGCGGCAGGTTGCTGAGGCTTTCGCTTCTTCCCCATGGTTGTAGGGTTGCTGGCTGGCAGGGAGGCTGGCAGACACCAAGGCTGGCAGGAAGGCTGGCAGGAAGGCTGGCAGGAAGCCTAGCAGGTAGGCAGGCACCAAGGCTGGCAAGAAGCCTGGCAGGAAGGCAGGCAGGCAGGCACCAAGTCTGGCAGGCAGACTGGCTGGCAGGGAGGCTGGAAGGCACGCTTGCCGCAAGGCTGGCAGGCAGGCAGAGAGCAAGGCTGGCAGGGAGGCTGGCCAGGAGGCTGGGAGGCAGGCTTGGAGGTAGGCTGGCAGGAAGGCTGGCAGCAAGGCTTGCAGCAAGGCTTGCATGCAGGCATGCAGGCAAGGACTCGATGTATCCGGCAGCAAGTCTTTCCTCTGAATGCTGGCCCTGTGCGAGCTGCTTCCCTTTAGATCTGCGGGGCTGACGCAATGCATACCCCCTGCATGCACAATTAACACTCAGCATCCGTTCGGCTTCCACTGTGCATCCGCTAGGCTTCCGCTCTGCATCCGCTTCATCCGCTGTGCATCCGCTGTGCATCTGCTTCATCCGCTCGGTGTCCGCTTTGCTGAGGTCCCCTGGAAGCCTAGCGGATGTGCCATCCGCTCCCATCCGCTTCCATCCGCTGGGCTTCCATTCCGCATCCACTTTCCATCTGCTCTGTGTCCTCCCCGCGTCCGTTCCTTTCCGTGTTATCCGCTCCGGTTATGCAAATGTTTGCCCCTTTTGAGAGCGGATAACAACGGATGGAACATTTTGCTCATCCGTTGTGTCCTTTTTACTAATGTTTTGCATCCATTGGGCAGTGTGACAGGGCCTTTAGATTGGATTCTGAATTGATGACACATAATCAAATTGTTGTTAGATGTTAAAGATTCCTCTTGTTGCTGATCACCCCCCTTCCCATCCTCATATCGCATATTTCTTCATTGTTTACAGTTTGGTTGTATAGCTTTTTAGGATATTGCATATCCAAAACAACTGATTGTATATTGAGAGACAAAACAGTCTCCAGTTACCTTGTAATTGAAATATTTCTGATTTCTAACCTCACTTTAAAGAAAACTTGGAAGTAATGTCTTTTCCAGGTCAAATACTTGAAGAAATGTAAAATAATTTGGAACCACCAACCCTAATAGTTTTGAATATATAAATATGTATGAAGTTCTTTTATCTTAATCTACCAATGTACCAATGCCCCATAATATAATGCCTTTGGAAATATAAAGAGGAAACAAATACATATCACTTGTACTATCAAGTGTTATAAAGCATCTACATTGGGTAGCCAATTGAAGTCAGACAACTCCAACCTTTCACTGCCATTCTTACCAGGAGCAGAAACTCAGAATTGTTTAAGTCAAGCAGCTGGATGTAGTTCCTCCTCCCATTTAAAAGTAATCTATCAGAGTCAGATATTCTGAAGATAAACATGTATCCAGACATGCTCAGCATGTGTATCTAAGGTCACAATGAAGTGGTCTTAGATACACAGTGCTCATGTGCATTTCTCATATTTCTTGATGAGAAGAAGACTTCTGAAGAGTTCACTATGATCTTTATTGTTTTTCCAGTGGTGAAAATCATTTAGGATGTTTAGATGATAAGATGGAAACACTTGTCTTCCAGATGATACATAAAAAAATTAAAGATCACTGAGTTAGAATGCATTGCTGAAGGAAAATGCATTTCTTTACCGCATCATATTTTACCTGTGTTCAGGAACCCCAAAAGCAAAGAGATTTACACTCATTTTATCTCTCCAACAACAATTCTGTTGGGTGATAGGAAGTGCTCTCTTCACTTCCAAATGCTCAAGTGAGTTCCCAAATATTCTTTAAATTTTAAGATACATGTATAAGTTTACAAAATTTAATGGACTAAAATATTGTCAATGCACACTACTGGTTAACTGTACACCATTTCCTTCTATTGGGTCCCTGTTTTCATTGCAGATTACAGATAAACAAGCATTGATTTATAGACCTAGCCAATTCCTGATAATGTATATCTTCCAAATGGAAATCATTACAGATTTAAAGAATGGGTAACTGTTGAGCCCTATTATAATTTCAATAATTTGCTGTAAAAATCTGTAACAGAATTTTTTAAACATGGTAAAGAGAGAATCAAAGGAGAACTCAAAGGGATACAATCAAGATCAAATGAGAAACTTATACCGCTCTATAAAGCCTTGGTAAGACCACACCTAGAGTACTACATCCAATTTTGGTCATCACATATAAAAAAGATGTTGAGATTCTAGAAAAAGTACAGAGAAGAGCAACCAGAATTGATGAGGGGACTGGAGACGAAAACCTATGAAGAACGTTTATAGGAACTGGGCTTGCCTAGTCTAATGAAGAGAAGGACCAGGGGAGACAAGATAGTAGTGTTCCAATATTTGAGAGGCTGCCACAGGGAGGAAGGGGTCAAGCTATTTTCTAAAGTGCCTATAGGCCAGACAAGGAATAATGGATGGAAATTGAACAAGGAGAGATTTAACCTGGAAATAAGGAGAAACTTTCTGACAGTGAGAACAATCAACCCATGGAACAGCTTGCCCTCAGAAGTTGTGGGAGCGCCATTACTTGAGACCTTCAAGAAGAGATTGGTCTGTCATCTGTCAGAAATGGGGTAGGGTCTCCCGCTTGGGCAGGGGGTTGGACTAGATGACCTACAAGATCCCTTCCAACTCTGATTATCTGTTATATCTGTTATATCTGTCTGCTCTGCTCTGAAGTTACACATTTTTGACTTTTACATGTTTAAAAGGAGAAGGTTCTTAGAATTTCTAGTTTCTAAGGAAACAGATTGCTTGGTATTTACCTTGCAAGTCCATCTGTCTCTGCTTGTATTTGAGAAATATAGATCATAGTTCAGGCCTTTTTGGTGGAAAGGTTTTATTTATCATAAGAATTACTTGGATTTGTGGGATTAAAACTCTCCACTTTAAGGAAGCCTTGTGGTTAAGATGTTGGCTTTTGTTGATGCCTCCTTCTTTATCCGATTGATTCAATCATTTAATTATAATTATTATTTTAAAATTATCAGATATTTTAATAGCTTCTTCATAACAGCAATGACGCCATACATCGAGACATTACATTTGATATGCCCAGGGGTAGGATCCGACCAGTATAACTAGTGGTTCTGTCTCTCTGTGTCACGTGCACATGTACGAGTCATGCAAGTGCAATTTACAACCTGCTGAGTTGCCCGGACAGCTGAGCAGTGCTGCATGCAAGTGTAGAGCAGTTGGAAAAGCACTTGTTTCCTGCTTTTTCAATCGCAACTGTGTTGCACAAAGCAGCTGTGATTGAAAAAGCAGGATAAAGGTCAGGTAAGAGCTGGGGTGGGTGGCTGGGCCAAAACAGCAGCAGACATAGAACCGGTTCTATGTATGCTCTCTGTTTGCTGCTTTTCAGAGCAACCGGTTCTACAGAAGTGAACAGAACTGGTAGAATCCCACTCCAGATATGCCCGGAAAGAAATAATGACCCTTTTTATGGATATTTTATCACACTTGCCAAGCTGCTTTGGAAATACATTTGGATTTCAGTTCTTGGTAACTCATAGAGTCCACCTTGAAATCACCTCTGATTTCCTTCACCTGAAAGCCTAATGTTTATTTTTCATCCAGCACATCAACCATCATAGTCATTGTAAGCATACATTTGATATAGTGATTTATACTGGAGCAAATTTAATATGTCTATCTGGTATAACATTAATTAAACTTATTTAATTAAACTTATTTAATCTTTGGAGTCCTGTCTGCTGTTGTTGTATTCTTCCAATCTCATTCAAAAGGTTACTGTGTAGAAGGTGTCATTTTCCAACACACAGTTTTTCCATAGCATATAGCTAAGCTCCAAAGCCATTATGCAATAGGCTTCTGACTTTCATCTGAAAAAGCTTGGTTGCTTTGCTCTGTTGACAACTCTGCATAGCCAAAATTTGAATCAAATTGATAGACTAATTTGAATGCTTTTTCACTGCAAATCATTAGGAGAATTATGCATAATAACCCTTCTGGATTTTGTATTTTTTTGCAGAACCCCCCCAAAACATCAAGCTGTTGATGAAAGTTCAAACATCTGTTGAGCTATATTTAGTAAGAAGTGTGATAACTTATGTCTTGTAGATGCACTGTATTTCCTCAAGAATAAGAAACATTTGATTTTTCCTGCAATGAGAAGGAAAGTAATTGTAAATAATTGGAAAAAAATCTGATCTACCAGAAGCAAAGTATACGTGGATAAGTCCTTGTTATATTCGTCACGTACAAACCAGCCCTAGCATAGCTATAAAATTAAAATAGTTTTTACTTTTTTGCAATTTTTTTGAAACTTAAATAATATAAATCCCCATACCAGTATAATACAACTAATGTGCTATGGTACAACTATAAAAAAAAACATATCACTTAGGGCAATGTAATATTCTTGTGTATATGTCTTAATTCTCTCCCCCAGCCTATTTCCCACCTTTTGCAAAGATACAAAAAGCCTGTTGAGTTGCTTACAATTTTTCACCATTCATGGAGAATGTGTAATTATTCGTTCCATTTTTCTTATCAAACACAACTTATTTGGTAATTAATAATTTTCAGTCTTATTGTTCATTGCATCATGTAGTCTATCTAACATTTGCTGAAAATAGTTTCAGTTCACAGGGGTCAAAATGGCAGAAGTTTCATACAAAAGTATGCACACACATATAGCCATAGTCAATATACTTTGAATGTATCCACATATATTTGTTATATATTTATTCATGAATATGGTAAACCTGGAAGGAAATGTCACACATCTTTTGCTAAGACTTCCATTATTTCTTATACACAATTTATTTCCATCCCCACTCATTGCATTCCCCAACCAACCTTCAAATACTTGTTGCCAACATTGTATAACTAAAGTTTATTTACTTTGCCACATAGTTTATTTCAATTAGTAAATGTGCAATAAACCTTTTAACATTCACACAATTTGTTCATTACCTGCTGAAGATCCAAAATCTGGATTGTATACCCTCTCTTGGAAATGAATACATGGAGCAAGAGTGGGATCATCTGAAGGCCTTAATGGTATTGTCAGGGAAAAGAGGAAGTCAGTATGATGAGTTCACCAAATTCTTTTCAAACAAGGCTCCATATGTGTCCATGTGTAGTAATGTACTTATTAGAATAGGTCATAGAGATGAAAACCAGCAACAACTTTTTTCAGTTTGTAAGTTTCAAATGCTAACTTTATGAAAAGGTTGGGGTAACGATAGTTGCTTACTTATTTAACAGAAAGGACATGTAGTTAAGGAGGTGATTGATGATGGCTGGTGGATAAGAACATGGTCATCCAGATTTGAGTAATGTCAGAGGTGATATTCAGTAGGTTCTGACCAGCTCTGGAGAACCGGTAGTGGAAATTTTGAGTAGTTCAGAGAACTGGCAAATACCAACTCTGACGGGAGATTTTACAGTATCCTTCCCCTGTAATGCCTACCAAGCCACGCTCACAGAACCAGTAGTAAAAAAAATGAAATCCCACCACTGAATAATGTGTGTCAAAATCCAGACAAAAATATATCAGATGCCTTCCAGATGATCTAGCAAAATTATTACAAAAATAATTAATCCTGAGGAACTCTGTTATTTAGACACTAAAATCAGAGAGAAAGTCTATCCCAAAAGATCTTTTTAAAATGTTAAATAAGAGAGACAATATAAACAGAATGTGGGAGGACAACACCTGCTTGTCTCCTGAAAAGGTCATTGGCTTCCAGTAACCATCTCTCACCAGCAGATAAAAATGTTAATGAAAATATAAGAAGAACTGGAAAGTTCAAAACTTGAAGTCAATTGGGAAATAAAGTTATGATAATGGACAAAGAAAAGAAAGACAAAAGAATAGGAATAAAGAAATAGCTTGTGGCCTTAAGATAAAGATAGGAATAGATGAAACACAACAGGTCAGGATATAAAAATACTTTAAAATTCAAGAGGTGCCAAATTGCTACATTTTGTGCATATCTACAAAGGGGAATAAAACAATAAAGTTAGCTAAATTGAGAAAAACAAACGCCCAGAAGATGTAACAAATAAGAAATATGTAAGTGTTAAATTTATTGTGTGTATGTGTATTACAATATTTGTTATATATATATATATATGTGTGTGTGTGTGTGTGTGTGTGTGTGTGTGTGTGTGTGTGTGCTGTTTAGCTTCCTTCGGGTATTATCCCACGTCATTGTAGTTCTGTTAAAGTTGTAGCAACGTTTCAGCAGAATCTCATCTGCCATCATCAGGCTTCTGTATGGATGTGGGTCTTACAGCTCCTGGTTTTAAATTTGAGGCTGGTCCATTTTGATTGGTTGGGAGCCTGGACCTGTGTTCATTGGACTTGGAGTTTGATTGATTGGTGTTCCTGGTTTCTTCTGTCTGTTTTATGGCTTTGATTGGCTGACAACAGTCTGTTCTTGTGTTGGAGGCTTTTAGTGCAGCTTGGCTCCGTGTGAAGGGACGGCTGCTCTTCATTAGCAAGCTGCTCTTCATTAGCAAGCTGCTCTTCATTAGCAAGCTGGGTTTCACCTGGGTGCCTGGTGGGGGGGGTGTTTGGCTTGGAGCTATCAGAGGGAGTCTGTTTTTGCCCAGGTGTTTGCCTGGCTTGTGGCATGGAGATCTTTCTATTTGAGAGTGCAGGCTTCCAAATGATTGACAGTCTGGTGGAATCATCTCTTCTATTCATGCTGTCAGGTCTTTTTTCAATCTCTATGGCTTCTCTGATGATTCTGTGGCTGGGGTTTTCTATAGTGGCCAGGGTTTTAGTGCCATTGACAGTCTGGTGGAATCATCTCTTCTATTCATGCTGTCAGGTCTTTTTTCAATCTCTATGGCTTCTCTGATGATTCTGTGGCTGGGGTTGTCTATAGTGGCCAGGGTTTTAGTGCCATTGAAGTTGATGTTGTGACCTGTGGGTTTCATGTGTTGGACTAGTGAGGAGGTGTGTTCCAGCTTTTTTACTGCATTTTTGTGTTCATCTAGGCGGGTACTTATTCTTCTATTGGTCTGTCCAATGTATGTGGCCGGGCATGATGTACAGGGAATTTCGTATATGCCTTGGTTTTCCAGGACAATTTTGTCTTTGGGGTTCCTCAAGATGGCTGCTATTTTTTTGTCTGTTTTGAAGGCAGTCTTGATGTGATGCCTGTGTAGTATCTTACTGATTTTATCTGTGGTACCTCTTATGTAGGGCAGAACAGCTGTTCCATGGATCTGTTGATCTTCTAGGTCTCTGTTATGTCTTGGTGTGTTTTTGTGGATCAAGTTGGTGATTTTGTTTTTGTGGAAGCCATTGGCTGTCAATACTTCAGTCAGGGTGCATAGTTCAGCCTTTATATGTGTATTATCTGCCAGGCGTTTGGTTCTGGTAATTAGTGTTTTTGCTACGGAATTTATCTGTGCTGGGTGGAGGTGGGATTGGGCATTGAGGTAGCGGTTGGTGTGTGTTTTCTTTTGGTATATGGTGTGTCCCAGTGTGCCATCTGTTCTTTTGTAGATTAGTACATCTAGGAATGGTAGTTGTTTGTTTATTTCCGTTTCCATGGTGAACTTGATTTTGGGGTGTGTGTTGTTTAGGTGTGTTAGGAAATTGTTTAGGTTTTCTTTTCCATGGT
>BLBF01000003.1:21739927-21787710 GCA_015471245.1 Laticauda colubrina | reverse complement strand
AGAGAGAGAGAGAGAGAGAGAGAGAGAGAGAGAGAGAGAGAGAGAGAGAGAGAGAGAGAGAGAGAGAGACTCCTTTCCTCAAAATTGGAGTTCAGCTGGAAGCTAAAATAGAAACTTCAACTTGTTCTTCTTTTTGAAGGTCTCAAGTGATAATAGATAATGAGAGTTGGAAGGGACCTTTTAGGTCATCCAGCCCACCCCCCTCACAAGCAGGATTTCTGACAAATAGCAGTCCAATCTGTTCTTGAAGGTCTCAAATGATGGCACTCCCACAACTTCTGAGGGCAAGCTTTTCTATTGGTTGATTGTTCTTACTGCCAGAAAATTTCTCATTTTCAGGTTAAATCTCTCCATATTCAGTTTCCATCCATTATTCCTTGTCTGGCCTATAGGCTCTTTAGAAAATAGCTTGACCCCTTCCTCCCTGTGGCAGCCCCTCAAATATTGGAAGACTGTTATCATGTCTCCCCTGGTCCTTATCTTCACCAGACTATCCAAGACCAGTTCCTGCAACCGTTCTTCATATGCCTTAGTCTCCAGTCCTCTAATCATCCTGGTTGCTCTTCTCTGCACTTTTTCTAGAGTCTCAACATCTTTTTTATGATGTGGTGACCAAAACTGGATTCAGTACTCTAGATTTGGTCTTACTAAGGCTTTATAGAGTGGTATTAGTAGCTCACTTGATCTTTACTGTAGCCCTCTGTAAAAAGAATTTAGGATTGCATTTGCTTTTTTGGCTGCTGCTGCACACTTCTTAACTATTTTTTTGAAACATGTAATCTGATCTGAACAAATTATCTAACTTTCTAGAGGAATAAAAGTTTTCTGAATTGTCAAGAATTCCTGGATAATTTCCTTTCTGCTTTAGGACAGAGGAAGGGGCACATTGTCCTGGATAGAATCACTTTATTTTTGTTGTGTATTCTAAGTTTCTATTGTTCTTTTTCCTGGCAAGGCATTTGTCAAAAAAGTTGTGAGTTCTGACTTATCCATTCTTCATAAAGAACTTACAGCAGAAACTTGTACCTGTCTATGCAGACATAAGCCCCATGGACATCAACAAGATTTACTTCCAGGTAAGTATATCTATAAAATTGAAGACTTAGACGCTTGTGGTTTTCTTTAAAAGACATTGCTGTGACTGCCACCAAAAGAAGCCTGAGTTAAGGACAAACTGAAAATCAATACCTCTTTCCCCTTCTGGGATGACATTTCTCTGTCTTAAATCTTTAAATTGCTCAGGTTGAAGGTTACCAAAGTCTAATCAGTTATAAAGTGTAAAATTTACAAACTTTAAACTTTCTTTCCCCTATTGTTTTTTTTTCTCCAGATATATTTCTTTATGTGCCTATCTTATATCTGATATTGTAATGTCTGTGGATTTTTTTCCTCAACAAAAGCCCTGCATAAAAATGCATTAGGTTGCAATTTATAGTTTCATAATTTTCCTTATTGCAATAAAGCTGGAAGACATCAAGTCTCTGTGCCCAAAAAACTGGCATCTGAGACTGACTTTTGCTGATATTACTAAGGTGTCATTGCAGGGCTATCCATATAGTTTTCCAGTTTGGAATGGCTTCAGCTACTTTTGCATCATACTTTCCACAAGATCATACTTTTCAGTTGACTTGTTTGAGTATCATCAGAATATCATAATCTTACCTTTGAAGGACAGGATGGAAGTTGTACTGGAATACTGAATATTCAGGGAATATTGAAAGGTAAATAAAAGCAAGATGTTCTATTTCATGCATTAAAGACAATACCATCAAGTTTTCCATCCTGCTGATCCATCTCCTCTTCTTATATGGGATGATGGATCAAAAATTTCAAAGTGTATTTATTATGAAAGGCCCAGTCCCACTGGCCGACGGACGCAAAACGTATGCATAAAGGACACAGCGGACGAGCAAAATTTCAGGCATGGCTCCATCCGTTGTCATCCACACCAAAAAGTGGAAAAAATTTGCATAAACAGAACGGAAAAGAACAGAAAAGAACAGACGTGGGTAGTACGTAGCGGGGATGTTAAGCAGATGTTCATAAGAAGCCTAGCGGATGACAGCAGATGGAAGTGGATGACACCTCCAAAGGGGCTCCGGGGGAGAATTGCAAAGTGGACGCATAGCAGAAGGAGCGGATGCATAGCGGATGAAGCAGATGCATCACGGACGCCTATAATAAACAAAGGGGATGCTGCACGGATGTATATCGGATGCCAAGCATTCACTGTGCATGCGGGGAGTATGTATTGAATCAGCTCCACGGATATAAAAGGATGCAGCACGCATGCAGTCAGCATACAGGAGAAAGACGTGCTGCCACATATATCTAGCAGGAACACCATGGTTCGTCAGTCAGGCAAGAAGAGGAAGCCTGTGCCTACTCGTTCCAGCCCTGGCAAGAAGGCCAGAACAGCATCCCACCCCCTGGCATTGACTCTGAACCTGCTGCTGCTGCTGCTGCTGCTGTAGTGGTGGACCAGCCCCAAAGCCCTCAAAGCCCTGCTGCTGAAGGCCCTGCTGCTCAAGCCCCTGTAGGCCCTGCTGCCCAAGCCCCTGAAGGCCCTGCTGCTCAAGCCCCTGAAGGCCCTGCTCAAGCCCCTGCCAGAGGGAGGAAGAGGCAAGGGAAGAAGGGAGAGAGGAAACAGTACACCGTTTCTGAGGAGCATGAGGATGAGGTGCTGGAATGGCTAAGGGAGAACGAGTACCTCTAGAGAAAGGGCCACAGACTTTATCGGGACACCAAGAAGAAGCAGGCAGTTTGGAGAGACATGGCAGAGAGCCTGGGGTACACTGCAGAAGTACTCCTTGGATGGTGGAACCACATGCACAGCTGGTATGGCAAGCTACACCTCAAGAAATCTGGGCAGGCCGCTGTCAAGTTCACTGACTGGGAGATGTAAGTCATGGCCAAGTGCAGTTTCCTGGAGGGTGAGATCCGCCACCAAGAAGCAGCCCCTCTGAGACCCCTCTCCCTCAGACAGCCCACAGATAGCCAGTCCTCTTCCAGCCAGGAGCCAGCTACCCTGTCCAGGCAGGTGTCTTCAGAGGGCCCCACAGATGACACCCCCCCGAGAGCTGCACTCTGCATGCTGGCAGACCTGGAGGATCCCGTGGAGGATGACGCACTGCTGTTACAAATGGAGGAAGCAGTAGCAGCCACCAGAGGCCAACCCACCCCCACCCCTACCCCCAGCTCCAGAGGATGCAGGCAGAGAGGCAGACTGGAGGGCCAGGACCACAGTGTGCTGTTGGAGATCAGGGACACAATGAAGACCAGCACAGGACTTCTTTCTCAGCTGGTCCACAGCAACATACCATCCTCGGACTGGAAGCCCTTCATCACCTACGTGAGCCAGACCCTGAGGGACCTGCCCAATGCCCAGTACCAGGTGATGAAGCAGAAGATCACAGCACTTCTGCACAACCCTCCAGGCCCAGCTGAAGCTGCTCCTACCCAGTCCAGGTCTTCTCCTCCACCCCAGGCGATGTCACAGCCCTTCCACGGCTTTCAAGAGCCCCTCACCTACCAAGGCTACAACTACCAATAGTTCTGTGGTAGAACAGAACTACCTTCTTCTGTGGGAAATAGAAGCAGAACTTCCCAGTCCAGGCCCAGGTTCATCGCACGCCACAGACACCACTCCTCATCCAGCTGCAGACCAGACAACCCTACGATACTCCTCCTTCCTCCACCCCACAACCAAGCCTGTCAACGGACAATCTGTCATCAGTATTGGGCCTGACATCTCAAGTCGTTGATGAAGGGCCTCTCAACCTCACAGGACTGAGTCAGCTCTCGGACAGCTTCCTGAACACAGCATGCACTATTGTAGCCTCGGGTGCCTCAGACCAGCACTCAAGCCACAGCCACCTCCACAGTCCCTGCCTGAGATATGGACATGACTCAGAGTGACTGAGAATAGTGTCAGAGACTGAGTTGTACTTGTTAAGTTTATCTTTGCTTAAGACACTTTACTTGGTTCATTTTGCTTTTTTAATAAAGTCATAAAGTTAAGAAAGTTAATAAATATTATCTTTGCTTAAGACACTTAAAGACACTTTACTTGATTCATTTTGCTTAGTTAATAAAGTCATAAAGTTTACCTAAGAAAGTTAAGGAAGATTATCTTTGCTTAAGACACTTGGTTCATTTTTTTAATTTTATAAAGTGTTGGTGAAAACTTTGAAAAAATGGTTAAGCCTTTGCATGCTTGTGGGACAGATAAGGATAGTTGTGGGATAGATAAACCTCCAGTGCAAGCTTAGTGGGACTGAATGGTCCACCATCCCACCATCCCAGGTCCACATATGGACCTTTTTTATCAATAACAATGAAATCATTGATCAACACATTTTAAAATAAACAAAGCTCTTTATTCATGCCCTATTCATTATAGGACCACTCAACATACATGGCACAATCTCATCAGTGTTATGCGACAGCCTCAAGAAAGCATCCATGAATCATCTATCATCCTGTCTTGCCATTCCACTGCTCCAGCTGGGGAGTTGCACCAGTGTCTCAGTAGGTTGCGCTGCTTCTTCCCTTCACGTGAAGCTCTGTTGGGGCCTTGTACATCCACAGTGTTTATCAGATTACATCCTTGCCTCCATTCAACAGGCTCCATGCCCCCATTCCCTTGTTGATGGTCGACAAGTCTGTTCTGCAACACTGGGTAGCGGGTGCTCATGAGATTGTGTAGGATATAGCAAGCTTCCACGATGCTCCTCACAGTCTCTGGGTCATACTGCATAGTGGTGAAAAGTATCTGGAACCTGTTGGCCAGGATGCCAAAGGCATTCTCCACCATGCATCTTGCCCTGGACAGCCTGTAGTTGAAGATCCTCTCTTCATGGGTGAGGTATCTTGAAGTGTACGGCTTCATGAGGTAGGTTCTGAGGGAGAACCATCACCAATGATGAAGTAGGGCACATCTTGTGTATCATTGGGTAGGAGGCCTGGATCTGGAAAACCCATGATGAGGTTGTGTTCCAGCCCATCCTTGAGGTCACTTGCGTTTTATACCTGGCCATCTGAAGCTGACCCATTGCCTGAAGCATCGATGTACATGAACTTGTTGTCAGCATCAACCATGGCAAAGAGGATGATGCTGAACAAGCCCTTGTAGTTGTAATAAGTGGACCCTGAGTTGGCTGGAGCTTTGCAGGCCATGTGATGCCCATCTATGGTTCCAACGGTGTGGGGAAAGTTTCACCTCTGATACCACTCTTCTGCAAGTTTTCTCCAGCCTTGTTCAGTGGTGGGGCACTTAAGGAGCTCCTCCACGTATTCTGCAATGATGGCCTGCACCACTTCTCTGACCACAATGCTGATGATGTTGTGTGGCACCCTCCACGTATGCTGCATGTTTCTGTATGTGGTTTCAGAGTCCAGGTGCCACAGAGTCAGTGCCAACTTCAGTCCTGGGTGCAGGTTGAGATGGAAGTTGGTGCTAGGCTAGGCTTGGTCAACCTGGGTATCAGACGCTCTACAAGTTTGTCAAACATGGCTGGTGGCATCCTCATGAAGTGATGGAATGCATGAGGGTCTTTATTCCTCAGCTCCACCATCAACTGGTCATACAGTCCAAACTCCATTCTTCTCATGATCCATCCTTGGACCCACACAGCTCCTGGATGTCTCCTTCTTCTCCTACTGTATAAAAGTTGAAACAGTCTGAACAGGTTTTGGTTCTTGTGATGAATGAGCGCAGCTATCATACGGACTGTGTCATCATCCATGGTGGAGAACAATTGATGTTGTTGAAGACCAAGACCAAGGGTGATGAGGTCTGTACACTATGGCTGCTCGACTCATACTGAGATCCAGATGATTTTCTCCTTTTTATAGAATATATTGGTTGTCCGCTAGGTGTCCTTCTACATACTCTAGACATACTCCAGAAATCCTAAATATACGAGATACATCCTAGATACAAACATTTTGTCCGTTTTTAATCCTTTATGTACGAGATGCATACACTTACATCCTTTCTTTTTCCGTGCTAATAATGCTGTGTAGACGTTCCATGTACCTTTTGTTTCCTCCCTCTTTCCATTTTCAGCTGCAGTAGATGTGAGTTGAGGGGATGGCCAGTGGATGCAGAGAGGATACAGTGGATGTTTAATGGATGATCACGGACATAGAACGTTTTTTGCCCATATATGTCGTGGATGTACATCGTACGCAGCAGAAAGTTCATCCGTTCACAAAGTTTTGTGCAGCTCAAAACTTCTTGCGTGGATGAAATCTCAGTGGATGGATGCTTGTCAGATAGAGCGTATGAAACACGTATGCAATGAGTACACAATGGATGCATAGCGTTTTCTAATGGATGGCAAGCTTTTTTTAATGTTTACATCCTCTTTGCATCTGTAAGTGCAGTGGGACCAGGCCTTGTAATCACTGCACACTTTCTGAAGCGATGGAAAAGACGGTTACTATATCCCAGAGCTTACATCGTATAGTTAGACAAGGTGTTAAGAGAAATGAGATTTAAAAAAAAAGATTTTTTTTTGAAAGATGGTCTTGTTTCATCTTAATAGCTTTTGCTTTGTGATACATAATAGTTCAATTATTTTTTCACCCACTGACTGCAAACAAGGGGATTGAAGTTTGTACATCAGTAGCATATCTGCCTAAACTTCGGTTCCTTTCCTCTTCCAGTCATAATTAGATAGGAATTACAAATTATTACATTACTTTAATTATTTAATTATTACTTCCTGTTTGAACCAGGAAACTATGATTATCAAAATTTGGAGCAAGCCAACATATTCAACCAGAGTTACACCCTAACCTCCAGACATTGTAACTAGGTCGCATTTCCAATTCATCCTGGGATCACAATAAGCAGTAGAGTACAATATGCTGGAGTCCATACTGCTGAATGATCTTTAATGCTTATTGTAAATGTTAAATAATCAGGAGAGATTCAGTCCCTATGATATTCCACAAGTCATCTGCTCATTGGTTGTATCATGTGTACTGGAATGATTTTCTTCCACAATCTTATTTTATTTATTTCCAAAGTGTTTTTATGTTGTGACAGTGTTAGCTATCACCTAGAATCACATTTAGTGTGCTGGATAGCTATATAAATTTATTAAATAAATACATAAATAAAGTTGAAAGTGGGGAATGGTCCTAATTAGAATTCCATGAGGTAGAGAAGCAGAAGCTTAACAAAGAATGTTATTCTAATATAAGTATCTGTTAATTCACCTTTTTAAAGAAAAATAACATCAATGGGAAGATAAATTTTGTTACTAAATAAATTGCAGAATGATTCATTCAAGGCTACTTCAGGCATGATTTCAGCTCTACATTGAATGCCATCAATTTTGGTCATAAAGGCTTGTAAAAATCCGTGGTTTTCCAGTAGAAAGTAATCTAAAAGAGATGGGGAAGAACTTGTGGTTGAGATTTTGCTACTAAACTCTCCCAGGGGAATATTATACCTCCTCCATGTAGAAATATTATTTCTTTATTTCTCCTGATAATGGCATCAATGAGAGAAACAAAATATATGAATAAGAAAAAAATAACTAGCCTATTCCACAAACCATTCTAAAATAATTTAATTTTTAGGCGAGACCTAAAAGAATCCCTTGGATACATGTCCTTCCCAGGTCTCCCTTTTTTGCTTCCATCTCCATAAAAAATAACTTCTATCTATGAAATTATCTTGTTATCCACAAAATATCATGTAAGTCCTATAATCTCTCAACCACCCTGATAGAAAAGATAAGAAAACATAGAAAACATTTTTCTTTGAAAATACATATACATAAAAATGACTTCAATTCATATTTAACAATAATTATTATATTATATTTCCTTCAAGTACAAACAATATTGTCAATCTGACTACAGAACTTTTTATAAATATATACAGTTCATTATTTTGTCTACTTAGATGTATACACCCTATTTTTATTTAAATATGATGATGGGGCCTGCCAAGTAAATGCAGACAAATGAGATATCCGAGTGTTTAACATAGAAAGAAACATACTTTCTTGTAAAATAATGAATCTATGTGTTCCTGTTCCCATTTTAACAGATCTATTTGTACCCACTTTCTTTTTATCTTTTTATCCTCCTTTTACTGTTCATTCATTTTGTTACTGAAAAAAAGAAAAATCTAGATGCATACATAATGTGTACATTCAATTTTGTCCTGTTAACATAATAATTCATGTCTCTCTATATGTGGACTTTATACATCAAATTTTTAACCTAAATGTACTTGGCACATTTTTTTAATTGTTAAGAAAGAACTATGAAAGCATAATTACACCAATTAATATAATTTATAAACTAAATTGGAAAATATTATATAAATTATTCTTATCTACAATTCACTAAATTTAGTTTTAATTGCAATTATTTATTACCAGCAGAGGGAGAAAGAAAGAGAGATTAAAAGAAAATGAAACCCAAATCTAACATTTTTTCAACATTTCATTGTGAAGGGTTTTTTTTTCTTTTTGCTGAATGTTCATTAGAGTCACTGATAGCTTCTGCAGCTACATTTCCCAATTACTCTGTTCTTTCTATATAAAGTTTGTTCTGTTAAAACAAAATCAAAGATCTTCTGCCACTTCAAGTATATCTTCTGCCACTTCAAGATTTTGTTTATGTCATCATGAACATGGACTATTCTTCTGAAAGAAGACTAGATATAAACTACCAATGCATGGCAATTTGAAGGAACTGAGATGAGGGTGAGAAACATTTCTCTCTTTCACCATGTAAGTTTCATGCAGCTGCAATTGGAACTTTTAGCAAATAGATAGTCCTTGAATTGTGACCCATCACTTGGCCACACTTTGGCTACTCAGCAACATGGCTGATTCATAGCTGTTGGCAACATCCCGCAATATATGACTTTGTTTTACAATGGTTTTGCCCAATACAGTTTTCAGCAAAACCATGTCATAGCAAACAATGGGTTCGTTTAATGCCCACACTATTCCTTTATTGGTTGTTGCATTTATTTTACAACTGCCCTGTTTATTAACATTTTCTGTAAAATGGGTCATAAAATCAGCTTGGTCATGTGACCAACCCAATGTACAATTGTCGCAGCATATGAACTTAATGGACAGGCTCCATTACAGTTATATGTTGAGTGCTATCTTTACACTGAGACAGCATCAATGGAGGCAAGACAGCCATGGAAAAAGATTGGTTTGCCTCACTGTTTTGGATAGCTGGTGTATCTTCATGTCCTGAAACAAAGGACATGTGATTATGAATGTGATGCTTGTGGCAAAATGCTGCTGAAGTACTTTGTCAAAGAAAAGTCCTTCAAACACCTCTGATGAACACCCATAAGTAAAAACAGAGAAAATTAATTTAAGATAATAAGACTAAAAAGTGGGACAAGAAAAGAATTCTCTCAGCAAGAGGTGTAGCACTTCAGAGGGACTTTCCTGGAAACTGAACTGATCATCCTCAGGAGATGTAAGCAAAAAATTAAAAAATAAACCCATATCAAAGCAAGTACTGCACAGCCAGTTTTTCTGCAGGGTACTCTGGAGCAGAGTCAGAAAGGAATTTAATTGTCCAAAGCAGATAGCATTATACAAACAGTCAGGTCTTGATTAAATCCTGAAGTGACTTAAAACATATGTCTGGAAATTACCCAAGTGGCTAACAGTAGTTCATTATTCGGTCTGATTCTTTTGGAAGTTCTATATTAAGAACTGAATGGCACATCCTTTGTATTATTGAGCTACCGCTCCTGTTCATTACTGATGCCAGTTCATGTCCAGGTAGGATTTAGATGAGAAATTATCTCACAGTTCTTATGTGTTGGTAGAGTAAAGGTATATCCTCAGTTTAGCACAATGAAAAATTAATTTCCTTTGTGATTAATTGCAGCATCTCATTCTTGCTTCCACTTGATTGCTCTGGAAACAGCCCCCTTTGATAGCTTTTATGGTATCTCAAGTGTTGAAAGGAGATGCTGTTCAGTAAGAATATAACTGTTTGTGATCCAGTGGTAAATACCTGGCTTATCCCAATCATTAAGTATTGACTCTGGCATCCTGCTGAAGAGCCTTGAATGCTGCACCTTGTGGCTTCTGATTAAGAATATATCAGCCAAATTGGAGCATGGACCAGCTTCCCTGTGGACTTACTCCCTTGTGGTTGTGGTAGACCAAGGACAAACTTTCAGGAATATTCAGCTTATTTAGCAGCACTATATTTGCTTTTTGAGAATTTCAGAGAGAAAAAGAGAAAAGACAGACAGAGAATCACATTTCACAGAATGATCTCTACATTATTTTATTCTAATGTGATCTATTATGAATTAATTTGGCAAGACTGATTTGCTTGGGTGCGTCCTTACAGATAACATTTTGAAGATTTGTTTTTTGAGAGTTAATGTGAATTTGCTAATTTATAGAGATAAAGTACAACATATTAGTTGACATTACTGAATATAAGCTATTATAATTTCATTGTATGGAGTTTTAAATATATTTAGGCTGTCTTGATTATATCTGTTTTGTTATCTTTTATTTTCCTCACAGTTCAGACTGATGAAGTATAATATTTTGAGAGACAGCAATAGTTATTTTACACTATTGCTGTGAAACAGCAAACAATTCAAAACATCAAAAAGGAAATAGAATGTGATCTGTATTATTTCTGATGTTTCTGATAAATGAGAATGATGTGGTAAGCGTGCAATTAGATGTAATTTGCTTATGTAGTTGAGCAGAATTAAAGAAAGATCAATATCCAATCTACACCTTGTATGAAAAGCAGTTAGTTTAACTGATGGGGAAAAAGCTCTTTTACATCAGTTAATTACAATGAAATGGCCTCATACTCAGACCAGGATTATTAATTGTACATGAATAGCTTAATTCTATAAATTAACTTTACTTGGAAGCTAGTCATTTTTTATGCTTGCTTTTGATAATTCCCATCTAGGAAAAGATAACATCATTTAGGCAACCATTTTTCCCTCATAAACTAATTGAAATTTGTGTTGAAAGTCAATGGGCTTATGTTTAAAATTACTTTTTGTAAATAAAAAAAAGGTATTGCTTTAACATAAATAGAATGAAAAACTAAGTACCAAAGAAATATAAAATGGAAATAGCACAGAATATTATAATAGACATGTAAATGTTATTTGTCCTTCTATTTATGTAAGCATCTGATTAAAACAACCATATGAATATTGATTCATTTTTCCATTAAATTGATAGAAAAGTTATTCAGAAACTGAAAGCAAACCTATTTCGGTAACCCAAGGCTGTACCTTCCCATTATTCCAACACCTTTTTTAATTACTCACCTCTCCACACATTGTAATTCTTCAATGTGGTGAAAAGTTAGCACTGTCTGTGTGTACTTCAGAAGAGCATTCACACATTAAAACTACAGTATACTGATTTTTATAAGACCATATTAACAAACTTACATTATATTAAAACAAAATGGAACAATCATAGAAAAGAGATACAATTGCTGTGTGTTATTAGTGTGTTATTTTTATTGCTTGAGTGGTTTAATGGCAAACTTTGCATATATAAACCACCCAGGTCTAACTATTAAAGCGAACTAGAAACATGTGCAAAATACATAAAGTGTGTGTGTGTGTGTGTGTGTGTGTGTGTGTGTAAAACAGGCCCAAATTTAGGAATTATTGTGTTTGGGTGTTAACCAAATGTTATAAGCAAACATCACGGTCATTGAGGAATCGATTTTATCCAATGGACTTTTTTTTGCTGGAAAATTGAAAAACACACCCTAATCATGTGATTGATAAATAATGTCACATGCAAAAGAAATTTGCGGTTACATGACTACAGGATGCCACAAATGGACAGGTGAATAGATTGCCAAGAGCCGAAAATGCAATTGCTGTAGGATGAGGCAGCCATAACTTCAAAAACAAGTCATCACTTTTTGGGGATTACTTTGAACAATTACACTTTGAGGATTTTATGTGTGTGTGTGTGTGTGTACATTCCCCTAGCTGCTCTTTTGGTACCGTAAAGATGTGCCTATTTTGCATAATAGTGAATCTATGGCAGCATTTTCCCAATGTCATATATTTTCAGAAGAGCTAGATCATCATACAATGTATCTACAATATAATAATTTGACTCTGTTATTTTGTGCCATGATAATTGCCCTGGATGTCAGACCTACAACAACTTAAACCTTTAAACAAAAATGATCCTTGGCTCCATTTGTTGAGAAAGTTTTATTAGAGGTCAAGGGTACCGCAGTAATGCATAGATAAAACTGAGAATTGCATGTCAAAATCACTAAGTTCTACTCTCCCACCAACTGTCCCTCCCTGCCTACCCTACTGTAATCAATCAAGTCCACGCAAGATGTTTTCATAATGGTCAGTCTCAGCACAACTTGGTATGAAGCTTCCTTTTTCTTAAAGCTGGAGAACCTTGGAGCAGCATCTTGAGATGGCACACTTTCTACTTTCATTTCTCCAACATGCCCCATCCATTCCTCCTCCTTACAGTTCATGGCACTTTGTCACAACATAACAGGGAAACACAGCAAACATAAGATGGCAGCCCACACTGGAATTATTTATCCTATGATCTTTTTCATTTTTTTTTTTTTACTATCAGTGGGATTTCACATTTATCCAAAATTTGTGAATGGCGCATACTTAAAGACTAGACTAGGGCTGTACCCTTGAGCCAAATAAACCAATTCACCTAGTACAAAGTAGAAAAAATAAAACATACTTTAAAAGTCTCATATACTGTTTTAGATATATCTATGCTTCTTTTTTGCATTTGAAAAGTGGATTTACAGATGGTTGATACGTATAAGCTGGGTTGACAAAATCAGAAATGAGGAGATGATAAGCCATATGGAAAAGTCAAGGGAAATAATCAAAACTATTAAAAAACAAACATTGGAATATCTCAGACATGTCATGCATCACCCAGAAAAATATAACATACTTTACTTAATCATCCAGGGAAAGATGAAAATGAGACGCAGGCAGAAGGTGACGATGACGAATATGGCACAACAAGAAGATCTTCTGGTTTTCTGCATACATTTGATAAACACCAGTTTGCATACAAAAAAAAAAAGATCTACAGAAGACGCTATAGCCATCACTCTTCATACTGCTCTGACTCATTGAGAACAGTGAGGATGTGAGGATGCTTTTTGTGGATTTTAGTTCTGCATTTAACACAATTCTTCCACATAGACTAGTGTCTAAACTTCTGGATCTCGGGATTTCTAATTTAATCTGCTTTTGGATTATGGATTTCCTGTCTGGTCGCTCACATAGGGTCAGATTAGGTAATCATACCTCTTCAGCCTTTATTCTTAACACTGGTACACCACAGGATTGTGTGTTGAGTCCCTTATTCTATACTCTTTATGTGCATGACTGCATTCCCATTCATGCTCGTAATATTATTGCTAAATTTGTAGATGATACAACAGTGGTGGGGCTTATCTCCTGAGGGGGATGAGTCTGCCTACCAAGATGAGATGGATCAGTTGCTTTTGTGGTGTGGAGACAATAACTTGCTGCTCAACACCAATAAGACCAAAAAGCTTATAGTGGATTATAGAAGGAACAGAACAGACATCCAGCCCTTGCTTATCAATGGAGACCGAGTGGATCAAGTGGCCACTTTTAAG
This sequence comes from Laticauda colubrina, assembly GCA_015471245.1. Lineage (NCBI taxonomy): Eukaryota > Metazoa > Chordata > Lepidosauria > Squamata > Elapidae > Laticauda > Laticauda colubrina. The sequence continues at coordinate 21,774,033 of BLBF01000003.1, read as the reverse complement.
TTACTGGGTGTTATCCTAAAAGAGGACATGACCTGGGTTGCTCACATTGTAGCATTGTCAAAAAGGCCCAGCAGAGATTATACCAACTGAGACTTCTCAGAAAATAACAACTGAATGAAAAACTGCTGGTGACTTTCTACTGCTGCACCATAGAGAGCATTTTGACATACTGCACCACCTCAAAACATTTTCAAAGATCCATCTCATCATGGGAACCCTTTTTTTGAACTATTACTATCTGGAGACAGTACAGAATAATAAAATCAAGGACAAATAGGCTGAAAAACAGCTTCTATCCCAGGGCATTAGCTCTTTTGAATTCTGCTGTATAGTGCAGTGTTGGTGTGGTGTCGGGGGGTTCTGGTTCAATGTGTGAAGGGTGCAGTATGTGTTTTTGTGTTTATTTTCATAGTCATGATGTGCACTGAAGATGGTGTTTGATTTCATTGTATCAGGTGCAGTGACAATAAAGTAAACTAAACTAAACTAAAAAAGAAGATATGCTTTTATTTCAGAGAAATCCATGACAATAAACTTCTAAGCAATGGCTGGATCATAAAACTTTTCATACTTGTATATGTATGAACTGAAAAGCTCTTGAAAATGGGGGAAATTCTCTAAGCCCTAAAATGGTTGCTTAATTTTGCTTAATATGAAGTAAAACCCCAATTATAGCTAGCAAATCCTAGAGTAGGCTCAATGAATAAGCACAACAAAAAATTGTTTAAATAAATAATGGTTAACACAATATATAAGTCAAGTAACAGTGGAGGTTTTTTAATGGCCATGTTAATCACTTCTTCTAGCCCTTGGGAGAGCAACAAAAATAAAAGTGGTTCTTTTAGAGTTGACCCACATGAAATCCAGATGTTAATTTCTGGAATAAACATTATGGTTTACCACAAGGGGAAAAACATGCATGAATTCATTATTGATGAATTAGGAGAGACAATGCTTCTCCACAGAGACTCAAGGTAACAGTATGTGTGCAATTCTAATATCTTGCTTCAAGCCAAAAAAAAATAATAAAACATCTAACACTCATTTTCTCACATATAGTGTAAATTAAGCCAAAATTATGTTAAATATATTGCACTTGATGGCCAGTTGTGTCTTGAGTTGACTCCCAGTGTTGTCATCCAGAGTCTCATTGAGTTTGTGAGGAAGATCATTATTGTCCTGTTGACAGGCATTTACAGTTCCAAATGGGAGGGGCATTGAATTTAACTTTTTTGCAGTGAATTCAGGTTGTATTTAGATGGTCTGTCTAGAACTTGACTCTAGGGTGATTGCCCTATCTATGAGCAATAGGTGTACTGAGCTCTGGTGTCATTCCAAATGCCCTTCTGTGCTCTTGTGCCCATATGATCCTGTAGTTGGCCAGGTATTCTTTTGGGTTTTCTTGAATCCAGGATTAATGTGTAGTTGTCTATTTCAATATCGTCTTCAGTATGTTGAAGCATTGGATAACTATCTGTTTCTCACTTAGCGTGAATGCAAGTATTCTGTTCATTCATAGTTCCATTATATGCTTCATATATCCCATTTTATTAAGTCTACTGTTATAGTAGTATTCCATCAATTCCAGGTACTCTGGTCTCATTGTATGGTTTGTTCCAGTAAATCACTTGTTATCAGATTGTTTTGTTTCCTCAACATCTGACATGAAGCTTGTTAATCCAGGTAACATTCAAGACAGCATGATACTCCCAGTTTGTGTCAACTACAAGTTAAATGTCACACAGGAAAGGATAATGATTGGAAAAGATTGGATAAACAAATCAAATAGCTTTTTTTAGTCAAATAAATACAATCTATTGATGTACTCCCTTTTGAGAGCCTTTGCTTTGTGACTTTGGACATCAACAGCTCCCTGGCAATGCTAAATAGCAATGAAAACAATAGGTAACAGCTATGACAGAACAATACATTGTTTCTGCACTGCCAACACAATCCAACAAACATTAATGCACTGTCTGGCTCTTATTCATGTCTAAATGTCTACCAGTCAATTTGCTTTTGACTACAGTGGAGGTTTGAATCAAAGGGTGGTGTTAAAAACCAGTATGTTTGTTCAGATGGGCAAAGAAAGCTAAGTCAAGTAGATTCTTGACTGTGCTACCCAGTAATTATGTCCATCAACTTCAGTAGATGGCATACATTTGGAGAGAAAGACATGCAAAAGATGTACAGCAGCACCAAATTCAAAGTAAAATTTTCATCTGGAAATGAGCTAAATATCAAATTTTAAAGAGGGCTGAGGAATTCTACTGAAATCAGTTGAGTAGAGAGGCTATGCATGAATTTTAACTAATTATGATTATGAACAATATTACATAATTATGATTATGCCCAATATTACAACTGTGCCAAAACTTTAAAAAAAACTAATATAAAACACATTGGGTAAAACTATCATCTTTGTGCATCGTATGCATCATAACATATAATGCAGTTCTCCAAATGTGCAGTTGATACAGATTATGTCTTGTATATTATTTTGTGTCATAACATATGAACACATACTATTTGATTCACATGATTGTGTCAGTGACATCCTTGACATTATTGTGACTTCTAATATCTAGAACTTCTAACAACACTGATATAGCTTTATAGGGGGTTGACAGACTGTAGCACTGATTTTCCTGTTAATGTGTTATTTTAAAAGATTAATGATCATTGAATGATATGCATTTTACACGGAATATATAAAACTATATTTATGATTTGTTTAATGGGATTAGTTGAAAGAGGGCACTACAGCACTTTACTACAGAATTTAAACAACTAAGTATGTACTCTTTTTCAGCTACAAACTATACTTTGATGTTTGACATATAAAGCACCAGTATAAAAGTGACCAATAATTCAAATGTACTTTTGAAGAGATGCCTCAGGATAGTAAATCTAGCTCATTAAAGCAACTGTTTATTTAAGGCTTGCACAGAAGTCTGAGGGAAGATACAGCAATGTAAGGAGTTAGTATAGGAAAAAAGTATTCTTATTATAACACTATCCTTTATTCTTGCCCTGACTTATTACTTGCTAAATTTTAGTATTCCAGGTGATCGTGGATTGCACTGCACACTAATTCCAGTTGCATAGAACAAAAGTCCATGATGTACATGAGACTAACCAAGGTCAGCATTCTCACAGTAGCCTAAAAGAAAAAACAAGAGGCAAACCCTTTCCCCCATGCTTTTCCCTTTAAATTTGCATGTAGAGACAGGTTGCCTTTACCTAGAAACAATGCTAAGTTTTGCAAAATCAATAGTACCTGATAGACTGTCTTTATGAATTTATAAATCCATCCTCTTTTTATCTGCAAATTTTGATCTACAAAGTTCTTTATGATTTGTCTCTAAAGCAACTTGGAATCATTCATTCCCAGCAAAATTTCCATGCCTGTTTATGCTTCTAAGGAGGGGTTGAGAGAACAAGACAATGTAAATCCATCAGCAATTCTGCTTTGTGATATTCCCAGTGCAATTAATGTGTTCTTTCTGAAGGTTTGCCTGACATACAATACTATCTGCTCAGCTGTCAGGGTGATTTTATTCAAGCCGGCTTTGGGAAATTATTGCAAGCACTGGGATCAGTGAGGTTTTTTTTGTCCCCTACCTCCTTTATGGTAAAACTAGGCTGCCACGTTTGCTTCTTGTATTTTCATATAGTCATTATTGTAGTGGGATATTTTTTTGATTGGTAGCTTGATTTCTATTTTACAGAATTTCTTACTAACCCTTCTGAAAATTTCTTAAAACTTTTTTTAAAAATCAGCCTAAGGATCTCCTCATAACATGGACCTACCTGCTGGTTGCATCTCATGCAACATCTTGATGTACTGTCCTTTCATGATCTTCTCATGTATGTTTTATTGTTTTAAATCAAGTTTTCTAAAATCTTCTAATTGTTGGTTTTATTGCAAACTGCCCAGAGTTGCTTTGTGTAAGATGAACAGACATATCAAACTTGATAAAATAAACAAAGCATCTTGAAATCTGAGATCTGGAACTGAGCAGTGTAGAGATATATGTGTGATAGAAGCCCTTGTGCACTAGAGAGGTGGAGAAATCTCTAGTGCAGGGTTATTTAACCTTGAAATCTTTAAGATTAGTAGACTTCAATTCCCAGAATTCCCCAGAATGGCTGGCTAGTGGATTTTGGGGATTGAAGTCCACACATCTTAAAGATGCCAAGGTTGGACACTCATGCTCCAGTGACTAATCAAAAGCAAAGATACAGGAAACCTGCTGAAATTTATTATTTTCAGAAGTTCAGGTATTCATGGTCAAGGTACTCATAAAAAACACACACTTTGGAGGATCAGGCATCTAAACCAAGAGGTCAAAATAACTCTCAAAATAAAATATCAAACCAAGGAAATAGTTGAACCTTGTTTATATTCTTTTGCACCAAAGATCTCAATGTGCCTTCCAGCCACATGCAAGCACGTATGCAATTCCTTACTCGGGAAACTCTCTCACCTCTTCCTTCCCTTTAAGATTTTTCAATATAAAGAATGAACAATAATCTCAGACCTGGCAATAAATTAAGTTCTCCTTAGGCAGCATAGAAGGGCAGGCAATGTTTCTATCCTTGAGAACGGTAATTCCAGCAGATACTTCCTCCACAGATTTCTCTTTGTTCTTTGGTGCCATGTTCCTCAATGTCCATCTCTCATACTTGGCCTTCTGCAGTGCAGCCTTTATGCTTAGCAAGAACTGAGTCTGTAGGTGCTTAAGCTGAGGCTTACTCAAAAGGAGGCTACTATTTTCTCTTCAGCACATTCTGGCTGTAAGCATATACAAATAAATATATACTTTGCAAATGTTACTCTGAAAATGGAATTAAGGATTACAGATTTCTGGGCTGTCTTCAGTCTTCATTTTTAACTTTCGTGGTATTGCTCTAGTAATCAATTTTACTGAAACAACAGTTTAATTTGCTGCCTATTGGGGCTGATCAGACTGACTGAAACAGACAGGGCTGGTACATAGTAACAATCAGACAATTTAGAAGTGACATAAAGAGTACCAATAATTACCAATTTGATTTACTTCTTGCATCTAATTATAACAGGGTATACTTGCATCATCTCCTCCCAGACCTGTTTTTCCACATCTTGAAAAGTTTAGGTGTGGTTTTACACATTAGTCAATGGGTAACTACAGTCCTCAGTAGACAGATACTAACTTTTGCTTGATGTTTATTAATATTCATCTTGACTTTACCCATTTTACCAGTGTTCTACAGAAATAGGCTTATAATTAATAAGGGATTTATATTCCACAATGAAAGTCTTTGCATAATGCATTTTCTCATAATGATATGAATAAATGAACACCAATCTATTTTCTCTCATAGCAATTTGCAGATCTTTCACATTATGTTACCCCCTCACACACAATAAACTGACATTGTCCTAACCCCTTTGAATTGTAATTAATTAGAGTCATACAAGCAAAATCAAATCAAAGCTTGATCATTGGATGAACAGGAATGGAGTTTTGCTTTTCCTTTTTAAAATGATGGTCTGAACACAGACCCTTTACACAAAAAAAAATGTTCCAATCTGGTTCATTCCTCCCCAATAATTTGATATTTTGAGTTCTAAGTGTTCTCAGTTGCTAAAATTGCCATTTCATTACTGTTATCCTACTGGCTAAATTCTAACAGAAGTATTTAAATCATTCAATGAATTTTCAGCAGGATAAAATATTCCCATTTGGCCTCGTACTCTAAAATGAATGTCATGTCACATGCTAAATAATGAAAAATGTGTAGTAGAACGAAAGAAATAAATCTCCTCCAGCAAAGTCTGCGGGGCTCTAATAATTCATTGAACTCTGTAGGCTGAATTCACACATAAATTAAGAATTGTTTGAACAGGGCACTGGAGACAGGGCCAGATTAACAATCTGGATGGGTTATGCTTCCAAGTTTGCATCCATTAAAGCCCCGGTCAGACTGAACCAACGGATGCAAAGAGGATGTAAAACGGACAAAAAAGCTTGCCATCCATTGGAAAACACGATGCATCCGTTGTGTACTCACTGCATACGTGTTACATACTCTCTATCACTCGAGCATCCGTCCACTGAGATTTCATCTGCGCAAGAAGTTTTGAGTTGCACAAAACTTTTTGAGCGGATGAACTTTCCGCCGCATACGATCTACATCCACGACACATACGGGCAACAAACGTTCTACGTCCGTTGTCATCAGTTACACGTCTGAGGTATCCTCTCGGCATCCTCTGGCCATCTGCTCAATTCACATCCACTCCAGCAGAAAGAGGAAAGAGGGAGGAAGCGAAAGGTACGCAGAACGTCCACACAGCATTAGTAGCATGGACATAGAAAGGATGAAAACGGATGCAGCTCAGATATAAAGCATTAAAATGGACAAAACGTTCGGATAGGGGACGTATCTCAGATATTTAGGATGTCTGGAGGATGCCCAGAGTATGTGGAAGGACACATAGTAGAAAACTGACATTTCCTGTAAAAAGGGGGTGGAAATCACCTGGATCTCACTTTCAATCCAGCAGCCCTGGTGTGCAGACCTCTTCAGCCTTGCTCTTGCTCTTCCACATCATCCATTGATCTCCACCATGGATCATCACACGCTCCTTTTGGTAGCCGCCATCATTCAACACCAGAACCAAGCCCTCTTCAGACTGTTTCACCTTTTCTACACAAAGAGAAGGAGACATCCAAGAACTGTCTGGGTCCGACAATGGATCAGGAGAAGAATGGAGTTTGGACTGTATGACAAGCTGATGGTGGAGCTGAGGAATGCACTCGTGCATTCCAGCACTTCATGCGGATGCCTCCAGCCATGTTTGATGAAGTTGTGCAGCGGCTGACACCCAGGTTGACCAAGGCAAACACCAACTTCTGTCCAAGCCTGGACACTGGGCTCAAGGTGGCACTCACTCTGCGCCACCTGGCCTCAGGGACCATGTAGAGTAACATGCAGTATGGCTGGAGGGTGCCACACAACACCATCAGCATTGTGGTCAGAGAAGTGGTGCAGGCCATCATCGAAGAATACCTGCAGGAGCTCCTCCAGTGCCCCTCCACTGAAGAAGGCTGGAAGAAAGTTGCAGAGCAATGGTATCAGAGGTGGAACTTCTCCCACACTGTTGGAGCCATAGACGGCAAGCACGTGGCTTGAAAATCACCACCCAAGTCGGGCTCCACTTAATTCAACTACAAGGGCTTCTTCAGCATCGTCCTCTTTGCCATGGTTGATGCTGACTACAAGTTCATCTGCATCGATGCTTCAGGCAATGGGTCAGCTTCAGATGCCCAGATATACAACGCCATGACCTCAAGGGTGGGCTGGAACGCAACCTCATCATGGGTTTCCCAGATCCAAACCCCCTACCCAATGGCACACAAGATGTGCCCTACTTCATCGTGGGGGATGACACCTTCTCCCTCAGAACCTACCTCATGAAGCCCTACACTTCCAGATACCTCACCCGTGAAGAGAGGATCTTCAACTACAGGCTGTCCAGGGCAAGACAGGTGGTGGAGAACGCCTTTGGCATCCTGGCCAACAGATTCCAGATACTTCTTACCACTATGCAGCATGACCCAGAGACTGTGAGGAGCATCGTGGAAGCTTGCTGCATCCTGCACAATCTCATGTGCACCCGCTAACCAGTATTGTAAAACAGGCTTGTGGACCGTCAGCAAGGCAATGGGGACATGGAGCCTGATGAATGGAGGCAAGGGCAAAAGCTGATCGACAATGAGGATGTGCAAGGCCCCAACAGAGCCTCCTGAAACACTGGTGCAACCCTGATTGACACTGTGGATGAACCAGGCCCCAATAGAGCTTCACGTGGAGGGAAGAAGCAGTGCAACCTCCTGAAACACTGGTGCAATTCCCCAGCTGAAGCAGTGGAGTGGCAAGACAGGATGGTAGGTACTTAATGGATGCTTCCTTCAGCCTGTCTCATCACACTAATGAGATTGTGCCATGTATGTTGAGTGACCTTACAATGAATAGAGCATTAATAAAGAGTTTTGTTTATGTTGAAATGTGTGGATCAATGATTAAATTGTTATTGATAATAAAGGGCCATATATGTGGCAGCTGGGAGGGTGTACAATACAGTCCCACTATGCTTGCACTGGAGGTTTATCTATGCCACAACTATCCTTATCCCTCAACTATCTTTACCCATCCCACAGCTATCATTACCCATCCCACAGCTATCCATCCCACAGCTATCCTTACCAATCCCACAAGCATGGAAAGGCTTAACCATTTTTTCAAATTTTTCCCCAACACTTTATTAAGTAAAAAAAATGAACCAAGTGTATGAAGCAAAGATAACCTTTATTAATAACAAACTGTATGATTTATTAAAAAGCAAAATGACCCAAGCCACCCAGTCTCTGACACTGTTTTCAGTCACTGTGAGGCGTGCCCATGGTCTCAGATGTAAGGGGGCCAGGGATTGTGGAGGTGGCTGTTGCTGAAGTGCTGGTCTGAGGTGCCATTGGGGTGCCTGGCCCCGAGAGTACAACAGGAGATGGTGGGTGCAGGAAGCTCTCAGAGAGTTGACTCAGTCCCGTGAGGTTGAGTGGCACTTCCTCAAGGACCTAGGATGAGAGGCCCAATACTGATGACAGATGTTCTGAGGAAGGGCTTGGCTGTGGGGTGAAGGAAGGAGGAGTGTAGTGGGGCTGTCTGGTCTGCAGCTGGGTTAGCTGAGGAGTCTGTGGCATACAAGGAACCGGGGTGTGGACTGGGAAGGGCTGCCTCTGCTGTGGGAAATCCTGGTAGTGGTAGGCTTGGTAGGCAAGGGGCTGCTGAAATCCGTGGAAGGGCTGTGACATCATCTGGGGTGGAAGAGCAGACCTCCTCTGCTGGGTAGCAGCAGGGTCAGCTGGGCCTGGAGGGTGGTGCAGAAGAGCTGTGATCCTCTCCTTCATCGCCTGGTACTGGGCCTCAGGCAGGTCCCTCAGGGTCTGGCCCACGTACGTGATGAAGGGCTTCTGGTTGGAGGATGGTATGTCAAAGTGGACCAGCTGGGGGAGGAGATCTGTGCTGGCTTTGATTGTGTCCCTGATCTCCAAAGGGACAGTGTGGCTCTGTCCCTCCGGTCTGCCTCTCTGCCTGCTTTTTGTGGAGGTGGAGCTGGGAGTGGGGGTGGATTGATCTCTGGTGGCTGCCTCTTCTTGCTCCATCTGAGACAGGGGATCCTCCACGTCCTCTGGCACGGGGAGTGCAGCTGTGGAGGGGGGTCTCTGTCATGGGGCCCTCCAAAGACACCTGCCTGGACATGGTAGCTGTCTCCTGACTGGAAGAGGAGTGGCTGTCTGTGGGCTGTCTGAGGGAGAGGGTTGACAGAGGGGCGGCTCCTCAGTGGCAGATCTCACCCTCTAGGAAGCTGCAACTGGCCATGACATAGGTCTCCCGGTCAGTTAGCTTGACAGCGGCCTGCCTGGATCTCTTCAGGTGCAGCTTGCCATACCAGGTGTGCATATGCTTCCACCACCCCAGGAGGACATCTGAAGTGTAGCCCAGGCTCTCCACCTTCTCTCTCCACGCTGCCTTCTTTCATTTGGTGTTGCGATGGAGCCTGTAGCCCTTCCTCCACAGGTACTCATTCTTCCTCAGCCATTCCAGCACCTCCTCCTCATGGTCCTCGGAAATGGAGTACTGTTTCCTCTCCCGCTTCTCCTGGCCTTGCTTCTTCCTCCCTCCGGCAGGGGCTTCAGGGCCTTCAGCAAGAGGGCTTTGAGGTCCTTGGGGCTGGTCCACCACAGCAGCAGCAGGAGGAGAAGCAGCAGCAGCAGGAGGAGAAGCAGCAGCAGCAGCAGGAGAAGCACCACCACCACCACCAGCAGGAGAAGCACCAGCAACACCAGCAGCAGCACCAGCAGGAGTACCAGGAGCAGCAGCAGCAGCAGCAGCAGCAGCAGCAACAGCAACAGCAACAGCAACAGCAACAGCAACAGCAGCAGCAGCAGCAGCAGCAGCAGCAACAGCAACAGCAGCAGCAGCAGCAGCAGCAGCAACAGCAGCAGCAGCAGCAGCAGCAGCTTCAGAGTCAGCGCCAGAGGGTGGGATGGTGGTTCTGTCCTTCTTGCCAGGGCTGGCAGGAGTAGGCACAGGCTTCCTCTTCTTCCCCATGGTGTTCTCTCAAGATGTCTCTGGCAGCAGGTCTTTCCTCTGAATGGTGACCTGCTTGCGAGATGCTTCCTTTAATATCCGTGGACCTTACGCAATTCATCCTCCCCACATGTGCAGTGAACGCTTTGAATCCACTAGGCATCTGCTATGCATCCTATAGGTGTCCGTGATGCATCCGCGTCATCCACTACTCATCCGCTGCGCATCCATTCCTTCCGCTACGTGTCCGCTTCGCTGTTCTCCCCCGGAAGCCCTGCGGATGTGTCATCCGCTTCCATTGGCTTTCATCCGCTAGGCTTCCTACGAACATCCGCTTTACATCCCCACTACATCCTCCCCACGTCCATTCCTTTCCGTTGTTGTCTGCTCTGTTTATGCAAATTTGAGGCACTTTTGAGAGCGGATAACAATGGATGGAAAATTTCCTCATCCCCTCTGTCCTTTTTACATACGTTTTGCATCCATTGGCCAGTGTAACCTAGCCTTAAGACAGAGGTCTGCCATATATGGAGAACAAATCTGTCTTTGAATCTGGAATTTACCTAGTGCTCTTATGTCAGGAGAATCCAGTTGACTTGGGGAAAAAAAAATGTAGTTGCTACTCTGAAAAATAAGATTTAATATTGCATAATTTGGTTTATCACCCTTGTTTATCTGAAGTATGCCCTCTTCTCAAGACATATGACACCTTAAGGACCTGTCACATAGGCCGACGGATGCAAAATGTATGTAAAAAGGACACAGCGGATGAGAAAATGTTCCATCCGTTGTTATCCGCTTTCAAAAATGCCCCGAATTTGCATAAGCAGAGCGGACAACAACGGAAAGGAACGGACGGGGGGAGGACGTAGCCAGGATGGAAAGCGGATGGAAGTGGATGGCACATCTGCAGGGCTTCCGGGGGAGCACAGCGAAGCAGATGCGCAATGGAAGGAAAGGATGGAGAGCGGAAGCTGAGCAGATGAAGCGGATGCAGAGCGGAAGCCTAGCAGATGCCTAGCGGATTCCCAGCAGATGCAAAGCATTCACTGTGCATGCAGGGAGGATGCATTACGTCAGCCCCGTGGATACAAAGGGAAGCAGCTCGCAAGCAGGTCAACATTCAGAGGAAAGACCTCCTGCCAGACACAGCTCCAGCCAGCCAGCCAGCCAACAACCATGGTGAAGAAGAGGAATCCTGTGCCATCTTCTTCCAGCCCTGGCAAGAGGGGCAGCACCATCATCCCACCCCCTGGCTCTGACTCTGCTTCTGCTGGGGCTTCTGCTGCTCGGGTTGACTCTTCTGGTGCTGGAGCTTCTGCTGGCACTGCTCCTGGTGCTGGTGCTTCTGCTGGTGCTTACTCTGCTGGCACTGCTCCTTATGCTGGGGCTTCTGCTGGGGCTTACTCTGCTGGCGCTGCTCCTGGTGCTGGTGCTTCTGCTGGTGCTTACTCTGCTGGTGCTGCTCCAGGTCCTGCTGGTGCTGCTGGTGATCCTGGTGCTCCTGGTCCTGCTGGTGCTGCTGGTGCTGCTGGTCCTGCTGGTGCTCCTGGTCCTGCTGGTGCTGCTGGTGCTTGTGCTGCTTACTCTGCTGCTGCTGATACTGGTTCTGCTGGTCCTGCTGCTGCTGCTGGTGCTTACTCTGCTGCTGCTGATCCTGGTGCTGCTGGTGCTGCTGGTGCTGCTGGTGCTGCTGGTCCTGCTTTTGCTGCTACTGTTGTTGCTGGTGGTGGTGTGGTGGAGCAGCCCCTACAACCTCGAATCCCCTCTGATGAGGGCCCAGATGGCCCTGCCAGAGGGAGGAAGAGGCATACGTGAGAATGGGTGAGGAGGCAATACTCCATCGAAGAGGAACATGAGGATGAGGTGCTGGAATGGCTGAGGGAGAACGAGTATCTATGGCGGAAGGGAAACAGGCTCTATCGAGACACCAAAAGGAAGCAGGCTGCTTGGAGAGAGAAGGCAGAGAGCCTGGGCTACACTTCGGAGGTCCTCCTCAGCTGGTGGAAGCATATGCACACCTGGTATGGGAAGCTGCAACTCAAGAAATCTGGCCAGGCCGCGGTCAAGCTGACGGACAGAGAGACCTACATGATGGCCAAGTGCAGCTTCTTGGAGGGTGAGATCTGCCACTGAGGAGCAGCCCCTCTGTCTACCCTCTCTCTCAGGCAGCCCACAGAGAGCCAGTCCTCTTCTGGCCAAGAGTTAGCTCCTGTGTCCAGGCAGGTGTCTGTGGAGCATGCCACGACGGAGACCCCCCCGACAGCTGCACTCCCCGTGGCGGAACGTGTGGAGGACCCCCTGTTGCAGTGGGAGCAAGGAGAGGGCACTTCAACCAGAGAACAACCCACATCCACCCCCAGCTCCACCTCCACAGAAAGCAGGCAGAGAGGCAGACTGGAGGGGCAGAGCCACACTGTCCTGCTGGAGATCAGAGACACCATTAGAAGCAGCATAGATCTCCTCTCTCAGCTGATACACACCAACATACCATCCTCAAACTGCAAGCCCTTCCTCACCTACATCAATCAGACCCTCCTGGACATGTCTGAATCACAGTACCAGGTGATCAAGGACAGGATCACTGGTCTTCTTCACAACCCTCCAGACCCAGCTGAACCTGCTCCCACCCAGTCCAGGTCTGCTCCTTCACCCCAGATGATGTCACTGCCCTTCCAAGGCTGTCCACAGGCCCTCACCGACCAAGGCTACGGCTACCAGGAGCTCCAGCAGCACAGGCAGCCCTTCCCAGTCCAGGCACATGTACATTGTATGCCACCGGTGACACCGATGCCACTGATGCCACTGATTCCACCGAGGCCACTGATGCCACCAATGCCACATAAGCCACCCATGCCACAGATACAACCCATGCCACAGATGCTACCCACGCCTCACCTCGCTCACCTGCAGACCAGACATCCCCACTACACTCCTCCTTCCTCCACCCCATAGCCAAGCCCAGCCTCAGAACATCTGTCATCAGTGTTGGGACTGACACCCCATGTCCTGGAGGAAGGGGCTCTCAACATCACAGGACTGAGCCAGCTCTCTGAGATCTTCCTTCACACACCATCCCCTGGTGTCCTCTCGGGGCCAGGCACCCCAATGGCGCCTCAGACCAGCACTCCAGCCACTGCCACCTCCACAGCACCTGGACCCTTCACCCCTGAGACTATGGGCACACCTCAGAGTGACTGAGAAGAGTGCCAGAGACTGGGTTGCTACCTGTTGACTTTATTTTTGCTTTGGACACTTGACTTGGGTCATTTTTCTTTTACAGTTTGTTATTAATAAAGATTAACTTTGCTTCACACACTTGCTTCAGTTCTTTTAGTCAACAAAGTCTTGGTGGAAACTTTTAGAAATGGTTTAAGCCTTTGCATGCTTGTGGGATGGGTAAGGATAGCAGTGGGATGGGCAGGGATACCTGTGGGATGGGTAATAGCTGTGGGATGGGCAGGGATACCTCTGGGATGGGTAATAGCTGTGGGATGGGCAGGGATACCTTTGGGATGGGTAATAGCTATGGGATAGATAAACCTCCAGTGCAAGCATAGTGGGACTGTATGATCCACCCTCCCAGGTGCCACACCTTTGGCCCTTTATTATCAATAACAATGTAATCATTGATCCACACATTTCAACATAAACACTACTCTTTATTAAATGCCCTGTTCATTGTAGGGCCACTCAAAATAGATGGCACAATCTCATCAGTGTGATGAGACAGGCTGAAGGAAGCATCCATTAAGCATCTATCATCCTGTCTTGCCACTCCACTGCTCCAGCTGGGGAGTTGCACCAGTGTTTCAGGAGGTTGCGCTGCTTCTTCACTTCACGTGAAGCTCTGTTGGGGCCTTGCACATCCACAGTATCTATCAAGTTTTGCCCTTGCCTCCATTCCCCAGGCTCCATGTCCCCATTGCCTTGTTGGAGGTCCACGAGCCTGTTCTGTAACACTGGTAGCGGGTGCGCATGAGATTGTGCAGGATGCAGCTAGCTTCCACGATGTTACTCACCATCTCTGGGTGATGCTGCATGGTGGTGAGAAGTATCTGGAACCTATTGGCCAGGTTGCCAAAGGCGTTCTCCACCACCCGCCTTGCCCTGGACAACCTGTGGTTGAAGATCCTCTCTTCATGGGTGAGGCATCTGGAAGTGTAGGGCTTCATGAGGTAGGTTCTGAGGGAGAATGCGTCATCCCCCACGATGAAGTAGGGCACATCTTGTGTGTCGTTGGGCAGGGGGTCTGGATCTGGGAAGCTCATGATGAGGTTGCATTCCAGCCCCTCCTTGAGGTGACTGGCATTGTATACCTGGGCATCTGAAGCAGACCCGTTGCCTGAAGCATCGATGTGCATGAACTTGTAGTCAGCATTGACCATGGCGAAGAGGATGATGCTGAAGAAACCCTTGTAGTTGTGATAAGTGGACCCTGACTTGGCTGCAGCTTTGCAGGCCGCGTGCTTCCCATCTATGGCTCCAACGGTGTGGGGAAGTTCCACTTCTGATTCCACTGCTCTGCAACGTTCTTCCATCCTTCTTCAGTGTAGGGGCACTGGAGGAGCTCCTCCAGGTATTCTTCGATGATGGCCTGCACCACTTCTCTGACCACAATGCTGATGGTGTTGTTTGGCACCCTCCAGCCATACTGCATGCTCCTGTAAGTGGTCCCTGAGGCCAGGTGGTGCAGAGTCAGTGCCACCTTGAATCCAGGGTCCAGGCTTGGCCGGAAGTTGGTGCCCTGCTTGGTCAACCTGGGTCTCAGCCTCTCCACAACTTCATCAAACATAGCTGGTGGCATCCTCATGAAGTTCTGGAATGCACGAGGGTCTTTGTTCCTCAGCTCCACCATCAGCTTGTTATACAGTCCGTACTCTGCTCTTCTCACGATCCATCTTCAGACCCAGACACTTCTTGGACGCCTCCTTTTCTTTGCGTAGAACAGGTGAAAGTGCCTGTAGATGGCTTTGCACTGTTGTAGAATGATAGTGGCTAACAAAAGGAGTGTTTGACGATCCATGGTGGAGATGACTGGATGCTGTGGAAGAGGAAGAGCAAGAGCAAGGCTGAAGAGGTTTGCACACCAGGGCTGCTAGACTGAAAGTGAGATCCAGGTGAGTTCCTCCCCCTTTTTATAGGAAATATAGGTTTTCCGCTTGGTCTCCTTTTGCATCCTCTAGACATCCTGAAGACATCCTAAATATCTGAGATACGTCCCCTATGCGAATGTTTTTTTCCATTTTAATGTTTTGTATGTGAGCTGCATCCACTTTCATCCTTTCTCCATCCGTGCTCCTAATGCTGCATGTCCGTTCCACATCCGTTTCGCTTCCTCTCTGTGTCCCTTTTCTGCTGGAGTGGATTTGAGTTACATGGATGTGCAGCGGATGCCTAACAGATGACAATGGATGTAGAATGGATGTTCCCCGTATGCGTAGCGGATGCAGAACGGACGCGTTGGATACATTTTTCACTGAAAAAGTTTTGTGTAGCTCAAAACTTTTTGAGCGGATGAAATGTCAGTAGACAGATGCTGGCCGGATAGAGAGGATGAAAAACGGAGGCAGTGAGTACAGAACAGATGCATCGCGTTAACCAACGGATGGCAATTGTTTCTCTCTGTTTTACATCCTCTTTCCATCCCTTGGTGCTGTGTGACAGGGGCTTTAGGTTCGATGGAAAATTAGCCAACTTGATGGACAATGTAATCTTTCCATTTTGCATTGTTTTCTAGTCCTTCACAACATCCTTTTAAAAATCAAAATTGTTCAACATCCTTTTAATAAAACTTGCGCTGTTACCTTTATGGCATTTGGAAATTGGAATGAGTAAGGACAAAGTAGAAATAAACCATGGTGTCATAAAGATAGATTTAGGAAAATTTGGACATGCAAAAAATAAATAGATATTAGATGGCAAGACATCACCTCCTGAATTGTCATGCAAAACTTTCTTTGCTTTTGATATACAATCATAAACTACTTTTTAGAGTATTTCTACACATATCTACTTATAATCAATTTCAGCTAATTTTGGTGGTACTTATTCACAGATTAAAAGAGGCTGAAAAGAACATTATATTCTGTTAAGAAGTACTTCATTGTAGATTTGTTGTGCTTTAATAATATAGGATTCCCATTCTACATTCCATAATTTCATATTTTTCTTTGTAAAATAATAATCATCAGTTGCTTTAGTCAGAAGAATTGAAAAACACGTGTCATTCACTTGCAAATATGATGAAGTGAAACAGCAGGCAAGGATATTGTAAAAACCTTGAGAAACATAATTAAAGTATATGTGACAGTATACTTTATTATAAGAAATAACTCGTTGTCCTAGTTAAAATGCAAAGGCATGCCCTGGCAAATATAATGCTGCCACAGATTGATATGAAATGAATATCTGTAAATAAAACAGATGTAAAATTATTGTTATTATTCTCACTCTGTAGTCCTTTAGAAATTATTATTTTTGTCCAACAATCCATTCAAAGATAGACATGGTGGGGCACAGAGGAAGAAATCATGTCACACATATGTCATTGGACAAATTATACATTCAGTGTGATCTGCTGTCAATTCTATCAGGGGCTCAACTGATGAATTCAGGAGTATATCAAGGTTGCAGCTTTGTTGCTCATTTCCTGTTCAGTTCATAGATCTATGAATTGGTAATCTACTTCTACCTCCATTTTGTCAAAATTTAGCTCAGTCTGTTGATTCTCATTCAGTCAATTATGACATTCAGCATTAGTTGAATAACTTCATTGTCTCTTTTGACTCTTCTTTTTTACCAACAATTTCAAAGCCAGAATACCTTCAGTGCCTACATATGCACAATTTCATCTTTATATTGGCATATATATTATTAGCTTGAAAGATATTTTCCTGTGACATGGAAATATTATCATTTTACTGTAAGAGTAAAAAAGCAAGTAGGATATGGAAGTGAGAAATTGAAAGTGGTAAGATGCTAGAAAATAATTGGGAACTAAAATCACTGAAGCAATAACAAAATATGACTTGGGTTAAGGAAAAAAGAATGTGAAGCATATACTGCTAAAAATATTGCAGGAAAAAAAGGTATACCCGGACTATGATATATGTAAAGAAGCTTGTTAAATCTTGGAGAAGTGTTGCTGAGATAAAAAAAAAAAAAATTGCAGCAGTGTCTGAATTAAATTTTTGTAGACTTCTGTCCAACCATGAAGTCCTCTAGAAAATGGTACATTGAATAGTGGTGTATTTTTTTCCCTCCATGCTGAGAAACAGTTGTCTTTGTTGCCAAAGCTGATTCTTTGATAGCATACACTCTAGATTTTGCATGGGAGAAATTTGTGCAAACTCCATGATGAGTTCAGACAGTTGTGTACTTACCTAGGAAGAGAATTCAGAGAATTGTGATTCTTGATGAGAGCAGTTGGAGTGATCAGGTCTCCATAATTTCCTGTCACTGTTTGTATTCTTAGAGGCACCTCTGTTTTAACATAATATTTTAAAGTTGTTCTTGGTTTTGGCTAACATTTTTAAAGGTTAAAATCTGCCTGAATGTTAATGTTTTACATTTCTTTCTTGATTACAAATGTGAACTTTCATTGTTTTACTTTGTAGTTATAAAATACTTTCAATTTCACCATAAGAAAGTCAATGTCTTGAAAGTTCTCCTTTTTGCAGTGGAAGTAGTTTGATCTGATATACTGGATTCTTATTGTAAGGACTTTAAGCCCATGTCACACTGCACCAACGGATGCAAAGAGGATGTAAAACGGACAAAAAAGCTTGCCATCCATTGGAAAACGTGATGTACTCACTGCCTCCGTTTTGCTTCCACTCTATCCATCCAGCATCTGTTTATTGACGTTTCATCCACTCAGAAAGTTTTGGGCTGCCTAAAACTTTTGCGTGGAAAATGTATCCAGTTCGTCCGTTCTGCATCCGCTACGCATCCGTTACGCATCCGTTACGCATCCGTTACGCATCCGTTACGCATCCGCTAGGCATCCGCTACGCATGCGCGCAACTCCATCTGCCCGGATACAGCGAGGAAGCGGAACGGACGCGGAATGGATGCAGAATGGATGCCTAGCAGAAGCAAAGCGTTTAAAACGGAAAAAATGTCAGCAGAGTGGACCTATCTCGGATATTAAGGATCTCTACAGGATGCTTAAGGATGCCTAGAGGATGCCTAGAGGATGCAAAGGGACACCTATACTGCCTATAAAAAGGGGGAGCAACTCGTCTGCATCTCACTTTCAGACCAGTAGATCAGCTGTGCAGACCTCTGCAGCCTTCATCTTCCAAAGCATCCAGTCATGTCCACCGTGGATTGCGACAAAATCCTTTCGGCAGCCAACATCCTTCTGCAACACTGCGAAACCATCTACAGTCACTGTGAACAGTACTATGGGAAGAAAAGGAGGCACCCAAAAAAAATCTGGCTCCGAAGATGGTTTGCCAGAAGAGCACAGTACGTATTTTACGAAAAGCTGATGGTGGAGCTCAGGAGCGAAGACACTCGGGTGTTCCAGAACTTCATGAGGATGCCTCCAGCCATGTTTGATGAAGTTGTGCAGCGCCTGACACCCAGGTTGACAAAGACAAACACCAACTTCCCACCCAGCCTGGAACCTGGGCTCAAGGTGGCACTCACTCTGCGCCACCTGGCCTCAGGGACCACCTACAGGAGCATGCAGTACGGTTGGAAGGTGCCACCCAGCACCATCAGCTTTGTTGTCAGAGAAGTGGTGCAGGCCATCATCGAAGAATACAAGGAGGAGCTCCTCCAGTGCCCCTCCACTGAAGAAGGCTGGAAGAAAGTTGCAGAGCAGTGGTATCAGAAGTGGAACTTCCCCCACACCGTTGGAGCCATAGATGGCAAGCACGTGGCCTGCAAAGCTCCAGCCAACTTAGGGTCAACTTATCAGAACTACAAGGGTTTCTTCAGCATCATCCTCTTTGCCATGGTCGATGCTGACTACAAGTTCATGTACATCGATGTATCAGGCAACGGCTCATCTTCAGATGCCCAGGTATACAACGACAGTCACCTCAAGAAGGGGCTGGAAAGCAACCTCATGGTGGGCTTCCCAGATCCAGACCCACTGCCCAACGACACGCAAGATGTGCCCTACTTCATTGTGGAGGATGACACCTTCTCCCTCACAACCTACCTCATGAAGCCCTACACCTCCAAATACCTCACCCATGAAGAGAGGATCTTCAACTACAGGTTGTCCAGGGCAAGATAGGTGGTGGAGAACACCTTTGGCATCCTGGCCAACAGGTTCCAGGTACTTCTCACCAACATGCAGCATCACCCAGAGACCATGAGGAGGATCATGGAAGCTTGCTGCATCCTGCACAATCTCATGCGCACCCACTACCCAGTGTTGTAAAACAGGCTTGTGGACCTCCAGCAAGGCAATGGGTACATGGAGTCTGGGGAATGGAGGCAAGGGCAAAAGCTGATCGACAATGAGGATGTGCAAGGCCCCAACAGAGCCTCCTGAAACACTGGTGCAACTCCCCAGCTGGAGCGGTGGAGTGGCAAGACAGGATGGTAGATGCTTCATGGATGCTTCCTTCAGCCTGTCTCATCACACTGATGAGATTGGCCCATGTATGTTGGGTGTGCCAACAATGAACAGGGCATTTAATAAAGAGTTGTGTTTATGTTGACATGTGTGGATCAATGCTTACATTGTAATTGATAATGAAGGGCCATGGGGTGGCACCTGGGAGGGTGGACCACACAGTCCTGCTATGCTTGCACTGGAGGTTTATCTATCCCACAACTATTACCCATCCCATAGGTATCCCTGCCCATCCCACAGGTATCCCTTCCCATCCCACAGGTATCCCTTCCAATCCCACAGCTATCTTAACCCATCCCAAAGTTATCACTGCCCATCCCACTGCTATCTTAACCCATCCCAGAAGCATGCAAAGGCTAAACCATTTCTAAAAGTTTCCACCCAGACTTTATAGAAAAAAATTCATGAATCAAGTGTGTGAAACAAAGATAAACTTTATTAATGACAAGCTGTAAAATAAACATGACCCAAGTCAAGTGTCCAAATAAAGTCCACAAATATCCAGGCAGCCAGTCTCTGGCACTCCTCTTGGTCACTCGGAGGTGTGTGCCCAGTCTAAGGTGTTAGGGTGCAGGTGCTGTGGAGGTGGGTGCTGCTGCAGTGCTGGTCTGAGGTGTTGTTGGAGTGCCTGGCCCTGAGAGGACAACAGGGGACAGTGTGTTGAGGAAGGTGTCGGACAGCTGGCTCAGCCCCGTGATGCTGAGAGGTCCTTCCTCCATGCCATGGGGTGTCAGCCCCAGTACTGAGGACAGATGTACTGAGGCCGGGCTTGGCTGTGGGATGGAGGAAGGAGCAGTGTAGTGGGACTGCCTGGTCTGCAGCAGGGTGAGGACTGACGTGGGTGGCATCATTGGTGTGGCTGGCATCGCTGTTGTGGGTGGCATTATTGTCGTGGTTGACATCGGTGGCATAATTGGAACCGGTGGCAACGGTGTCGCCCAATGACTCTGTGCCTGCATTTGGAAGGGCTGCTGTCTGTGCTGCTCGACCTCCTGGTAGCCGTAGCACTGGTAGGTGAGGGGCTGTGGGAAGCCTTGGTAGGGGAGGGACATCACCTGGGGTGGAGAAGCAGACCTGGACTGGGTGGGAGCAGGTGCCTCAGGGTCTGGAGGGTTGTTAAGCAGCGTGGTGATCCTCTCCTTCACCACCTGGTACTGGGGATCCGCCATCTCCTTGAGGGTCTGGTTCACATAATTGAGGAAGGGCTTGCAGTTGGAGGAGGAGGATTCGATGGGGACCAGCTGAGAGAGGAGACCTATGCTGGTGCGGATGGTGTCCCTGATCTCCACCAGGACCTTGTGGCTCTGCCCCTCCTGCGGTCCGGCTCTCTGCCTTACTGTGGTGGCGGAGGTGTGGGTGGATGCAGCTTCATCAGCGGTGGACTCGATATCTCCTTTCTCCCACCACACCAGGGAGTCCTCATCGCTCTCCACCACGCTTTCAACACCTGCCCGGGGGTTCTCCGCCGTGGCACGCTCCAAAGATACCTGCATGGAGACAGGGACTGACTCTCGGCCGCCAGAGGACTGGCTCCCAGCAGGCTGCCAGAGAGAGAGGGTAGAGATTTGGGGTCCTGGTGCTCCTCGGTGGCGGACCTCCCCCTCCAGGAAGCTGCACTTGGCCATGACATAGTTCTCTCTGTCCGTCAGCTTAACCGTGGCCTGGCCAGATTTTTTGAGGTACAGCTTTCCGTACGAGGTGTGCATGTGCTTCCACCAGCCGAGGAGCACCTCTGAAGTGTAGCCCAGACTCTCCGCCCTCTCTCTCCAAGCAGCCTGCTTCCGCTTGGTGTCCCTGTACAGCCGGTGTCCCTTCCGCCACAGATAGTCGTTCTCTCTCAGCCACTCCAGCACCTCATCCTCGTGCGCTTCGTCAATGTAGTACTGCCTCCTCTCCCGTTGTTGCATACGCCTCTTCCTCCCTTTGGCAGGACCAGATGGGCCCTCATCAGAGGGGCTTCCATGTTGTAGGGGCTGCTCCTCCACACCAACAGCATCATCATCATCATCAGCAGCAGCAGCAGCAACAGCATCATCAGCATCATCACCAGCAGGATCATAATCATAATCATCATCATCATCATCATCATCATCATCATAATCACCAGCAGGATCATAATCAGCAGCAGCAGCAAGACCAGGATCAGCAGCAGTAGAGTAAGCACCAGCAGCAGGGTCAGCAAGACCAGGAGCATGAGCAGAACGAGCAGGACCAGCAGGACCAGCAAGATCAGGAGCAGCTTCAGCAGAGTACGCAGCAGCAGAAGCACCACCGCCAGGAGCAGCTTCAGCAGAGTATGCAGCAGAAGCACCACTGCCAGGAGCAGCTACAGCAGAAGCTCCAGCAACAGAAGAGCGAGCCCAAGCAGCAGAAGCCCCAGCAGAAGATGAGTCAGGGACATGGGGCGGGAGGGTGGCCCTGTCCCTCTTGCCAGGGATGGCGGCAGGTTGCTGAGACTTTTGCTTCTTCCCCATGGTTGTGGGGTTGCTGGCTGGCAGGAAGGCTGGCAGGCACCAAGGCTGGCAGGAAGGCTGGCACCAAGGCTGTCAGGAAGCCTGGCAGGAAGCCTGTTAGGAAGCCTGCCAGCAAGGCTGGCAGGAAGGCAGGCACCAAGGCTGGCAGACAGACTGGCTGGCAGGGAGGCTGGAAGGCAGGCTGGCAGCAAGGCTGGCAGGGAGGCTGGAAGGCAGGCTGTCAGCAAGGCTGGAAGGGAGGCTGGAAGGCAGGCTGGCAACAAGGCTGGCAGAGAGGCTGCCCAGGAGGCTGGGAGGCAGGCTGGGAGGCAGGCTTGGAGGCGGGCTGGCATCAAGGCTTGCAGGCAGACATGCAGGCAAGAACTCGAGGTATCCAGCAGCAGGTCTTTCCTCCAAATGCTGGCCATGTACGAGCTGCTTCCCTTTATATCTGTGGGGCTTGCACAATGCATCCTCCCCGCAAGCGCAATTAACGCCAGGCATCCGTTAGGCTTCCGCTGTGCATCCGCTTCATCCACTGTGCATCCGTTCTGCATCTGTTGTTGCCATTCCGCGTCTGCTTTGCTGAGGCCCCCCGGAAGCCTAGCAGATGCGCCATCTGCTTCCATCCACTGGGCTTCCGTTCCGCATCCATTTTGCATCTGCCCTGCGTCCTCCCCGCGTCCGTGTTATCCGCTCCAATTATGCAAATTTTTGCCCCTTTTGAGCGCAGATAACAATGGATGTAACATTTTTCTCTTCCGTTGTGTCCTTTTTGCATCCATTGGGCAGTGTGACACGGCCTTTACATTTTACTACTTTTAAAAAGAATTCCATTGTTCCATTTTATTCTAGTACATCTGTGTCCTTTTTTATTTCAAAGAGAACTTCATGAGAACTTTCCTTTTGTTTTCCATTTGCTTTCTACTGTGGGAACTATTATCTCAGTTCCTTTTGTGGTTACTTTGTTATGAAACACTTAAACTCTCTTTGCCTTTGAGAAGGACCCTGCTTTACTGTTAAAGCATGGCTATAAGAGAAATTTGGATTTTAGTAAAATCAAAGCAATCATAAATTAATGACTCCAAACACTACATATTATATACTCTCTACAATGCCCACAAAAAGAGTTGTAAGAGACTGCAGACACAGACTTCAGAGGATAATTAGGACTGCAGAACAAAACAATTACTAACAACCTGCATTCAACTGAGGACCTGTATGCTGCATGGGACAAAAAGAGGGCTGTGAAAATATTTACAAACCCATCACATCTGAACATAAACTGTTTCAATTCCTACCCTCAAAACGATGCTATAGAGCACTGCACAACAGAACAACAAGACACAAAGACAGTTTTTTCTTGAATGCCATCATTCTGCTAAACAAATAATTCCCTCAACACTGTTCAACTATTTACAAAGTCTGCACTACTATTACTATTAATCTTCTCATCACTCCTTAACACCCACCCCCTCCCACTTTTGACTGTGTGACTGAATGATTTAATTGCTTATTGTATCTTATGCTGTGGTGGGATTTGAATTTTTTTACTACCGGTTCTGTGGGAGTGACTTTGTGGGCATGGCAGGGGAAGGATACTGTAAAATTTCCAGTCAGAGGTGGTATTTGCTGGTTCTCTGAACAACTCAAAATTTCTCCATAACTGATCAGAACCTGCTGAACCTCTGACCCTATGACTATTATTAAGTGTCATACCTTATGATTCTTGACTCTTGATGAATATGCACTAAGACAAATCACACTTGGCCAATAAATAATTCTATTCTATTCTATTCTATTCTATTCTATTCTATTCTATTCTATTCTATTCTATTCTATTCTATTCTAAAAGAAAGATAGGAGTCAGATGGTTTTAATGGTGGAGACTTTTTGGAAATTTTTGGAATAATGTTTTTTAACTTACAAGTTCTAAATGAAAAATTAAATAAAATATTTGATGAATTAGCAACTATTTTAAATCAATCTAAATAATGTATTCAGATACATGCAACAGCAGCAGTTAGATAGGGCACATAACTGCTAGGCTTTTTGGAAGAGGCTGAAGAGGGCATTAACTTAAATGATTCAATTACAAAAGCCTGTAGAATGGACAAGTGACAAACTGGACTGTCTTAAGAAAGCTGATAAGAGTTTGTGGACTAGAATTACTATATGTAACCAAAAGATGTGTGTTAAGTGTTAAATTGTGTTAAATTGACTTCCAATTTGCAAGAAAATCTACTGAACAGATATTATCTGAACAGATATTATCACTGGAGATCTATGTTTTTTAGGTGATGAGGTGCAGTTGTTTGAAAGGATCCCTATTTTAAGGAAAAGTAAAGACAATTAACTGGAAGGAGTTATTTTTATTATTAAGAATCAATTGATGGTATTCAATTCTGGACAGAGACAATGGTTGTGGTAGGTTCATAGGAAATTAGAAGCTGTTAATGGACTTTCTACAAATTAAATGCAATAAAAGATTGTTTAACAGAGAGTTTTGAAAGATAACTTCATACTTGGGATTATCTGTTAAATTGTTTTTTTACAGTAAATAGATGGTAGGTCAAATTGGTTGATTGTTAAGGCCTGGTCCCACTGGCCGATGGATGCAAAACATATGCATAAAGAACACAGCGGATGAGCAAAATTTTGGGGGTGACTCCAAAGGTGATGAAAATTTGCATAAACAGAACGGAAAAGAATGGAAAAGAACGGAAAAGAACGGAAAAGAACGGACGTGGGTGGTATGTAACGGGATGTTATATGGATGTTCATAGGAAGCCTAGAGGATGAAAACGGATGGAAGTGGATGACACCTCCGAAGGGCTTCTGGGGGAGAATTTCAAAGTGGACGCATAGCAGAAGGGGCGGATGCATAGCGGATGAAGCGGATGCATCACAGACGCCTATAGGAAACAAAGGGGATGCCGCGCAGATGTATATCGGATGCCAAGCATTCACTGTGCATGCAGGGAGTATGAATTGCATCAGCTCCATGGATATAAAAGGATATATCCAGCATGCACGCAGTAAGCATACAGGGGAAAGACATGCTGCCAGATACATCTTGCAGGAACACCATGGCTCATCAGTCAGGCAAGAAGAGGAAGTCCGTGCCTACTTGTTCAAGCCCTGGGAATGTGAAGAAAAGCAGAACCAGCATCTCACCCCCTGGCACTGACTTTGACACTCCTGCTGCTGCTGTGGTGGACCAGTTCCAAGGCCCTCAAGCCCCTCAAAGACCTGCTGCTGAAGGCCCTGCTGCTCAAGCCCCTGAAGGTCCTGCTGCTCAAGCCCCTGAAGGCTCTGAACAATCTCCAGAAGGCCCTGATGCTGAAGCCCCTGAAGGCCCTGCTGAAGGCCCTGCCAGAGAGAAGAAGAGGCAAGGGAAGGAGAAGGGAGAGAGGAAACAGTACACCGTTTCCGAGGAGCATGAGGATGAGGTGCTGAAATGGCTGAGGGAGAATGAGTACCTCTGGAGAAAGGGCCACAGACTGTTTCGTGACAACAAGAAGAACCAGGCAGCTTGGAGAGACAAGGCAGAGAGCCTAGGGTACACTGCAGAAGTACTCCTTGGATGGTGGAAGCACATGCACACATGGTATGGCAAGCTACACCTCAAGAAATCCGGGCAGGCCACTATCAAACTGACTGAGCGGGAGATGTACATCATGGCCAAGTGCAGTTTCCTGGAGGGTGAGATCCGCCACCAAGGATCAGCACCTCTGAGACCCCTCTCCCTCAGACAGCCCACAGACAGCCAGTCCTCTTCCAGCCAGGAGCCAGCGAACCTGTCCAGGAAGGTGTCTTCAGAGGGCCCCACAGCAGAGACCCCCTGACAGCTGCACTCCCCATGCCGGCAGACTTGGAGGTTCCCGTGGAAGATTATGCCCTGCTGTCATAAATGGAGGAAGAAGCAGCAGCCACCAGAGGCCAATCCACCCCCACCCCCAGCTCCCGAGGTTGCAGGCAGAGAGGCAGAGTGGAGGGCCAGGACCACAGTGTGCTGTTGGAGATCAGGGACACAATGAAGACCAGCAAAGAACTTCTCTCTCAGCTGGTCCACTTAGACAGAGCATCCTCAGGCCGGAACACCTTCATCACCTATGTGAGCCAGACCCTGAGGGACCTGCCCAAGGCCCAGTACCAGGTGATGAAGCAGAAGATCACAACAACCCTCCAGGCCTAGTTCTTCACAACCCTCCAGGCCCAGCTGAAGCTGCTCCTACCCAGTCCAGGTCTGGTCCCCCAACCCAGGCAATGTCACAGCCCTTCCACGGCTTTCAACAGCCCCTCACCTACCAAGGCTATGACTACCAGGACTTCCCACAGCAGAAGCAGAACTTCCCAGTCCAGGCCCGGGTTCATCGGATGCCACAGACGCCAGTCCTCACCCAGCTGCAGACCAGACAACCCCAGTACACTCCTCCCAGCCCTTCCTCCACTCCACAGCCAAGCCCGTCAAC
The DNA here is from genome assembly GCA_015471245.1 of Laticauda colubrina. Taxonomy (NCBI): domain Eukaryota; kingdom Metazoa; phylum Chordata; class Lepidosauria; order Squamata; family Elapidae; genus Laticauda; species Laticauda colubrina. Next base: position 21,747,361 of record BLBF01000003.1, on the reverse strand, counting down.
AGACAATCTGTCATCAGTATTGGGCCTGACATCTCAAGTCCTTGATGAAGGCCTCTCAACTTCATGGGACTGAGTCAGCTCTCGGATAGCTTCCTGAACACACCATCCCCTGTTGTACCCTCGGGGCCAAGCACCACAATGGTGCCTCAGACCAGCACTCAAGCCACAGCCACCTCCACAGTCCCTGCCCGCTTAACAGCTGAGACCATGGATATGACTCAGAGTAACTGAGAATAGTGTCAGAGACTGAGTTATTTACTTGTAAAGTTTATCTTTGCTGAAGACACTTCACTTGGTTCATTTTGCTTATTTAATACAGTCATAAAGTTTGCCTAAGAAAGTTAATAAAGGTTATCTTTGCTTAAGACACTTAGTTTACTTGTTCCATTTTTTTTACTTAAGAAAGTGTTGGTGAAAATTTTGAAAAAATGGTTGAGCCTTTGCATGCTTGTGGAATAGATAAGGATAGTTGTGGGATAGATAAACCTCCAGTGCAACCATAGTGGGACTGTATGATCCACCATCCCAGCTGCCACACATATGGACCTTTATTATTAATAACAATTTATTCATTGATGAACACATTTTAAAATTAAAAAAACTCTTTATTAATGCCCTATTCATTGTAGGACCACTCAACATACATGGCACAATCTCATCAGTGTTATGCGACAGCCTCAAGGAAGCATCCATTAATCATCTATCATCCTGTCTTGCCACTCCACTTCTCCAACTGGGGAGTTGCACCAGTGTCTCAGTATGTTGCACTGCTTCTTTCCTTCACATGAAGCTCTGTTGGGGCCTTGTACATCCACGGTGTCTGTCAGGTTACGTCCTTACCTCCATTCACCAGGCTCCATGTCCCCATTCCCTTGTTGACGATTGACAAGTCTGTTCTGCAGCACTGGGTAGCAGATGCGCATGAGATTGTGCAGGATGCAGCAAGCCTACACGATGCTCCTCACAGTCTCTGGGTCATGCTGCATAGTGGTGAGAAGTATCTGGAACCTGTTGGCCAGGATGCCAAAGGCGTTCTCCACCACCCGTCTTGCCCTGGACAGCCTATAGTTGAAGATCCTCTCTTCACGGGTGAGGTATCTTGAAGTGTATGGCTTCATGAGGTAGGTTCTGAGGGAGAACGCATCATCACCAACGATGGAGTAGGGCACATCTTATGTGTCATTTGGTAGGGGGTCTGGATCTGGAAAACCCATGATGAGGTTGTGTTCCAGCCCATCCTTGAGGTCAGTTGCGTTGTATATCTGGCCATCTGAAGCTGACCCGTTGTCTGAAGCATCGATGTAGATGAACTTGTAGTCAGCATCAACCATGGCAAAGAAGTTGATACTGAAGAAGCCGTTGTAATTGTAATAAGTGGATCCTGAGTTGGCTGGAGCTTTGCAGGCCACGTGCTTCCCATCTCTGGCTCCAACGGTGTGAGGAGCCATAGAGCCACCTCTGATACCACTGTTCTGCAACTTTCCTCCAGCCTTCTTCAGTGGTAGGACACTGGAGGAGCTCCTCCAGGTATTCTTCGATGATGGCCTGCACCACTCCTCTGACCACTTTGCTGATGGTGTTGCGTGGCACCCTCCACACATACTGCATGTTTCTGTATGTGAATCCAGAGGCCAGTGCCGCAGAGTTAGTGCCACCTTCAGTCCAGGGACCAGGTTGGGATGGAAGTTGGTGCCAGGCTTGGTCAACCTAGGTTTCAGATGCTCTACAACTTCATCAAACATGGCTGGTGGCATCCTCATGAAGTGATGGAATGTACGAGGGGCTTCATTCCTGGGCTCCTCCATCAACCGGTCATACAGTCCAAACTCCATTCTTCTCATGATCCATCCTCGGACCCACACAGCTCTTGGACATCTCCTTCCTCTCCTTCTGTGTAAAACGTGATACAATCTGAACAGGTTTTGGTTCTCATGATGAATGAGCACAGCTATCATATGGACTGTTTCATCGTCCATGGTGGAAAACAATTGATGTTGTTGAAGACCAAGACCAAGGGTGATAAGGTCTGTACACTATGGCTGCTGGACTCATACTGAGATCCAGATGATTTTCTCCCCCTTTTTATAGAAAATATTGGTTGTCCACTAGGTGTCCTTCTACATACTCTAGACATACTCTAGACATCCTAAATATACGAGATACATCCCAGATACAAACGTTTTGTCCATTTTGAATAGTTTATATATGAGATGCATACGCTTACATCCTTTCTATTTCCGTGTTACTAACGCTGTATAGACGTTCCGTGCACATTTCCTCCCTCTTTCCTCCCAGTTTCCTTCGTTTCCTCCCAGTTTTCAGCTGCAGCTGATGTGAGTTGAGGGGATGGCCAGAGGATGCAGAGAGGATATAGAGGACGTTTAACAGATGTTAACGGACATAGAACGTTTGTTGCCTGTATATGTTGCGGATGTATATCGTACGTGTCGGAAAATTCATCCATTCACAAAGTTTTCTGCAACTCAACACTTCTTGCCTGGATGTAATTGCAGTGAATGGATGCTCAACAGATAGAGAGTATGAAACACGTATGCAGTGAGTACACAACAGATGCATAGCGTTTTCCAATGGATGGCAAGCTTTTTTTAATGTTTTACATCCTCTTTGCATCCGTAAGTGCAGTGGGACCGGGCCTTTCATAGATTTAAATATCTGTGATATTTTAATGTTATATATTAGTAAATATAAATGTAGATGTTCACAAATTGTAGAGATGTTTTGTAAGGTTGGGAAACTATTATTGTTGAAATACATTTAACAGACAACAGATAATCAGAGTTGGAAGGGATCTTGTAGGTCATCTCCTTCAACCCCCCACCCAAGCAGGAGACCCTACACCATTTCTGACAAATGGCAGTCAAAACTCTTCTTGAATGTCTCAAGTGATGATGCTCCCACAACATCCAAGGACAAGCTGTTCAGTCTCAACTAAGATGGACATTTTATATATAAATTTAATATTTTATTTTATGCACTTTTTTCTTCTTTAATCTTTGTTTTCTCTTTCCTTTGTTCTTTTATGGTATTTTATGTTCAAAAATAAATAAATAAATAAATAAATTTAAAGAAAATCCTTATAAAATATTTTATAGATGGCATTTTTCACCCACAAGATTGGCAAAGATGTTTAAGGACATGTCCGCTAAATGTTTTGTATTATTTGTATTAACATATGTGGTGGACATGCCCAAAAGAAAAATAATATAAGACAAAAATGCATACATGGTTGGAAAAAAATGATAAAGCAACATATAGATTTTAAACCAGAAATATTTCTATTGGGCATTTTACTGGATAAGTATAATAAGGGGAATACATTTTTGATTTTACATGTACTAACCAAACATGGAATTCAGCAGTTCTAACCAGTTGTGGAGAACCAGTAGTGGAAATTTTGAGTAGTTCAGAGAACCGGCAAATACTACCTCTGACTGGAGATTTTACAGTATCCTTCCCCTGCCATGCCTACTATGTCACACTACCTAATCCTAACCCTCACTGGTAGTAAAAAAATTTGAATCCCACCACTGGTATTAAGTGCAGCTAGAATTGCATTTGCACAACAATGGAAAAGTAAAGAGATCCCTACAGACGAAAATGTGATTAAAAAATATTAGAATGTGTGGAAATGGATAGACTAACATTTACAATTAAAGGCCATGTCACACTGCCCAACGGATGCAAAAAGGACACTACAGACGAACAAAATGTTCCATCCGTTGTTATATGCTCTCAAAAGGGGCAAAAATTTGCATAAGCAGAGCAGATAACACAGAAAGGAACGGACGTGGGGAGGACGCCGAGTGGACGTATAGAGGATGCAGAGCGGATGTATAGAGGATGCAGAGCGGATGCAGAGCAGATGCAGAGCGGATGCAGAGCGGATGAAGAGTGGATGAGCTGCATCCGCTTTCATCCTTTCTCCATCTGTGCTACTAATGCTGTGCGTCCGTTCTGCTTCCTCCCTGTGTCCGTTTACCGCTGGAACGGATTTGAGTTGTGCGGATGCACAGTGGATGCCTAGCGGATATAGCAGATGCATCATGGATGCAGAACGGATGTCCCCCGTATGCCTAGAGGATGCAGAACGGATGCATTGGATACATTTTCCGCGCAAAAGTTTTGGGCAGCCCAAAACTTTCTGAGCGGATGAAACGTCAATAAATGGATGCTGGACGGATAGAGAGGAAGCAAAACGGAGGCAGTGAGTACATCACGTTAACCAACAGATGGCAAGCTTTTTTGTCCGTTTTACATCCTCTTTGCATCCGTTGGTGCAGTGTGACATGGGCTTAAGGAAAAGGAAGACATTTTGACATGAGACTTGTTTTATCAATGGCTAGCTAATAAAAAACATCAGCTAGAAACATATAGATGAAAGAAAAAGACTAATGATATAAGGAAGATTTGTTAAGATGGATAAGCAAATATTATTGTTATTATTATTATGGAACTAAAATCAATGTAATGAATATTGTTGTAAACACTTTGATTATTATTTCCTTAAAATATTTGTACTCAGACAACAGCATTTTATTGGAGATGCAATAAGGGTCTTAAAGCACTTGTTTTTACAATGGCCTGTGCTTGCATAGTTTTGAAAGAATTAGTGAACCATGTAAATTGGTTGCATGACAAAAGCTACAAATTTCAGATGATAATTTTTTGAACTACATATGTAATACTTGGAAATTTGACAATAGAACAATATAAATAGATTCTCTGTGTGCTATAGATAAAAGACTGATATAGAATTGGAAAGATAAATTTACAACCCCTTGGATTCAATGGATTGAGAAGCCAATGTCATTTACCTCTTATGAACAGATTGCTTGTAGATATAGACTTTGTGGGCACAAATATTTTTTAAAATGGCATTAATGTATATGAAATGCAATAGACTAAATATAACCACAACAGTTACACAAATGTATGACAAATATATATGTGTTTCAATAATAATTAAGTAACTATATATAGAATTGGAACTTCTTGCTGTTAAAATTATATACTGTATTGGTTTTTTTTAAAAAAGTATGTTTTTTTCTCTTTTCTTTGATAATCTGTGTTTTATCTCTGTTATATATCCTTTCATTTATATCACTATTTTAAAGGCAATAAAATAATATTTTTTAAGAAATAACATGGCTAGCCAGATGTTATACCATGAGATTCCAACCCCCTACTGAGAACTGATGTGCACAGTAATGTCATCCATAAATTATAAAGTTATATATTTGAGTCTAACCTCTCATGTAAGCTTATATAGCTGCATCATGACAACATCACTTATGTTTCATCATTTCCCAAGGTCTCCAAGCCCCATAGATGTCGCTTGGAGCAGAATTCCTTAGGTTCTAAAAATAAAAATCTGATTTGGATATCCCAAATCCTGGCAACATTTAGAAAAAAAAGCACAATTTTTTATCTGCCCTTGGAGCCAAATATTTCTCTCCTGCATAATTTTATTACAGGCTGATACTCTGGAGGAAAAGTGCTAAATTAATGTAGCAAAAAAACAACAACAACAACGGGATAATACTGTCTTATATTCAGGAATAAAGGAGAGTAAGACAAATTCCTCAATACTTATTGTCATTAGGCCATATAAGAATGCTGAATGTGCAGACTTCAGGACTTTTTTTCCCCTGTCTGATCATAAGAAGTGTCTTTCAAAACCTTTACTCTGATGAGTTTGTGGTCCTGAATAATCATGGGGTGAGCACACAATATAGCGTGGCCTGCCACTTGGTATTTAATTATTTGCAGTTGCATATCACAATTTACATCACATTCATAATCTACTTCTATCTGGAACAGATACCCTCTGTGCCCATCGCCGATTCATTTTCCAAATTATTTTTTCCCTTGGCTTTAATAACATTTAATTCAAATTCTGCAAAATAAAATGAACACATTTTAATGCATGAGAATTGGTTGATAATGCTAAAAAAAACAACACCCAAACCCTATAAATATTTTATATGTGGAACGAGGGGCAGAGGGAGGCACTTAATGAGCAAGCGCCAGTGTGACAAAAAAAGACTGATGTCACAAACAAATATTGTGATTACAAAGGGAAATAACACGTATTTGCAGGCTGGTAAACAGATAATACAAGCTTGTAAAACTGCTTACACAGATTGTTCTTCACTGAGTCCTTTCAAGGGGGATAAATAGTTAATTCTTATTATTGAAGAGTAGGTTCAACTTCCTGAAAGGATACAGTGTCAGAAGAGTGTTATCCCAACAATACTTTAGCAAAAGAATTAAAAGAAAATTCAGAAAAAGACTGGTAGGAATAGTAGGGCAGAGGATAGCAATAGCACTTAGACTTATATATCACTCCACAGTGATTTTCAGCATTCTTTGGGCAATTTAGAATGTCAGAATATTGCCCCTAACAATCTGGGTCCTCATTTTATCCACCTCAAAAGGATGGAAGGCTGAGCCAATCTTAAGTCCCATTAGGATCAAATTGCAGGCTCTGGGCAGAGTTTGCCTAAAATACTGCATTTTAATCTCTGTGCTATCACTGGCAACTTATGTCCATGTGTCCCCACCTAACTTCACTGGTTGAATGCATTAACCTGAAAAAAATCTATCAGTGTCTGATTGAATTGATTGAGTAAGCACCAGGACTGAAAAGAACATTACGAGTGAGGGAATCTACTAAAGATAAAAATTAGAAATAGTGAAACAAAACATATGGAATATTTCACTAGGGCAAGCTCTGAAAGAATAAATTCCACCAATGCAAGGCATTTTTTCTTTTCTTTTTAAAATGTACCATACTTACTTCTACATAGGTTTTTATCCTTTTTTTGACTTGCAAATTTCAGAAACATATTCTCTTTCAGATGAATGAATCTCCAAGAAATTGTATTTTGTTTAGATAAAAGTAAAAAATGCACAGAGGACTCTGCTGCCAAATGAAAAGCTCCAGTTTGTTTCAACTGATCTGGCAAATCTATTTCCATAAAAATTGTTGGCAGGTTTCCTTTATATCACTAACTAGAGTTTTGGTATTCTGCATAAACTGTTAAACAAGAAAGTTAAACAAGAAAGGTAATGATAGGCACAATGATGTGATTAAAATTCTGACATTTTATGCAGCTACAGACTACAATTTAAAACCAAGGGTTTCAATCTTGGCCATTTTTTTATGGCCAAAAGCAAGAATTCACAATTTTTAGGCCGAAAAGTGTTTTTAAAATGTTGAAATTATTTCTACAAAGAATGCATCCAGTGCAGGGATGCATCTATAAATTGGTCCTGTAATATAAGATAGAAACAGAAGAACAGCAACAAAAGCAAAAGCAATGGCAACAACAACAACAACAACAACAACAACAACAACAACAACAATAATAATAATAATAATAATAATAATAATAATAATAATAATAATAA
>BLBF01000003.1:21636266-21739917 GCA_015471245.1 Laticauda colubrina | reverse complement strand
AATAATAATAATAATAATAATAATAATAATAATAATAATAATAATAATAATATCTTGTGGGACTTTTGAATACAGATGGGTCATTTGGGACACAACATGCCAGATATCACAGTTGTTGAAAACTGAAATGTACAATTTATTGATATCATGGTACCAGGAGATGCCAGAGTCAAAAAAAAAAGAACTGAAAAAAAAAATCACAAATATCATGACCTGATCATTGAAACTACATGATTATGGATGAAACATGTTATAGTGATATCCATTGTCATCAGGGCACTTGATACCAAGTCCAAGAATTTTATAACATACATCAAGAAATTGCAGCTTTAATAATAACATCAGCAGAACTGCAAAAATCTGTGCTACTTGGAACATTGTACATCTTAAGAAGGTACTTGGTTAATACCTAGGATGTTGGCAGCAACCCTTATCAACCATTAGCACCAGTCAATGGTATTTGTGATGCATTTTTGAGTGTTCAGTTGACTGAGGTTCATGTTTAATGAATAAAGATAACAATAATAATAATCAGACAATCGCTCAGACTGACTACAAACAACTTCATGACACGGTTGCTCAGATAGTCCACTGGAATTTGTGTCACAACTACCATCTGCCTGTAGCAAAAAACTGGTGGGAACATAAACCTGAGAAAGTGGTTGAAAATGGGCATGCAAAACTTGGGCTGACAGTGGGTGTAACAAAGCATTGCATGGACAGTTCCTTGAAAGGATAAAAAAAAAAAAAGTAGATAAGGAAAAGACCTGGTTATAGTTGAACAACACAACACGAAAGAAAGAAACAGAAGGCCTGATTCTTGCAGCCCAAGAACAAGCCACCAGAATGAATGTAATCAAAGCCAGAATAGAAAAATCTGCTGATGACCCCAAATGCAGACTCTGCAAAGAAGCAGATGAAACCATCAATCACATACTGAGCTGTTGCAAGACAATCACTCAGACTGACTACAAACACAACACAGTTGCTCAGATGGTCCACTGGAATTTGTGTCACTGTCATCTGCCTGTAGCAAAAAACTGGTGGGATCATAAGCCTGAAAAAGTGGTCGAAAATGAGCATGCAAAACTACAGTGGGACTTCCGAATACAGACCGATAAAGTTTTGGAACATAATACCCTGGATAACATGATTGTGGAGAAGAAAAAAGTGTGGATCATTGACATTGCCATACCTGGTGACAGCAGAATCAATGAGAAACAACTTGAAAAAATCATCAGATATCAGGACTAGAAAATTGAACTGCAAAGACTCTGACATAAACCAGTGCAGGTGGTTCCAGTGGTACTTGGCACACAGGGTGCTCTGCCTAAAGACCTAGGCAAGCACATAAAAACAATTGGTGCTGACAAAATCACAATTGGTCAGCTACAGAAGGCCACCTTACTGGGATCTGTTTCTATAATCTTCCAATACATCACAGTCCTAAACACTTGGGAAGTATCCGACTAATGGTTTGTGATACGAAATCCAGCATAGTTATAACTTTTGCTGTGCACACTGAAGGTTTTTGTGAATAACAGTAACAACAACAACAATAGCAATTACAACATTGACTGTGTTGTGGCAATGCAATTATAATTTCTAGTGTTCCCTGCCAGCTACCTATTAGAAGCAATAGCAATAGCTCTTAGACTTATATACCACTTCACAGTACATTACAGCAAATTCCATTTAACTAAATGGGAAGTACTTTTGAATATGCATGCACAAATCTATACTATTAGATGAATTAAAAAAGAACCTTTAGACTGATGCCATAGTATTCTACTGCTGGGAATAATTGATTTTGCTACTCTGCTATCGTTTTATTTTAACCTAAGATGAAATGTTAACAAGTGAACCAGGACCCAGGATTCTGACTTATGTGAATACATAAGTATTCACATACATTTACTTTCTGCTTTGTAAATGAAGTTTGGGATTTTTTGAGACTATTTTGGGAATGAGGTAAACTTTTTAGACCATAATGTGAACAATTAAATATATTAATATTATAATATAAAAAGAAATAATTAATATCTAAATATTAACAGTTTTGAGGGGTGATAAAATGCAATAGCAATAGCACTTAGACATATATATTGCTTCACAGTGCTTTACAGCTCTCTCTAAGGCCCGGTCCCACTGGCCGACAGATGCAAAACATATGTATAAAGGACACAGTGGATGAGCAAAATTTTGGGGGGTGGCTCTATTCATTGTCATTCACTCCAAAAAGTGGCAAAAATTTGCATAAACAGAATGGAAAAGAACGGACATGGGTAATATGTAGCGGGGATGTTAAATGGATGTTCATCGGAAGCCTAGCGGACGACAGTGATAGAATCGGATGAAACCTCTGAAGGGGTTCTGGGGGAGAATTTTGAAGAGGACACATAGCAGAAGGGGTGGATGCATAGCGGATGAAGCGGATGCATCACAAACGCCTATAGGAAACAAAGGGGATGCTGCGCGGATGTATATCAGATGCAAAGCGTTCACTGTGCATGCGGGGAGTATGAATTGCATCAGATCTGCAGATATAAAAGGATGCAGCACAGATGCAGTCAGCATACAGGGGAAAGACGTGCTGCCACATACATCGAGCAGGAACACCATGGTTAGTCAGTCAGTCAGGAAGCCTGTACCTACTCGTTCAAGCCCTGGCAAGGTGAAGAAGGGCAGAACCAGCATCCCACCCCCTGGCACTGACTCTGAAGCTGCTGCTGCTGCTGCTGCTGCTGCTGCTGCTGCTGCTGCTGCTGCTGTGATGGACCAGTCCCAAGGCCCTCAAAGCCCTGCTGAAGAAGGCCCTGCTGCTCAAGCCCCTGACGGCCCTGCTGAAGCCCCTGCCAGAGAGAGGAAGAGGCAAGGGAAGAAGAAGGGAGAGAGGAAACAGTACACCATTTCTGAGGAGCATGAGGATGAGGTGCTGGAATGGCTGAGGGAGAATGAGTACCTCTGGAGAAAGGGCCACAGACTGTATCGGGACACCAAGAAGAAGCAGGCAGCTTGGAGAGACATGGCAGAGAGCCTGGGGTACACTGCAGAAGTACTCCTTGGATGGTGGAACCACATGCACACCTGGTATGGCAAGCTACACCTCAAGAAATTCTGGCAGGCCACTGTCAAGTTCACTGACAGGGAGACGTAAGTCATGGCAAAGTGCAGTTTCCTGGAGGGTGAGATCTGCCACTGTGGAGCAGCCTCTCTGAGACCCCTCTCCCTCAGACAGCCCACAGACAGCCAGTCCTCTTCCAGCCAGGAGCCAGCTACTTTGTCCAGGCAGGTGTCTTCAGAGGGCCCCACAGCAGAGACCCCCCCCCCCGACAGCAGCACTCCTCATGCTGGCGGACTTGGAGGATCCCATGGAGGATGATGCCATGCTGTCACAAATGGAGGAAGAAGCAGCAGCCACCAGAGGCCAGCCCACCCCCACCCCCAGCTCCATAGGATGCAGGCAGAGAGGCAGAGTGGAGGGCCAGGACCACAGTGTGCTGTTGGAGATCAGGGACACAATGAAGACCAGCACAGAACCTCTCTCTCAGCTGGTCCACTGCAATATACCATCCTTGGACTGGAAGCCCTTCATCACCTATGTGAGTCAGACCCTGAGGAACCTGCCTGATGCCCAGTACCAGGTGATAAAGCAGAAAATCACTTCTGCACAACCCTCAAGGCCCAGCTGAAGCTGCTCATACCCAGTCCAGGTCTCCTCTCCCAACCCAGGCAATGTCACAGCCCTTCCATGGCTTTCAACAGCCCCTCACCTACCAAGGCTATGACTACCAGGACTTCCCACAGCAGAAGCAGGACTTCCCAGTCCAGGCCCAAGTTCATTGCACACCACAGATGCCACTCCTCATCCAGCTGCAAACCAGACAGCCCCACTACACTCCTCCCAACCCTTCTTCCACCCCACAGCCAAGCCTGTCAATGGACAATATGTCTTCTGTATTGGGCCTGACCTCTCAAGTCCTTGATGAAGGGCCTCTCAACCTCACAGGACTGAGTCAGCTCTTGGACAGCTTCCTGAACACACCATCCCCTGTTGTACCCTCGGGGCCCAACACCCCAATGGTGCCTCAGATCACCACTCAAGCCACAGCCACCTCCACAGTCCCTGCCCGCTTAACAGCTGAGACCATGGACATGACACAGAGTGACTGAGAATAGTGTCAGAGACTGAGTTGTTTACTTGTTAAGTTTATCTTTGCTTAAGACACTTTACTTGGTTCATTTCACTTATTTAATAGTCATAAATTTTACCTAAGAAAGTTTATCTTTGCTTAAGACACTTAATACAGTTTACTTGATTCATTTTGCTTATTTAATAAAGTCATAAAGTTTACCTAAGAAAGTTAATAAAGGTTATCTTTGCTTAAGACACTTAGTTTACTTGGTTCATTTTGTTTACTTAATAAAGTGTTGGTGAAAACTTTGAAAAAATGGCTAAGCCTTTGCATGCTTGTGGAATCGATAAGGATAGTTGTGGGATAGATAAACCTCCAGTGCAACCATAGTGGGACTGTATGGTCCACCATCCCAGCGATCCAGATGATTTTCTCCCCCTTTTTATAGAAAATATCAGTTGTCCGCTATGGGGCCTTCTACATACTCTAGACATACTCCAGAAATCCTAAATATATGAGATACATCCCAGATACAAATGTTTTGTCCATTTTGAATACTTTATATATCAGATGCATACACTTACATCCTTTCTATTTCCATGCTACTAACGCTGTGTAGACGTTCCGTGTACCATTTGTTTCCTCCCTCTTTCCGTTTTCAGCTGCAATTGATGTGAGTTGAGGGGATGGCCAGTGGATGCAGAGAGGATACAGCGGACATTTAACGGATGATAATAGACATAGAATGTTTGTTGCCCGTATATGTCATGGATGTACATCGTACGCGGTGGAAAGTTCATCCGTTCACAAAGTTTTGTGCAGCTCAAAACTTCTTGCGCGGATGAAATCACAGTGAATGGATGCTCGAGGGATAGAGCGTATGAAACATGTATGCAGTGAGTACACAACGGATGCATAGCATTTTCCAATGGGTGGAAAGCTTTTTTTTATGTTTTACATCCTCTTTGTATCTGTAAGTGCAGTGGGACCGGGCCTTAAGTGGTTTACAGAGTGGTTTACAGAATCAGTGTACAACAACCTCAGTCCTTCTTTTGCCGACCTCGGAAGGAAGGTTGAGTCAACCTTCAATAAAGTCCACAAACAAACCATAAATAAAGTCAATGGGAAAAATCAGAGGTCTTCACTTAATGAATGACTTCCATAGTTTGCACTTAATGTCAGCAGCCAGAACTGCCATTGCTAAGTAATATGAACACATGATGTTATGCTTTATGCCTGTGTCACCTAGCAACAACAATTCCAGTCCTAATTGTCATTGTTAGCCAAAGATTAATTGTAAAATGTTTTGTAGATGGCATTCTTTGCATGAAAACAAGGACTTGATTCTTTCCAGATTCATCAATTCCAGATCCTTATCCCCAAACCAAACTGCAATCTTTTCCCAGAAGCTAGATACAATTAAATAATGATGATCATGGTGATGACAAACAGGGTGTCAGCTCCTAAAAAGGGTAAATTCCCCAGGAAGTAAGACCTGGTTTGCATGCAAATTGTCCCCACAATGAGATAGAAAGAAAACAGAAGATAAAACAAATTTTGCATATGTAAATGAATATACCGATTGTTGTGTATGGAAATTAGAAGACTCCAAATAACTAAAACTGATTGGCCGAACAGGCCACTTTCGGATTGGTCAATTAAGCATCATTTTGATTGGCCTGCCTGATGGTGGGAATTAAAGAGTTGTCATTGGCCGCAAGCCATGAGCAGCTGCTATAAGAAGGGCTGCCACAGCTTCGGCAAATGTTCCGCTACAAGTCACTATACTTTAAAATAAAGAGCTGTTTGTTGGAACACCGATCTCGCGTACCTTATTATCCAAATGGAACACTGGCGATGAAGGTGGGATCATCCTAGAAGAGCGAGACAGAAGCACACGGCAACCAGAACTGAGCAACCAAGATGGCTGGTAACAATGCGCTGTCTGCACCGTTCAACCCAGCCGAAGAAGATTGGGAGTCATACATTGACTGCTTTCTGATGTCCTTAGAAAGCAACGAGCTACAAGAAATAACCGACCAGAGGAAGAGAGCTGTATTTCTGATGCATTGTGGCCTTGCCATTTTCAAAATGGCCAAGGCGTTAGCCAAACTGCGGGACGTAAAATAAATGGCAGGGCCAGAATTAAACTGAATGCTATGAGCCTATTATCCTCCTGTGGTCTCCAATCTGATCAAAAGGTACGAATTTTATAGGCGAGACCAATGAGAAGACGAGAGCATCGGAGATTTTGTAGCAGCCCTAAGAAATATCGGGGGAGCCTGCGAATTTCAGAACATGGACGAAGCCATGAGAGGCCATGTGGTCCTGGGATTGAAGGACGCTACGCTCCAAAGCAAGCTGCTAAACAGACTGAATATCACAGTGGCTGAGGCCATCACAGAAGCCACTGCTGCTGAAGCAGCCAAGAAATCTGCAGCCACCATGTGCCAGATGAACTCAACAAATCCAGAACCACCGAACCAACCCCGAGAAAAGAAAGTGGAAGGAAACCAAAAACAGCCCACAGCAACTGCCCACCATGAAGACCTCGACTCCCTGAGCGACACCGATGATGACAACAAAGACATACATAGGCTTCAGTTGGAAAGAAAATGGCTGGAAAAAAGAGGAAGGAGGCGAGAATTCCAGTGTGCTGGGTGTGGAGGAGATCACCCGTGCTCCGAATGCAGATTCCTGGATGCCATTTGCAGATTTTGTGAGAAACAGGGGCACATTGCAAGGGTCTGCCGAAACAAATAGAGCTATCTCCAAAAAGACATGGCAGCACCCCACCCCCCCCCCAGAAACAGAGAGAGACAAGCCAGAAGCCAATGGAGCTGAGAGAACAGAAACCGGCGAATGAATGACAGAGAAGAAACACATCAAACAATAATCATCGGAAATGCCAGGGCAGCAAATGCAAAAAAAGGTCTCAATAAATGTGAAAATCGAAGGAAAGCCCTGTGAGATGGAAGTAGGCTCTGGATCATACCTCTCAATGATATCATAGAACACTATCAGAAATCTGATACCAGACATCAAGCAAAGAGAACTGGAACAGCAAAAGCTAATACTTAAAGATTACCAGGGAAACCGAATCCCGGTAGTGGGTCTTGCACATTTCCTAATAGAATTCAAAAACCATGCTTGAAGTACTTCCTCTGACAATCGTCGACCGTGATCGCCCTAGCCTGCTGGGAATCGAATGGTTCGCGCCCCTGGGAATCGGAGTGACTGGGATCAACAGTGTCACTGAGACCAATTAGGAGGAGAGCCTGCTGGAAGAGTTCCGGGATGTATTCAATGGGACCCTAGGCAAGTATAAGGGGACCCCAATGACATTCAGCCTAGACTCTAAGATAGCTCCCATCAGGCTCAAAGCCAGATGTGTTCCCTTTGCCTTAAAACCAAAAATAGATGAGCAGCTTAGCAAACTCATCACAGAAGAGGTGTTAGAGCCAATCGACCATGCGAGGTGGGAAACTCCCATCATGACTCCTGTCAGATGGGTCAGTGCACATCTGTGGTGACAATAAGGCCACCCTAAATCATGCACTCCAGCAAAGCACATACCTTGTTCCGGTAGTTCAACACCTGTTGCATTCATTAGGGGGAAGAAAAATTTTCATGAAGTTTGATCTTGTACAAGTATATCAACAGCTGCCAATTGACCCCGAAACTGCAGAGGCACAGACTATAGTCATGCACAGAGGGGCATTCTAATATAACAGACTTCAATTTGGGGTTAGCGTTGCCCCACACATTTTCCAAAGCCTAATGGAGCATCTTCTAAATGGAATAAAAGGAGTCATTCCCTATTTTGATGACGTATTAGTATCAGCAAAAAATAAACACCAAGTGGAAAATAGACTGAGATAAGTCTTGCGAAGATTCAGGGAAACAGGGCTTAAGGTCAAAAGAGAAAAATGTAAACTAGCCACCAATCAAGTCGAATTCTTAGGCTACCTTATTGATGAGCGAGGAATCCACCCCACTGAAAAAAAAAAAATAAAGGCGATTAAAGATGCATCCAGGCCAAAGAACAAAGCAGACTTACAAGTGTTCTTAGGTCTCATTAACTTCTACAATGTTTTCCTGCCCCAAAAGGCAACCGTAGCAGAGCCATTACATCGACTATTAGATAAAAAAAACTGTCTGGAATTGGGGCCACCGAGAACAAGCAGCATTCCAAAACATTAAGGACTTATTAACATCCAACACCGTTTTAATACAATACAGCAACACCCTGCCACTGATGGTCACCTGTGATGCATCACCTTTTGGAATCAGCGCCATACTGAGCCACAAGCTACCAGACAGCAGAGAAGCAGCAATCGTCTTTTATTCCAAAAAGCTGTCAAAATCTGAAAGGAACTACAGCCAACTTGACCGAGAAGCCCTCACAATCATAGCAGGCGTCAAGAGATTCCACAAATACCTATATGGTAGGACATTTTCTATTATCACAGACCACAAACCCCTGCTAGGGATCCTGGCAGGGAACAAACCAACTCCGAACATCCTATCGCCAAGAATGACGAGGTGATCAGAATTCCTCGCTGCATACAATTACACACTCATCCATCGCCCAGGAAAGACCATCACCCATGCAGATGCCTTGAGCCATTCCCCGCTGCCCAACAAGGAAGGTGACTCAACTCCTACTGTCTCTACTCTTCAGATTGAGACATGGATGAATCTGCCACTAACCACAGCAAATGTTGCTAAAGCTACCACAAAAGACCCGCTGACAGCTCAAATCCTGCATTGGGTAGGAAAGGGCTGGCTGGATGAGGATAGAGGAGAGACTTTTAAACCTTTTCGCACCCGGAAGACTGAACTGTCCATTGAAAAGGGCTGTATACTGTGGGGAGACAAGGGTGGTAATTCCAAAAATGTTGCAGGAGGAAGTGTTGTGAATGTTGCACAAGGTACACCTGGGCATAGTAAAACTGAAAGAAGTTATGTCTGTTGGCCAGGGCTGGACAAAAATGGGTGGCAACATGCCATGACTGCCAAGAATCAAGACGTACCCACCCTCTTGCACCAGTCCTGGAATGGGAAACTCCCAGAGGCCCATGGTTGAGACTGCATATTGACTTAGCTGGGCCAATGAAAGGGAACACATATTTTATAATTGTTGACACTTATTCAAACTGGTTAGAGGTTATTCTTATGGCGTCCACTACTACTGAAGCAGTCATAAAACAATTGAACAGACTTTTTGCTACACATGGACTGCCAGATGCTTTAGCCTTCCAGCAATACCTGGCTGCACAGGGCAGCCAACATGCCCTGACAATGCCGGCTCATCTGGCTTCGAATGGACGAGCTGAACGCATGGTTCGTTATTCTAAAGAGGCCCTAGACAAACTAGACACAGGGGATGTCCAAGATAGACTTAACAAACTGTTAACAATTCAGCATATCACCCCTAACACAATCACTAACGAAAGCCTAGCTGAACTCCTCAGGGTTGGAAAAATGTGTTCCTACCTAGATAGACTACACCCCACCTACACCTGTGAAAAAACCCCTGACTCCTCAAGTAAATATCGCTCCTTTGCTATTGGCGACTTAGTCTATGCAAAAAATCTTACCAGGGACCCATTATGGCTTCCAGCCACAGTTACTCAAATCACAGGGGCCCGGTCATACCTACTCACATTAGACGACAGCAGAACATGGAAGCGGCACATCGACCAGCTTCGCTCTAGGACATTGGAATGCAATACTACAGCACTGCCGCAAACACCAATAAACAATCCAAAAACAACCGAGGAGGGGGGAAAAACCCAAAATAACAAAAAAGGGAGAGACGAACCACCAATAACACAACAAAAGACACAACACAAACCCAAATTAGAAACTCAGATAAAACAAAAAAGATTGCTTACCCATAGATGACCTCTAGAGAAGAGAAGGGGAGAAAGGCGAGGCCTTCCTGGAAGGAGACAGCCAGGCCAGCTCGACCAACCCGGACAAAACAGGAGGGAGCGGCAGAGCCACCTCAACCACCCTGAGAGACCCATGTAGGAGTAGCAAGGCTGACTCACCCTTCCAGGAGGTTCCATGGAGAAGACACGGAGAAAAGGTGATCCTGTCTGAACCGATAGAAGACCATGCTGAGACTGAGCTGCGTAGGTCAAGTGGGACCTGCAAAAGCCCCACCTACCTGCATGACTATGTTACACATGTTGGACAAAACCAAAGGGGGAGGGGTGTTGTGTATGGAAATTAGAAGACTCCAAATAAATAAAACTGATTGGCCGAACAGGCTGCTCTCGGATTGGGCAATTAAGCACCATTTTGATTGGCCTGCCTGACGGCAGGAATTCTTAAAGAGCTGTCATTGGCCACAAGCCACGAGCAGCTGCTATAAGAAGGGCTGCCACAGCTTCGGCAAATATTCTGCTACAAGTCACTATACTGTTAAAATAAAGAGCTGTTTGTTGGAATACCAGTCTCGCGTACCTTATTATCCAAACACCTATCTATCTACCTAGCCACTTTTTTGCCTTTATTGATGCAGTCCTGCCTTCCCTACAATCAGTCATTCTGTGTGATGTACAGATTAGTGGGAAGTACACAGCCAGATAATTACCGAGCAGAAGCATTCATATTTGTGATATGTGAGCTTTGACAGTTTTATTAAAATGAAATGCATAGGAAATTCCCTGCTGTTTCTTTCTTTCTTTGATATCTTGGCAGAGCTTTGTTAATAGTTCCTTGCAAATTTCTCTTCAACCTACACAATGGCCTTCCCTTTGGTTTGTTTCCTTTATTGTGAAGACTGTATGCATCCTTGGACTTTGTGATGTCAATGTGCAAACAAAGAACTTGATGCTGGGTCTAAAATTCAGCAGGCTCGGAGTTTACCCTTTATTTTTTTTCCTCTCTCCCTTTTGTTTCTTCTCTTTTTCTTGCTTTCATTTTTTCTTTGCTGAACAATAAAAACTAGGATATGTTTCTGTCAACTTTTTGATGTTAAATTCATTTCAGCCTGAACTTGCATCTGTAAATTTTGAAAAAAATGCATGAAAATATATCTATGCTAGGTTATGAATATTTTTAATGTGCTGTGTGCACACTTTGTGCAATCAGTGCCTAATATAAAATTCATTTTTCCCCTAATATATACAATTGTGTGCATATTTTTCATTGAATGAAGTTTACTTTCAAAACACCTGGACAGACTCAGCAATAGTTTCATCTGGGAAACTGAGCATCCTAGACTAAATTAAATCCCAAATCACTAGGGAATTACTGGAAACTTGGCATTGAGACAAATCAGCCATCAAAAGACACATAGAGATAAATCACATTTACATACCATTTCAATGAGACAATGAAAAAGCTAAGAAGGAAACAAAAAGAACCGTATACCTCCTCTCCAGTAGCCAACACCCAGAAAGCAATAGCAATAGCACTTAGATTTATATGCTGCTTTACAGCGCTTTACAGTCCTCACTAAGCAGTTTACAGAGCATATTGCTCCCAATAATCTGGGTCCTCATTTTACCCATCTCAGAAGGATGGAAGGCTGAGTTATCCTTGAGCCTGATAAGATTTGAACTGCCAAATTGCAGGCATCCAGCAGGCATCAGAAGTACCCTGCATTCTAAACACTATGCCACCATAGTTTATAAGCAGAGAAACAATGCCATAATCAAGGAATGAGTCTCGTGAAGGCTAATCTAATGAAGAGAAGGACCAGGAAGACATGATAGCAGTGTCCCAATATTTAAAAGGCTATCACAGAAAGAAGGGGGTCAACTTATTTTCTAATGCACCTGAAGTCCAGAGAAGAAATAATGAATGGAAGCTGATCAAGGAGAGATTCAATCTAGAGATAAAGAGAAATGTGCTGACAGTGAGAGCAATCAACCAATGGAACAGCTTGCCTTTAGAAGTTGTGGGAGCTTCACCATTGGAAGCTTCAAAAAGATATTGGACTGCCATTTGTCAGAAATGGTTAGGGTCTCCTGCTTGGATGGGTGGGGAGTTGGACTGTACGACCTACAAGGTCCCTTTCAACTCTGTTGTTCTGTTAACTACCAAGGAGAAAACCAGATTGTACAAATAGTGAGGAAACCTAAACTCACTATTACTAAGTTGGATAATGAAACATCTGCAAGCAAACTATCAACCAAAGACATTCCAATTCTGATCTCCATATATCCTCTTTTATTGGAAGCATATGACAATCCCAATGAATATGTGCCCAAATCAACAATGTAAAATCTGCTTGAGATTTTAATTAGCGTTTGAATTTCAGATCCAATTCAGAGTCATTGCTCAATGTCTGAGGACTAGGGAATGATTTGGCTTCATTTAAACTATTCACATATACATTTGGGGGGACTCATCCATTACAAATGTTAAATGGATTTATCTGCAAATTAATTGAAACCAATTAATTAAAGTAACTAAATTAATTGTGCAGACTAGGCAAAAAATCCTAACATGAACCATTGATGTTTCTATATTTGGCTACCTATGAAAATACTGAAAATTTTAGTGGAAAGGGATGCATTATTATTGGGATGTGTATTCACATGTAGAACTGTTTTACATGTGAACTGTTTACTAAGGGATATCCATTTCCCTCCTTTCTTGGAGCTACCTTCCTTCTCAGTTTCTTCTAACAGGGAAGTCAGCCTAATTTCTTTTCCTGAATTAGGTCCAAAAGCAATTTGCATTTGTTATGTCATTACTTAAAGGCAGTGAGAAGTGACTATACAATCAAAGGAGATTTATGAATTATTGCAACTGCTTAATGTACAGCAGTATTTTCCCCTAGGGTGCATCGTCAAAATGAATAGAGAGAACATCATGGTATTTCTAACACTCAACTATCTTTGAATCTTAAGGCACAGGATTAATACTCATAACAATATAACAACAAGCTTTTAGGACAAATGAATAATCTAGAGCGGTGGATTTTTATGACTCAATGCATTCTCCCACCATTTGTTTATTTAACTAGATGAGAAACTTACATAGACATATGACAAGGATTATTATTTACAAAATGATGGTTTGTGGCTTGCACAAAAAAGCAAACAATCTAAAAAGTGCTCTATTTTTAAAAATCAATTTTATGCAGCAGCCAAGAAAATGATAAATTGAAAAGAAATCCATCAGGAGGGAGTCCAAGTTTCCTGCTGCCTCGGAAGAAAATAGGTGCCCCACATCTTGCTTCTTCATTTCTGATAAATCAGGTCAGGCACTTAACAAAATAACACTTGCATGTGCCTGTTTAAATATGCAGAAGTGATCCATAATCTCAGTCACAAAGAACATTTCTGTATATTCAGTTGAAAGCAAGTAATCTTTCTTGTATGGCTTTTTACACTATGGAGATTGATCAGTAGAATCAGTAAAAAACAGGATGTTAAGGTCTAAGGTAAAATGATTAGAATAGGTGCATCCCATTAGCCATAGCTCCTGGCATGCAATGTATACAAGGAATTGCTAAAATTATTTTTAATAGTAGCTTATTTCTAAGGGTTAGAAATGCTTAGAAGAACTATCCTCAGGAAGGTTCTGTAAACAAAGATTTGAATTAACTATTAATAGGAAAGAGAGGATAAAGAGTAATCCAGTTAGCTGAGATACTGCAGTGTGCAGCTTGTACAACTGTCCAAGAAGTTGTGGGAAGCCAACCTCCCCCTTCTGGAAGAATGAAATATTTTGAGAAATATTTTTTTTAAAAAAGGTAGGCTAAAATATTTCCTCAAAAAGAGAAATAAAAAAAAATCTTAAGGAAGACAGAAACTGCCCCCAAGCAGATACTGAGCTGGGGCAGCTTTTAGAAATGAAGATTTGGTAATCCATCACTCGCTTCAGCAAAGTCTGAACAAAGGCAGAGTGATAGGATTAGCCCTTACTGAAGATCCTAACCAGGACAAAGCCATTCAACTATAATAGGAATTGCCCAATACCCTTTCAGAACACAAACCTCTTCACTGCATCATCTCAGTAGCCCAAACTTCAACCAAACCTGGGAGCTCAGACAACCTATAGAGCCATCTATGACCCCTACATAACACCTACATGACCCATGGAAATCTGACAACAACCAATAGAATACATGTTCTTTCACAGAAACAGGAAGCTCAAGTGCAAAGTCCAAGAGATGGTATAAACCCCCCACTCTCAACTCAATTTGGTCAGCTGCCCAGAACCACCCATGTGGTTCTGCTCCATTATTAAACCATCTTTCCAATCCACTTTGTCTCCAGTGCCTTTCTCCTGGCTTGGAACTGAACCAAAGTACTGGACGTTGTTGTTGTTGTTATTTCAATTTGCATGCCCATCTTTTCAAATTCATGAACTTGGGTGGCTAAGAATGTTTTAAAATTTCATAAACCATTAAAAATAAGCAATGACAACACAGATATAAACTATATACAGAATAAAAATAATATCAGTCAAAAGTTAAATCGTTTAAACACATTTTCTGGTCCACAAACCTGTTTATTCTATCAGTTTGCAAAGGACCAGCAAGGTTGGGAACAGTCCAACCTCTTCAGGAAGAATGTTCCAAAGAGAGACTACCATGACAGAAAAGTCTCTTTTACTGGACTCTTTGGATAGAACTACCTAATAGATGAGACTAGGAATATGTCTCTTCTGCTGGAATGCAGTGGGAGAGGCAGTCTCTCAACCAACTTGGCTAAAGTTTGGATATTTAAAAAAAAAGGTTTACCATAAGTTGTGGCCTGGAGATCAAAAAAATATTTTTAATGGTTTCTTTAGCTTATTTTCAACAATGTCTAGGATTTCTTCTTACATTTATTTTTTATAAATTCATGGCAAATGCTAGGCTTGTTTTAGTTAGCCCTTTAAGCTTGCTGGGAAAAATGTGCAATGTCTCCCCTTTAGGTTTAACCAAAATGTGAATGGGTAGGGAAGCTCCAATGTGCTGAAGAGAAATTAATTAGTGAAATTTATTCACACATGCAGACCTGGGGTACTGAAAAATTAAAATCTAATCAAGAAACCTGAACCTACTCATGAAAGTCTCTAGGATTTTTTTCTCTTTCAAAAGAAAATTATGAAATCAAAGTCCGAAGATTTAAAAACAAACAAACATGCAGTGATATTGAGCCCAGTAATATTTAAGTTAGGGTTTAAAAACACTGGTTTTACTTTTTCTTCTGTAGAGAAAAACAATTTTAGGAATAAAAAATATAGTCATTAGATTTTGGCAATGTTCCATTACTTCAGGTATCTTTTTGCCTTTTAAACACAAGCATGCAAATTATTTTAAAGGATATAGTTATTACATTCATTCATTCTTGTTACCTTGGGAAGCAACAATTGCAAATTTCCATTTACTTGGATGCTGTTAGCATTTTGTGAAAGCTTTTTAATCTAATTAAGGCTGATATGAAACAGTTCTTCAACCATTATTGTTTCCTTTCTCATTTGAACTCAAAAATAGACTATAAAGCTACTTTTACCCTTTCTTTAAAAACATTGAAAACAAAATAGAGAATGGTTTTATAATGCTTCCATGGTAGAGTTATGCTTGAAGCAAATGTGCTCAACTGATTAAGTTCATACTTCAGGTGCTCTGCTCAAATAAATAAAATGTTAAAAACATCCTCAGCTTTTTAAATTCAATTTACCTCATTCTTAACTGCTTTCAAGTTTTTTCCCCCAAAGTGCACAAACAGCTATCTTAGCCAGCCAGATCAGCCAAATCAACCCTGACGATCAGTGGAGTGACAGATGTCACAGCCAGATCACCATCCTATTTTTTTTTTTTTTACAATGGTGGAGGGCAATTAGTACCTGCGGCCTTAAAACTTTTTGAGGCCAAAACATTGGCACAAATTCTATATGGGGCACAAACAGGAATCCTTGCAAAAAGAAAAAGAAAAAAAAAAGAAAAAAGACTTGCTAGAACATATACAAACCAAATTCCTGTGAGCCATCTTGGCTGCACCCAAAAGAACTCCAAATGCCCAGGTAAGAATTAAAACAGGCATGCCTCAAATTCAGGTAAGAGCCTGGAAGATGATTATCATTCATTGGCTAAAAATACATTTCTTTCCAGAATGATTGACCCCTCTAATACTGACTGATAACTACCCCTCCCCCTGGAAGAAGGCAAGAGACCACAAGCTGGGCTCCTATGGGGTCTCACCAGTATTCTTAATGTCCCTAGGCTTTGACCAGCAAAGCAAGTAGTAATCAATAGAATGAAGGACATGGAGTTCCAATAAGAACTAAATAGGTTGGCTCGCTACAGCAGGGACAGAATCAAACAGGGAGTGTGGGAATCAGCAAGATATCTAAATGATCTGATCTTCCCCAAACAAAGAATAGCATCATTCAGAGCCAGATTTAATATTCTCCCATCAGCACTTCTTCAGGGCAGGTATAAGAAAACACCAATAGCAAAATGGGTATGTATATGTGGTAAAGGAGAAATTGAAGATATCTCACATGTTTATTATACTGTGAGCTATACAAAGTTTATAGGCCATTGTATATTTTTCCTTTATAGAGAGATTGTCAGGGAGGGCAGACAATTTTTATGTAGACTTTCTCCTCCAGGATTCAAAGCCAGCTAATATGCATACAGTAGAAAAATTATGTATTGCTTCAGTGTCTATTAGAAAAAAATTGGTTACAGAATTATAGCTGTCAATTTGTGACAATTTTTGGAGATAGAACAAACTTTGGAAAATGGTATTTACACACATACTTATTGGCTCTCCACTCATATAAACCAGGAAATGCTCCTAACTGAGAACATGTATTTTCTTAACAGATGTTTTAATCCACTATTAATGTATTATAATGTGTCAGTATTTTTTTTATATATTGTAAATAGTGATGTCTACTGCTGGTCTAAGACTGTAATAAAGTTATATTCTGTTCTATTTTTCTTCTAAATCAGCTCTTTAGATTTTAAATTTCTCTTTAATTCTAGACCAATCCCACAGATGTATACTAGGAAATAATTTCATTCAATCTTACATAGTTATTTTGGAATAAGTGCAGACAGTGAGATGTGCAAGTAAGCATTGATTGATATGATTTGGCTGGGTACTCTGTTAAAGTACTTTTGTTAGGAATGTAAGTCACCTAACAGTTGGGTTGGAAATATATAAACCAGGATAGACATTTTAATATTGTCTCTTTAAGGGAATGTTAAAATTGTAATTGGGTGTGGTTCCTCAAACGGTCATAAGATGGAGCCAGAAAGCTGGTTTCCCAGAGTGTTGCTAGTTGCTAGTTGGTCAATGTTGTGATGTTCACTGCTTTTGGTTTCTACATTTTCCCTATTGACTGTTGCTGATCGTTGTTATTCTTATATTGATGTGAGTCTGTTACTGAACTATTTTTGATACTGGACTTTGTTATTTGGATTATCCCTGGACTGAAAACTGATTGCTTTAACCGTATATGACTTGGACTGTTTGTTGGACTTTGCTTAACCATTTACTGTAAGTAAAACCTACATTTTACTATTCAGTGTATCTGTGTGCTGGTCGTGTGTTATTCAACATCACTCTCACCACGTTTCCCTCTGTGCAATCATTCTCCTAATGGGGAATTACCTCATCAACTTTCACCCATCTTTCTGGATTAAAGCGTGCATCCTTTTTTAAAAAAAAAAACTGTTCAAATTGACTGTTAATAACAATAGTTATTAACAGTCTTACTTTCATAGACTGTTGTTCATGAACAAAATCTAATAGTCTAACCAAAACCTGATCACTGATTCTTTTTTTTTCTTTTAAAGGTAGGACATAGAACTAGACAAAGACTGCAAGTGGGTTTGGAATAATTCAGAACAAAGTGGACCTTTTACAGGTAATCTTTAATTTGAAATCCTTAATAGTTCATTTAATGACCATTCAAAGTTACACCACTTAGGAGAAGGCGGAGCCTCGTCCCGGTGCTACAGCTGCGATCTCGGGGCTCTGAGATCGCAGCTGATATTTTCACCCCTGGTCGGTCCTAACGGACCTAAACCGTCCCGTAGAGATGGGGATTGTGAAGGGCACAGTCCCAGGATCCCAGAGATATCGCAAAATCTCTGGTTTGATCCGGGAGAAGCCCTTTTGCTGGCAGTGAAAAGGCAGCCTCCAAAGCTGCTGAAGTCGGGACAGCTCCGAAAAGAAAGAGGCTGGAGAGAGGGTGTGTCGGCTGGGTGAGAAACTTCCTTTTGTATTGCAAATTGGCTGAGACCTGAAAGGATATCCTGAACAAAGAAGAAACCTTTATTTTTCTTTGACTGGAATCTCCTTGAGCGGCGTTTTTTAAAGTGATGTCAAATTGAGGCTTGGATTCTTTCCTTACTATTTTTTTTTCTGAGGAATTTAATGTGATTTTGTAGCTAATCAGATTGAATTTTTTCTTATATATATTTTTATGCTTCTTTTGATTTTTTAATTTTCTTTAGGATAGAGGCCCCCTTTGTTTTTGTTTTTCCCTCTGAGTTTTGTATACATTACTTTTCTTTCTGGCTGAGGGGGGAAAAAAGTATTAAGAGACTGTGCAACACTGCCAACTAGAGGCTTGAAAATATTTTATTTGAACTGGGGAGAAATGTATAAACACTCCTTCTCAAGGACATTTTAATGTGATAAGATGGAGGGAGAGCACAAAAAAATATTATTACAGGTGTTTTCCTGGACTCTTATCAATGTTTTAACACTTGAGGCTTGGCTTTGAAGCTGCTGGAGAAGAGAGTCATAATAAGAGCCTTGGATAAATAAACAAAGTGCAGTGTGCAGTCCATATATATATATATATATATATATATATATATATATATATATATATATATATATATATACTTGTGAAATCTCTACTCGCCAGCCTTTTTGTATATTTCAATTCGAGTATTATTTTTATTTTTTTTTATTTTATCCTTCTTCTTCTTTGGCTTTGGGCCATTTTTATTATTGGATTTTTCCATTTTGGATCATAATTGGCTACTCTATCAGATGGACTGAAGGTTTAAAAGAATTTGAAGTTTTTTGAAGCATTAAAATGGAAAAAAGGGGGAAAAAAAAGAAGAAAGTGTGAAATGAAATAGACTGTGTGTATTTGGATTGTTTGCTGACTTTGGGACTTCTGGAAACTCTTATTTGAATGATTAAAATCATTTGGATCGCTTGAATTTTTTTTTCTTTTTTTCTTTTACAATGGCATTACTTATGGATGAACTGAAAATGGAATTTATAAGATATAATCAAGAGAAACAAGAAGGGAAGGATTCTTTTGGCTCTATTTTTAATTTTTTAGAAATGGCAATTTCTACATATGAGAAACTACAAGAACAAAAAGATTGGGATGAAGAAGAAACCATCCTGAATGAACAAGCAACTTTATTTGGGGAAGAAAGGGGAAAGGGGAGAAAGAGAATGGAGAATTTAAGACTTAAAAAAACAACCAAAAAAGGGAAAAACAAGGTGAAAAGTGGACACAACATCAGAAAGCAACAGAAAAGAGGAATACACAAGAAGGTGGAGATTAAGAGACAAGGGGGTAAAAAGGGTAGAGTGGAGAAGCAAGGGAGGAAAGAAGGGAAGAGAAGTTACAAAGGTTTGAAACAAGATGTAAAGAAACAGAATTTATTTAGAGATAATGGGTAAACATATAACTGAAAAAGAGATTCTGCAAAGATACATAAGATTGTGTTGTATTTGCATTTGAAATAATGTTAGAAAATTGGAATAATATATGATTATAAAATGGGACAAAATATTTAATGTAACTTAGCGAAATTTTTTCTTTTTAAATAAAAATAAATGAAATCAAATATGAGAGAATTGAATTAAAGAAAAATGGGAACATTGTTATTGTTTAATATTTTAAAATATAAGTGAAATAGGGGGAAGTAATTAAGTAAAATCTATAAGTGTTCCCATAGAAGCATGATACTTATTTAGAAAGGATTGTGTAAAATGTTTAAGACTTAAATGAATATTAATTTGAATGATATAACTTTAATTGCTATGGATTGTTGTTTTAATTATATTATATTTTTTAAATATAGTTTCAAAATATTGAGTTTATCTTTAGAATGTACTACGCAGAATCCGAATGGAAATTATGTGTCATGTTAAGCTTTAAAACTAGGGGAGGGATAAGTATGACAAGGTATTATACTCCAATCAGTCATTACAGAAGAAACTTTGTGTTAATGAGAAAAGATAAATAGCTAGCTGAAATAGAACAGACAAAGGATATAAGTATGATTTAAATTGAGATGAAATAAATATAATAGAATTAAGAGAGTGAAAAGAGAGGAGAAGCTATATAGAAAATGCAAAATAATAAATAAGAAATGGAATGTTATTTAAAAGTAAGCATGAACTTGAATTTATCTCTGTACAAAAAGATGTAACTCGGGATCAAACTGCCGTCCAAAAAGATATTTTATGTTTTTTATGTTTTGTGTTTGTTTGTACATGTTTGTTTGTTAAAAATTAATAAAATTCTTTATAAAAAAAAAAAAAAGTTACACCACTTAAAAAAAGTGATTTATAACCACTTTTCATACTTATGAATGTTGCAGCATCCCCATGATCACATTATTTACATTTGCATGATTGACAACTGGTTTATATTTATGACAGTTGTATTGTCCCAGGGTCATGTGATCATCTTTTACAATGTTCTAACAAGCAAAGTCAATGGGGAAGCCAGATTCACTTAACCACCATGTTACTAATTTAACAATTGCAATGATTCACTTAACAAATGGCAAGAAAAGTCATAAAATGGGGCAAAACTATCTTAACAAATTGTTTCACTTAGCAACATAGATTCTGGGTTCAGTTGTGGTCACAAATCAAAGACTACCTGTACTTCCCATAATTTGGATTTTGAAGACATATCTATAATAAGGCATCCAGGATCACTTTGAATGGTGAGATGGGCAGCATATAAATGTAATAAATACACAAATTTCAAAATTAACTGTTGGAGAAGACATATACGAATACTGTGAACAGCCAAGAAAACAAACAAATGCCCCTTCAAGAGTTATTACTTGAGGGAGGGCAGAGCTGGTGTCCTGGCGGTTGGATGGGAGATCTTGATTCTCCAAGATCACCGTTGATATCTCAGCTGCTGGTTGGTCCCCATGAACCTAAACCATCCCGTAGAGACAGTGATTGACAAGGGCATGTCCTGTTGATTCCAGGGACATCATAAAGTCCCTGGTTGATCCAGGGAAAGCCCTTTTTGACAACGGCAGAGAAGCAGCCTCCCAAGCTGCTGAAGCTGAGATAGAGAAGAGACTGGAAGAAAGTGTGTCAGTTTGGGGAGATGAACTTTTTTACTTATTATTTCTTGGAGAGAACACCCTGAAAAAATAAAAGTGGACTAAAAGTGAAGAGGAAAGACTTTAAATGGCAGTATTAATAATCAAAATGAAAGTTTTGTCCTTTCTCCCCCCCTTTTTCATTGGAATTTTGAACTTGGCAAAGCTGTTTTACTTTTTAATCTGAACTGGTACTTTTTAATCTTTTCATTTCTGTTTGTATTTCCTTCTCCTTTTTGAACAACCCTTTTGAAAATTCTCTTTTGATTAAGACTCTTCTGCTTGATTTAAGATTTATTTCTTTCCCTTTAAAAAAATGGGGAGGGGGAATTCTACTTTTTTCTTTCTTTCTTGTAGTTCCTGATTGTAGAATGAGGAGGGGGAAGTGAAAGTCAAGGAAAGTAAAGGCCCTGTCACACTGCCCAAGGGATGCAAAACAGAAACAACGGATGAGCAAAATGTTCCATCCATTGTTATCGGCTCTCAAAAGGGGCAAAAATTTGCATAACCGGAGCGGATAACACAGACGCGGGTAGGACGCAGAGCGGATGGAAAGCAGATGCGGAACGGAAGCCCAGCGGATGGAAGTGGATGGGAGCAGATGGCACATCCGCTAGACTTCCGGGGGGCCTCAGCAAAGCGGATGCGGAATGGAAAGAGCGGATGCACAGCGGATGAAGCGGATGCAGAGCGGAAGCCTAGCAGATGCACAGCGGAAGCCTAACGGATGCCTGGCGTTAATTGCGCATGCGGGGGGGGATGCATTGTGTAAGCCATGCGGATATAAAGGGAAGCAGCTCACACGTGGCCAGCATTCGGAGGAAAGACCTGCTGCAGGATACATCGAGTCCTTGCCTGCCCTGCCTGCATGCCTGCCTGCAAGCCTTGCTGCCAGCATTCCTGCCAGCCTGCCTCCAAGCCTCTTGGCCAGCCTCCCTGCCAGCCTTGCTCTCTGCCTGCCTGCCAGCCTTGCTGCCAGCATTCCTGCCAGCCTGCCTCCAAGCCTCTTGGCCAGCCTCCCTGCCAGCCTTGCTCTCTGCCTGCCTTCCAGCCTCCCTGCCAGCCTTGGTGCCTGCCAGCCTTGGTGCCTGCCTGCCTGCCAGGCTTCCTGCCAGGCTTCCTGCCAGCCTGCCTGCCAGGCTTCCTGCCAGCCTTCCTGTCAGCCTCCCTGCCAGCCAGCAACCACACAACCATGGGGAAGAAGTGAAAGTCTCAGCAACCTGCCGCCATCCCTGGCAAGAGGGACAGGGCCACCATCCCGCCCCGTCCCTGACTCTGCTTCTGCTGGGGCTTCTGCTGCTCAGGCTCGCTCTTCTGGTGCTGGAGCTTCTGCTGAAGCTGCTCCTGGCGGAGATGCTTCTGCTGCTTCGTACTCTGCTGAAGCTGCTCCTGGTCCTACTGGTCCTGCTGGTCCTGCTGGTCCTGTTCGTCCTGCTCGTGCTCCTGGACTTGTTCGTCCTGCTCGTCCTGCTCGTGCTCTTGGTCTTGCTCGTCCTGCTCATCCTGCTCGTGCTCCTGGTCCTGCTCGTGCTCCTGGTCCTGCTGGTGCTGCTAGTGCTGCTGCTGCTGGTGCTGCTGGGGCTCCTGGTGCTTACTCTGCTGCTGCTGATCCTGGTCCTGCTGATTCTGCTGCTGCTGCTGCTGATGATGATGATGATGATCCTGCTGCTGCTGCTGCTGCTGATGATGATGATGATCCTGCTGCTGCTGCTGCTGGTGGTGGTGGTGGTGTGGAGGAACAGCCCCTACCAGCTGGGAGCCCCTCTGATGAGGGCCCATCTGGTCCTGCCAAAGGGAGGAAGAGGCATATGCGGGGACAGGAGAGGAGGCAATACTACATTGAGGAGGAACACGAGGATGAGGTGCTGGAGTGGCTGAGAGAGAATTACTACCTGTGGCGGAAGGGACACCGGCTGTCCAGGGACAGCAAAAGAAGCAGGCTGCTTGGGGGGCGGAGAGTAGGGGTTACACTTCGGAGGTGCTCCTCGGCTGGTGGAAGCACATGCACACCTGGTACAGGAAGCTGCACCTGAAGAAATCTGGCCAGGCCACGGTTAAGCTGACGGACAGAGAGACCTACGTCATGGCCAGGTGCAGGTTCCTGGAGGGTGAGATCTGCCACCGAGGAGCACCAGGAGCCCCTCTGTCTACCCTCTCTCTCCGGCAGCCTGCTCAAAGCCAGTCCTCTTCTGGCCGAGAGTCAGTCCCTGTCACCAGGCAGGTTTCTCTGGAGCGTGCCACGGTGGAGAACCCGTGGACAGGTGTTGTAACTGTGGTGGAGCACGTGGAGGACTCCCTGGTGCGGTGGGAGAAAGGAGACATCGAGTCCACCACAGTCGTAGCTGCATCCACCTACCCAAGCTCCGCCCTCCACAGAAAGGCAGAGAGCCAGACAGCAGGAGGGGCAGAGCCACACTGTCCTCCTGGAGATCAGGGACACCATCCACACCAGTATAGATATCCTCTCTCAGCTGGTCAGCAAGGATCCTCATCCTCCAACCACAAGCCCTTCCTCACCTAGGCCAACCAGACCCTCAAGAACATGGAGGAACCCCAGTACCAGGTGGTGAAGGACCGGATCACCGAGCTGCTTCACAACCCTCCAGATCCAGAGGAACCTGCTCCCACCCAGTCCAGGTCTGCTCCTCCACCCCAGGTGATGTCCCTCCCACAGCACCTCACCTACCAGGGCTACGGCTACCAGGAGGTCCAGCAACACAGGCAGCAGCCTTTGCCAGTCGAGGCACAGAGTCATTGGACAACACCATTGCCACCGGTTCCACTGATGCCACCGATGCCACCCACGACAATAATGCCACCCACGACAGCGATGCCACCCATGCCAGTCCTCACCCAGCTGCAGACCAGAAAGCCCCACTACACTACTCCTTCCTCTACCCCACAGCCAAGCCCAGCCTCAGTACATCTCTCATCAGTACTGGGGCTGACACCCCATGGCATGGAGGAAGGACCTCTCAGCATCACGGGTCTGATCCAGCTGTCTGAGAGCTTCCTCAACACACCGTCCCCTGTTGTCCTCTCAGGGCCAGGCACCCCAATGATGATACAGACCAGCACTCCACAACCACCCACCTCCACAGCACCTGGACCCTTCACCCCTGAGACTGGGCACACCTCCGAGTGACCAATAAGAGTGCCAGAGACTGGGTAGCTGGCTACCTGTGAACTTTATTTGGACACTTGACTTGGGTCATTTTTTTTTACAGCTTGTTGTTCAATAAAGTTTATCATTGATTTACACACCTGCTTCATTTCTTTTTTTGTAATAAAGTCTTGGTGGAAACCCTCCCAGGTGCCACACCTTTGGCCCTTCATTAGTAAGCATTGATCCACACATTTGAACATGAACACAACTCTTTATTAAATGCCCTGTTCATTGTAGGCCCACCCAACATACATTGCCCAATCTCATCCGTGTGATGAGACATGCTGAAGGAAGCATCCATTAATCATCTATCATCCTGTCTCGCCACTCCACTGCTCCAGCTGGGGAGTTGCACCAGTGTCTCAGGAGGTTGCGCTGCTTCTTCCCTTCATGTGAGGCTCTGTTGGGGCCTTGCACATCCTGAGTGTCTATCAGGTTTAGCCCTTGTCTCCATTCCCCAGGCTCCATGTCCCGATTGCCTTGCTGGAGGTCCACGAGCCTGTTCTGCAAGACTGGGTAGCCAGTGCGCATGAGATTGTGCAGGATACAGCAAGCTTCCACGATCCTCCTCACAGTCTATGGGTGGTGCTGCATGGTGGGGAGAAGTACCTGGAACCTGTGGTCCAGGATGCCAAAGGCGTTCTCCACCACCCGCCTTGCCCTGGACAGCCTGTAATTGAAGATCCTCTCTTCACGGGTGAGGAGTCTGTAAGTGTAGGGCTTCATGAGGTAGGTTCTGAGGGAGAAGGCATCATCCCCCACGATGAAGTGGGGCACATCTTGCGTGTCGTTGGGCAGGGGGTCTGGATCTGGGAAGCCCATGATGAGGTTGCCTTCCAGCCCCTCCTTGAGGTCACTGGCGGTGTATACCTAGGCATCTGAACATGAGCCACTGCCTGAAGCATCGATGTACATGAACTTGTAGTCAGCATTGATCATGGCAAAGAGGAACATGCTGAAGAAGCCCTTGTAGTTGAAATAAGTGGAGCCCGACTTGGGTGGTGCTTTGCAGGCCACGTGCTTGCCATCTATGATTCCAACGGTGTGTGGGAAGTTCCACCTCTGATACCACTGCTCTGCAACTTTCTTCCAGACTTCATCAGTGGAGGGGCACTGGAGGAGCTCCTGCAGGTATTCTTCGATGATCGCCTGCACCACTTCTCTGACCACAATGCTGATGGTGTTGTGTGGCACCCTCCAGCTGTACTGCATGCTCCTGTCGGTGGTCCCTGAGGCCAGGTGGCGCAGAGTGAGTGCCATCTTGAGTCCAGGTTCCAGGCTGGGCCAGAAGTTGGTGCTCTACTTGGTCAACCTGGGTGTCAGACGCTGCACAACTTCATCAAACATGGATGGAGGCATCCTCATGAAGTTCTGGAATGCCCGAGTGTCTTCGTTCCTGAGCTCCACCATCAGCTTGTTGTACAGTCCGTACTCTGCTCTTCTCCAGATCCATCTTCAGGCCCAGATGCTTCTTGGCTGCCTCCTTTTCTTCCCGTAGTAGAGTTCACAGAGTCTGTAGATGGCTTCGCACTGTTGCAGAAGGATGGTGGCTGCCAAAAGGACTGCGTTACAATCCACGGTAGACATGACTGGATGCTGTGGAAGAGCAAGAGTCAGATGAAGGCTGCAGAGGTCTGCACAGCTAGGCTGCTGGTCTGAAAGTGAGATACAGGTGAGTTGCTCCCCCTTTTTATAGGCAGTATAGGTGTCCCTTTGCATCCTCTAGGCATCCTCTAGACATCCTTAATATCCGAGATAGGTCCCCTCTGCAAACGTTTTTTCTGTTTTAAACGCTTTGTTTCCATGCTGCATCCGTTCTGCATCCATTCTGCATCCATTCCGCTTCCTCCCTGCGTCCGAGCGGATGCGAATTGCGCGGATGCGGAACGGATGCCTATCGGATATAGCGGATGCGTAACGGATGCAGAACTGGTGCCTTGCGGATGCATCGCGGATGCAGAACGGACGAATTGGATACATTTTCCACGCAAAAGTTTTGAGCAGCTCAAAACTTTCTGAGTGGATGAAACATCAATAAACGGATGCTGGATGGATAGAGAGGAAGCAAAACGGAGGCAGTGAGTACTTCACCTTTTCCAATGGATGGCAAGCTGTTTTGTCCGTTTTACATCCTCTTTGCATCTGTTGGTGCAGTGTGACAGGGGCTTAAGTAGCACTGCTGCCCAGAAGCTTGGATACATTGTTTCTTTTTCCTTTCACTAGTTTGTGTTACGATAAAGGACTCTGAGCTGTGTATTGAAAAGACAGAGATGAGCATGGCAGTTTGTTTATTCAGATGCTCATTTCTGAACAGATAGTTGGAGTATGGAATTGAAGTTGAAAGAAAGAAGATTGAAATGACCTTGAAAAACTCTGAGCTGATTTATCAAAGAGCCTTGAATATTAAGCCCCTGTCACACTGCACCAACGGATACAAAGAGGATGTAAAACATTAAAAAAAGCTTGCCATCCATTGGAAAACGTGATGCATCCATTGTGTACTCACTGCATACATTTTTCATACTCTCTATCCATCCAGCATCCGCCTACTGAGATTTCATCCACTCAAAAAGTATTGAGCTGCACAAAACTTTTTGAGCGGATGAAGTATCCAACGCGTCCATTCTACATCCGCTACGCATACGGGGAACATCTGTTATACATCCGTCATCATCCGTTACGCGTCTGCTATATCCGCTAGGCATCCTCTGTGCATTCGCGCAACTCAAATCCACTCCAGCAGAAAACGGACACAGGGAGGAAGCAAAACGGATACGGAACAGACACATAGCGTTAGTAGCACAGATGTAGAAAGGATGAAAGGGGATGCAGCTGAGATATAAAGCATTAAAACAGAAAAAACGTTCATATAGGGGATGTATCTCGGATATTTAGGATGTCTGGAAGATGCCTGGAGTATGTGGAAGGACACCTAGTGGAAAACCGACGTTTCCAATAAAAAGGGTGAGGAAATCACCTGGATCTTACTTTCAGTCCAGCAGCCCTGGTGTGCAGACCTCTTCAACCTTACTCTTGCTCTTCCACAGCATCCATTCTTCTCCACCATGGATCATCGTATGCTCCTTTTGGTAGCCGCCATCATTCAACACCAGAACCAAGCCCTCTTCAGGCTCTTTCACCTTTTCTACGGGAAGAAAAGGAGGTGGCCAAGAAGTGTCTGGTTCCGACGATGGAGCGGGAGAAGACCGGAGTTTGGACTCTATGACAAGCTGATGGTGGAGCTGAGGAACGAAGACACTCGTGCATTCCAGAACTTCATGAGGATGCCACTAGCCATATTTGATGAAATTGTGGAGTGTCTGAGACCCATGTTGACAAGCAGAGCACCAACTTCGGTCCTAGCCTGGACCCTGGGCTGAAGGTGGCACTGACTCTGCACCACCTGGCCTCTGGGACCATGTATAGAAACATGCAGTACGGCTGGAGGGTGCCACACAACACCATCAGTGTGGTCAGAGAAGTGGTGCAGGCCATCATCGAAGAATACCTGCAGGAACTCCTCCAGTGTCCCTCCACTGAACAAGGCTGGAGGAAAGTTGCAGAGCAGTGGTATCAGAAGTGGAACTTCCCCCACACCATTGGAACCATAGATGGGAAGCACGTGGCTTGCAAAGCTCCAGTCAAGTCAGGGTCCACTTAATACAACAACAACGGCTTCTTCAGCATCATCCTCTTCACCATGGTCGATGCTGACTACAAGTTCATGTACATCGATGCTTCAAGCAACGGGTTAGCTTCAGATGCCCAGGTATACAACGACAGTCACCTCAAGGAGGGGCTGGAATGCAACCTCATCATGAGCTTCCCAGATCCAGACCCCCTGCCCAACGACACACAAGATGTGCCCTACTTCATCGTGGGGGATGACGCGTTCTCCCTCAGAACCTACCTCAGGAAGCCCTACACTTCCAGATGCCTCACCCATGAAGAGAGGATCTTCAACTACAGGCTGTCCAGGGCAAGATGGATAGTGGAGAACGCCTTTGGCATCCTGGCCAACAGGTTCCAGGCTTCTCACCACCATGCAGCATCATCCACAGACCATGAGGAGCATCATGGAAGCTTGCTGCATTCTGCACAATCTCATGCGCACCCGCTACCCAGTGTTGCAGAACAGGCTTGTGGACCACCAACAAGGCAATGGGGACATGGAGCCTGGGGAATGGAGGCAAGGGCGAAACCTGATCAACACTGTGGATGTACCAGGTCCCAACAGAGCTTCACATGAAGGGAAGAAGCAGCTCAACCTCCTGAAACACTGGTACAACTCCCCAGCTGGAGAAGTGGAGTGGCAAGACAGGATGGTAGATGCTTAATGGATGCTTCCTTGAGACTGTCTCATCACACTGATGAGATTGTGCCATGTATGTTGAGTGGCCCTACAATGAACAGGGCATTTAATAAAGAGTTGTGTTTATGTTGAAACATGTGGAACAATGATTACATTGTTATTGATAATAAAGGACCAAAGGTGTGGCACCTGGGAGGGTGGACCATACAGTCCCACTATGGTTGCACTGGAGGCTTATCTATCCCACAGCTATTTCCCATCCCACAGCTATTACCCATCCCACAGGTATCCCTGCCCATCCCACAGCTATTACCCATCCCACAGGTATCCCTGCCCATCCCATAAGCATGCAAAGGCTTAACCATTTTCTAAAAGTTTCCACCAAGACTTTATTAAGTAAAAGAAATGAACAAGTGTGTGAGGCAAAGAAAACCTTTATTAATAACAGTAAAGTGTAGGACTTTATTTAAAAAGCAAAAGCAACCAAGAAAAGTGTCCCAAGCAATGATAAAGTCAACTGGTAACAACTCAGTCTGTGGCCATGTTCTCTTTCACTGTGAGGCATGTCCATGGTCTCAGGTGTAAAGGGGACAGGGACTGTGGAGGTGGCAGTGGCTGGAGTGCTGGTCTGAGGTGCCATGGCCCCAAGAGGACAACAGGAGATGGTGTGTTCAGGAAGCTCTCAGTAAGCTGGCTCAGTCCTGTGAGGTTGAGAGGCCCTTCAACCAGGACCTGGGATGTCAGGCACAAGACTGACAACAGATGTTCTGAGGCCAGGCTTGGCTGTGGGGTGGAGGAAGGAGGAGTGTATTGGGGGTATGTGGTGTGCAGCTGGGCGAGGTGAGTTGTCTGTGGAGTACTAGGATACATCTGTGGCATCGGTGGCATCTGTGGTGTTGGTGGCATCGGTGACATCGGTGACATCGGTGGAATCTGTGGCGTCGGTGGCATCTGTGGCATCTGTGGCATCAGTGGCACCTGTGGCATCCGAGGAACCTGTGCCTGGACTGGGAAGGGTTGCCTGTGCTGCTGGAACTCCTGGTAGCCATAGCCTTGGTAGGAGAGGGGCTGTTGAAAGCCTTGGAAGGGCTTTGACATTGGCTGGGGTGGAGGAGAGGACCTGGACTGGGTGGGAGCAGGTTTAGCTGAGCCTGGAAGTTGGTGCAGAAGACCTGTGATCCTCTCCTTGATCACCTGGTTCTGGGATTTGGACATGTCCATGAGGGTCTGGGTCATGTAGGTGAGGAAGGGCTTTTTGTTAGACAATGGTATGTCAGAGTGTACCAGCTGAGAGAGGAGATCTACGCTACTTTTGATGGTGTCCCTGATCTCCAGCAGGACAGTGTGGCTCTGTCCCTCCAGTCTGACTCTCTGCCTGCTTTCTGTGGAGATGGAGCTGAGGGTGGGTGTGGGTTGGTCCCTGGTGGTCACTGCTACTTCTTGCTCCATGTGTGTGAGAGAATCCTCCACATCCTCCGGCACAGGGTGTGCAGCTGTCGGGGGGGGGGGTCTCTGTCGCGGGGCGCTCTGTGGACACCTGTTTGGACATGGTCACTGTCTCTTGGCCAGAAGAGGACTGGCTGGCTGTGGGTTGCCTGAGAGTGAGGGTAGACAGAGGGGCTGCTCCTCAGTGGTGGACCTCACCCTCCAGGAAGCTGCACTTTGCCATGACATAGGTCTCCCAGTCAGTGAGCTTGACCGCGGCCTGGCCAGACTTTTTCAGGTGCAGCTTCACTTACCTGGTGTGCATATGCTTCCACCACCCGAGGAGGACATCTGAAGTGTAGCCCAGGCTCTCTGCCTTCTGTCTCCAAGCCGCCTGCTTTCGCTTGGTGTCTCGATAGAGCTTGTGGCCCTTCCTCTACATATACTCATTCTCCCTCAGCCATTCCAGCACCTCCTCCTCATGCTCCTCTGTGATGCAGTACTGCTTCCTCTCTCCCTTCTCCTTCTCTTTGCCTTGCCTCTTCCTCCCTCTGGCAGGGCCTTCAGCATCAGGGCTTTCAGGGCTTTGGGGCTGGTCCACCACAGCAGCAGCAGGAGAAGCAGCAGGAGAAGCAGCAGGAGAAGCAGCAGGAGAAGCAGTACCAGCAGAGTCAGCACCAGCAGCAGAAGAAGCAGCAGTACCAGCAGAAGAATCAGCACCACCAGCAGCAGAGTCAGCACCAGGGGGTGGGATGGTGGATCTATCCTTCTTGCCAGGGCTGGCAGAAGATGGCACAGGCTTCCTCTTCTTCCCCATGATGAAGATGTCTGTGATAAATATGTCTCTGATGAAGATGTGTCTGGCAGCGGGCCTTTCCTCTGCTGGCCTCGTGCGAGCTGCCTCCTTTTATATCTGTGGGGCTGATGCAATGCATCCTCCCCGCATGTGCAGTGATCCGCTTGGCATCCGCTCTGCATCTGCTTCATCCACTCTGCATCCGCTCTTTCCATTATGCGTCCACTTTGCTCTGCTCCCCCGGAAGCCCTGCGGACGTGCCATCCACTTCCATCCGTTTTCATCCGCTAGGCTTCCGTTGAGCATCCGTTTTACATCTGTGATACATCTTCTCCCTTCCGTTCTTTTCCATTCTCTTTATGCAAATTTGGGGCACTTTTGAGAGTGGATAACAATGGATGGAAAATTTGCTAGTCCGCTGTGTCCTTTTTATATACGTTTTTCATCCGTCGGGTGAACCTGGCCTTTAGGCGGCAGAGGCTTGTTTTGTATTAGAATTGCTTTTTACCTTTTGCTTCCCTTTCTATCCCCCCCACACACACTAGTGGGGCTCTTTTTTTCTCTCTCTAATTGGGTTTTAAATTTTTAAACCAGGAACTAGAATGTAAACCTTTTTTTTTAATTTATTTTTTTAAATTTATTTATTTTTATTATTATCAAGAGGAACATATGGAATATTTTTCTTTTTTCCTTTTTTATTTTTTACACCTACCATTGCAAATAATTGGATTTAGGTATACAAGTGCCTGAAGAGTATCTTTTTCCTTTTTTCTTTGGAGTGGCAACTGTTTGCCTTTGTTCTTTTTTTCTTTTTTCTTTTCCCTCCTTTTTTTTTCTTTTCTCTCTCTCTCTTTCTTTACAGATAAGCATTCCAAGATGAGTAGAAAGACAGCAGCCCCAGCTTCTTCGATACCAACCCCCTCACCATCTGGATGACAACGATCGACACAGACAATATTACAACAGGAGAAAGAGAAAGAGAAAGAGAAAGAGAAAGAGAAAGAGAAAGAGAAAGAGAAAGAGAAAGAAAGAGAAAGAGAAGGAAGTGACATTACAGATGATCATGCAAGAAATTCAGAAAATTGACCAAAAAATTGAAAAGACAGATGAAAAAGTGGAAAATGTTCAACAGATGATGATGAAATCTGAAGACAGATTTAAAAAATAATGAAGAAGATATACAGAGATAAGAAAATTGGAGATATTGATATTTGTTTGAGCAATATCGAGATGGGCAGGGGTGACTCATTAGGATGGAAAATGGACAAATCAGAATTTTACTTAAGATTTCAAAATATAGAAGAAGGGAAAGGTGAAAATCTTGCTGAAATAATGGCAGAAATTTTGACAGAAGCACTGGAAATAACTAAAAAAAAGATGAAGGATGGGGTGGATGAAATGTTTCATGTCTGCACAAGATATGCAATGAGGAATCGAGTACCAAGAAAAATTCACATCAGATTTACTAAGAAGAGTATTAAGACACAGATACTCCAGGTGGCAAGAGAGAAAACACTAAAATATAAAAATAAAGAAATTGTGATACTGAAACAGATACCAAGAAGCGTAAGAGAGATGAGAAGAGAATATTTATTCTTGACTAAGGAGCTATTTAGAAGATGAGTAAACTATAGATAGTTGATGCCAGAAGGCCTTTTGTTCACTTGGCAGGAACAAAAATACAGAATTGACACAGTTGGAAAAGCTGAGCTATTCTATTTAGAATACTTTAGAGAAAAGGAGGAAAGAAAGGAAGAGTCACTAACTGAATTTCAAGAGGAATTTAGCAGTAACTGAATTAATATAGCAGTAACTGAAAAAGAAAAAGAAGAAGGTGTAGTAGGCAGTGAACCCAGAGAACAATGAGAATTGAGATCTACTAGAGCAATAAAACCCTCCTATAAAGCTTAACATGGATGAAAGAAAATTGATTATGATTAACATAACTGGACTTAATTTGGCTATTAAAAGAAGGAAAGTATTTCACAAATTAGATAAATTAAATTTTGATATAATCTGCTCACAAGAGGTACATATTAAAAAGCAAAATGAATATATACTAAAACAAGAAAAATTAGGGAAATTATTCACATCGCTGGCACAATCAAAAAAAGAGGTGTGGCATTATATATTAAAGAAACAATTTTGGCAGAACTAATTTATACAGATGATGATGGAAGGATTTTGATGGTGGAGATAATGGATAACAATGTTAAAACACTTTTAATTGCAATTTATGCCCCAAATGATCAACAAGAAGAATTTTATAGGAAATTGCATACAAAAATAACTGATTTGGACTATGTTAATACCTGCATGATGTGTGATCTTAATGGAATAATTAATGATAGGTTGAACTATAAAACACAGAAAACAACAAAGAAAGTTAGAAAGATCCTACTAAAATCCTTCCTCTGAATAACAGAAGAATTTAATTTAAAAGATTCATGGAGAGAGAGAAATACACTGCTCAAAAAAATAAAGGGAACACAAAAATAAGACATCCTAGATCCTGAATGAATGAAAAATTCTTATTAAATACTTCATTCATTACATAGTTGAATGTGCTGACAACAAACTCATACAAAAATTACCAATGGAAATCATGGGTTTCTGGTTTGAGCTTCTTCGGCGACAGACTGAAACATCATCTCTCTGAAGCTTTGATCTGTGCTCGACACTGGAGTGCCCTGAGCCGGCTGGTTTCAGGGTTAAGCCACCCTATAGAGGTGGTGAAGAAGGGGGAGACTGCCTGCAGGGTTGAGGAAAGCCGCATTTTCCTCCCCATCTGGCCATTACTCCCTTTCCTGAAGGTGGTTGCAGTGGTGGTCAGAAATGGCCACCACAAAGAAGAAGTCAACCGGAAAAGAATGTGCAGGAGGAAGATAAGAAGAGAAAGTTTTGGTTGACCAGGTCAAACAACAAAAGCAACAAATAAGGTACCCTGGAATTTAAACTTAACAATATTGTTTCCAAAGAAGATTTTAAAGCTGCGAAGGAGAGAGAGAAGGGAAAGGATTAGATTTTTTTTTCTTCCCTTCCTTATACTGGCAGCTAAGAGACTTAAGCAAGAAATTGGAAAAAAAAATCTACTTTGACATTAATAGGCATCTAAGCTGAAAATAAAAGTAAAAAGGATAATAAAGATTTCTGGACATTTAAAAGCTTTTAAAAGCTGGAAAGGAGAAAAAAAAGAATACAAGGGCAGGATCTGGAAAAATGGAGGAGACTGCCTAGATAAGGAATGGAACTGTAATTAAAAGGAACAAGATTCCTCAAAGATACATTTTAACTGAAACTTTGTAACAAGACAAGAGAACCCCAGGAAGAGAAAGTGGAAAAAAGAAGCAAGTAGAAACAGCCTTCGATTATTTGGATTACTTGGTGACTTTTGGTGTTTTGCATCTAGATGATTAAGATTAACTGGGTGGTTGTTTAAAAGTTTTTAAAATGGTATCACTCTTAGAAGAACTGAAAACGGAACTTACAAAATGGAAAGAAGATGCACAAGAAGGGAGAAGTTCTTTTGGCTTCATGTTTCAATTCTTAGAAATGGAGATCTGAAACTATCTGAAACAACCAAAAAGAAAGACAATTTGAAAGATAAGTATAATATTAGAAAGCAACAGAAGAGGGGATTACAGATGAGAGAATTAGAAGTAGAGAGACGAGGGGGTAAAAAGGGGAGGGAGAAGAAGAGGGGGAAGAAGGCAAGGAAAAGAAGTTGTAAAAGACAGAAACAAGAAATGGAGAAACAGGGAAAAGATATAAGGATTGTAACCATAAGCTTGTTTAGAGAGAATGGGTGAAAATTTAATTGTGAAAGGGATTCTGCAAAGGTACATAACAATAGCACTGTTATATTACAAATAGAAATAATTTTAGAAAACATGATGATGAATAAAATATTTATTGTAATGTAGTAGGATGTTTGTTGATAAATAAATGAATTAAAATGATTGAGAGAATTAAAAGGGAACATTTTTAATTATTAGTAATGATTTATAAAAATAGAAGTGAGAAATATGGGGGAAAAGGGGTTAATCATGGAAAGTTTATAAATGTTCCCAAGGAAGTATGATACTCAATTGAAAAGAAATGTTCAAGATGCTAAGATTTTAATGCATATTAATGATAGAATTGTATTGGAATGGAATGTGTGTTTTATTTACACACACACACACACACACACACACACACATATATATGTGTGTAGTTCTATATCATTGTAGTTCTGTTAAAGTTGTAGCAATGTTTCAGCAGAATCTCATCTGCCAACATTGCTACAACTTTAACAGAACTACAATGACGTGGGATAATACCCAAAGGAAGCTAAACAGCACACATGTAAGTACCCGCGAAAACCTAAGAAAACATATATATATATATATACATATATACATATATAATTTTAGAAAATATGATGATGGATGATTCTGTGGCTGGGGTTTTCTATAGTGGCCAGGGTTTTAGTGCCATTGAAGTTGATGTTGTGACCTGTGGTTTTCATGTGTTGGACTAGTGAGGAGGTGTGTTCCAGCTTTTTTACTGCATTTTTGTGTTTATCTAGGCGGGTACTTATTCTTCTATTGGTCTGTCCAATGTATGTGGCCGGGCATGATGTACAGGGAATTTCGTATATGCCTTGGTTTTCCAGGTCAATTTTGTCTTTGGGTTTCCTCAGGATGGCTGCTATTTTTTTGTCTGTTTTGAAGGCAGTCTTGATGTGATGCCTGTGTAGTATCTTACTGATTTTATCTGTGGTACCTCTTATGTAGGGCAGGACAGCTGTTCCATGGATCTGTTGATCTTCTAGGTCTCTGTTATGTCTTGGTGTGTTTTTGTGGATCAAGTTGGTGATTTTGTTTTTGTGGAAGCCATTGGCTGTCAATACTTCAGTCAGGGTGCATAGTTCAGTCTTTATATGTGTCTTGTCTGCCAGGCATTTGGTTCTGGCCACTATAGAAAACCCCAGCCACAGAATCATCAGAGAAGCCATAGAGATTGAAAAAAGACCTGACAGCATGAATAGAAGAGATGATTCCACCAGACTGTCAATCATTTGGAAGCCTGCACTCTCAAATAGAAAGATCTCCATGCCACAAGCCAGGCAAACACCTGGGCAAAAACAGACTCCCTCTGATAGCTCCAACCTAACCCCCCCACCAGGCACCCAGGTGAAACCCAGCTTGCTAATGAATAGCAGCTTGCTAATGAAGAGCAGCCGTCCCTTCACACAGAGCCAAGCTGCACTAAAAGCCTCCAACACAAGAACAGACTGTTGCCAGCCAATCAAAGCCACAAAACAGACAGAGGAAGCCAGGAACACCAATCAATCAAACTCCAAGTCCAATGAACACAGGTATAGGCTCCCAGCCAATCAGAATGGACCAGCCTCAAATTTAAAACCAGGAGCTGTAAGACCCATATCCATACAGAAGCCTGAGGATGGCAGATGAGATTCTGTTGAAACGTTGCTACAACTCTAACAGAACTACAGTGACGTGGGATAATACCCGAAGGAAGCTGAACAGATATATATATACATATCTTTTTCTTTTTTAAGAATATAGTGTCTATTTTAAGAATGTACCAAGCAGAATCTGATTGGAAGTTATGTATTATATTGAATGTTATAATCTTAAAGTTATACATTGAAGCTTAAATAAGAGTTTGAATGGATAAAATTAAAGGATATAAAGGTGTCATACTCTAATTACGTCATACTCTAACTACAGGGAAAAAATGCTTAATAAGAAAAGATAATAAATAATTGTAACAGGAGAGACAAAAGTATAAATATAATGAATTGAATCGAGATAAGATAATTAAAATAAAGTTGAGAAAATTAAAAGAGGGTAAAAACTATCTAGAAAATATAAAATGGTAATAAGATATGGAAGGAATATAAAAATGAGCATGAAACTGAGTTTTGTGTCTGTACGAAGACGTGATAACCTGGGACCATGCTATTTTCAAAAAAGATGTTTTTTTTTCTATTTTGTTTTTGTGAAAACCCAAATAAAATTAAAAAAAAAAATCAATGGAAATCAAATTTAGCAACCCATGGAGTTCTCGATTTGGAGTTACACTCAAAATTGAAGTGGAAAAAAACACTACAGGCTGATCCAACTTTGATGTAATGTCCTTCAAACAAGTCAAAATGAGGCTCAGTACTGTTTTTGGCCTCCACATGCCTGTATGACCTCCCTATCATGCCTGGGCATGTTCCTGATGAGATGGCAGATGGTCTCCTGAGGGATCTTCTCCCACACCTGGACTAAATCATCTCCCAACTCCTGGACAGTCTGTGGTGCAATGTGGCATTGGTGGATGGAGCGAGACATGATGTCTCAGATGTGCTCAATTGGATCCAGATCTGGGGAAT
The DNA here is from genome assembly GCA_015471245.1 of Laticauda colubrina. Classification (NCBI taxonomy): domain Eukaryota; kingdom Metazoa; phylum Chordata; class Lepidosauria; order Squamata; family Elapidae; genus Laticauda; species Laticauda colubrina. Next base: position 21,702,386 of record BLBF01000003.1, on the reverse strand, counting down.
GGGCGGGCCAGTCCATAGCATCAATGCCTTCGTCTTGCAGGAACTGCTGACACACTCCAGCCACATGAGGTCTAGCATTGTCTTGCATTAGGAGGAACCCAGGGCCAACCGCACCAACATATGGTCTCACAAGGAGTCTGAGGATCTCATCTTGGTACCTAATGGCAGTCAGGCTACCTCTGGCGAGCACATGGAGGGTTGTGTGGCCCCCTAAAGAAATGCCACCCCACACTATTACTGACCCACTGCCAAACTGGTCATGCTGGAGGATGTTTCAGGCAGCAGAACATTCTCCACGGTATCTCCAGACCCTGTCACATCTGTCACATGTGCTCAGTGTGAACCTGCTTTCATCTGTGAAGAACACAGGAAGCCAGTGGTGAATTTGCCAATCTTGGTGTTCTCTGGCAAATTCAAAGAAAGAGTTGGAAGAAACATTAAAAATACAGATCACGAACAAGGTTAAATACTTCGGGATTTATATTACACCAAGATGCAGTAGCCTAAAGGAAGATAACTATGTTAAACTCAAACAGCAGATTGCGACAGACTTGATGAAATGGGAAAAATTGCAACTATCATTGATTGGGAGAATATCTACAATTAAGATAAATATACTGCCTAGAGTTTGTTATTTATTCCTGACAATTCCTATTCGATTAAGGAAAGAGTTTTTTGAAGATTTAAATAGAATTGTATTGAAATATATTTGGCAGGGCAAAAAAGCAAGAATAAAATTAAAGCTGTTACAAGGTGCAAGAATAAGAGGTGGGTTTGACTTGCCCTCTTTGGAGCTATATTACCAGGCGATAAGTTTGATGTGGGTAAAGGAATGGATAACACTAAGGAACAGTAGATTATTGACTTGAGAAGGCCATGACTTGCTGCTGGGATGGCATGCCTTTCTCTGGTATAAGGGAACTAAAACACAGGGGTATTTTAGAAGACATATTCGTGAGGTATTTTTTTTGAGCTGGGAGAAGATTAAAAGACAATGTTACTTAAAAATTCCAACATAGATATCAATTATTGAAGCTTTTTCTTATCCAATAATATATAAAAAGGAACAAACAGTTAGATATGGGGAGTTATTGAATGAAAAGGGTGAACTTAAATCTATGCAAACATTGCAAGAACAAGGTGTAAAAATGAATTGGTTTTCTTATTTGCAAATACAATCTAGGTTTGATAAAGACTCCAAGGCAGAAGATGTTTATGATAAGTAGATAAAATTTTGATGGGTACTGATGAAAAGGTAATTTAAAAACTTTATGGATATCTATTAGAATTTGAATTGGAGGAGAAGCAAATTAAAGAAACAATGATTGCTTGGGGGAAAATTTTGGATATGGGATTGATTTGGGAAAATGGCAAAAATTGTGGTCTCAAAATTACAAAATGACAACGTCAACTACATATAAAGAAAATTTGTATAAGATGTTTTACAGGTGGCACTTACCCTCAGCGATACTTGCGAGAATGTTTAAGAATAAATTGGATAAATACTGGAAATGTCATCAGATACCTGGTTCATATTACCATTTGTGGTGGACATGTTCAGATGCAAAGAAATATTGGACCAAAATCCACACATGGTTGGAAAAAATGATAAAACAGCATATAGACTTTGAACCAGAGATCTTTTTTATTGGGAGTCATAACAGAAATATATAATAAAGAACTGAAATATTTGATTGTAAATATCAACAGCAACTAGAATTATATTTGCGAAGAACTGGAAAAATGACAAAATACCTATGTAGGAAGAAGTTATCAAAAAAATTATGGATTGTGTTGAAATGCGTCAACTGACATTTGAAATTAGAGAATAAGAATATAAGCAATTTTATATGATATGGGATTTGTTTTATCAATGGTTGGATAAAAAGGCATGGTAATATAATAGACTATATAATTTTGTGATAGAAATCTAATAGATTGATATAAAACATAATACAGATATATATAACCACTGGTTTAAAGTTTAACATAAATTTAAAGATAAAATGTGGAACATCTCGTATAAAATGATGGAATAAATAGTTTAGTTATGGATGATTAATAACTGATAAATATATAAACATATGTTAGTTTGACAATGTGAAGATTGATATAAATTGTGAATAAATGACTACAAAAGTATAGCACAAAAGATACGTAACCAATTGACACACTGTATGTATACAAAATGGAAGAGGATTTTATGTTTTTATGTTTTTGTATGTGTATGTTTGTGTTTAAAAATAAAAAACTTTATCTAAAAAAAAAAGAGTTATTACTTGAGGTACAGATGACCAGGTTCAAATTATCTTCTTTCGGATACATTATGCAAAGAATTAAATCTTTGAGAAAGGTGGAAGAAAAGAAGGAAGAAAAGGTGGCAACCAGAAATGAGGTGGAAAGATCATTTGCAAAGGCAATAGGTGCACTCATTAGAAGATCTGAAGGACCAGATTAGTGAGAGGTCAACATGGAGAAAATCTAGGTAGTTGGTTTAAGAATCAACCCTTGATTCTTGATGGCAGATAATCAACTTCAAATTGCTATATATCTGTTTGGATCAGTTCAGAATATATATATTAGCAAATATAAACACTGATGCAAATAAAACCTTTCAACTTTACAATGATTCACGAATAGAGATGGGACAGCCTGGAAAAAAAAATGATCCACTCCCAGAAAAATATTGTTCCTCCACAATTTTTCTGGTTTTTTCCCCCAGGCCTTCCCATCTCTACTCATGAATCCTACACATGCATTCCGAATACTTTCTCAATATATTTGATCTAGAATTGGAAACCCTGAAGAAGTGCTACATTTTACAATGTAGGTATTACCCATAACAATAAAGAAACTTCAATCCAAAAAGAGATCACTCTGGCTGAAAAAAAAATCTGGTCACGTTGCCAATTTCAAAAGCCAATACAAAAATTTATCCCACCAGATAAAGACTGAATGCACCAATTATCACATTAAACAAGAGGAAAACCTTCTATGCAACAATTCTACCCATGCTTTTTACAATTTTGTAAACAACAAACTAAAGGTCCATCCTACCCCTGACAGGACATAATGGTAAAGACTGCAACAATGACACCATTAAAGCCAAAACCTTTAACACATTCTTTGGCTCAGTATTTGTAAACAGCAATGGATCATGCCCAGTATTTCCTAGCCGAACCACTGACAACCACAATGATCTAATACATATTGATTTTACAGAAGACAATGTTGAAAAAGCACTACACAGTCTAAAACCATCTCTATCTATTGGACTGAATGGAATATGTGCCTATTTCTTAAAAAAAGCTATCCACTGCCATAGCAGAACCTCGAAGAATAATCTTTGAAAAATCTTTCAGCAACAGCTCCTTGCCTAACCTATGATCACAAGCCACGGTCATCCCCTCTTCAAAAAAGGAGACCCCAGCCTAGTTGAAATTTACAGACCAATCTCTTTATGCTGCGTCACGTGGAAAGTCATGGAATCAATTATTAACCAATCCATTATCCTCCACTTAGAAACAAACAACCTACTCACCAATAAACAATTTGGTTTCAGAAAAAAAACTATCCTGCAACCTGCAACTCTTACACTGCAAAAACATATGGATTACACAACTCAATCAGGGCAAAACAATAGAGGCAATCTACATGGACTTCTGTAAAACCTTAGATTCAGTGGTACATGACAAACTACTCCTAAAATTAAAATCTTATGGTATCTCTGGACAACTGCATAACTGGATAGAAGCATTTCTGTCAAACAGATGACAAATGGTCAAAATTGGGAGTGTCCTATCAAAAACTGTACCTGTCAATAGTGGTGTCCCCCAAGGCAGTGTTCTAGGACCAACTCTCTTCATACTCTGCATAAGTGACCTCTGTGATCATATTAAGAGCAACTGCATTCTTTTTGCTGATGAGGTAAAGCCCCTGTCACACTGCACCAACGGATGCAAAGAGGAAGTAAAACGGACAAAAAAGCTTGCCATCCGTTCGAAAACGCGATGTACTCACTGCCTCCGTTTTGCTTCCTCACTATCCGTCCAGCATCCATTTATTGACGTTTCATCCGCTCCAACAGTTTTAGGCTGCTTAAAACTTTTGCGCGGAAAATGTATCCAGTTCTTCCGTTCTGCATCCGCTACGCATCCGCTACGCATCCATTACGCATCTGCTATATCCGCTTGGCATCCGCTGCGCATCCGCGCAACTCGCATCCACCCGGACGCAGGGAGGAAGCGGAACGGACGCGGAACGGATGCAGAACGGATGCAGAACGGATGCAGAACGGAAACAAAGCATTTAAAACGGAAAAAACGTTCACAGAGGGGACATATCTTGGATATTAAGGATGTCTAGAGGATTCCTAGAGGATGCCTAGCGGAAAACCTATACTGCCTATAAAAAAGGGGAGCAACTCATCTGCATCGCACTTTCAGCCCAGCAGCCCAGTGGTGCAGACCTCTGCAGCCTTCATCTGACCCTTTCTCTTCCACAGCATCCAGTCATATCCACCGTGGATTGCAACAAAATCCTTTCGGCAGCCAACATCCTTCTGCAACACTGCGAAACCATCTACAGTCTCTGTGAACAGTACTACGGGAAGAAAAGGAGGCATGCAAAAAAAGTCTGGCTCCAAAGATGGTTCGCCAGAAGAGCACAGTACGTATTTTACGACAAGATGATGGAGGAGCTCAGGAGCGAAGACCCTCGGGCGTTCCAGAACTTCATGAGGATGCCTCCAGCCATGTTTGACGAAGTTGTGCAGCACCTGACACCCAGGTTGACCAAGACAAACACCAACTTCCCACCCAGCCTGGAACCTGGACTCAAGGTGGCACTCACTCTGCGCCACCTGGCCTCAGGGGCCACCGACAGGAACATGCAGTACGGCTGGAGGGTGCCACACAACACCATCAGCATTGTGGTCAGAGAGGTGGTGCAGGCCATCATCGAAGAATACAAGGAGGAGCTCCTCCAGTGCCCCTCCACTGAAGAAGGATGGAAGAAAGTTGCAGAGTAGTGGTATCAGAAGTGGAACTTCCCACACACTGTTGGAGCCATCGATGGCAAACATGTGGTCTGCAAAGCTCCAGCCAAGTCGGGGTCCACTTATCAGAACTACAAGGGTTTCTTCAGCATCATCCTCTTCGCCATGGTCGATGCTGACTACAAGTTCATGTACACCGATGTTTCAGGCAAAGGCTCATCTTCAGATGCCAAGGTATACAACGACAGTCACCTCAAGGAGGGGCTGGAAAGCAACCTCATGGTGGGCTTCCCAGATCCAGACCCGCTGCCCAACGACACGCAAGATGTGCCCCATTTCATCGTGGGGGATGACGCCTTCTCCCTCAGAACCTACCTCATGAAGCCCTACAGTTCCAGATGCCTCACCCGTGAAGAGAGGATCTTCAACTACAGGCTGTCCAGGGCAAGGTGGGTGGTGGAGAATGCCTTTGGCATCCTGGCCAACAGGTTCCAGGTACTTCTCACCAGCATGCAGCATTGCCCAGAGACCATGAGGAGGATTGTGGAAGCTTGCTGCATCCTGCACAATCTCATGCGCACCTGCTACCCAGTCTTGCAGAACAGGTTCGTGGACGTCCAGCAAGGCAATGGGGACATGGAGCCTGGGGAATGGAGGCAAGGGTGAAACCTGATAGACACTGAGGATGTGCAAGGGCCCAACAGAGCCTCACGTGAGGCGAAGAAGCAGCGCAACCTCCTGAAACACTGGTGCAACTCCCCAGCTGGAGCGGTGGAGTGGCAAGACAGGATGGTAGATGCTTAATGGATGCTTCCTTCAGCCTGTCTCATCACACGGATGAGATTGGGTCATGTATGTTGGGTGGGCCTACAATAAACAGGGCATTTAATAAAGAGTTGTGTTTATGTTGACATGTGTGGATGATTGATTACATTGTAATTGATAATGAAGGGCCATAGGGGTGGCACCTGGGAGGGTGGATCATACAGTCCCACTATGCTTGCACTGGAGGTTTATCTATCCCACAGCTATTACCCATCCCATATGTATCCCTGCCCATCCCACAGGTATCTCTTCCCATCCCACAGCTATCTTAACCCATCCCACAGGTATCCCTTCCCATCCCACAGGTATCCCTTCCCATCCCACAGGTATCCCTTCCCATCCCACAGCTATCTTAACACATCCCACAGGTATCCCTTCCCATCCCACAGCTATCTTAACCCATCCCACAGGTATCCCTTCCCATCCCACAGCTATCTTAACCCATCCCACAGGTATCCCTGCCCATACCACTGCTATCTTAACCCATCCCACAAGCATGCAAAGGCTAAACCATTTCTAAAAGTTTCCACCCAGACTTTATAGAAAAAAATAAATGAAGCAAGTGTGTGAAACAAAGATAAACTTTATTAATAACAAGCTGTAAAATAAACATGACCCAAGTCAAGGGTCCAAATAAAGTCCACAAATATCCAGGCAGCCAGTCTCTGGCACTCCTCTTGGTCACTCGGAGGTGTGTGCCCAGGCTAAGATGTTAGGGAGCAGGTGCTGTGGAGGTGGGTGCTGCTGCAGTGCTGGTCTGAGGTGTTATTGGAGTGCCTTGCCCCAAGAGGACAACAGGGGATGGTGTGTTGAGGAAGGTGTCGGACAGCTGGCTCAGCCCCATGATGCTGAGGGGTCCTTCCTCCATGCCATGGGGTGTCAGCCCCAGTACTGAGGACATATGTACTCAGGCCGGGCTTGGCTGTGGGATGGAGGAAGGAGCAGTGTAGTGGGGCTGCCTGCTCTGCAGTGGGGTGAGGACTGTCGAGGTTGACATTGGTGGCATCATTGGAACCGGTGGCAGCCGTGTCGCCCGATGACTCTGTGCCTGCATCTGTAAGGGCTGCTGTCTGTGCTGCTGGACCTCCGGGTAGCTGTAGCCCTGGTAGGTGAGGGGGTGTGGGAAGTGTTGGTATGGGAGGGACATCACCTGGGGTGGAGGAGCAGACCTGGACTGGGTGGGAGCAGGTGCCTCAGGGTCTGGAGGGTTGTTAAGCAGCGTGGTGATCCTCTCCTTCACCACCTGGTACTGGGGATCCGCCATCTCCTTGAGGGTCTGGTTCACATAATTGAGGAAGGGCTTGCAGTTGGAGGAGGAGGATTTGATGGGGACCAGCTGAGAGAGGAGACCTATGCTGGTGCGGATGGTGTCCCTGATCTCCACCAGGACCTTGTGGCTCTGCCCCTCCTGCGGTCCGGCTCTCTGCCTTACTGTGGTGGCGGAGGTGTGGGTGGATGCAGCTTCATAAGCGGTGGACTCGATATCTCCTTTCTCCCACCACACCAGGGAGTCCTCATCGCTCTCCACCACGCTTTCAACACCTGCCCGGGGGTTCTCCGCCGTGGCACGCTCCAAAGATACCTGCATGGAGACAGGGACTGACTCTGGGCCGCCAGAGGACTGGCTCCCAGCAGGCTGCCAGAGAGAGAGGGTAGAGATTTGGGGTCCTGGTGCTCCTCGGTGGCGGACCTCCCCCTCCAGGAAGCTGCACTTGGCCATGACATAGTTCTCTCTGTCCGTCAGCTTAACCGTGGCCTGGCCAGATTTTTTGAGGTACAGCTTTCCGTACGAGGTGTGCATGTGCTTCCACCAGCCGAGGAGCACCTCTGAAGTGTAGCCCAGACTCTCCGCCCTCTCTCTCCAAGCAGCCTGCTTCCGCTTGGTGTCCCTGTACAGCCGGTGTCCCTTCCGCCACAGATAGTCGTTCTCTCTCAGCCACTCCAGCACCTCATCCTCGTGCGCTTCCTCGTTGTAAAACTGCCTCCTCTCCCGTTGTTGCATACGCCTCTTCCTCCCTTTGGCAGGACCAGATGGGCCCTCATCAGAGGGGCTTCCAGGTTGTAGGGACTGCTCCTCCACACCAACAGCATCATCATCATCATCAGCATCAGCATCAGCATCAGCATCATCACCAGCAGGATCATCATCATCATCATGATCAGCAGCAGCAGCAGCAGCAGCAGCAGCATAATCACCAGCAGGATCATAAGCAGCAGCTGCAGCAGCAGGATCAGCAGCAGCAGCAAGACCAGGATGAGCAGCAGCACAGTAAGCACCAGCAGCAGGGTCAGCAAGACCAGGAGCACGAGCAGAACGAGCAGGACCAGCAGGACCAGCAGGACCAGGAGCAGCTTCAGCAGAGTATGCAGCAGAAGCACCACTGCCAGGAGCAGCTCCAGCAGAAGCTCCAGCAACAGAAGAGCAAGCCCAAGCAGCAGAAGCCCCAGCAGAAGCAGAGTCAGGGACATGGGGCGGGAGGTCCCTCTTGCAAGGGATGGCGGCAGGTTGCTGAGACTTTCACTTCTTCCCCATGGTTGTGTGGTTGCTGGCTGGCAGGGAGGCTGGCAGGAAGGCTGGCAGGCATCAAGTCTTGCAGGAAGGCTGGCACCAAGTCTGGCAGGAAGGCTGGCACCAAGGCTGGCAGGAAGCCTGGCAGGAAGCCTGTTAGGAAGCCTGGCAGGAAGGCAGGCACCAAGGCTGGCAGTCAGACTGGCTGGCAGGGAGGCTGGAAGGCAGGCTGGCAGCAAGGCTGGCAGCAAGGCTGGAAGGCAGGCTGGCAGCAAGGCTGGAAGGGAGGCTGGAAGGCAGGCTGGAAGGCAGGCTGGCAGCAAGGCTGGCAGGGAGGCTGCCCAGGAGGCTGGGAGGCAGGCTGGGAGACAGGCTTGGAGGCAGGCTGGCAGCAAGGCTTGCAGGCAGACATGCAGGCAAGAACTCTGTGGTATCCAGCAGCAGGTCTTTCCTCAGAATGGTGACCTGCTTGGGAGCTGCTTCCCTTTATATCCAGGGGGCTTGCGCAATGCATCCCCCCCGCATGCGCAATTAATGCCAGGCATCCGTTAGGCTTCCGCTTTGCATCCGCTTCATCCGCTGTGCATCCGTTCTGCATCCGCTTTTTCTGTTCCGTGTCCGCTTCGCTGAGCCCCCCCCCGGAAGCCTAGCGGATGCGCTATCTGCTTCCATCCGCTGTGCTTCTGTTCCACATCCGCTTTGCATCCGCCCTGCGTCCTCCCCGCATCCGTGTTGTCCGCTCCAATTATGCAAATTTTTGCCCCTTTTGAGCACGGATACAACGGATGTAACATTTTTCTCTTCCGTTGTGTCCTTTTTGCATCCATTGGGCAGTGTGACACAGCCTTAAAGCTGTTCAATTCCACAGACAATACTGTTACTCTTCAAAAAGACCTTAACTATGTATCAGAATGTTCAAACTAATGGCAACTTCAAATCTCAACAACTAAATGCCCTGTCTTACTTATTGGCAAAAAAAAAATAAGAAAATAAAATACAAGCTGAATAGTCAAGACCTTGTTGATGATCCAAGCTCTGTAAAGGACCTTGGAATACTTATCTCTAATGATCTAAGTGCTAGAGCTCACTGTAACTATATAGCCAAAAAAGCTTTAAGAGTTGCTAACCTAATCCTACCTCGCCTTTTCTCTGGTAATATTACACTACTAACTAGAGCATACAAAACATTTGCTAGACCAATACTCGAATACAGCTCAACAGTCTGGAACCCACATTACGAATCTGATATTCACACAGTTGAGAAATTCCAGAAGTATTTTACAAGAAGAGTTTTCCACTCCTCTACTCATTGTAGAATACCTCATGCCACAAGACTTGAAATTCTAGAAAACCTTGAGTTATGCCATCTTCGGTCTGATCTAAGTATGGCATATAAAATCATACATTGCAATGACTTATCTTACTTCAGCTTCAACCATAACAACACAAAAGCACACAATAGATACAAACTCAAAGTTAACTACATCAAACTTGATTGCAGGAAATACGACTTCAGCAAGAGAGTGGTCAATGTCTGGAATACTCTACCTGACTCTGTGGTTTTTTTCCCCAAACTCCAAAAATTTTAACCTTAGACTGTCTACTATTGACCTCACTCCTTTCCTTAGAGGACTGTAGGGGCGTGCATAAGCACACCAACGTGCCTACCATCCCTGTCCTATTGTTTCTTTTATTTTTCTTATATGTACCCATTTCATGTATTCATAACTATGTATATACTTATACCTATTATCTTGTAAGCGATTGACAAATCAAATAAATAAATAAATAAATACAATAAACAATTGCAGAGGATTTCTTCTTTGGGGAAGAGAGATGGAAGAAATTAGGGATGGTACAAAAAGATATAGATTCATTGCCAGGAAAAAAGCAGTTTGTTCTTACAGCAAGTTCCATTTCATTTGGGAAGTTCTCGACTAGCCATTATTAATCACATCAACTGCAGTAGTTACAAAATGTTGCTTCATCATACAACCTAGTTTAATACAACTTAGAGTCTAAAAATATTGATTTTCACATATTTTGATATTGTAAATAAAATACTATAACTAGTTCAGAGGTAAGTAGGTAAAATACTTACCTAGTTCAGAGGTAAGTAGTAGAAAAAAACAAACAAACAACAATCAAACACATGGTTTGTTTGAACGGAGTGATATTTTCAGTCTGTCCTATTTCTAAGATTCTTCCCCCCAACCCCTAGAAAATATATACCTTTCAAGTAAAGGCGCTGTCACACTGGCCGACGGATCCAAAACGTTTGTAAAAAGGACACAGCAGATGAGAAAAATGTTCCATCCGTTGATATCCGCTCTCAAACGGGGCAAAAAAAGCGGACAACATGGAAAGGAATGGACAGGGGGAGGACGTAGGATGGATGGAAAGCGGATGCTCCACGGAAGCCTAGTGGATGGAAGCGGATGGGAGCAGATGGCACATCCGCAAGACTTCCGGGGGAGCGCAGCAAAGCGGACGCAGAACAGAAAAAGCGGATGCAGAGCGGACGCCGAGCAGATGAAGCGGATGCAGAGCGGAAGCCTAGCGGATGAAGTGGATGCCTAGCGGAGGCCTAGCAGATGCCAAGCAGAAGCCTAGTGGATGCCTAGCGGATGCCTAGTGTTCACTGCGCATGTGGGGAGGATGCATTGCGTCAGCCCCGTGGATATAAAGGGAAGCAGCTCCCAAGCAGGTCACCATTCAGAGGAAAGACCTGCTTCCAGACACAGCTCTCCAGCTTTCCTGCCAGTCTGCCTGCCAGCCTGCCAGCCAGCAACCCCACAACCATGGGGAAGAAGAGAAAGCCTCAGCCATCTGCTGCCAGCCCTGGCAAGAGGGACAGGGCCACCCTGCCACCCCCTGGCCCTCACTCTGGTTCTGCTGGGGCTTCTGCAGCCCGGGCTCGCTCTTCTGGGGCTGGGGCTTCTGCTCATGCTGCTTCTGGAGGAGCTGCTGATGCTGCTTCTGGCGGTGGTGATTCTTCTGGTGCTTACTCTGCTGATGCTGCTTCTGGCGGTGGTGCTTCTGCTGGTGCTTACTCTGCTGGCACTGCTCCTGGTGCTGGTGCTTCTGCTGGTGCTTACTCTGCTGGTGCTGCTCCTCGTCCTGCTGGTCCTGCTGGTGCTCCTGTTCCTGCTGGTGCTGCTGGTGCTGCCGGTGCTGCTGGTGCTTACTCTGCTGCTGCTGATCCTGGTCCTGCTGGTCCTGCTGCTGCTGCTACTGCTGCTGCTACTGGTGGTGGTGGTGTGGAGGAGTAGCCCCTACAACCTGGAAGCCCCTCTGATGAGGGCCCATATGGTCCTGCCAAAGAATGGGAGAGGAGGCAATACAACATAGAAGAGGAACATGAGGATGAGGTGCTGGAGTGGCTGAGAGAGAACAAGTATCTATGGCGGAAGGGACACAGGCTCTATAGGGACACCAAAAGCAAGCACGCTGCTTGGAGAGAGAAGGCGGAGAGCCTGGACTACACTTCGGAGGTGCTCCTCGGCTGGTGGAAGCACATGCACACCTGGTACGGGAAGCTGCACCTCAGGAAATCTGGCCAGGCCACGGTAAAGCTGACGGACAGAGAGACCTATGTGACGGCCAAGTGCAGCTTCATGGAGGGTGAGATCCGCCACCGAGGAGCAGCCCCTCTCACAACCCTCTCTCTCAGGCAGCTTGCTGAGAGCCAGTCCCCTTCCGGCAGAGAGTCAGCGCCTGTATCCAGGCAGGTATCTGTGGAGCATGCCACGACGGAGACCCCCCCGACAGCTGTACTACCCATGGCAGAGCGCGTGGAGGACCCCCTGACGCAGTGGGAGAAAGGAGATGGCACTTCCACCACAGCCCAACCCGCATCCACCCCCAGTTCCATCTCCACAGAGGCAGAGAGGCAAACCGGAGGGACAGAGCCACACTGTCCTGCTGGAGATTAGAGACACCATCAGGAGCAGCGTAGATCTCCTCTCTCAGCTGGTACACACTGACACCTCATCCTCCAACCACAAGCCCTTCCTCACCTATGTGAACAAGACCCTCATGGACATGGCAGAACCCCAGTACCAGGTGGTGAAGGACAGGATCACCGATCTGCTTCACAACCCTCCAGACCGAGCTGAACCTGCTCCCACCCAGTCCAGGTCTGCTCCTCCCCCCCCAGGTGATGTCACTCCCCTTCCAAGGCTTTCCATAGGCCCTCACCTACCAAGGCTACCACTACCAGGAGGTCCAGCAGCACAGGCAGCAGCCCTTCCCAGTCCAGGCACATGTTCATCGGACGCCACTAGTGCCACTGATGCCACTGATGCCACCCACGACACCGATGCCACCCATGCCACTGATGCCACCCATGCCACAGATGCCACCGATGTCAGTCCTCACCCAGCTGCAGACCAGACAGCCCCACTACACTACTCCTTCCTCCATCCCACAGCCAAGCCCGGCCTCAGAACATCTGTCATCAGTACTGGGGCTGACACCCCATGGCATGGAGGAAGGACCTCTCAGCATCACGGGTCTGAGCCAGCTGTCTGAGAGCTTCCTCAACACACCGTCCCCTGTTGCCCTCTCAGGGCCAAGCACCCCAGCACTCCAACAGCAGCCACCAGCACTCCAACAGGTAGCCACCAGCACTCCAACAGCAGCCACCTCCACAGCACCTGGACCCTTCACCCCTGAGACTGGGCAAACCTCCGAGTGACCAAGAAGAGTGCCAGAGAATGGGTGGCTACCTGTTGACTTTATTTTTGCTTTGGAAACTTGACTTGGGTCATTTTTCTTTTACAGCTTGTTATTAATAAAGATTATCTTTGCTTCACACACTTGCTTCATTTATTTTATTAAATAAAGTCTTGGTGGAAACTTTTAGAAATGGTTTAAGCCTTTGAATGCTTGTGGGATGGGTTAAGATAGCAGTGGGATGGGCAGGGATACCTTTGGAATGGGTAATAGCTGTGGGATGGGCAGGGATACCTTTGGGATGGGTAATAGCTATGGGAAAAATAAACCTCCAGTGCAAGTATAGTGGGACTGTATGGTCCACCCTCCCAGGTGGCACACCTATGGCCCTTTATTATCAATAATAATGTAATCAATCATCCACACATGTCAACATAAACACAACTCTTTATTAAATGCCCTGTTCATTGTAGGCCCACCCAACATACATAGCCCAATCTCATCAGTGTGATGAGACAGGCTGAAGGAAGCATCCATTAATCATCTATCATCCTGTCTTGCCACTCCACTGCTCCAGCAGGGTAGTTGCACCGGTGTTTCAGGAGGTTGCGCTGCTTCTTCCCTTCATGTGAGGCTCTGTTGGGGCCTTGCACATCCTCAGTGTCTATCAGGTTTCACCCTTGCCTCCATTCCCCAGGCTCCATGTCCCCATTGCCTTGCTGGAGGTCCACGAGCCTGTTCTGCAAGAATGGGTAGCGGGTGCGCATGAGATTGTGCAGGATGCAGCAAGCTTCCATGATCCTCCTCTCGGTCTGTGGGTGATGCTGCATGGTGGTGAGAAGTACCTTGAGCCTGTTGGCCAGGATGCCAAAAGCGTTCTCCACCACCCACTTTGCCCTGGACAGCCTGTAGTTGAAGATCCTCTCTTCACAGGTGAGGCATCTGGAAGTGTAGGGCTTCATGAGGTAGGCTCTGATGGAGAAGGCATCATCCCCCACGATGAAGTAGGGCACATCTTGCATGTCGTTGGACAGGGGGTCTGAATCTAGGAAGCCCATGATGAGGTTGCATTCCAGCCCCTCCTTGAGGTCACTGGCGTTGTATACCTGGGCATCTAAAGCTGACCTGTTGCCTGAAGCATTGATGTACATGAACTTGTAGTCAGCATCGACCATGGCAAAGAGGATGATGCTGAAGAAGCCCTTGTAGTTGAAAAAAGGGGACCCTGACTTGGCTGGAGCTTTGCAGGCCACGTGCTTGCCATCTATGGTTCCAATGGTGTGGGGGAAGTCCCACTTCTGATACCACTGCTCTGCAACTTTCTTCCATCCTTCTTCAGTGGAGCGGCACTGGAGGAGCTCCTCCAGGTATTCTTCGATGATCGCCTGCACCACTTCTCTGACCACAATGCTGATGGCGTTGTGTGGCACCCTCCAGCCATACTGCATGCTCCTGTATGTGGTCACTGAGGCCAGGTGGCACAGCGTCAGTGCCACCTTGAGCCCAGGGTCCAGGCTGGGCTGGAAGTTGGTGCTCTGCTTGGTCAATCTGGGTGTCAGCCACTCAACAACTTCATCAAACATGGCTGGAGGCATCCTCATGAAGTTCTGGAATGCACGAGTGTCTTCGTTCCTGAGCTCCACCATCAGCTTCTTGTACAATCCATACTCGGCTTTTCTCCCGATCCATCGTCGGACCCAGACGCTTCTTGGCCACCTCATTTTCTTCCCGTAGAATAGTTGAAAGAGCCTGTAGATGGCTTCACACTGTTGCAGAATGATGGTGGCTACCAAAAGGAGTGTGTTATGATCCATGGTGGACATCAATGGATGCTGTGGAAGAGCAAGAGGCAGATGAAGGCTGCAGAGGTCTGCACAGCAGGGCTGCTGGACTGAAAGTGAGATCCAGGTGAGTTGCTCCCCCTTTTTATAGGCAATATAGGTTTTCCACTATGTGTCCTTTTGCATCCTCTAGGCATCCTCTAGACATCCTTAATATCCGAGATAGGTCCCCTCTGAGAATGTTTTTTCTGTTTTAAATGCTTTCTTTGCGAGCTGCATCCACTTTCATCCTTTCTCCATCCGTGCTACTAAAGCTTTATGTCCATTGCACATCCGTTTCGCTTCCTCCCTGTGTCCGCTTTCCGCTGGAGCAGATTTGAGTTGTACGGATGCGCAGCGGATGCCTAGTAGATGTAGCAGACGTGTAACAGATGATGACGGATGTAGAACGGATGTTCCCCATATGCCTTGCGGATGCAGAACAGACGCGTTGGATACATTTTCCACTCAAAAAGTTTTGTGCAACTCAAAACTTTTTGAGCGGATGAAATGTCAATAGACGGATGCCAGATGGATACAGAGTATGAAAAATGGACGCAGTGAGTACAGAACGGATGCATCGCGTTAACCAATGGATGGCAAGTGTTTTTCTCCGTTTTACATTCTCTTGCCATCCGTTGGTGCAGTGTGACATAGGCTTAAGATGTTGCACAGCACTTTTCTACACATTTATTTGTATGTAAGTCCCTAGGTATTTCATGGAATATTCTAATAATTATGGTTAGGAATAATTTGCTTTACAGAGAGGCTGGAAAATATCCACTTCAGTAGTAAGACTATTCAATGATAAAATTCTCTACATGAACCCCATTGTCCCAAAGAAGGATAAGAATAAATCTTCACCATTTGTTTCTTATGATATGATGCATAATGAAAGAATCAGAAATGATATTATATATCATGAGTCACTTGCAACACACACACCAGTATAATAACACATTATACACCAGTTTGCTTAAAGACATGTGATTTATTGTGATCTGCAATCTCCCATTTAACAGATTTAGCACTTACATATTAATTATTTTTTGTTTAGATTTTAGCTTTCTACCCAGATAACAACCGAGAAATGATTGAAGTTGAGAATAGAATCTGATTACTAAACATGAATTACAACACTCCCAAATAGCACAGTGATCCTGGAAGCAAGCATGAAAAATAGGCACTATTTTCTTGAGATGCTGAGGCAGATTTAAAGAATGTCTAGGTGGACTGTTCCTTGTTGTACTGACAGGTGACAGAAAACTAATAAGGCTGCTTGGCTTTCATCCATGGCATTCAGCTAGACTGAATGATCATCTAGTGTGAAACTTTGGTATATTGGAAAAAAAAACTTTTCCAATGTTCAGACTTTAGTTTAGATCTTCTTGGATGTATTTGCATTGGATAGAGAACCATGATGTATTATAAATGTTAAGCCTGGGTTCCCCAACCAGGGTTAGGTAGACAAGCTAAACAGAATGTGCAGCGTTAGTCAGATAGGCACACAGATAAATGAGTGAGCTAAGCTTGTATGTTTATTAACATACAGTAAAAATAACAGATACGCTTGTGTTATCAAGAATATATTTTATTCCAGTATAAGTTTATAGCATAGTCAAAAACAGTCCAATATTCATTTACCATGTAGTCAGTCAATTCAGGGATATTCAGTTAGCAAAGTCCATGTAGAATATCCTATTGTCAGTTCACATAAATCAGTCCGTTGTTGTCTCTCCCGTTCGAGCAATGCAGTCTTGCTTCCAAGCAGTAATCAGGGATCATCAAAGCCAGAGAGAGAGAGAGCAACCTGTAGACTTGCTACTTTTATATGGTTTTCATAACCACACCCACAATTGCTATTTTACATTTAAAGCTGCATACACTAACTATGATTCATAGTTAGTATTTCACCTAAAACAGTTAGGGTGAACAATGTTATCCCTAACAATAAATTAAGTTCAAAAACGAATTGAGATTGGTATGCAATTATAACTGTTTGTATCATTCTGGTAGCTCTTTGATTCTCAAAGAGGATTCTTATCCTCTTCTTTTGCAATTTGGTCTGCAATTACAAAATACCAAGATAGATTAATTTTATATAGCTTGGGCACATTTTTGTTTCAGTCTCATGGCATCCAGGACAGTTAGATTTATTCAGTGATAACTGACTGAAACTACCTTGTAGCTAGCATCTCATTCTTATGAATTATATGTCAATGCAGGCCAAAATCAAAGAAATAATTTAAAAAATAGCACACCAAAGCTGAATCTTTAAAAACTATAATCCAATTGAATCATATATGTCACACTCTACTAACAGAATGGTCCCAATGCTGAAGGAAAAGATTAAATTTCAAGGTTTTCCAAATACCTTGAAGAATTGAGGCCATCCAAATCTCAGGGCAATTCTTTTCAATAGGACAAGCAATACAGCTAAGAAGACAAATTTCCTAGGTCCCATTAGATGGCATTATTTTAGACAAGGGGTCCAGAGCATGCACACTATGTCAAAACTTCTGAGACAGGATAATTGGGGATATGCGGACACAGAAATAATCTGTTTTACCTTGTAGCTTTTGATGGTGTTTGACCTTTTGAGGACACATCCAGTAAATGAACTCCAGGGATAAATAGTCTAGCAAAGCACTTCATTAAATGCAAGGTCAAATAGAGTAAGCTATTGACCTCATGTGCATACCTTCACAACTAATGTTTTTCAAGTCAAGATTATCCTAGCTAATCAAATACTGTTGCTTCATACATGAAACAGCTCAGCCTGGTCTCAAAGTTTCAACCAGATACTTTAAAGTTTATACCCTTCCGGAAAAAGCTTCTATAAATTTTGGAGATTTTTGAACAATCTCAGTTTGCTCAGTGGGATCATGAATAGATGGTTTATATTCACTTGCAACCAGTCTTATAATGCCCAAATATACATTTTTGTAGAATACTGGAGATCAACAAAAGATCTGTGAAATTTTAAACACAACATTTAAATTTTAAAAAAGGAAAAAGGAAAGAAATTATGCATGAAGAGTTTCATATCAACACAACAAAGTGATTCTTAGCTGTGTATATTCAAAAGAAATTTCCTATCATTTAGGGGTAGAGTGAAAAAAATAGAGAGAAATCAATGCCAAATAATGGATTATAGTTTTGCTTCAACAATTCTTCCAACTCCATTTGTCTTCTTTTATGTTGCCACGTGTTCTTTTCTCTAAAGTCTAAGAGTTATAGCTGCTACCATCATACCATGCATGAAGCAACCCCAAATACAGAGAAGCAGAGATTTCTTTATTTTGCCAAAGACTCTTCTAACAAAAAAACAAAAAAAGAGTTCTATTTTATCAGATAGCTGTCTTTCTTTTTTCTTGACAACAATGTCAGAAAAAAATATGTAAATGATCACATCTATGTGATTGCTCACAATGATGGCAATTGGAACCATGATTAAAAGTTTAGGCAATATTTTGGATCTGAATAAGTTCAAAACATTTCCACTTTTGGTGTTCACATTTCCAGTACAGAATAGCAAGAAATTCATTGGCAAACAGAAATGTACAACTGGTACTGGAAATGTCAAAAAGTGGGTAAAGTAGTACTGCTATAGACAATATTTTTCTTTTTGTGTTCAAATGTCTGAATACATAAGCCTAACCAATTAGATGATGCAATTTTATTTCAGTTTTCAGCAGGAGTTAATTTAATTAATTAATGTATTAAATTTATATTTGTCCACCTCGCAGTTTTGGATGTTATCTCTAAAAGGTCTTCAGAAACTTTCAATATATTTGAAACAGCAGTGTCTTGTCTCAGAATGAAAAGTTGTCAGATGAAAGTTTTTCAGTACAGACATGCAGTACAGACAGATTATTTACCTGTTAGATTTATTTCTGGGGATGGAGACTATAGAGGGAGAAAAATTATTTGTTATTCACAGACATATGTTTAATGACTTTTGACTTTGGGCTCCCAAGTCATCACGCATATAACTCATATGTGTCAGTGGAGATTCTCAATCATCCACGTCATGGCTGTCCCAAAGATGCTTTTTCAAGAGGCAACTGGACTTTTATTGTTTTTCTTTGAAGACATTTCACTACTCACTACTCAAAGCTTCTTCAGCTCTGACTGGATGGTGGGGAATGGAAGAATTTATATCTCTTGCAGAAAGCTGGTCAATTGCATTCTTTTAGAGAGTCCTTGAGACCACTTGGAGATTTGTATGTGTCTTCAGGGTCATCTGAGTGATACAAATGGATGTGATGCCATTGGAATTCCTTGGAATTCCTAAAAGGACTGTGTTGTGCAGCTGTGCTTTCTGCAGAATGTTTTCTGCCCTGTATCCCTTCACAGATAACAGATAATCAGAGCTGGAAGGGACCTTGTAGGTCATCTAGTCCAACCCCCTGTCCAAGAGGGAGACCTACACCATTTCTGACAAATGGCAGTCGAATCTCTTCTTGAAAGTCTCAGCTGATGGCGCTCCCACAACTTCTGAGGGCAAGCTGTTCCATTGGTTGATTGTTCTCACTGTCAGAAAGTTTCTCCTTATTTCCAGGTTAAATATCTCCTTGTTCAGTTTCCATCCATTATTCCTTCTCTAGCCTACAGGAGCTTCAGAAAATAGCTTGACCCCTTCCTCCCTGTGGCAGCCCCTCAAATATTGGAAGACTGCTATCATGTCTCCCCTGGTCCTTCTCTTCACTGGACTAGCCATACCCAGTTCCTGTAACTTGTTCTTCATATGTTTTAGTCTCCAGTCCCCTAATCATCCTGGTTGCTCTTCTCTGTATTTCTTCTAGAGTTTCAACATTTTTTTTTTTATAATGTGGTGACCAAAACTGGATGCAGTATTCTAGGTGAGATCTAACTAAAGCTTTATAGAGTGGTATTAGTACTTCCCTTCATCTTGATTGTATCCCTCTGTTAATACAATTTAGGACTGCATTAGCTTTTTTGGCTGCTGCTGCACACTGCTGGCTCATATTTAGTTGGTTGTCTACTAAGACTCCAAGATCCCTCTCACAGTTACTGCTATTGAGCCTGGTTTCACCCAGTCTATATGTGTACTTTTGGTTTTTCTTGCCTAAGTGTAAGACTTTATTTTTCTCTACATTGAATTTCATTTTGTTAAATATGGCCCAGTATTCTAGTCTGTCAATATTCATCTGAATCTTGAGCCTATCTTCTTGGGTGTTAGCTATTCCTGCCAGCTTAGTATCATCTGCAAATTTGGTAAGTTCTCCTTCTATTCCCTCATCTAAGTCATTAATGAAGATATTGAAGAGTACTGGGCCTAAAATGGAACCTTGTGGCACTCCACTGCTTACTTCCCTCCATGTAGACTTAGACCCATGAAGTAGTACTCATTGAGTTGTGAGTCCATCTAGTGCTATCTATTCCACTTTTTTCTAGGTTACTAAGAAGTAGGTTGTGGTCTACTTTGTCAAATGCCTTGCTGAAATCTAAATATATTATGTCCACAGTATTTTGCTGGTCTACTAATTTAGTCACTGTGTTGAAGAATGAAATAAGATTGGTTTGACCTGATCTGTTTTTAACAAACTCGTGCTGACTGCTAGTTATCACATTACTTGTTTCTAGATGTTGGCAGATCTGTTTTTTTATTATCTTTTCCAGTATCTTCCTGGGTATTGATGTTAGGCTGATTGATCTATAGTTTCCTGGGTCTGTTTTTTTTCCCCTTTTTTGAAGATGGGAACCACATCAGCTCTTTTCCAGTCCTCTGGTAGTTCCCTGATGCTCCAGGATTTTTGAAAGATATGGTGCAATGGTTCTGAGATGACCTCTGCCATCTCCTTTAAAACTCTGGGACGTAATTCATCAGGCCCCGGTGATTTGTTTTCATCAAGATCAGACAGGTGTTCTCTTACTTTTTTTTTTTTTTGCTTATTTTAACTTCACTGTTGAATATAGGCAAAGGCTGTAGGGGATAAGTCTGAAATGTCTTCAAAAAAAACTATTATTACTATATTTTATACATCACTGCTGTTGTTTTAAATATACTATATTTCCACATTAAAAAAATAAGACACACTCTACAATTTGGATCGACAGACTTTTTCAAGGGAAAAAGTTTTACCATGTCATACTCTGATTTCACTGATGGTATGGTTTTGCATATGGGCAGGAAGGGGGAGGTTGCGACATAACAAATGATTAAACATAAAAAGAGGTGCCTTCTTGGTTTTGTATTGGTCTACATTGCTTTTTTTTTCTTTTTTTGGTCTCATTTGGTTCTCAATTTGCCAGCCACCATTCCGAACATCCAGAAGGGTTTTTCCAAATACTTGGGCAATGAATTGGAGCTGCATACTTTCTATTTTTATTTATTTTGCCTGAAAATAGTTTGTCTTCTATCGACATCAGAACAATGCCATAAGCTATGATTTCTTTCAATTTTGCAATCACAGCATTTATTTGCAGACACTTTGGCTCATCAGTTGAAACTACAACACTTCATGTATTTTTGATGTATGCAATTTTATTGACATTTCTTGAGTTAAAAAATCTTGCAAATGCCCTGTTTTAATATGTAGCAGCAGACATGAACTTTAATAGCAAGCTATCTCTCAACATTGACTGCTAAACATTGTTTTCTCTTTCTTACTAAATATAGAAGGAGATGAGAATCAAAAATAAAATTGTTTCAGAATTGTTTCAGAATAAATTAGCTATTCAATAAAGAGAGACAAGTAGCTTGAGACATTTTGAAAACAAGATTGCATCTCATCCAAAGATTAGACAGATAAGACCAGGGCTCAAAAGTATTTTGCACTAAAATAAAGAAGCCCTGACTTATATGAGCCATTGACTTTGTTGAAAAGAAATGAGAGTTTTTTCTATGAAAAATTCAGACCTTCATTGCCCAAAATACAAATAGATGTTTCTCTATTATTGATTGATCGATCAATTGATTTACTTATTTATTTCAATGTTATTTAATATAGGAAATGAGAACTATATATCATTGAGATCTTATCCTTTGGCTTCAGATATTTTCAGTAGGAAGATGAGGGATAAATGTTACTGTGACATTGCAACACAAACTCTATCCCTTGTTTGTGATGTTTTGATGCAAATATGAAAGAGGATGGAGCTTGCATTTATTGTCACAGCTAATGTTTTAACATTATTATGGCTAGGACTGAATGCTTATTTTTCAGTTTTTCCAAGAATGGCCAAAGGAATTTTAGTATTTATCAAAGGATCCAATCAAGATCAATCATCAGGACCAGTCTTCTGAGCTTTAGTCTTCTGAGCTTTCAGACTTAATCTGGCAGCCATCCTCAGGAAAGAAGCTTTGCTCAGAAGACTAAATCTCTGGACCTGGTGACCAACGCAGATTGGATCCTGAAACATTATCCTAGGATACATATATTTGCTTTCATTTGTGAGTGTTTATTGAAAGAATAGAATAGAATTCTTTATTGACCAAGTGTGATTGGAAACACAAGGAATTTGTCTTGGTACAAATGCTCTCAGTGTACATAAAAGAAAAGATACATTCATCAGAGTCAAGAATCATTAGGTAGAACACTTAATAATAGTCATGGGGTACAAAAAGTGTTCTGTATGTAAAGTGGATGACTCCAAATCTACCATTCTGATTGGCTAAAGAAAAGAACAGTGGATTGGTTCACTAGGAACCAATCCAAAGAGATACCAAAAAGGCGGCAAATCTAAATAGCTGCCATTGGCTGCAAGCAGGCAAGCCAGCCTGTATAAAAGGGCTGGCCCCGGCTTCAGCCGGCGTTCCGTTACTGACTGGTTATAATAAAAGTATTTGTTGTTGGAACCCGGTCTACCTCGTGTGTTTTCCGAACAAAACACTGGCGACGAGGGTGGGATCGTCCTGAACGGAACAAAACCTGCACGTGGTGATAGAAGCCCAGACTGCAACTAAGATGTCTGGAAACAACGCACCGCCCGCACCCTTCAATCCCAACGAAGAGGATTGGGATTCCTATGCTGATCGCTTCCAAATGTACTTGGAGAGCAACGAAATGGAAGGCATTTCCGAACAACGAAAGAGAGCCGTGTTCCTGACGCACTGCAGAACAACCGTCTTTAAAATGGCAAAAGCCCTCGCCAAGCCTCGGGACGTTAAACAATTAACGTGGACAGAATTACAGAGACTCCTGAAAGCACACTACGCCCCGATGGTGTCTAATTTAATAAAGCGACATGAATTCTACCGAAGAGACCAGAGAGAGGGAGAAACCGTTGCCGACTTCGTCGCTGCACTCAGACAAACTGGGGGTGAGTGTGAATTCTCAAACATAGACGAGGCAATGAGAGATCGCGTGGTGTTGGGCCTGAGAGACTCAACCGCACAGAGTAAAATGCTCAACAAGCCCAACATCACCGTTACCGAAGCCATTGCGGAAGCCACAGCCGCTGAAGCTACGAAAAAATCCGCAGTGACTTTTAAGAAAATGAACACGCACGGCGATGAAACATCAGCCAAAGAGAAAAAGCATCCTGCCACAACGACCCATTATGAAGAGTCGGGCGAAACAAACGAATCAAGCGAGGAGGACGACGAGGTCCACCGTTTGCTCACAAACAAGAAAGAGCGCGAAAGGAGAAAGTGGTGGGAATGCGCTGGCTGCGGAGGAAACCACCCACGAGCCGAATGCAGATTCCTCGATGCCATCTGCCGACATTGCAGAAAAAGAGGGCACATCGAGAAGGTCTGCAGAAATAAAAAATCTTACAGCCCAACGAGACGCAGAAATTCCCCAACACGAGCCGAGCCAAGTCGAGCCGAAAGAAAATGGCAACAAGAAAAGCGAGCCAATACACACCAAACTGTCATTATCCAAAGCTCCCAGACGGAAAGTGGAAGAAAAATTAAAATCGTCGTAGAAATCGAGGGAAAACACTGCAAGATGGAAGTGGACTCGGGGTCCTTCCTCTCCATGGTATCATGGGACACAATTAAACAGTTAGTCCCAGGTATCAAGACCAAAGACTTAATGAAGCAGCACCTAACCCTCAAAGACTATCAGGGAAACCAAATCCCTGTGATGGGCAAAGGACATTTTCAAGTTGCCTACAAAAACCACATCAAAGTGCTTCCGCTGACCATAGTCAACCAAGACAGACCAAGCCTCCTGGGCATTGAGTGGTTCGCGCCATTGGGCATCGGGATGACCGGGGTCGATCGAGTGACCACAACCGGCTGGGAAGACGACCTCGTCAGAGAATTCCACGACGTGTTTGACGGATCACTGGGCAAGTACCGGGGAAACCCTATTTCTTTCAATTTAAACCCCCAAATAGCCCCACGAAGAATAAAAGCCAGGCGAGTTACTTTTGCACTAAAGGCAAAAATAGAGGAACAGCTGGAAAAATTAGTAGCCCAAGGGGTTTTAGAACCTGTGGACCATGCCAAGTGGGAAACGCCTATCGTCACACCCATTAAACCAGACGGGTCCATCAGAATCTGTGGTGACTATAAGGCTACCCTGAACCACGCATTACAACCAAGCGCATACCCGGTGCCCGTAGTCCAGCATTTGCTCCATTCCCTGGGAAATGGCAAAGTTTTCGCCAAACTCGACTTGGCACAAGCCTATCAACAACTCCCAGTAGACCCAGAAACGGCAGAAGCGCAGACTATTGTCACCCATAAAGGCGCATTCAAATGCCACCGACTCCAATTTGGAGTAAGCGTAGCCCCTGGCGTTTTCCAGAGTCTAATGGAACGCCTTCTAAATGGCATACAAGGAGTCGTTCCCTATTTCGACGACGTCCTAATCTCGGCCAGAGATGAAACACAATTAAGGAACAGACTAAAAAAGGTTCTGACTAAGTTTAGAGAAGCTGGCCTCAAGGTTAAAAGAGAGAAGTGCTGTCTAGTTAAAAACAACGTCGAATTCCTGGGCTACTCAATAGACGGAGAGGGCATCCACCCCACAGATAAAAAAGTTAAGGCGATAAATAACGCGCCTGAACCTAAAAATAAAACGGAACTCCAAGCATTCTTAGGATTAATTAATTTCTATAATGTATTCCTGCCAAACAAAGCCACTATAGCAGAACCGCTACACCGCCTGCTAGACAAAAAGGCTACTTGGACTTGGGGTTACAAGGAAAAAAAAGCCTTCCAAAATATTAAAAGACTGCTAACATCAACAAACGTTCTCTTCCAATTTAGCGACACTCTGCCATTAACAGTGACCTGCGACGCCTCACCATATGGAGTAGGTGCCGTCCTGAGCCACCAACTACCGGATGGCAGAGAAGCACCCGTCGCATATTATTCTAGGACTCTATCAAAAACCGAGCGGAATTATAGCCAATTGGACAGGGAAGCTCTAGCAATTGTCGCTGGAGTAAAACGTTTCCACGAATATGTATATGGGAGGACTTTTCGAATTATAACGGATCACAAGCCGTTAATGGGGATCTTGGCGGGAAACAAGCCAACACCTAACATACTTTCACCCAGAATGACGAGATGGTCAGAGTTCCTGGTGGCCTATTCCTACACTCTGACACACCGACCAGGGAAACAAATTTCCCATGCGGACGCTTTGAGCAGAGCGCCTTTGCCAACAACCGACGCAGACCCGGCACCAACGATGACAGTGCTACAAATCGAGACATGCCCCGATCTACCCATATCAGCGTATGATGTCGCAAGAGCCACCGCGAAAGACTCATTGACTGCCCGCGTTCTTAGCTGGGTAGGTAAAGGCTGGCCGGAGAATCTAAAAACTGAAAATTCCAAACCTTTCCGGTCCAGACAGACTGAACTTTCCATCCAAAAGGGGTGTTTGTTGTGGGGTGATCGGGTAGTAATCCCTGCTAAACTGCAGCCCAGAGTTCTTAGGCTTTTACATGAAGGGCACCCCGGAATGGTTAAGATGAAAAGCCTCGCCAGAAGTTACGTGTGGTGGCCGGGTATTGATAAGGACATAGAGTATTGGGTAAGCTCATGCCACAAATGCCAGACAATTAGACCATCCCCACCAAAAGCACCCGTTAAGGACTGGGAAACCCCTCGAGGACCGTGGTCAAGAATACACATTGACTTCGCGGGGCCTACCAAGGGGCATACTTTTCTGATTGTCGTTGATGCCTATTCCAATTGGCTTGAAGTAAAAATCATGCCATCAACGACAACAGAGGCCGTAATTAAGCAACTAGACAGCCTGTTTGCCACCCATGGCATACCAGACATTCTCGTTTCAGATAATGGGCCACAGCTAACCAGTATACCATTTGAGCAATACCTAGCCTCCCTAGGTATAAGACATGCACTAACCGCGCCGGCTCACCCGGCTGCGAACGGCAGGGCGGAGAGAATGGTCCGGTTTACAAAAGAAGGGTTAGAACGAATGGACGCTGGAGACACACAACAAAAAGTAAACCGGTTGCTCACACTCCAGCACATAACACCTAGTACTATCACAAATAAATCACCAGCAGAACTACTCATGGGGCGAAAATTAAGATCTCACCTGGATAGGTTACACCCAAATTTCACCCCAGAAAACCCCCCTGACTCCTCAACACGGTTCAGACAATTCGAGACAGACGATTTAGTTTACGCTAAAAATTTCTCCGGGGACCCGCTATGGCTACCCGGGCAAATTATCCAGCTTACAGGCCCCAAATCCTACCGGGTAAAATTAGACGATGGGAGGGAATGGAAGCGGCATATAGACCAGCTTCGATCTCGAATTATGGAAAGAACCGCGGACTTACAAACAGTCACAAAAAAACACTGCGAAATGCAAACCGAGGTGGGGGGGGAAGGGCGAGAAACGAATAAAGAACTTTTTAAAAATAAAACTAACATTCAAAATGACCAAAAAGAGCCAACAAAAGACTCACCGTTTGAAGAGACCCACGAAAAGAGATCTTCGGAAGGGGCCAGCCAAGCCAGCTCGACCTGCCCCGAGGAAACGGGAGGGAGCGGCAGAACCGCCGGCCTAAGAAACTCAGGCGGCGGTAAAATGGCCGACTCACCCTTCCAGACGGTTCCAGAGAGGAGGACGGACGACACAGCAGCCCCATCCGAACCAGTCGAAGTCCTCACTGGAAATGAACCGCGCAGGTCAGGTCGAGCCCGGAAAAGCCCCACCTACCTGCGAGACTACGTCACCACGTAGGACTGAACTAAGGAGGGAGGGGTGTTCTGTATGTAAAGTGGATGACTCCAAATCTACCATTCTGATTGGCTAAAGAAAAGAACAGTGGATTGGTTCACTAGGAACCAATCCAAAGAGATACCAAAAAGGCGGCAAATCTAAATAGCTGCCATTGGCTGCAAGCAGGCAAGCCAGCCTGTATAAAAAGGCTGGCCCCGGCTTCAGCCGGCGTTCCGTTACTGACTGGTTATAATAAAAGTATTTGTTGTTGGAACCCGGTCTACCTCGTGTGTTTTCCGAACAAAACAAAAAGTAATCAAATTATACTAAGAAACAGTCAAAATCATTAGGATACAAGCAACAAGGTGACAGTCATATAGTCATAAATGGGAGGAGATGGGTGAAAGGAAGGATGGGAGGATTAATAGTAATAGTAACACAAACCAAGGTCATATTGTAATTTGTACTGACATCAATTTTGCTCTGGGCCTAACCCTTTGGGGGGTACAGTCAAGAGGATGATCCACAAGTGGAAAGTATAATTTGCTTCAGAAGCTAATTCCATCTTGATAAATCTTCTCTATAACAAAGCTAGTATACCATACTCAAAAAGGAATAATTACAATATATAAAATATACATGCAAATAGATAAGGGGACCAGACAAAGATTTTTTTTAAAAAAGTAAAAATAAAAACATCCAATAAACTTGTAATATGATAACTACATTTTATATGAGTTACAAATTCAAGTGTTGATAATTCAAGCTGAAACTCCAAAGATAACTTTCAAAAGATACAATAATACTTTGAAGACTAGCATTCATTGTATGTTTTTATCATTCTGAGCAATATTGCAATATTTTATTGCTACATTTCTTCAGAAAATAATAATATTGACTAGCACACATGATAGGAATATTAAAATAAAAAAACAATGCAGTATATAAACCATTTATGATGGTTCTGTCACAAAAGCTTTCTTCTGGACTTGGGAAAAATATATACACACAAAAAAAATCAAGAGCTTTAACATTTATTATGTTTCAATAATTTCATTCCAGATGATTATTTCTTTCTACTCTTAATATTTTCCAAAATAGCATAAATTAAGAAAAGAAGTTCTGCATTATTATAACAAAATCTTGTTATATTATTATAACAAAATCTTTAGTGACACTAAATATATATCAAATGAAACAAAAAATTTCTGCACAACCATTGAGTATATAAAACATATTGATACAAGTTTTATGGCAGTTAATTCTTTCTTCTCTTTCCTATTGGATAGCAATTAAAAATGAAATTCTCAAAGGCCTTTCTAAGAAACTCCAATAAAGTCTTAATTGTCCATTGAATAATCAAAGAAATTGCTTTGCTCAGCACAAAGAAAATCTGACCTTTAAGTTATAGCTATTCTCCAAGTGCATACATTTCCCAATTGCTTATTATTGTGATAAACAGGTCTTTACATGTTCTTTATGGCTCATTGCTGATTGAAAAAAGCACACGGGGTGCTTTTAAATTCATTGTGAAAGCAGAAAGGTATTAGATATTACCAATAATAAGTGCTTAGCGGCTTGTATGTCTAAAATGACATGACTTAAGCTTCTTTTGTTTTATCCCCATGATCTTTTTTACCCAACAGTGGGGTAGAGTAATTATCATGCAGCTTCTGGAAATGGGGTATAAATTATGATGAATCAGACAGCAACAGAGTTTTAATTGTGCATGAAATTCATTTCATGTTTCATACATCATGAGGAGAACTAAACTCTTTCAATAGTTTGATTTGACATCTAAAGCTTGAATGTCATGCAATGATAACATTTCTTAATAGGAAATGCATTTCAAGGAAAGCATCATTCAAATGATTAGCTGGACCTGAAAACTGTATCTACAATATGGTGGCAATGAAATCAAAATATTGCAGTGTTGATTTAACATTAGGAACCAGCTAACTAAGCTCTATTAACATTACCTATGATATTACTTTTTCCAGGCAGTTAAGAATTATAATTGCAAAAGGATGAAGAAAAGATGATAGAGAACTAATGGAACAACATGCATATAGGAATTACAAAGCCACATTGATCTTTAAAACTCCGGGGAAAAAAAAGTTTGACGAAAGAGTGATGGTTGAAGAAAGAGAGAGAGAAAATGTTGCTGCTTTCAGCTCAAATCCTTTAAAGATTATTCCTAAAATCTATACAAGTTATCAGCAGCTTTAAGTTTTAAGATTATATAATTATATAACAAAAGAAGTTTTTAAGTGGATTCAGCAGTTCTGAAAGCCTGTTGGTCTTTCAGCATCAGACAAAAGCAGAAGCAGAAGCAGAAGCAGAAGAAGCAGAAGAAGAAGGAGAAGGAGAAGGAGAAGAGCAGGAGGAGAAGGAGAAGGAGAAGATTTTTAAGGTAATAATCAGCACACTGAATTTAAGCTTGGAAAATAACTGGCAGGCAATACAATTACTTTATTATAAATGAAATTCTAGGCTGGTGAAATTATCCCAACAAAAATCTTACAATTACCTAACAATTTTTTTCTCGGTCATCTCCAAAGGCAGTCACAGGGATACTAATTGCAAAGTAAGCAGGTCACAAGTTTCTGAAATAAGAACATTCTGTTCCATGAAGAATCAAAATAAATAGTAAAGCCAAAATTGGACAAAAGGCCAACATCTCCAACTTCCACATGCTATTTAATAAGAATTATTAAAGCAAAAGTGTCTCCAAGTAAAGCCCATGTCACACTGCACCAACGGATGGAAAGAAGATGTAAAAAGGAGAGAAACACTTGCCATCCACTGTACTCACTGCATATGTTTTTCCTACTCTCCATCCGTCCAGCACCCGTCCACTGAGATTTCATCTGCTCAAAAAGTTTTGAGCTGCACAAAACTTTTTGAGTGGATGAAGTACCCAATGCGTCCGTTCTACATCCGCTACGCATACGGGATACATCTGTTATATGTCCGTCGTCATCCGTTATGCATCCGCTGTATCCGCAAGGCATCCGCTGAGCATCCGTGCAACTCAAATCCACTCCAGCAGAAAATGGACACAGGGAGGAATCGAAACGGATGTGGAACGGACACGCAGCATTAATAGCACGGATGGAGAAAGGATGAAAGCAGATGCAGCTTGCATATAAAGCATTAAAACAGAAAAAACGTTTGTATACAGGATGTATCTCGGATATTTAGGATGTCTGCAGGATGTCTAGAAGATGCAGAAGGACACCTAGCAGAAAAACGATATTTCCTATAAAAAGGGGGAGAAATCACCTGGATCTCATTTTCAGTCCAGCAGACGTGGGGTGCAGACCTCTTCAGCCTTGCTCTTGCTCTCGCTCTTCCACAGCATCCTATCATCTCCACCATGGATCGTCGCACACTCCTTTTGGTAGCCGCCATCATTGTACAACAGTGCAAAGCCCTCTACAGGCTCTTTCACCTGTTCTATGGGAAGAAAAGGAGGCATTCAAGAAGTGTCTGGCTCTGAGGATGGATCGCGAGAAGAGCCGAGTATGGACTGTATGACAAGCTGATGGTGGAGCTGAGGAACAAAGAAACTCATGCATTCCAGAACTTCATGAGGATGCCACCAGCCATGTTTGATGAAGTTGTAGAGGTTCTGAGACCCAGGTTGACCAAGGCAAACACCAACTTTCGGCCCAGCCTGGACCCTGGGCTGAAAGTGGCACTCACTCTGCACCACCTGGCCTCAGGGACCACGTAAAGGAACATGCAGTACACCTGGAGGGTGCCACACAACACCATCAGCATTGTGGTCAGAGAAGTGGTAGAGGCCATTATCGAAGAATACAAGGAGGAGCTCCTCCAGTGCCCCTCCACTGAAGAAGGCTGGAAGAAAGTTGCAGAGCAGTGGTATCAAAAGTGGAACTTCCCCCACACCGTTGAAGCCATAGATGGGAAACACGTGGCCTGCAAAAGTCCAGCTAACTCAGGGTCCACTTATCACAATTACAAGGGTTTCTTCAGCATCATCCTCTTCGCCATGGTAATGCTGACTACAAGTTCATGTACATCGATGCTTCAGGCAACGGGTCAGCTTCAGATGCCCAGGTATACAACGCCAGTGACCTCAAGGGTGGGCTGGAATGCAACTTCTTCATGGGCT
The DNA here is from genome assembly GCA_015471245.1 of Laticauda colubrina. Taxonomy (NCBI): domain Eukaryota; kingdom Metazoa; phylum Chordata; class Lepidosauria; order Squamata; family Elapidae; genus Laticauda; species Laticauda colubrina. The sequence goes on along the minus strand of BLBF01000003.1, from coordinate 21,671,284 downwards.
TCCCAGATCAAGACCCCCTGCCCAACGACACACAAGATGTGCCCTACTTCATTGTGGGGGATGACGCCTTCTCCCTCAGAACCTACCTCATGAAGCCCTACACTTCCAGATGCCTCACCTGTGAAGAGAGGATCTTCAACTACAGGCTATCCAGGGCAAGACAGGTGGTGGAGAACGCCTTTGGCATCCTGGCAAACAGGTTCCAGGTACTTCTCACCACCATGCAGCAGCGCCCACAGACCGTGAGGAGGATCATGGAAGCTTGCTGCATCCTGCACAATCTCATGCGCACCCGCTACCCAGTGTTGCAGAACAGGCTTGTGGACCACCAACAAGGCAATGGGGACATGGAGCCTAGTGAATGGAGGCAAGGGTGAAACCTGATAGACACTGTGGATGTGCAAGGTCCCAACAGAGCTTCACGTGAAGGGAAGAAGCAGCGCAACCTCCTGAGACACTGGTGCAATTCCCCAGCTGGAGCAGTGGAGTGGCAAGACAGGATGGTAGATGCTTAATGGATGCTTCCTTCAGCCTGTCTCATCACACTGATGAGATTATGCCATGTATGTTGAGTGGCCCTACAATGAACAGGGCATTTAATAAAGAGTTGTGTTTATGTTGAAATGTGTGGATCAATGATTAAATTGTTATTGATAATAAAGGGCCAAAGGTGTGGCACCTGGGAGGGTGGACCATACAGTCCCACTATGCTTGCACTGGAGGTTTATCTATCCCACAGCTATTACCCATCCCACAGGTATCCCTGCTCATCCCACAGCTATTACCCATCCCACAGGTATCCCTGCTCATCCCACAGCTATTACCCATCCCACAGGTATCCCTGCCCACCCACTACTATCCTAAGCCATCCCACAGCTATTACCCATCCCATAGGTATCCCTGCCCATCCCACTGCTATCCTTACCATCCCACAAGCATGCAAAGGCTTAAACCATTTCTAAAAGTTTCCACCAAGACTTTATTGACTAAAAGAACTGAACCAAGTGTGTGAAGCAAAGATAACTTTTATTAATAATAAACTGTAAAAGCAAAATGAACCAAGAAAAGTGTCCCAAGCAAAGATAAAGTCAACAGGTAGCAACCCAGTCTCTGGCACTCTTCTCAGTCACTCTGAGGCATGCCCATGGTCTCAGGGGTGAAGGGTTCAGGTTCTGTGGAGGTGGCAGTGGCTAAAATGCTGGTCCGAGGCACCATTGCGGTGCCTGGCCCTGAGAGGATAACAGGGGATGGTGTGTGGAGGAAGCTCTCAGAGAGCTGGCTCAGTCCCATGATGTTGAGAGCCCCTTCCTCCATGACATGGGGTGTCAGTCCCAAGACTGATTACAGATGTTCTGAGGCCGGGTTTGGCTGTGGGGTGGAGGAAGGAGGAGTGTCGTGGGGCTGTCTGGTCTGCAGGTGAGTGAGGTGAGGTGTCGGTGGCATCTGTGGTGTCAGTGGCATCTGTGGTGTCTGTGGCATCGGTGGCATTGGTGGCACCTGTGGCGTGCGATGCACCAGTGCCTGGACTGGGAAGGGCTGCCTGTGCTGCTGGAACTCCTGGTAGCCATAGCCTTGGTCAGTGAGGGCCTGTGGAAAGCCTTGGAAGGGGAGTGACATCACCTGGGGTGGAGGAGCAGACCTGTACTGGGTCAGAGCAGGTTCAGCTGGGCCTGGAGGGTGGTGCAGAAGACCTGTGATCCTCTCCTTGATCACCTGGGACTGGGATTCGGACATGTCCATGAGTGTCTGGTTGACGTATGTGAGGAAAGGCTTTCTGTTAGAGGATGGTATGTCGGAGTGTTCCAGCTGAGAGAGGAGATCTACGCTGCTTTTGATGGTGTCCATCATCTCCAGCAGGACAGTGTGGCTCTCTCCCTCCGGTCTGGCTTTCTGCCTGCTTTCTGTGGAGGTGGAGCTGGGTGTTGATGTGGGTTGGTCTCTGGTGGCAGGGGGTCCACCACGTGCTCCACCACGGGGAGTTCAGCTGTCGGGGGGGTCTCTATTGTGGGGCACTCCACTGATACCTGCCTGGACACAGGAGCTGACTCTTGGCCAGAACAGGACTGGCTCTCTGTGGGCTGCCTGAGAGAGAGGGTAGACAGAGGGGCTGCTCCTTGGTGGCAGATCTCACCCTCCAAGAAGCTGCACTTGGCCATCACATAGGTCTCCTGGTCGGTGAGCTTGACCGTGGCCTGGCCAGATTTTTTCAGGTGCAGCTTCCCGTACCAGGTGTGCATGTGCTTCCACCATCCGAGGAGGACATCCGAAGTGTAGCCCAGGCTTTCTGCCTTCTCTATCCAAGCCGCCTGCTTCCACTTGGTGTCTCAATAGAGCCTGTGTCCCTTCCGCCAGAGGTACTCGTTCCCTTCAGCCATTCGAGCACCTCCTCCTCATGTTCCTCTTCAATGGAGTACTGTCTCCTCTCCCTATCTCGCGAATGCCTCTTCCTCCCTCTGGTAGGGCCTTCTGGGCCCTCATCAGTAGGGCTTTGAAGTTTTAGGGGCTGGTCCACCACACCACCACCAGCAGCAGCAGCACCAGCAGGACTAGCAGCATCAGCAGCACCAGCAGCACCAGCAGTAGCACGAGCAGCAGCAGCAGCAGCAGAGTCAGTACCAGCAGAAGCAGCAGCACCAGGAGCAGCACCAGCAGAGTAAGCCCCAGCAGAAGCCCCAGCACCAGGAGCAGCACCAGTAGAGTAAGCCCCAGCAGAAGCACCAGCACCAGGAGCAGCAGCAGAGTAAGCACCAGCAGAAGCACCAGCACCAGGAGCAGCAGCAGCAGAGTAAGCACCAGCAGAAGCATCAGCACCAGGAGCAGCACCAGCAGAGTCAGCACCAGCAGCAGAAGCCCCAGCAGAAGCAGAGTCAGCACCAGGGGGTGGGATGGTGGTCCTGTCCTTCTTGCCAGGGCTGGCAGGAGTTGGCACAGGCTTCCTCTTCTTCCCCATGGTTGTTGGCTGAAGATGTGTCTGGCAGCAGGTCTTTCCTCTGAATGGTGACCTGCTTGCGAGCTGCATCCTTTTATATCCATGGGGCTGACGCAATGCATCCTCCCTGCATGCGCAGTGAACGCTTTGCATCCACTCGGCATCCGCTACGCATCCGCTACTTCCACTGCGCATCCGCTTCGCTGTTCTCCCCGGAAGCCCTGCGGATGTGTCATCTGCTTCCATCCGCTAGGCTTCCATTGAGCATCCGCTTAACATCCTCACTACATCCTCCCCACGTCCGTTCCTTTCCATTGTTGTCTGCTTTGTTTATGCAAATTTGGGACACTTTTGAGAGCGGTTAACAACGGATGGAACATTTTCTAGTCCGCTGTGTCCTTTTTACATACGTTTTGCATCCGTCAGCCGATGTGACCTAGCCTTTACAAATTGCTCCCTTTGGAAAGAGCCCAATCCTGCTCGGAATTGGTATTGATGTACTTTTATTCAAGTGCCTAGATGTTTACCAATCATCCTCAATTCTGTATTGAAATGATTTCACTGAAGCTTTTTTCATCCCATCCAGCTCTTTATAGCCTCCAGAATATAGTTTGAGATTTTGGGATAATTAGCTCAGGGTGGTGATGTGTATTTGACTTTCATTATCATATTGGTGACACTTAATTACAAAATTAATGATGGCTTCTTGGAGGATTTTCATGTAGGTATTAAACAACATGAAAGAGGGGACGCCTGAGTCCTGTGGAATCATACAAAGAGCATCCTACACATTCAACTACATCATCCCACAACCATTGATTGGAATTGGTCACTCATGTATCAAAACTACCATGAACTGGTGCCCCAATTCTCAACTCTTCTAGGTAGCTTTGAAGGACACCAGAATGAAGGGTAGTGAATCCTGCCAAAGCATGAATAATACTATATAAGACCAAAAGATTCTCACATCTAGACCTTAACAAAGGTCATCTACCAGGGCTGTCTCTCAATGAAAAAGAATCCAGATACTTTTATTCCTCTAGGATCTTCGATAGAAGATTCTTCAGAGAGCAGATGGTGAATATGATTTCCAATATGTTACAGGTTTGATTGGTGTGATTGCCAATATGTTATAAGTTTAAAACTCTGAATTATGTTTGAAGACCTCCATCAGCTATGGAACCCCATGGCATCACTGGGTTAGATGTCTCACCCTAATTTAATTTATAGGTTACATTTCATGAGGATGCATTTATAAATACTACCTCGATTTTATGAATACATTCTCAAATGAAATCTATCTTCTAAAGCATGGGTGTCAAAATTTATTTCATTGAGGGCCACATCAGAATTGTGTTTGATTTCAGGGAGGCAGGGGCCATGGCCAGGGGGTGTGGATAGTTTGACGTCATTCGTGTCAGGCACCTCAAAAGAGAAAACATTTCTCCTTTTGTTCTCTTTTGCTTTCGGTTTTGCAAGCCTTCTGCCAGCAAAAATGGAGCTTGAGAAACCTCCTCCTCTGCAAGCTCTGTTTTTTGCTGGCAGAGGGCTGCAGAAGGCTATTCTGGCCCAAAATGGACTCTGGGAGGGCCATGCATGGCCTTCCTGAGCTTTGTTTTCTCTAGCAGGCCACTGCAGGTTGGTCATTCACTATTTCCAGGGCAGTCCCCTGGGGCAGATCTAAGGACCCCATGGGCCATATCTGGTCTGTGGGCTTTGTGAGTTTGACACCCTTGTTCTCAAGCCTCTGTAAGGAAACAGATTTCCAAATGTTGCTGTGCCAAATGGGCAACTTGATTTCCTATATCTTTTTATCTTCTCCCTTGGATTAAAGCAAAAATAATGAGCAAAAATGCAATATGTTAACCTTCTATCATCCAATTTATAACAGAAATATAATCTTTACTTACCTTTCTTTCTAGCAGATGTTTTCATTTGACAATGTGAATTCAATTAGCAGAAAGCCAACAATAAAAATATGAATATGAAAAAAATGGCCTTTATAAAATTTTACCTTTGATTTTGTCCTTCATATGTCCTGCATTTACATTTTAATTTTTTGCCTTGATAATAAGCATAGATAGTGAAATATATTTTATGAGATAACAGTTATTCGAATTTTGTAGCCACCTAAAGAAGTACATGTTCCTCACAGTCTTTGAATAAGCATTAAGCAAATTTGTATTGAAAAACATATTTGCAAAGCAGGAAGATGTCTTACAAGCCTTATTAATCGAAGTCAGTACTTTTCAAGAGGAAATCAAACTATGTTGAATCAATAGGGGTGGAATAGAAATTTAAAGGGGAAGATCCTTAGGCAGAGCTGAAATATAGGAAGTGGTTATTTTCAACATCACACCATGAGTGCCTCCCTTTTTCTTAAGGCTAGGTCACACTGGCTGATGGATGCAAAACGTATGCAAAAAGGACACAGTGGATGAGCAAAATTTCGGAGGTGACTCTGTTAAGCCTGGGTTCCTCAACCAGGGTTAGGTAGACAAGCTAAACAGAATGTGCAGCGTTAGTCAGATAGGCACACAGATAAATGAGTGAGCTAAGCTTGTATGTTTATTAACATACAGTAAAAATAACAGATACGCTTGTGCTATCAAGAATATAGTTTATTCCATTATAAGTTCATGGCATAGTCAAATAACAGTCCAATAGTCATGTATCAAGTAGTCAGTCCATTCACGGATATTCAGTTAGCAAAGTCCATGTAGAATATCCTATGTCAGTTCACTTACAAATCAGTCCTATGTTGTCTCTCCCGTTCGAGTAATGCAGTCTTGATTCCAAGCAGTAATCAGGGATCATCAAAGCCAGAGTGAGCAAGCTGTAGACTTGCTACTTTTATAGTGTTTTCATAACCACTCCCTTAATTACTATTCCACAGTTAAAGCTGCAGACACTTTAACATACACAACTATGAATCATAGTTATTATTTCACCTAAACCAGTTAGGGTAAATAATGTTATCCCTAACACTGATGATGGCAGATGAGATTCTGCTGAAACGTTGCTATACACACACACTTAAGTTTTCACGGGTACTTACATGTATGCTGTTCAGCTTTGTTCAGGTATTTTCCCACGTCATTGTAGTTGTGCTTTTAAAGTTGTAGCAATGTTTCAGCAGAATCTCATCTGCCTTCATCAGGCTTCTGTGTTGTGTTCGTCTGTATTGCATTCAGACGAACACAATACAGAAGCCTGATGATGGCAGATGAGATTCTGCTGAAACGTTGCTACAACTTTAAAAGCACAACTACAACGATTTGGGAAAATACCCAAACAATGCTGAAAAGCATATATTTATGCTGCTCATATATATCCATATATGAAGTCTCATCCAAGGCTTGTGTCTTTGTCTTTGTGCTTCTCGGAATAATGTGAGCTTGCAGCTGCTTCTTCCTTTTAACTGCTAGTGGGGGTGTGACTTGATTGGGTGGGGGCCTGGCTGTGTTCTGATTGGGTGGGGGTATGTTCTCATTGGTTGGGGGTTTGGCTGTGTTCTGATTGGCTGGGGATGTGTTCTGTTCAGATGAGGGCTTGGTTGTGCTCAGGTTAGTCTTATTTGCCGGGGGATTTGAGCTGGTGAGCTGTGATCCTGTTGTTTGGCTTCGCGTTCATAGTCATGCCACATCTTCATGGTGGGCATCAGTTTGCTTCATGTATGGTTCAGAGGGGTTTGAAGCGGGTAGTGATGCAGCTGTGGTACGGCTTCTCATCTGTGGTCATGTCTCATCTTCTGTGTGGGTGAGTCTATGAGTCTGTGAAGTTTGGAGAACTGCTAAAATGCACCGTTGGCTGGCCCCACCCCTTTCTGGCCCACCCACATGCCCTGCCCAGTCATTTCTCATCTTGCCCTCCATTGCTAAACTGTCTTCACCCACCATTGCTGCTTGCCTTTCACCGCAGACCTGATTTCCCTGGGTGAATGAGCCTACACGCAAGCCCTGGTTGAGTTGACTCCTGGGCCAGCCTAGGCCATTGTGATGTCTCTCCCTCCTCCCTCACTGGGCTTCCCTGTCTTGCTTCACCATGACCTAGCTAGCTAAATTCCCCACCCCCACTGAATGGCTGTGTCTGGGCTGGCTGGCGAGGAGGGAACAGTCTCCTCTTTCTCCTGGCCAGGAAAAAGCCATGGGGCTTTGTGTGGGCTGGCTGGGGAGGAGGGAGAAGTTCTTTAACTTTATCTGTCTCTCCTTGTATATGAAAGACAGACAGTTTGCTCTTGAAAGAAATCAGTGCTGGCTCCTTGCAATGAGCTTTGGAAATTAAGATGAAGGGCATATGAAATGAGGTGATTGACTCAATGGACACTTAAGATCACAGGTCTTCACTTCTTGTTTAGAGTAAAGGAATGGTCTGGTTTTTCAACACAATGATTGTTCTCAAGTATACTTATTTAAATCATAAATGTAGTTTGACTCCTTGCTGTTCTGAGAAGTTCAGTATTTGCTGAAGGTTGGGAAAAGATTGGATAGATGACTGCAGTATAAGTGGTAGGATCTTTGCTGGGAATGCAATTGTGCATAATTACTGGCCTGAAAGATATTAGTAAAAGTCCATTACTGGCCTTATTTTCCTACAGTAACGATTAAATTCCCTCTTGAAAGAGATTGTGATTCTTTTTAAAGGGGGCCCTGTTTGGCATCCCTGTTTTAGATATTTAAAACATTTTTTTTCTTTAACCGGTTTACCCCTCTCCTTCCTTTGGTTTGGTCTATACACAATTTCAGGTTTATTTTCTTTTATAAAGAGATTGGGGATATTTATGACAACTTTTGATTTTAAAAAAATAGCTAGAAACTATTTGAAATGTACGCTAAGACAATGAATGGATACCAACTGATTCAAACAAGATGAAACCTGAAATATACCAAAATGTGGTAGAGATTTCAAAATTTCTATCTTCAACACTGGAAGGATAAATTCATGACCAAATTATTCAGTGGATTGAAAAATTAACAATAAAATTGGAACAAAATATACTTATCTTTTATTGAGTTTGTTATGTAATTTTTTTGTAAATATGCCCTTACATGTATATAACTTATCTTATATGTTGTCTGTTGTAATATTCTGAATCTGCCTGGTGTTATTCTGAAGTTCCACAGCTTAGACGTTTGACAAACATATATGTAAAAGAACAAGAAATACAAGTTTGGTGCACTCATTTCATTATTTTCCAAAAGCAGCCACACTCATAAAATACTACATAGATTCTTGGAAATAAGATGGTTAATAAATCTGAGGGATTTTCTCCTCAAAATTTATTAGAAACAATTTAAAGTAACTGCTAATGATCACACAATTACCAACTTCATACTGTCACCTGACAAAACAATAACAGAACAGCAACAACAACAGAACATTCCAACCAATGCACTTCTTCCAATCCTCAGTGAAGTATTTTTTTAGTGTTTTTAATTAATCTCAGTCCTTGCAACAAGGAAGGTATGATAAGATGCAATCATGATTATCTCTGATATGTTACAATTGGCCAAAACATGTTAGTTGAAGCATTTACTTACATAGGGTGAAATTGGATGTGGCAGATTCAAGAAGAATGGAAGTAAAATGAAATGGAGGCTTCAATGTAAAAAAAACCCATCAAGATGGATAAAGAAATGGTAGACAAGATGAACTGAATGTTCGAATGGAAAAATCTCACTCTATGTTCCAGTACCTCAAAAAGTAAAACAAGGCATGGTCAGAACATAAGTAGCTATGATGATTGGAATGATTAGTAAACAATGTATCAAACAAGAGGATTGTAAATGGTAAAGTAACATTTATAATAATAATTGTAATAATTGTCTAATAATTGTAATGTCAGAACGGCTACACCATGTTGTATTCTTATAATTAAAAAAGGACAAAAAAGATTGAGATGGACGTTAAATAATACTATTCTAATAGAGAAGAATTTTATACAGCAGATGGAGAAAAAAATTGGCTTTTTTCTTTTGAGAAAATAAAAAAGAAGACACTTCAATCCAGAATGTTTGGGACACAATGAAGGCATATGCTAGAGGCTTGATAATAGACTACACAAGGAAAAGGAATATCAGGAAAAGGCAAGCCACAGAAGCTTTAGAAGATGAGTATAAAAGACTTGAAAAAGAACTACAGAAAATGCCACAGAAAAAAAATATTAAGCTAAAACTGGATACAATTAAATATAAAATGAGTTTAATAAAGAAAGAAGAATTAGCACAGAAAATTAGAAGTGCTAAACAGAATTATTTTGAGGATGCAAACAAACCAGGTAGATAGTTATACAAACTGAGAAAGGAAAAAAAATCAAGGAAAATACCGCAGTTAATAGATGGTCAAGGTCAAGTTTGCCGCTGCAATAAAGAGAAGGAAATCATTCGAGGCTTTTATGGGAAATTATATGAGCAAGAGAATATTGAGGAGGAAAGGCTTAAACAGTATTTACAGAATGCTAATCTACCTAAGATACCTAAAGAGATTGAAAAAATGTTAGAAAGCAATATAACCATGATGGAGTTAACTGAAGCACTTAAGAAACAAAATAATGGGAAGGCACCAGGTCCAGATGGACTTCTGGCAGAATTCTACAAAACATTACAAGAATCGTTGAACCTTCCATTGCTAGAAGTCATGAATGAAGTTATGTTAAAGAAGAAGATACCTAAAACATGGTCAGAAGCCTTATATTACACTTATTCCAAAAGAAGAGACTGATCCATTACAAATTAAGAATTATAAAAAAAGTAAAACAAAACAAAACTTTCTCTCTGCATTAAAGGAACTTTACAGGAAGCAACTTGGCTCATGTGAAAGTCAGATTCGCCCCTGCTACCTTGCCACTTCTTATATTAATTATCTTGGCGTTAATTGTTGCTCAAGATGACTGAATAGGAAATCTATACGCAAAGTTGATTCATTTCACCATTCAGCAGGGATTAATAAATCATATCATAACTGTTCTCAGATGTTCTTTCTCAGCATTATATGCTATTAAACACTAAGACTTGTCCTGTAAGATTATTTACTTTGTACATCATAGTGGGTACTAATGATCTTTTTACTTTGGATTTTTCCAGCTGACAAATTTCCCATGGTTCCACTAAAGCAGATTACCTTCCGTACATGTCTTTCTAAAATTCAAGTAAATTCTTATTGACATTTCTTTAGATATTTCTCAAATTTCCCATCATGTGCAACACCCACTAAGCTTAGCAAGAGGGATATTGACCACTGCAGCCATTACCTAAAATCCATATACTTGTAAATAGTTTAGCTTTACTATGGTCAACTGAAGACTTGATGTATATTTTCCCCATGTGAGTATAAGCTGGAAACAGTTTCCCATCTATTCAGCTGTACTTTAGAGAATTTATTGAAGATTTTATATGCACTGCTATCAATGTACATTGGATGAAATAATGTTATTTCTTAAATTTTCAGGGAAAGGATTTACATTTTCGGGAGAAATTCAAGACAGAAAGATATACTAGGTTGAGCCCAAATGGGTTACTCATTCCATGAGTTCTCTCCAATCTATTCTGACATCTCAATTTAATGAATTTTCAAGGCTAACATGCTGGATAATGTCAAACAAAAATATTTCTCACACCTGCATTTCATCTTTATGACCTCTTTAAAACAAAAAGAAGTGGTATCCTCTTTGTGAACTATTTGTGAAGATATAACTCTTACTAAAAGGAAGCAATTTGGCTTTAATCTCTGATTTTAAGGCTCGGTCCCACTGGCCGATGGACGCAAAACGTATGCATAAAGGACATAGCGGATGAGCAAAATGTCAGGGGTGGCTCCATCCATTGTCATCCGCTCCAAAAAGTGGTGAAAATTTGCATAAACAGAACGGAAAAGAACGGAAAAGAACAGACATGGGTACTATGTAGCAGGGATGTTAAACAAATGTTCATAGGAAGCCTAGCATATGACAGTGGATGGAAGCGGATGACACATCTGAAGGGGTTCTGGGGGAGAATTTTGAAGCGGACACATAGCGAAAGGGGCGGATGCATAGCGGATGAAGCGGATGAATCACGGACGCCTATAGGAAACAAAGGGGATGCCGCGCGGATGTATATTGGATGCAAAGCATTCACTGCGCATGCGGGGAGTATGAATTGCGTCAGCACTGCGGATATCAAAGGATGCAGCACACATGCAGTCAGCATACAGGGGAAAGACGTGCTGCCAGATACATCTAGCAGGAACATCATGGTTCATCAGTCAGGCAAGAAGAGGAAGGCCATGCCTACTTGTTCAAGCCCTGGCAAGAAGGCCAGAATCAGCATCCCACCCCCTGGCACTGACTCTGAAGCTGCTGCTGCTGTTGTGGTGGACCAGCCTCAAGGCCCTCAAAGCCCTGCAGCTGAAGGCCCTGCTGCTCAAGCTCCTAAAAGCCCTGCTGCTGAAGCCCCTGAAGGCCCTGCTGCTCAAACCTCTGAAGGCCCTGATGCTCAAGCCCCTGAAGGTCCTGCTGCTCAAGCCCCTGAAGGCCCTGATGCTCAAGCCCCTGAAGGCCCTGCTGAAGCCCCTGCCAGAGGGAGGAAGAGGCAAGGGAAGCAGAAGGGAGAGAGGAAACAGTACACCATTTCCGAGGAGCATGAGAATGAGGTGCTGGAATGGCTGAGGGAGAATGAGTACCTTCTGGAGAAAGGGCCACAGATTGTATTGGGACACCAAAAAGAACCAGGAAGCTTGGAGAGACAAGGCAGAGAGCCTGGGGTACACTGCAGAAGTACTCCTTGGATGGTGGAAGCACATGCAAACCTGGTATGGCAAGCTACACCTCAAGAAATCCAGGCAGGCCGCTGTCAAGCTCACTGACCGGGAGATGTACATCATGGCCAAGTACAGTTTCCTGTTTCCTGGAGGGTGAGATCTGCCACTGATGAGCAGCCCCTCTGAGACCTTTCTCCCTCAGACAGCCAGTCCTGTTAAAGCCAGGAGCCATCTACCCTGTCCAGGCAGGTATCTTCAGAGGGCCCCATGGCAGAGACCCCCCTGAGAGCTGCACTCCCCATGCCGGCAGACTTGGAGGATCCCGTGGAGGATGAAGCACTGCTGTCACAAATGGAGGAAGAAGCAGCAACCAGAGGATGCAGGCAGAGAGGCAGACTGGAGGGCCAGGACCACAGTGTGCTGTTGGAGATCAGGGACACAATGAAGACCAGAACAGAACTTCTCTCTCAGCTGGTCCACAGCAACATACCATCCTCGGACCGGAAGCCCTTCATCACATACGTGAGCCAGACCCTGAGGGACCTGCCTGAGGCCCAGTACCAGGTGATGAAGCAGAAGATCACAGCCCTTCTGCACAACCCTCAAGGCCCAGCTGAAGCTGCTCCTACCCAGTCCAGGTCTGCTCCTCCACCCCAGGCAATGTCACAGCCCTTCCATGGATTTCAACAGCCCCTCACCTACTAAGGCTATGACTACCAGGACTTCCCATAACAGAAGCAGAATTTCCCAGTCCAGGCCCAGGTTCATCAGACGCCACAGATGCCACTCCTCACCTAGCTGCAGACCAGACAGCCCCACTATACTCCTCCTTCCACCACCCCACAGCCAAGCCAGTCAATGGACAATCTGTCATCAGTATTGGGCCTGACATCTCAAGTCCTTGATGAAGGGCCTCTCAACCTCATGGGACTGAGTCAGCTCTCAAATAGCTTCCTGAATACACCATCCTCTGTTGTACCCTCGGGGCCAAGCACCCCAATGGTGCCTCAGACCAGCACTCAAGCCACAGCCACCTCCACAGTCCCTGCCCACCTAACAGCTGAGACCAGGGACATGACTCAGAGTGACTGAGAATAGTGTCAGAGACTGAGTTGTATTTGTAAAGTTTATCTTTGCTTAAGACACTTTACTTGGTTCATTTTGCTTTTTTAATTAAGTCATAAAGTTTTCCTAAGAAAGTTAATAAAGTTATCTTTGCTTAACACACTTTATACAATTTATTTGGTTCATTTTGCTTATTTAATAAAGTCATAAAGTTAAGAAAGTTAATAAAGGTTATCTTTGCTTAAGACACTTAAGACACTTTACTTGGTTCATTTTGCTAATTTAATAAAGTCATAAAGTTTACCTAAGAAAGTAAAGGCCCTGTCACACTGGCCAACAGATGCAAAACGTTTGTAAAAAGGACACAGCGGACAAGCAAAATGTTCCATCCGTTGTTATCCGCTCTCAAAAGTGCCCCGAATTTGCATAACCAGAGTGGACAACACGGAAAGGAACGGACGGGGGGAGGACGTAGGGCGGATGGAAAGCGGATGCTCCATGGAAGCCTAGTGGATGCAAGTGGATGGGAGCGGATGGCACATCCGCAAGGCTTCCGGGGGAGCACAGCAAAGCAGACGTGGAACGGAAAGAGCGGATGCAGAGCAGATGTCGAGTGGATGAAGCGGATGCAGAGCGGAAGCCTAGCAGAAGCCTAGCGGATGCCTAGCGGATGCCTTGGGTTCACTGCGCATGCGGGGAGAATGCATTGCATCAGCCCCGGGGATATAAAGGGAAGCAGCTCGCAAGAAGGTCACCATTCAGAGGAAAGACCTGCTTCCAGACATAGCTTGCCAGCCAGCCAGCCAGCCAGCCAGCCAGCCAGCAACCCAACAACCATGGGGAAGAAAAGGAAGCCTCTGCCATCTGCTGCCAGCCCTGGCAAGAAGAACAGGGCCACACTCCCACCCCCTGGCCCTGACTCTGCTTCTGTTGGGGCTTCTGCTGCCTGGGCTCGCTCTTCTGGTGCTGGGACTTCTGCTGATGCTGCTTCTGGAGGTGGTGCTTCTGCTGATGCTGCTTCTGGTGGTGGTGCTTCTGCTGATGCTGCTTCTGGTGGTGGTGCTTCTGCTGGCACTGCTCCTGGTGCTGGGGCTTCTGCTGGGGCTTACTCTGCTGGCACTGCTCCTGGTACTGGTGCTTCTGCTGGTGCTTACTCTGCTGGTGCTGCTCCTGGTCCTGCTGGTCCTGCTGGTCCTGTTGGTGCTCCTGGTGCTCCTGGTCCTGCTGGTGCTGCTGGTGCTCCTGGTCCTGCTGATGCTCCTGGTCCTGCTGTTTTTGCTGGTGCTCCTGGTCCTGCTGGTGCTGCTGGTGCTGCTGCTGGTCCTGCTGGTCCTGCTTTTGCTGCTACTGTTCTTGTTGTTGCTGCTGGGGGTGGTGATGGTTTGGAGGAGCAGCCCCTACAACCTCGAAGCCCCTCTGATAAGGGCCCATATGGCCCTGCCAGAGGGAGGAAGAGGCAGACGTGTGAACGGGAGAGGAGGCAATACTCAATCGAAGAGGAACATGAGGAGGAGGTGCTTGAATGGCTCAGGGAGAATGAATATCTTTGGCGGAAGGGACACAGGCTCTATCGAGACACCAAGAGGAATCAGGCTGCTTGGAGAGAGAAGGCGGAGAGCCTGGGCTACACTTCGGAGGTGCTCCTCAGCTGGTGGAAGCACATGCACACCTGGTACGGGAAGCTGCACCTCAAGAAATCTGGCCAGGCTGCGGTCATGCTGATGGACCGAGAGACCTACATGATGGCCAAGTGCAGCTTCTTGGAGGGTGAGATCTGCCACTGAGGAGCAGCCCCTCTCACAACCCTCTCTCTCAGGCAGCCTGCTGAGAGCTAGTCCTCTTCTGGCCAAGAGTCAGCTCCTGTGTCCAGGAAGGTATCTTTAGAGCGTGCCACGATGGAGCATCCCACGACAGCTGTACTACCCATGGCAGAGTGTGTGGAGGACCCCCTGGCGCAGTGGGAGCAAGGATAGGGCACTTCCACCACAGCCCAACCCGCATCCACCCCCAGCTCCACCTCCACCAAAAGGCAGAGAGGCAGACCGGAGGGGCAGAGCCACACTGTCCTGCTGGAGATCAGGGACACCATCAGGAGCAGCATAGATCTCCTCTCTCAGCTGGTACACACCTACGTCCCATCCTCCAACCGCAAGCCCTTCCTCACGTACGTCAACCAGACCCTCATGAACATGTCGGAAACACAGTATGAGGTGGTGAAGGACAGGATCACCGATCTTCTTCACACCCCTCCAGACCAAGCTGAACCTGCTCCCACCCAGTCCAGGCCTGCTCCTCCACCCCAGGTGATGTCACTGCCATTCCAAGGCTTTCCACAGGCCCTCACCTATCAAGGCTATGGCTACCAGGAGCTCCAGCAGCACAGGCAGCCCTTCCCAGTACAGGCACAGGTACATCATATGCCAGCGGTGCCACTGATGCCACCGATGCCAGCCACGCCACAGATGCCAGCCATGCCACAGATGCCACCCACGCCACCGATGCCACCAACACCAGTCCTCACCCAGCTGCATGCCAATCCTCACCCACCAGACAACCCAACTACACTGCTCCTTCCTCCACCCCACAGCTAGCCCGGCCTCAGAACATCTGTCATAGGTATTGGGGCAGACACCCCATCAAATGGAGGAAGGGACTCTCAAGAATCACGGGGCTGAGCCAGTTATCTGAGAGCTTCCTGAACACACTGTCCCCTGTTGTCCTCTCTGGGCCAGGCACCCCAATGGTGCCTCAGACCAGCACTCCAGCAGCAGCCACCTCCACAGTACCTGGACCCTTCACCCCTGAGATGATGGGAATACATCAGACTGACTGAGAAGAGTGCCAGAGACTGGGGGGCTATCTATTGACTTTATTTTTGCTTTGGACACTTGACTTGGGTCATTTTTCTTTTACAGCTTGTTATTAATAAAGATGATCTTTGCTTCACACACTTGCTTCATTTATTTTATTAAATAAAGTATTGGTGGAAACTTTTAGAAATGGTTTAAGCCTTTGCATGCTTGTGGGATGGGTAAGGATAGCTGTGGGATGGGCAGGGATACCTTTGGGATGGGTAATAGCTGTGGGATAGATAAACCTGCAGTGCAAGCATCGTGGGACTGTATGGTCCACCCTCCCAGGTGCCACACCTATGGCCCTTTATTATCAATAATAATGTAATCATTCATCTACACATGTCAACAAAAACACAGCTCTTTATTAAATGCCCTGTTCATTGTAGGCCCACCCAACATACATGGCCCAATCTCATCAGTGTGATGAGACAGACTTAAGGAAGCATCCATTAATTATCTATCATCCTGTCTTGCCACTCCACTGCTCCAGCTGGGGAGTTGCACCAGTGTCTTAGGAGGCTGTGCTGCTTCTTTCCTTAACGTGAAGCTCTGTTGGGGCCTTGCACATCCTTAGTGTCTATCAGGTTTCGCTCTTGCCCCCATTCCCCAGGCTCCATGTCCCCATTGGCTTGTTGGAGGTCCACGAGCCTGTTCTGCAACACTGGGTAGCAGGTGTGCATGAGATTGTGCAGGATGCAGCAAGCTTCCACAATCCTCCTCATGGTCTGTAGGCAATGCTGCATGGTGGCGAGAAGTACCTGGAACCTGTTGGCCAGAATGCCAAAGGTGTTCTCCACCACCCGCCTTGCCGTAGACAGCTTGTAGTTGAAGATCCTCTCTTCATGGGTGAGGTATCTGGAACTGTAGGGCTTCATGAGGTAGGTTCTGAGTTAAAAGGCGTCATGCCCCAAGATGAAGTAGGGCACATCTTGTGTGTCGTTGGGTAGGGGGTCTGGATCTGGGAAGCCCATGGTGAGGTTGCCTTCCAGCCCCTCCTTGAGGTCACTGTCGTTGTATACCTGGGCATCTGAAGATGACCCATTGCCTGAAGCATCGATATACATGAACTTGTAGTCAGCATCGACCATGGCAAAGAGGATGATGCTGAAGAAGCCCTTGTAGTTGTGATAAGAGGACCCTGAGTTGGCTGGCGCTTTGCAGGCCACGTGCTTGCCATCGATGGCTCCAATGGTGTGGGGGAAGTTCCACCTATGATACCACTGCTGTGCAACTTTCTTCCATCCTTCTTCAGTGGAGGGGCACTGGAGGAGCTCCTCCTTGTATTCTTCGATGATGGCCTGCACCACTTCTCTGACCACAATGCTGATGGTGTTGTGTGGCACCCTCCAGCTGTACTGCATGCTCATGTATGTGGTCCCTGAGGCCAAGTGGTGCAGAGTGAGTGCCACCTTGAGCCCAGGTTCCAGGCTGGGCTGGAAGTTGGTGTTTGCCTTGGTCAACCTGGGTGTCAGCCGCTGCACAACTTCATCAAACATGGCTGGAGGCATCCTCATGAAGTTCTGGAATGCCTGAGTGTCTTCGTTCCTGAGCTCCACCATCAGCTTGTTGTACAGTCCGTCCTCTGCTCTTCTGGCGAACCATCTTCGTACCCAGACACTTCTTGGCGGCCTCTTTTTCTTCCCGTAGTAGAATTCACAGAGCCTGTAGATGGCTTCGCACTGTTGCAGAAGGATGGTGGCTGCCAAAAGGACTTTGTTACGATCCATGGTGGACATGACTGGATGCTGTGGAAGAGCAAGACCCAGATGAAGGCTGCAAAGATCTGCACAGCAGGGCTGCTGGACTGAAAGTGATATCCAGGTGAGTTCCTCCCCCTTTTTATTGGCAATATAGGTTTTCCACTATGTGTCCTTTTGCATCCTCTAGGCATCCTCTAGACATCCTTAATACCCGAAATAGGTCCCCTCTGCGAATGTTTTTTCCGTTTTAAATGCTTTCTTTGCGAGCTGCATCTGCTTTCATCTTTTCTCCGTCTGTGCTACTAACGCTGCGCGTCCATTCCACGTCCGTTTTGCTTCCTCCCTGTGTCCGTTTTCTGCTGGAGTGAATTTGAGTTGCACGGATGCACAACAGATACCTAGCGGATATAGCGGATGTGTAACGGATGACGACGGATGTAGAACAGATGTTCCCTGTATGCGTAGCAGATGCACAATGGACACGTTTGATAAATTTTCCACTCAAAAAGTTTTGAGCAGCTCAAAACTTTTTGAGCAGATGGAACCTCAGTCAATGGATACTGGACGGATAGAGAGGATGAAAAACGGAGGCAGTGAGTACAGAACGGATGAATCACCTTTACCAATGGATGGCAAGTGTTTCTCTCCGTTTTACATCCTCTTTCCATCCGTTGGTGCAGTGTGACATGTGCTTTAATAAAGGTTATCTTTGCTTAAGACACTTGGTTTATTTTTTTTACTTCATAAAGTGTTGGTGAAAACTTTGAAAAAATGGTTAAGCCTTTGCATGCTTGTGGGATAGATAAGGATAGTTGTGGGATTGATAAACCTCCAGTGCAAGCTTAGTGGGACTTTATGGTCCACCATCCCAGCTGCCCCACATATGGACCTTTATTATCAATAACAATTTATTCATTGATCATCACATTTTAAAATAAACAAAGCTGTTTATTAATGCCCTATTCATTGTAGGACCACTCAACATACATGGAACAATCTTATCAGTGTTATGCGACAGCTTCAAGGAAGCATCCCTTAATCATCTATCATCCTGTCTTGCCACTCCACTGCTCTAGCTGGGGAGTTGCACCAGTGTTTCAGGAGGTTGTGCTGCTTCTTTCCTTCATGTGAAGCTCTGTTGGGGCCTTGTACATCCACAGTGTCTATCAGGTTTAGTCCTTGCCTTCATTCACCAGGCTGCATGTCCCCATTGCCTTGTTGACGGTCCACAAGCCTGTTCTGCAACACTGGGTAGCAGGTGCACATGAGATTGTGCAGGATGCAGCAAGCTTCCACAATGCTCCTCACAGTCTCTGGGTGATGCTGCATGGTGGTGAGAAGTATCTGGAACCTGTTGGCCTGGATGCCAAAGGTTTTCTCCACCACCCGTCTTGCCCTGGACAGCCTGTAGTTGAAGATCCTCTCTTCACGGGTGAGGTATCTTGAAGTGTACGGCTTCATCAGGTCGGTTCTGAGGGAGAACGCATCATCACCAATGATGAAGTAGGGCACATCTTGTGTGTCATTGGTTAAGGGGTCTGGACCTGGAAAACCCATGATGAGGTTGCGTTCCAGCCCATCCTTCAGGTCACTTGTGTTGTATACCTGGCCATCTGAAGCTGACCAATTGCCTGAAGCATCGATGTAGATGAACTTGTAGTCAGCATCAACCATGGCGAAGAGGATGATACTGAAGAAGCCCTTGTAGTTGTAATATGTGGATCCTGAGTTGCGTGGAGCTTTGCAGGCCATGAGCTTCCCATCTATGGCTCCAACGGTGTGGGGAACATTCCACCTCTGATACCACTCTTCTGCAATTTTCTCCAGCCTTGTTCAGTGGTGGGGCACTTGAGGAGCTCCTCCACGTATTCTTCAATGATGACTTATACCACTTCTCTGACCACTTTGCTGATTCTGTTGTATTTTCCTCTCTGTTTCTCAGCAATCACATCCTTTTCTAATGCACATCTAATCCACAATTACCTACCTTTAATCTCCAGTGAGCCATTCTGAACATAATTGTTGAACATTTGAATCTAATTTTTTTCATGACATCCCCCTCCCCAAATTACTAGAATAAATCATAATCTAATTTCTATCTTAGTAATGAGATTGACTTAGCCACTATAATAGATAGATGGAGCTTTTGGTAATTCTGACCCATCTTGAAGAGATAAGTCAAAGAAGTATTGGGGGATATCACTGTTTCCTTTTGCTAAACATCTAAATGCAGCTGTATGAAACTTATAGGATATAGTCCAAACCAAATTACAATCACTGTTTTTACTGATTAATTAAGCATATTATATTAAGGTAATGAAGGATAATTGCTAAACTCCAGGTTTGATGTTGATTCTACTTCAACCAGCATCTCTGTATATCATTAAAATCTACAATAGCATGTTAAACAATCTAAATCATGCACAAAAGTCTACAATAGCATGTTAAGCAAGAGTATGAAATGCATATATGATTTAAGTTCAAATTCCTATTGCGTAAATGGCCTATCATTATTTATCACCCAGTGCAATAACTTCTACTTCCATTCCTGGATTTAGCCCAAGAGAAAATAGTATGAAAATAAATCTGTGAAACTCACCATCAATTTTCTAATATTAACAGAGACAGAATGGAGAAATTGTTACATACTTCAGAAATATTAATTTAAATGAACATTTGATTAAATCAAATTTGTTTCTGTTCTGAGCATGCTCTATTCTTTGTTCTGATAATCAGACCCCTAAGATGCTCCTGAATGGCCAAATATGTTAAGATCTCTTAATTACTAAATGTCATAAATCCCTGATTTATAACTTTCACCATGTTCATAACTGAATATATATATAGAAAGGTACTAAAAATATAAAGGCCTGTAGATCTAATACTTTCTATTTACTATGGATTCATCAGAAACAAAATAACAAAATAACAAAATTCTGACAAGAGCAACATAATAGGATAATATTCATTCAGTAATTTAACATTAGGGTTGTACAAGGTAACAGAACTTTATCACAATGATTTTGTTCACTGAAGTGCATGTTATATATATGAGCAAGGATTGACTAAACTTTGAAATGTCTAGGAGGAATTGGGTGGAAGCTAAAATATATAAAGAATGTTTGCTGGAATTGGGTATGTCTAGTTTAATAAAAAGAAGGGCTAGGGGTGACATGATAGCACTCTTCCAAAATTGAAGGAGTTGCCACAAAGAAGAGGGAGTCAAGCTATTCTCCAAAGCATCTGAAGGCAGGATAAGAAACAATGGATGGAAACTAACTAGTTCACACTGGCCGACAGATGCAAAACGTATGTAAAAAGGATGAGCAAATTTCCCATCCGTGGTTATCCGCTCTCAAAAGTGCCCCAAATTTGCATAAACAGAGCGGACAACAACGGAAAGGAACGGACGTGGGGAGGATGTAGCGGGGATGTAAAGCGGACGTTCGTAGAAAGCCTAGCGGATGAAAGCGGATGGAAGCGGATGACACATCTGCAGGGCTTCCAGGGAGAACAGCGAAGCGGACACGTAGCGGAAGGAACAGATGCGTAGCAGATGCATAGCGGATAACGCGGATGCATCATGGACACCAAGAGGATGCATAGCGGATGCCTAGAGGATGCAAAACATTCACTGCGCATGTGGGGAGGATGAATTGCGTGAGCTCTGCGGATATAAAAGGATGCAGCTCGCAAGCAGGTCACCATTCAGAGGAAAGACCTGCTGCCAGAGACATCTTGAGAGAACACCATGGGGAAGAACAGGAAGCCTGTGCCTACTCTTACCAGCCCTGGCAAGAAGGACAGAACCACCATCCCACCCCCTGGCACTGACTCTGAAGCTGCTGCTGCTGCTGCTCCTGGTGTTGCTGCTGCTGGTGCTTCTTCTGCTAGTGCTGCTGCTGGTGTTGCTGGTGTTGCTGGTGCTGCTGGTGCTTCTCCAGCTGCTGGTGCTGCTGCTTCTCCTTCTTCTGCTGCTGCTGCTATGGTGGACCAGCCCCAAGGCCCTCAAAGCCCTGCTGCTGAAGGCCCTGAAGCCCCTGCAAGAGGGAGGAAGAGGCAAGGCAAAGAGAAGTGAGAGAGGAGACAGTACTCCATTTCCAAGGATCATGAGGAGGAGGTGCTGGAATGGCTGAGGGAGAATGAGTACCTGTGGAGGAAGGGCTACAGGCTCTATCACAACACCAAGCAGAAGCAGGCAGCGTGGAGAGAGAAGGCGGAGAGCCTGGGCTACACTTCAGATGTCCTCCTGGGGTGGTGGAAGCATATGCACACCTGGTATGGCAAGCTGCACCTGAAGAGATCCGGGCAGGCTGCTGTCAAGCTAACTGACCGGGAGACCTATGTCATGGCCAGGTGCAGCTTCCTGGAGGGTGAGATCCGCCACCGAGGAGCAGCCCCTCTGTCAACCCTCTCCCTCAGACAGCCCACAGAGAGCCACTCCTCTTCCAGCCAGGAGACAGCTACCATGTCCAGGCAGGTGTCTTTGGAGGGCCCCATGACAGAGACCCCCCCAACAGCTGCACTCCCCATGCCAGAGGACATGGAGGATCCCCTGTCTCAGATGGAGCAAAAAGAGGCAGCCACCAGAGACCAACCCACACCAACCCCCAGCTCCACCTCCACAGAAAGCAGGCAGAGAGGCAGACTGGGGGGACAGAGCCACACTGTCCTCTTGGAGATCAGGGACACAATAAAAGCCAGCATAGATCACCTCTCCCAGCTGGTCCACTTTGACATACCATCCTCCAACCGCAAGCCCTTCATCACGTACATGAGCCAGACTCTCATGGACATGCCCGAGGCCCAGTATACCAGGCGATGAAGGAGAGGATAACAGCTCTTCTGCACCACCCTCCAGGCCCAGCTGAACATGCTGCTACCCACTCCAGGTCTGCTCCTCCACCCCAGGCAATGTCACAGCCCTTCCACGGATTTCAGCAGCCCCTCGCCTACCAAGCCTACCACTACCAGGACTTCCCAAAGCAGAGGCAGCCCTTCCCAGTCCACACCCAGGTTCCTCAGATACTACAGATGCCACAGACGCCTCACCTGACCCAGCTGCAGACCAGACAGCCCCACTACACTACTCCTTCCTCCACCACACAGTCAAGCCCTTCCTCAGAACATCTGTCATCAGTGTTGGGCCTCACATCCCAGGTCCTTGAGGAAGTGGCTCTCAACCTCTCTGAGAGCTCTCTGAGAGCTTCCTGCACACAGCATCTCCTGTTGTACTCTCGGGAACAGGCACCCCAATGGTGCCTCACACCAGCACTCCAGCAGCAGCCAACTCCACAGTCCCTGGCCCCTTTACATCTGAGATCATGGGCACGCCTCAGAGTGACTGAAAAGAGTGCCAGAGACTGAGTTGTTACCTGTTCACCTTATCTACCTTATCTTTGCTAAAAGACACTTTACTTGGGTCATTTTGCTTTTTAATAAAGTCATACAGCTTGTTATTAATAAAGGTTATCTTTGCTTCACACACTTGGTTCATTTTTTTTAACTTAATAAAGTGTTGGGGAAAACTTTGAAAAAAGGGTTAAGCCTTTGTATGCTTGTGGGATTGGTAAGGATAGCTGTGGGATGGATAGCTGTGGGATGGGTAAGGATAGCTGTGGGATGGATAGTTGTGGAATGGGTAAGGATAGCTGTGGGATGGATAACTGTGGAATTGGTAAGTATAGCTGTGGGATAAGGATAGTTGTGGGATGGGTGAGGATAGCTGTGGGATGGATAAACCTCCAGTGCAAGCATAGTGGGACTGTATGGTCCACCCTCCCAGGTGCCACACCTATGGCCCTTTATTATCAATAACAATTTAATCATTGATCCACACATTTCAACATAAACAAAACTCTTTATTAATACCCTATTCATTGTAAGGCCACTCAACATACATGGCACAATCTCATCTGTGTGATGAGACAGACTGAAGGAAGCATCCATTAAGCATCTACCATCCTGTCTTGCCACTCCACTTCTCCAGCTGGGGAGTTGCACCAGTGTTTCAGGAGGTTGTGCTGCTTCTTCCCTTCACATGAGGCTCTGTTGGGGCCTTGCACATCCACAGTGTCTATCAGATTTAGTCCTTGCCTCCATTCACCAGGCTCCATGTCCACATTGCCTTGTTGACGGTCCACAAGCCTATTCTGCAACATTGGGTAGCGGGTGCGCATGAGATTGTGCAGGATGCAGCAAGCTTCCACGATCTTCCTCACGGTCTCTGGGCAATGCTGCATGGTGGTGAGAAGTACCTGGAACCTGTTGGCCAGGATGCCAAAGGCGTTCTCCATGACCCTTCTTTCCCTGGACAGCCTGTAGTTGAAGATCCTCTCTTCATGGGTGAGGTATCTTGAACTGTAGGGTTCATGAGGTAAGTTCTGAGGGAGAAGGCGTCATCCCCCACAATGAAGTAGGGCACATCTTGTGTGTCGTTGGGTAGGGGGTCTGGATCTGGGAAACCCATGATGAGGTTGCATTCCAGCCCCTCCTTGAGGTCACTGTCATTTTATATCTGGGCATCTGAAGCTGACCCATTTCCTGAAGCATCAATGTAGATGAACTTGTAGTCAGCATCAACCATGGCAAAGAGGATGATGCTGAACAAGCCCTTGTAGATGAAATAATTGGACACTGAGTTGGGTGGAGCTTTGCATGCCACGTGCTTCCCATCTATGGCTCCAACGGTGTGGGGAAAGTTCCACCTCTGATACCACTGCTCTGCAACTTTCCTCCAGCCTTCTTCAGTGGTGGGACACTGGAGGAGCTCCTCCACATATTATTTGATGATGGCCTGCACCACTTCTCTGACCACAATGCTGATGGTGTTGTGTGGCACCCTCCAGGCATACTGCATGTTTCTGTACGTGGTCCCAGAGGCCAGGTGACACAGAGTTAGTGCCACCTTCAGTCCAGGGTCCAGGCTGTGACGGAAGTTGGTGTTTGCCTTGGTCAACCTGGGTCTCAGATGCTCCACAACTTCATCAAACATGGCTGGTGGCATCCTCATGAAGTGCTGGAATGCACAAGTGTCTTCATTCCTCAGCTCCACCATCAGCTTGTCAAAGAGTCCAAATTCCACTCTTCTCCCAATCCATCGTTGGACCCACACAGTTCTTGGACGTCTCCTTCTCTTTGCGTAGAAAAGGTGAAACAGTCTGAAGAGGGCTTGGTTCTGGTGTTGAATGATGGTGGCTACCAAAAGGAGTGTGCGATGATCCATGGTAGAGATCAATGGATGATGTGGAAGAGCAAGAGCAAGGCTGAAGAGGTCTGCACACCAGGGCTGCTGGACTGAAAGTGAGATCCAGGTGATTTCCTCCCCCTTTTTATAGGAAATGTTGGTTTTCCACTAGGTCTCCTTCCACATACTCTAGACATCCTCCAGACATCCTAAATATCCGAGATACATCCCATATATGAATGTTTTGTCCGGTTTAATGTTTTATATCCAAGCTGCATCCGCTTACATTATTTCTATGTCCGTGCTACTAACGCTGTGTGGATGTTCTGCATACCTTTTACTTCCTCCCTCTTTCTGCTTTCTGCTACAGCGGATGTGAGTTGCACGGATGTCCAGAAGATGCCAAGAGGATACATCAGACATTTAACGGATGACAACAGACGTAGAACATTTGTTGCCCGTATTTGTCGCGGATGTAGATCGTACGCAGCGGAAAGTTCATCCACTCAAAAAGTTTTGTGCAGCTCAAAACTTTTTGAGCAGATGAAATAGCAGTAGACGGATGTTTGATGGATAGAGCGTATGAAAGATGTACGCATTGAGTACACAATGGATGCATCGCGTTTTCCAACAGATGGCAAGCTTTTTGTCCATTTTACATCCTCTTTGCATCCATTGGTTCAGTGTGACATGGGCTTAATCAAGGAGAGAAGCAAACTAGAACAGAAGAAATTTCCTGAAAATTAGAACATTTAATCAGGGGAACAACTTGCCTCCAGAAGTTGTGAATGCTCCAACACTGGGAGTTTTTAAGAAGAGATTGGATTTAACTGAAATAGTATAAGGTATCCTGCCTAAGCAGGGGGTTGGACTAGAAGACCTCCAAGCTCTATTCCAACTCTGTTATTCTGAGACAAAAATAGGATTATTTAATTGGGGTCAAAAAAGGAAGCAGGAAAGGGACTAGCTTAATTAAGCAAGTTTACTTTGCCAGTTAAGGATATAGTTCATTCACAGCATTCATGCTTTAAATCAGGGTATGCTTCATTAGTGCTTACAAACTTCAACAAACGCACAAGGCATATTAAGGGAGCTCTTTCACATTTCTGTTTCTCTTCTTTATTTCAAATATGGATGATGGCTAATAACTTATCTCTGGAACTGGGCTTCAACTGTTCTTGATAGAAAACAAATAATATACTTCACCCTAGCTTCAATCCATATAGTATTCAAGGTAAGACATGCTATTTTGACATCAGAGCCAAAGGGACACCATTTTCTTTGTATTTCAAGCAGTTAAATAAACACTCATTTGCAAATTGTACTGTGTCTTAGAATGAATTTCTTATAGTAAGTAGAGATAAGCATAGCTAGACTTTATGATAGAATTAATCTTTTTTTCATGGATATAAAACTAATTTGACTGGTGTCCAATTTGTAAAACAGGATGTGTTAACACACTGTACCATAAATTAATCAATCACATTTTAGCATAGCCTGTATGATTCAATTTACTGTTTAGCCCAATGAATAAACTTGGTCCCGGAATATGACATGGTTAAAATAGGGATAAGCAGGTTATGAAAATAAAAACAGATTACAAATGTATATAACTTTCTAGGATAATATGATGAATCAATGATAATCCTAAAGGGTATATAAAAAGTCATGTATATTGGACTAGAAAAATATCAGTTCACAATGTGTGATAAATAATATATACAGAGGAGATTAAAAAAAGCATAATTATTTCTTTTCCATATATTCAAAATTATCCCAGCTTATAAAACTCAGGAACAAAAACCCAAGGGCAGGGTAAGGAAGTGTGAAAAGAAAATTTTGACTCTTGAGCTTGACTAGAATTTATAAAAATCTTCTTCTGAAGGTTTCAATGCAGTACCAAACATGAAACTATCCTTAAGGGAAGTAGGATCTTTGTGCAAACCTAGCCTTCTGTAAGAATACTAATAACAGTACATCTGCTAACCTATAGGGAATGCCTCTAGTTGTCTTGGATGGCAATAGCTGCAGGGGTTGACATATGATACTATTAGAGATTGTAAGGTATGGTTCCTGTTTGCCCGAGTACATTGCTGGAAAGAGATTTCACAGCAGGTATGGAAAAGCTAGGCGTCCAACTGAAACCATTCTTAAAAAGTTAAATAATTTTTTTGCTTTCAGATGAGCCTGTTGATTTTTTTTAAGAAAATACCCTCAGTGCATTTTCTTTATGTGAGTTGAAACATAGGTATATGATAATAACTTCTATAGCATAAGGAAAGTTGCACGTTTTCTCTCACACATGTATTTCATTTATAATATTGACATGGTGCCACAAAGCAAGGTACTTCTCTGTGAGACAGAACCCATTCAAAACAGCACACAAACCACATACAAAGCTGGATCTTGTAAATAACAGAGTGGAATGTTTATAGGAGTGATGAGGTAGATGTCAAGAAAGTGAAAATGACAACCATGACTGTGTGACCAAAGCCACTTCTTTTTTACATGTATCACACAGCTTGATGTTTTTGCCCAGCTCCTTCTATTACAAATACTCTTGATTCAGACTGCCTGGTTTAACACATAAACACAGGCCTGTAATCATCGTGATTGCAACAGTTTTCCAAAATGTTCAGAACAATCCTATTTTTAGAAATGGAACCTTCCAGTTGCGAATAGTTTTTGTTTTCCTGCCAATAAGAGTATATGCAAAATCACACTTGTGTGAGTTATTTGGTGTTTTCTGTAGTGGCGTTTGAATATGAGTTGAGGTCATTTTGACCACAGATCTTTGTTAACGTCTATATATTTTCTATAATGTCAGGGCCATGTTTTTCACCAAAAAGAGTGTGATTTCATGATCCAAACTTTGAAGATACTGTTCTAACATGGCATGAAGAAGCAGAGTGATCTGAGTGAAGTAGAATCAGATTGCAATGAACATTTTTTTAATGGATGATGAGAAACTCACTGCTGCTGCCAGTTCCAACATCGGTGATGATGAAGCTCCTGATGAAATTGATGACCAGGTACAATCTACATCATGCAATGATTTATAGGGCAAGAACAAATTCAAATGGTCTTCTGCACCTTTCAGAAGCAATAGATCCAGAACCACTAGTCACAATATTGTAGTGCAATTACCTGGACTAAGGGCAGCAGCTAGACTAGTCATTACGACCTCATGTTGGTAATGCCATAGCTGAAATAGTATGTCTATGTTTAAGGGTTAATATTTAACAAGTTAATAGAGGTCCTTCTGACTGTCAGGTCAACATTTCAAGATAGCCAGGACAGGAAGAAGATGATACAAGTCTGACTAGAATCTGTTTTAGTGACAGATTGTTTTTCAACCATCATTTCTATCCAGATGACTCCAAGGTCATCTTAACTGAGATCATTCCAAATTTTTTCAGAGAGTTTTTATACCTTGTTGAAAAGCCAGGTCTTCAAGACTGTGAGAGTGAAATTTTATAAACTTGGAGTGGAGAAACAACTTGTGCCATAATCATCAACATTCCAAACATTGATTGAACTTGCTCTTACAAGTAGTTTCTCTAATTCCCATTCCTGCTGAACTATCAATAGCTATTCAGAATTCATTAAAAATGATGGGACCTTATTTGATTGCTAATGTTATCACTTGTTAACAAGCTTGTGTGTGCCTTCAAGTCATTGACTTGGAAAAATACAGTGGTGTGATTCAACTGGTATAACAACCAGTTTGGTGATTGCATGCTTCACATGTGCATGCATGCCAAAGGCACGTTTTGTGCATGTGCACACCATTTTAAAAAGTCAGTTTTCAACTGTAATACTTACCTTCTACTGCAGCCCCAGTGAGTCAAACAGCTCAGGCACGGCAAAACTACTCTGCCATGTGAATTAGCTGTGCTCCAAAACAATGTTTAACAGTATTAACTGGTTATTAACTGGTATTAATTGGTATCATACTCTAAAACTATTATACTGTTAATTATTATGATAACATTGATAAATATTACAAAGTTTCTTTGGATTCTCATGACAATAGGATAGAGTGGGCTGAGCCCATCACTGCATTAATATGACTGAAGTTCAAATTCATTGTTCAAATTCATGCGCTATTTTTATTTGTCATAATTTCCTCTTTTTCCTTTCATTTTTAATTTTGCATTGGTCACCCAGAACCACAACAGGGAAATGGGTGACTATATAAATCAATATAATGAATATGTATGTGTGTGTATGTATATATATTATTTTGTGGTTATGGATCTTTGTCTTGATATTTTGTGGTTATGGATCTTTGTCTTCCATACACTCTATGTCCTTTATGAGCCAGTTTCTCAGTAATTTAATTCCTTTAAAACGTCTTTCTGACTTTTTAAAAAAAGTACCAGATTGTTGTAAGAATATTTCAGAAATGAAAATTGTATTGGTGATTGCTATGGTAAAAAGAAAAAAGAAATCTGCATTGTAGTTACAACTTATTATTTCTTATGAGCACAAATCTGAATATAAATCAAGCTTCCATTTGTGAAAAATATACATCTTATTTTCTATGAATGATCCAAATTGCAATTTTTGCTAGATGTTCTTAAATTTGCAGAGAAAATGTGGAAATAAAAATAATCACATTTCTACCTTGAATCGTGTTACAGAAGCCGAAAAACTTTTACTCTTTATTGTACTTTGGGAAAAAAAAACCTCAGAAATTACCTAATGTCTGTCTTATATTTTTATAGATAACTAATAAAGCCCATGTCACACTGAACCAACGGATGCAAAGAGGATGTAAAACGGACAAAAAACCTTGCCATCCATTGGTTAATGCGATGTATCCGTTCTGTACTCACTGCCTCCGTTTTGCTTCCTCTCTATCCATCCAGCATCCATTTATGGACGTTTCATCTGCTCCAAAAGTTTTGGGCTGCCTAAAACCTTTGTGCGGAAAATGTATCCAATTTGTCGGTTCTGCATCCGCAACGCATCCGCTAGGCATCCGTTATGCATCTGCTATGCATCCGCTGTATCCGCTAGGCATCCGTTGTGCATCCGCGCAACTCCATCCGCCCGGACGTAGGGAGGAAGCAGAACGGATGCAGAACAGATGCAGAACGGATGCCTAGCAGATGCACAATGGAAACAAAGCGTTTAAAATGGAAAAAACATTCACAGAGGGGACCTATCTCAGATATTAAGGATGTCGAGAGGATGCCAAGAGGATGCCTAGAGGATGCCTAGCGGAAAACCTATACTGCCTATAAAAAGGGGGAGCAACTCGCCTGCATCGCACTTTCAGAACAGCAGCCCAGCGGTGCGGACCTCTGCAGCCTTCATCTGACTCTTCCTCTTCCACAGCATCCAGTCATGTCCACCGTGGATTGTAACAAAGTCCTTTCGGCAGCCACCATCATTCTGCAACAGTGTGAAGCCATCTGCAGGCTCTGTGAACTCTACTGCGAGAAGAAAAGGAGCCATCCAAAAAGAGTCTGGGTCTGAAGATGGTCGCCAGTAGAGTGGAGGACGGACTGTAAAACAAGCTGATGGTGGAGCTCAGGAGCGAAGACCCTCGGGCGTTCCAGAACTTCATGAGGATGCCTCCAGCCATGTTTGACGAAGTTGTGCAGCACCTGACACCCAGGTTGACCAAGGCAAACACCAACTTCCAGCCCAGCCTGGAACCTGGGCTCAAGGTGGCACTCACTCTGCGCCACCTGGCCTCAGGGACCACCAACAAAAGCATGCAGTACAGCTGGAGGATGCCACACAACACCATCAGCATTGTGGTCAGAGAAGTGGTGCAGGCCATCATCGAAGAATACAAGGTGGAGCTCCTCCAGTGCCCCTCCACTGAAGAAGGATGGAAGAAAGTTGCAGAGCAGTGGTATCAGAGGTGGAACTTCCCCCACACCGTTGGAGCCATAGATGGCAAGCACATGGCCTGCAAAGCTCCAGCCAAGTCGGGGTTCACTTATTTCAACTACAAGGGCTTCTTCAGCATCATCCTCTTCGCCATGGTCGATGCTGACTACAAGTTCATGTACATCGAAGCTTCAGGCAACGGCTCAGCTTCAGATGCCCAGGTATACAACTCCAGTGACCTCAAGGAGGGGCTGGAAGGCAACCTCATCTTGGGCTTCCCAGATCCAGAACCCTTGCCCAACGACACGCAAGATGTGCCCTACTTCATCGTGGAGGATGACGACTTCTCCCTCACAACCTACCTCATGAAGCCCTACACCTCCAGACTCCTCACCCATGAAGAGAGGATCTTCAACTACAGGCTGTCCAGGGCAAGATGGGTGGTGGAGAACGCCTTTGGCATCCTGGCCAACAGGTTCCAGGTACTTCTCACCACCATGCAGCATTGCCCACAGACCGAGAGGAGGATCATGGAAGCTTGCTGCATCTTGCACAATCTCATGCACACCCGCTACCCAGTCTTGCAGAACAGGCTCGTGGACCTCCAACAAGGCAATGGGGACATGGAGCCTGGGGAATGGAGGCAAGGGCGAAACCTGATCGATACTGAGGATGTGCAAGGCCTCACATGAAGTGAAGAAGCAGCGCAACATCCTGAGACACTGGTGCAACTCCCCAGCTGGAGCAGTGGAGTGGCAAGACAGGATGGTAGATGATTAATGGATGCTTCCTTCAGTCTGTCTCATCACACAGATGAGATTGGGCCAAATATGTTTGGTTGGCCTACAATGAACAGGGCGTTTAATAAAGAGTTGTGTTTATGTTGACATGTGTGGATAATTATTACATTATTATTGATAATAAAGGGCCGTAGGTGTGGATCTCGGTTCACTGTTTGTTCCTTCCTTCAACATTGTACTTAAAATAATATTTCTACCATCAATGAAAGTGGCCTCCAGAAAAATAAAGACATTAGTGTCTCCTTAAAAACCTACTGGAAGGTAATATTCCATATCTCAGGAGGCAAGGTGTTCTGTAGTATGGAGGCAACCATTGAGAAAATGCTTTGACAAGTTCTCACTCTGCCTCACTTAAAAAGGCATGACAATTCTCAGCACCACCTTCTTTGAGAACACAAGAATTTGCCAAATATACACAGTATACTCCTGAGGGTATTCAAGCTTGGGACCATGTTGTAGGGCTTTATAAGTAATCAACAGCACTTTCACTAAGTTAGAAAGAAACTGTCAACCAATGCAACAACTGTAACTCAAGTGAGATCTTATGATTAAATGAAATAATTAATGCAATCTTAAGAAAGAATCATGGATTGTGATCCTACTTGGCTGACATTTCACTAATGTTGTTCCCATGAAAATAGAATATGTTGAATTTCATTGTAATTCATTTCCTTTTCAATATTTATAGTAGAATCTTAATTGCACAATTTATTCAGTTTTTCACTTAAGTTCTCAATTAAATTTATCCAGGGTTTTTCTTGCATTTTGACAGTTTTATTCAATTTTCTTTTTAAGAAAAGTTTAGGAAATGGGTAAAGCATATTTCAAAAGATCTCTCTCATAGTAAACAATTAGAAGAATTCCTTGTCAAACAAAACAAAACAAAACAGAATAACACATTAGCAATTCCTTAAAATGAAAAGTGTGTGTATGTGTGTAAATATATTTTACAGTTTAAAGGAACAATAATAAAACATAAAATTTAATTCTACTATAATATCAAAAAATAAAGAGTTACCAATTAAAGCCCCTGTCATACTGCACCAACGGATGGAAAGAGGATGTAAAACGGAGAAAAACACTTGCCATCTGTTGGTTAACGCGATGCTTCCGTTTTGTACTCACTGCATACGTTTTGCTTCCTCTTTATCCGCCCAGCATCCGTCTATTGATGTTTCATCCGCTCAGAGGGTTTTGAGCTGCTCAAAACTTTTGCACGGAAAATGTATCCAATGCGTCCGTTCTGCATCCGCTAGGCATCCACGAGGCATCTGTTCTGCAACTGTTACGCATCCGCTATATCCGCTAGGCATCCGCTACGCATCCAAGCAACTCGATCCGCTCCAGCGGTAAATGGATGCAGGGAGGAAGTGGAACGGACGCGGAATGGATGCAGAATGGATGCAGAACGGGTGCAGAATGGATGAAAGTGGATGCAGCTTGCAAAGAAAGCATTTAAAATGGAAAAAATGTCCACAGAGGGGACCTATCTCGGATATTAAGGATGTCTAGAGGATGCCTAGAGGATTCAAAGGGACATATACGGGAAAACCTATACTGCCTATAAAAAGGGGGAGCAACTCATCTGGATCTCACTTTCAGACCATCAGCCCAGTGGTGCAGACCTCTGCAGCCTTCATCTGACTCTTCCTCTTCCACAGCATCCAGTCATGTCCACCATGGATCATAACAAAGTCCTTTTGGCAGCCACCATCATTCTGCAACAGTGCGAAGCCATCTACAGGCTCTGTGAACTCTACTATCGGAAGAAAAGGAGGTGGCCAAGAAGCATCTGGGTCCGAAGATGGATCTGGAGAAGAGCAGAGTACGGACTGTACAACAAGCTGATGGTGGAGCTCAGGAACGAAGACACTCGTGCATTCCAAAACTTCATGAGGATGCTTCCAGCCATGTTTGACGAAGTTGTGCAGCGGCTGACACCCAGGTTGACCAAGGCAAACACCAACTTCCAGCCCATCCTGGACCCTGGGCTCAAGGTGGCACTCACTCTGCACCACCTGTCCTCAGGGACCACCTACAGGAGCATGCAGTACAGCTGGAGGGTGCCATCCAACACCATCAGCATTGTGGTCAGAGAAGTGGTGCAGGCCATCATCGAAGAATATATGGAGGAGCTCCTCCAGTGCCCCACCACTGAAGAAGGATGGAGGAAAGTTGCAGAGCAGTGGTATCAGAGGTGGAACTTCCCCCACACCATTGGAGCCATAGATGGCAAGCACGTGGCCTGCAAAGCGCCAGCCAAGTTGGGGTCCACTTATTTCAACTACAAGGGCTTCTTCAGCATCATCCTCTTCGCCATGGTCGATGCTGACTACAAGTTCATCTACATCGATGCTTCAGGCAACGGCTCAGCTTCAGATGCCCAGGTATACAACTCCAGTGACCTCAAGGAGGGGCTGGAACGCAACCTCATCATGGGCTTCCCAGATCCAGATCCACTGCCCAACGACACGCAAGATGTGCCCTACTTCATCATGGGGGATGACGACTTCTCCCTCACAACCTACCTCATGAAGCCCTACACCTCCAGACTCCTCACCCATGAAGAGAGGATCTTCAACTACAGGCTGTCCAGGGCAAGGCGGGTGGTGGAGAACGCCTTTGGCATCCTGGCCAACAGGTTCCAGGTACTTCTCACCACCATGCAGCATCACCCAGAGACCGTGAGGAGGATTGTGGAAGCTTGCTGCATCCTGTACAATCTCATGCGCACCTGCTACCCAGTCTTGCAGAACAGGCTCATGGACCTCCAACAAGGCAATGGGGACATGGAGCCTGGTAAATGGAGGCAAGGGCAAAACCTGATAGACACTCAGGATGTGCAAGGCCCCAACAGAGCCTCACGTGAAGGGAAGAAGCAGCGCAACCTCCTGAAACACTGGTGCAACTCCCCAGCTGGAGCAGTGGAGTGGCAAGACAGGATGATAGATGATTAATGGATGCTTCCTTCAGCCTGTCTCATCACACAGATGAGATTGGGCAATGTATGTTGGGTGGCCCTACAATGAACAGGGCATTTAATAAAGAGTTGTGTTTATGTTGACATGTGTGGATCAATGATTAAATTGTTATTGATAATAAAGGGCCATAGGTGTGGCACCTGGGAGGGTGGACCATACAGTCCCACTATCCTTGCACTGGAGGTTTATCTATCCCACACCTATTACCCATTCCAAAGGTGTCCCTGCCCACCACACTGTTATCCTTACCCATCCCACAAACATGCAAAGGCTTAAACCATTTCTAAAAGTTT
Organism: Laticauda colubrina; assembly: GCA_015471245.1. Lineage (NCBI taxonomy): Eukaryota > Metazoa > Chordata > Lepidosauria > Squamata > Elapidae > Laticauda > Laticauda colubrina. Next base: position 21,636,889 of record BLBF01000003.1, on the reverse strand, counting down.
CCACCAAGACTATATTAAAAAAAAGAAATGAGGCAAGTGTGTGAATCAAAGATAGACTTTATTAACAACAAGCTATAAAAGAAAAATGACCCAAGTCAAGTGTCCAAATAAAGTCCACAGGTAGCCAGCCAGCCAGTCTCTGGCCCTCCTCTTGGACGCTCAGTCTCAGGGATGAAGGGTCCAGGTGCTGTGGAGGTGGCTGGTGCTGGAGTGCTTGTCTGAAGCGCCATTGGGGTGCAGCATCAGCAGAGATAGCACCAGCAGAAGCACCACCGCCAGAAGCAGAAGCAGCAGAAGCTCCAGGCCCAGAAGTGCGACCCCGTGCTACAGAAGCCCCAGCAGAAGCAGAGTAAGGGCCAGGGGGCAGGATGGTAGCCCTGTCCCTCTTGGCAGGACTGGCAGCAGATGGCTGAGGCTTTCTGTTCTTCCCCATGGTTGTGGGGTTGCTGGCTGGCAGGGAGGCTGGCAGAAACCAAGGCTGGCAGGAAGGCTGGCACTAAGACTGGCAGGCAGGCAGGCACCAAGGCTGGCAGGAAGGCAGGCACCAAGGCTGGCAGGAAGGCTGGCAGGCAGGCACCAAGGCTGGCAGGAAGGCTGGCAGGAAGGCTGGCAGGCAGGCACCA
>BLBF01000003.1:21568440-21584765 GCA_015471245.1 Laticauda colubrina | reverse complement strand
CCTAAGTTCTAGAGCAGAATGAAGCAATTAATGCTTATGAGTTTAAGTTTTTTTATATAATGTTTATGTTTTAATTCTTGATTGATATAAGATGGGCAGCTCCATAAATGTTTTAAACAAATAATTTTTGATTTTATACACACACATACACACACATACACATATATACATATAGTTTTCTTGAGTTTTTACGGGTACTTACATGTATGGTATTCAGCTTTGTTTGGGTATTTTCTCACGTCATTGTAGTTGTGCTTTCAAAATTGGAGCAACGTTTTGACAGAATCTCATCTTTTCCCTGTAGTTACTAATTGGAGAATGACACCTTTATATCTTTTAATTTTTATCCATTCAACTCTTATTTAAACTTCAATTTATGCCTTTGCAATTATAACATTCAATATAACACATAACTTCCAGTCGAATTCTGCTTGGTACATTCTTAAAATACACACTAAGTTCTTAAAGAGAATATATATGTATATATAGATATATGTTTTCTTAAGTTTTAGGGGGTACTTACATGCATGGTATTCAGCTTTGTTCGGGTATTTTCCAACATCATCATAGCTGTGCTTTTAAAGTTGTAGCAATGTTTCGGCAGAATCTCATCTGCCACCATCAGGCTTCTGTATTGTGTTCGTCTGTGAGTCAGATTTTACAGTTGTTTCAGTTTTAAATTTGGGGCTAGACTACTGCTATGCCAGAATGGTTTTTTCTTCATCCTGATTGGTTGGGAGTCTTGGTCTGTGTTGATTGGTCTTGGAGTTTGCTATGTTCTGCTTGATTGCTGTTTCTAATATCTTCTGTCTGTTTTGTGGCTTTTTTTTTTTTTCTTGATTGGCTGGCAACATTGTGTTCCTGTACTGGAGGCTTTTAGTGCAGCTTGGCTCCAAGGAAATGGACGGCTATCATTTATTTGGAAGCTAGGTTTCATCTGGGTGCCTGGTTGGGGTGTGTTTGAGCTGGAGGTATCAGGGGGGATCTGTTTGTGCCCACGTGTTTGCCTGGCTTGTCGTGTAGAGATTTCTTTGTTTGTGAGCGCAGGCTTCCAAATAATTGACAGTCTGGTGGAATCATCTCTTCTATTCATGCTTTCAGGTCTTTTTTCAATCTCTATGGCTTCTCTGATGATTCTGTGGCTGGGGTTTTCTATAGTGGCTAGGGTTTTCTCTAGTGGCTAGGGTTTTGGTGCCTTTGAGGTTGATGCTATGACCTGTGGCTTTCATGTGTTGGACTAGTGAGGAAGTGTGTTCCAGCTTTTTTACTGCATTTTTGTGTTCATCCAGGTAGGTACTTATTTTTCTATTGGTCTGTCCAATGTATGTGGCTGGGCATGATGCACAGGGGATTTCATATATACCTTCGTTTTCCAGGTCAATTTTATCTTTGGGGTTTCTCAGGATGGCTGCTATTTTTCTGTCTGTTTTGAAGGCAGTCTTTTTTTTAAAAAAAGTTTTATTGATTTTTAAGGACAAACAAAAACAAACAGAACATAAAAACATCCAGCTTTCTTCCATAAGTATACAAACAGTGTGTCGGTTGGTTTACAAATTTTTTGTGCATTGATTTCATAGTCTCAATTCCAGTTACATTACATCATAACTCATATTATCAGAAATTGAACATCCTAGTATTATTATTAATCAATCATTTGACTATAATTTTGTTCATTCATACTTTGTAAGATAGCTATACTTAGTTTATTTTATGACAATTTATATAGTCCTTCCAAACATTTTATATATGTAATAATAATCATAAAAATAATAATAATTATAAATAATATTATATAATAATTAAAAAAAAAGAAATACATCTTTATATATTCATTATTTTTTATAATTCTACATATTCTGTTACAATATTTTTTTGTCTAACCATTGATAGAAAAGGTCCCAAATTTTGTAATATTGTTTATCCTCTTGTTCCCTAATTTGAAATGTCAATCTTCTCATTTCAGCACATTCCAGTATTTTCTTAATAATTTCCTCCTGCAATGGTATTTTCTCATTTTTCCCATTTTTAGCAAATACAATCCTAGCTGCTTTTAATACATTTACAATCAAATATTTTAAATCTTTGCTGTATGTATCAGGTAGAATTCCCAATAAAAATATCTCTGGTTTTAAATCGACATGCTTTTTAATCATTTTTTCCAACCACTTGTGGATTTTAGTCCAATATTTTTTTGCATTCGAACAAGACCACCACATATGGTAATATGAGCCAGGTATCTGATGACATTTCCAACATCTTTTGGATTTATTCTTGAACATTCTTGCTATTCTTATCGGGAGAAAATGCCACCTGTAAAACATCTTTTACAGATTTTCTTTAAATGCTGTTGACATTGTCATTTTATAATTTTGAAACCACAATTTTTGCCATTTCTCTAGATCAATCCCATATCCAAGATTCTTCCCCCAAACAATCATAGTTTCTTTAACTTGTTCTTCTTCTAGTTTAATTTCTAATAAATATCCATATAATTTTTTAATCACTTTTTCATCAGTACCTGTCAAAATCTTATCTAAATAAGTCAATTTTTATATAGAAACCTTCTGTTTTGAAATCTTTTTCATACCTTGAATGTATTTGTGCGTTAGAAAACCAATTCATCTTTATACCTTGTTCCTCTAGTTTTTCCATCGATTTAAGTTCACCCTTTTCATTCAAAATTTCCCCATATTTAACTGTTTGTTCCTTCTTATATGTCATAGGATAAGAAAATGCTTCAATAGTCGATAATCAGATTGGAATTTTCAAATAACATTGTCTTTTAATCTTCTCCCATTTTAACCACAGAGACTCCCGTACATGATGTCTTCTAAAATAACCCTGTATTTTAGTTCCCTTATACCATAAAAAGGCATGCCACCCCAACAAAAAATCATGTCCTTATAGTGTCAACAATCTAATATTTCTTAACATTATCCATTCCTTAACCCATGTGAAGTTTGTAACTTGGTAGTACAACTCCCAATTAGGCAGACCAAATCCTCCTCTAATTGGAGCATCTTGTAAGATTTTTAACTTTATTCTTGCTTTCTTACCTTGCCATATATATTTCAACACAATTTTGTATAAATCTTCAAAATAGTCCTTTACAAGCCGAATTGGTATTGTTTGAAACAAGTATAGAATTTTGGGTAAAATATTCATTTTGATTGTTGAAATTCTCCCTATTGATGAAAATTGTAGGTTTTCCCATTTTGTCAAGTCTAGTGTTATCTGTTGTTTAAGTTTAATGTAATTGTTCTCTTTTAATGTACTACATCTTGCTGTCAAATGTATCCCCAAGTACTTAACCTTATTCGTAACTTGAATTTTCAATACATCTGCCAATTCTTCTTTTTGTCTTAGGAACATGTTCTTTGTTAAAATCTTTGTTTTGTCTTTGTTTATTTCCCATATGCCTCTCTCTTTTCCAATAGTTTTGGTGCTGTTTCTAGAGAATCTTCTAAAATAAGAGCCAAGTCATCCACAAAAGCTTGCAATTTAATTCTTCCTTTTTAATTTTCATTCCTTTTACACTCTTTTCATCTCTAATGTTTCTATTTAACACTTCCAGAGTTAATATGAATAGCAAAGGTGAAAGTGAGCAACTTTGTCTTGTACCTTTTCTTATATTGATAGAGTCTGTTAATTCTCCCTCTATCATTACCTTTGCCATTTGCTTATAATATATGGCTTGTATTGCTTGAATAAATTTTCTGGTAAAGCCCATCTGTTTAAATAATAATAACATGAATCTCCAGTTCACATTATCAAATGCCTTTTGTGCATCTAAAAATATCAAAGCCATTTGTTTTTCGGGGTGAGCCTCATAATATTCCAAAGTGTCCAATATTAAGCCCATGTCACACAGAACCAACGGATGCAAAGAGAATGTAAAATGGACAAAAAACCTTGCCATCCGTTCGAAAACGCGATGTACTCACTGCCTCTGTTTTGCTTCCTCTCTATCCGTCCAGCATCCGTTTATTGATGTTTCATCCGCTCCAAAAGTTTTGGGCTGCCCAAAACTTTTGCGTGGAAAATGTATCCAGTTCGTCCGTTCTGCATCAGCTACACATCCGCTACGCATTCATTATGCATCTGTTATGCATCTGCTATATCTGCTAGGTATCCGCTAAGCATCCGCGCAACTCGCATCTGCCCGGACGCAGGGAGGAAGCGGAATGGATGCAGAACAGATGCAGAATGGATGCCTAGTGGATGCAGAATGGAAACAAAGCGTTTAAAATGGAAAAAATGTTCGCAGAGGGGACCTATCTCAGATATTAAGGATGTCTAGAGGATGCCTAGAGGATGCCTAGCGGAAAACCTATACTGCCTATAAAAAGGGGGAGCAACTCGCCTGCATCTCACTTTCAGAACAGCAGCCCAGCGGTGAAGACCTCTGCAGCCTTCATCTGGTTCTTCCTCTTCCACAGCATCCAGTCATGTCCACCGTGGATTGTAACAAAGTCCTTTCGGCAGCCACCATTGTTCTGCAACAGTGCGAAGCCATCTATAGGTTCTGTGAACTCTACTGCGAGAAGAAAAGGAGCCACCCAAAAAGAGTCTGGATCTGAAGATGGTTTGCCAGAAGAGCAGAGGATGGACTGTACAACAAGCTGATGGTGGATCTCAGGAGCGAAGACACTCAGACGTTCCAGAACTTCATGAGGATGCCTCCAGCCATGTTTGACGAAGTTGTGCAGCGGCTGACACCCAGGTTGACCAAGGCAAACACCAGCTTCCAGCCCAGCCTGGAACCTGGGCTCAAGGTGGCACTCACTCTGCGCCACCTGGCCTCAGGGACCACCTACAGGAGTATGCAGTACAGCTGGAGGGTGCCATCCAACACCATCAGCATTGTGCTCAGAGAAGTGGTGCAGGCCATCATCGAAGAATACAAGGAGGAGCTCCTCCAGAACCCCTCCACTGAAGAAGGATGGAAGAAAGTTGCAGAGCAGTGGTATCAGAAGTGGAACTTACCACACACCGTTGGAGCCATAGATGGCAAACACATGGCCTGCAAATCTCCAGCCAAGTCCGGGTACACTTATTTCAACTCCAAGGGCTTCTTCAGCATCATCCTCTTCACCATGGTCGATGCTGACTACAAGTTCATGTACATCGATGCTTCAGGCAACGGCTCATCTTCAGATGCCCAGGTATACAACGCCAGTCACCTCAAGGAGGAGCTGGAAGGCAACCTTATCGTGGGCTTCCCAGATCCAGAACCCCTGCCCAACGACACACAAGATGTGCCCTACTTCATCGTGGGGGATGATGCCTTCTCCCTCACAACCTACCTCATGAAGCCCTACGCTTCCAGATGCCTCACCCATGAAGAGAGGATCTTCAACTACAGGCTGTCCAGGGCAAGGCGGGTAGTGGAGAACGCCTTTTGCATACTGGCCAACAGGTTCCAGGTACTTCTCATGACCATGCAGCATTGCCCAGAGACCATGAGGAGGATCATGGAAGCTTGCTGCATCCTGCACAATCTCATGCACACCTGCTACCCAGTCTTGCAGAATAGGCTCGTGGACCTCCAGCAAGGCAATGGGGACATGGAGCCTGGGGAATGGAGGCAATGGTGAAACCTGATTGAACTCAGGATGTGCAAGGCCCCAACAGAGCCTCACATGAAGCGAAGAAGCAGCGCAACCTCCTGAGACAATGGTGCAACTCCCCAGCTGGAGCAGTGGAGTGGCAAGACAGGATGGTAGATGCTTAATGGATGCTTCCTTCAGCCTGTCTCATGACACGGATGAGATTGGGCCATGTATGTTTGGTTGGCCTACAATGAACAGGGCATTTAATAAAGAGTTGTGTTTGTGTTGACATGTGTGGATAATTATCACATTATTATTGATAATAAAGGGCCATAGGTGTGGCACCTTGGAGGGTGGACAATACAGTCCCACTATGCTTGCACTGGTGGTTTATGTATCCCACAGCTATTACCCATCCCACAGGTATCCCTGCCCATCCCACTGCTATCTCAACCCATACCACTGCTATCTTAACCCATCCCACAAGCATGCAAAGGCTTAAACCATTTCTAAAAGTTTCCAGCAAGACTTTATTAAAAAAAAGAAATGAAGCAAGTGTGTGAATCAAAAATAGACTTTATTAACAACAAGCTATAAGACAAAAATGAGTCTCTGGCACTCCTCTTGGTCGTTCAGTCTCAGGGGTGAAGGGTGCAGGTGCTGTGGAGGTGGCTGGTGCCGGAGTGCTTGTCATCAGCTCCTCCAGAAGGAGAAGCAGCAGAAGCCCCAGCCCCAGAAGAGCGAGCCCGTGCTGCAGAAGCCCCAGCAGAACCAGAGTGAGGGCCAGGGGGCGGGATGGTAGCCTTGTCCCTCTTGCAAGGGCTGGCAGCAGATGGCTGAGGCTTGCTGTGCTTCCACATGGTTGTGGGTTTGCTGGCTGGCAGGGAGGCTTGCAGGGAGGCTGGCACCAAGGCTGGCAGGAAGGCTGGCGGGGAGGCAGGCACCAAGGCTGGCAGGAAGGCTGGCACCAAGGCTGGCAGGCAGGCAGGCACCAAGGCTTGCAGGCAGGCTTGCAGGCAGGCAGGCACCAAGGCTTGCAGGCAGACATGAACCAAGGCTGGCAGGAAGGCAGGCAGCAAGGCTGGCAGGCAGACTGGCTGGCAGCAAGGCTGGCAGGAAGGCTGGCAGCAAGTCTTGCAGGCAGACATGCAGGCAGGGCAGGCAAGGCAGCCAATCCGTCCGGCAGCAGGTCTTTCCTGTGAATGGCGACCTGCTTCCGAGCTGCTTCCATTATATCCGTGGCGCTGACGCAATTCATCCTCCCCGCATGCGCAATTAACGCCAGGCATCCATTAGGCTTCCGCTGTGCATCCGCTGTGCATCCACTTCATCCGTTCGGCGTCCGCTGTACATCCACTGTATCTGTTCCGCGTCCACTTTGCTGAGGTCCCCCGGAAGCCTAGTGGACGTGCCATCCACCCCCATCCGCTTCCATCCACTGGGCTTCCATTCCGCAACCGCTTTGCATCCACCCTGCGTCTTCCATGCGTCCGTGTTATCTGCTCCGGTTATGCAAATTTTTGCCCCTTTTGAGAGAGGATAACAACGGATGGAACCTTTTTGCTCGTCTGCTGTGTCCTTTTTGCATCCGTTGGGCAGTGTGACATGGGCTTTACTCTCATATTGTCTTTAATTTGTTTCTTTGGCAGGAATCCATTTTGGTCAGAATGAATAAAATTATTTAAATATTTTTTGAGTCTCTCTGCCAATATTGAAGCAAAGATTTTATAATCTGCATTTAATAAAGAAATAGGTCTATAATTCTTAATTTGTAATGGATCAGTCTCTTCTTTTGGAATAATTGTAATATAGGCTTCTGACCATGTTTTAGGTATCTTCTTCTTTAGTATAACTTGATTCATGACTTCCCGCAATGGAAGGTTCAGCGATTCTTGCAATGTTTTATAGAATTCTGCCGGAAGCCCCTCTGGGCCTGGTGCCTTCCCATTGTTTTGTTTCTTAAGTGCTTCAGTTAACTCCATCATGGTTATGTTGCTTTCTAACATTTTTTCAGTCTCTTTAGGTATCTTAGGTAGACTAGCATTCTGTAAATACTGTTTAACTCTTTCCTCCTCAATATTCTCTTGCTCATATAATTTCCCATAAAAGTCTTGAATGATGTCCTTCTTCTCTTTATGGCCGTGGCAAACTTGACCTTGAGCATCTGTTAACTGTGGTATTTTCCTTGATTCTTTTTCCTTTCTCAATTTGTATGCTAACCATCTACCTGGTTTGTTTGCATCCTCAAAATAATTCTGTTTAGCATTTCTTTTCCAAATCACAAATGTGTCATTGATGTTTCTTAATCATAGTTTGGGTTTGTGGGTGGCATTAGCCAGGGCTCTGGATTCAAATTCTTCCATGAACAGGTTTGCAATGATGGGTGACAGTGGTGATCCCATAGGGGCTCCTTCAATTTGCTTGTATCTTTGTCCTTTGTATATGAAATATGTGTTGATTAAGCAGTGTTCTGTTAGTTCCATGAGGTGTTTAGCTGGTTGGTATTTATTTTTGATGAATTCAGGAATTTCTTTTATTGGGGCTTGAGTGAATAGTGAAACCACATCGAAACTTACAAGCAGGTCTTCTTGTTCCACATGTAGATCTTTGATCATTTCTAAGAAGTGGTATGAGTTTTGTACATGTGAAGCTCCAGTTTCAGCATGGGGCTGTAGTTGTTTTGCTTAGTGTTTAGCTAGGTTTTGTAATGGTGCTCCTTTGGAGCTGACTATGGGTTTGAGAGGTATGCCTTCTTTGTGTATTTTTGGGAGGCCGTATAGTTTGGGATTTCTGGAAGATTTTTTCTCTTGGGATGATCGTCTGTTGGATCTCTTTGCTCATGTGGCTGGTTATAATTTTCTTCTTGGTTAATTTTTCCAGATATGTGGTTGGGTCCGTGTTTATGGGTTTGTATGTGGAGTCTTGAAGTAGGCCTGTCAATTTTGTTTCGTAGTCTTTTCTATCCATTATTACTGTAGCATTCCCTTTGTCTGCTGGAAGTTTGATTATGCTGTTATCCTTTTTGGGAGTTTGTAGCGCTTTGAGTTCTTCTTTGTGCAAATTGCTTTTGGGTGGTTTGCTTGTGCGTAGGATGTTTGTAACCTGGTGTCTTATTCTGTCAGCTTCATCTGTATTTAATTGGATTAAATACAGGCTGGATTCTACTGCACATATGATGGATTCTGTGGGGATTTTTTGGGGTGTTATAGCATAATTGAATCCTTTGATTTGGACATCTGTTTCTATTTTGGTGAGTTCTCTGTTGGAAATGTTATATACTAATTGTTTCAGGTGTTGTTGTGAGTTGTTGGGGCTTTCTTGTCATGTTCTAATTTGTTTAGTTTCTTCAAGAGATTTACATTTTTGTAAGTGGTTTCACTTTCAGCTCTCCAAGTTGTAAGTTGTTTTATCTTATCCCAAAGTAGAGGGTGGATTTTGCTGCTCAATTCCAGGTGTAGTGCTAGCAAATCTTTGTTTAACTGATCCAATTGGAATCTCTTTCTGTGGAGCTCGTTCCTGAGTAGAGCCATTTCAGTTCTTTTCAGGATATGTTTAATAGCTGCTGTGCTGTGATGAAATGTTAATTTGAAGCAGGTTGGTGTTGCATTGTTGTCTCTGCAGCTGCGTATGAATTTCATGTCACATAGTATTCCTGCTCTTTTAACTTCCAGCTTCTCATAGGCTTTTATTTCCTCCCCGTAGAGGTATGATATTTGTTTTCTTAGAACTTATTCAACTCAATCAAAAAAGAAGAACTGACCTCTTCCCTTCTCCAACACCTCAAATCCACAGGACATGAGACTGACTTTAAAAATACCAGAACTATCACCAAAACTGAATACTTCAACAACAGAATAATCAGAGAAGCCATAGAGATAGAAAAATGCCCACACAGCATGAATAAAAGAGATGATACCTCCCAGCTACCAGCCATTTGGAAACCAGCCCTCATTAATAAACAAGCACCTAACATGAAGAATGACACCAGACCCACACCCACGAGGGCCACACAAGATGCTATCATCACACTTTCATGTAGAAAAAAGACTCACACCCACACAGAAGATGAGACACGACCATGGACCAGAAGCCGTACCGCAGCTGCATCACTACCCACTTCAAACCCCTCCGATGCATACATGAAGTGAACTGACACCCACCATGAAGATATGGCACGACTACGAATGCGAAGCCAAACAATAGGATCACAGCTCACCAGCTCAAATCCCCTGGCAAATCCTCTGGCAACTAAGACTAACCTGAGTACAACCAAGCCCCCACCTGAACAGAACACACCCCTAGCCAATCAAAGCATAGCTAACCCCCCCTACCAATGAGAACACAGTCAAACCCCCAACCAATGAGAACACACCCCCACTCATTAAGAACACAGCCAAGCCCCCACCCAATCAAGTCACACCCCCACTAGCAGTTAAAAGGAAGAAGCAGCTGCAAGCTCACATTACTCTGAGAAGCACAGAGCCGAAGAAACAAACCTGAAGATGATGAATGAGACTTCATTGAAACGTCACCTAGATACTTCTAATTTTAGGTGGGAGAAAACCCAAATAACCATAGATCCATATATGTCTATGTCTATGTCTATGTTTATGCCTATATCTATATCTATATCTACATACATACATACATACATACATACATACATACATACATATAAATACATACATGCATAGGAAGCTATATTCTGAGAAAGCTACTAATTGTATCTGTTTCAGTGCAGGAACTAGAATACTGCTCTTGAAGTTGAGAACATGTTTTAGGAAGTCGACCACACAGCATGAAAATTATATGTTCCTGTTTTAAATATTTCTCTTATTTTACAATACAAATGTAAAATGATCTTTTTCTCAGTTTTTAGGCATTCTTGATTGGATGGATAAAAAAAAGAATCTCCTGTATACGTTTCATAGTTTAGCTGTATCAATTAACGCATCCAGCCACATATAGTCATTTCTCTGGTTTTTTTCCCCATTTACTAACTTAATGAGATGGGAAATCATTCTCATTTTCTCCATCCAAGTGAAGATGGATATGCTTCCTTAATGAACTAATGTATCTATCTGTGTATTTCTTAATACATTAAAAGTAATCTGTAATCCTGATTGCTGAATGGATACCAACAATTTAGCTGTTCTGAGCATTAAATACTGGAGTTCAGGGGATTTCCTCCTCTGCTTTTCCCACATTAATGAGCTATATTTGAAGACATTTAACAAACCTGATTTCTGTAGAAGTGTTCTGCCAATATTTCCAATCAAGACAGAGCAATGTACTGCTGTGATAAATATCTTGTTTACATCTAATAAGATCAGGCTCTGGCAATAAGATCTAAAAAAAATGAAGTCATTCCACATGGAAGTAATTTCTTTCCAATGCCACAATTATTTCTGGTTTATTAGTTTTTGCCATATCTGTCTCAGAAGGCCCTCAAACTTGGTTTATAGTAACCAGAAATCTTATCATGCAGAAAAAAAATGTTCCAAATTGTGGTTTTAAGCACATCTTCACCCTGACTCAAACAAACATTATTAGTAAAATAACACACACAATAATGATAATTCCATAATATCATCACAGGTCTCTGGGGGATTATGCATACTTATCAAGACAGCATTAGGCTGGCAAAGTTAGGAACTGGCCTACAGAGAAGATGGCTTCTATCTACTATTTATTTAATTTAAACATAAATTGTCTGAAGTTGTGCTGCTAAGTGTATACATACCCCTATATCATTCTAGCTGTTTCTTCCCTGACATCTGGTGCAATAAGAAAAGACAATCTTGGAGATAAATATAAAACATCCTAAAGCTGGTGTGATTCTAATGGAAGACTTTAAGCTAGGTTTCCTTGCTTGATTATGCCCTCCTTAGCATCATAAACTGAAAACTGTTTATCAAATGGTCCACCCAGCACTTCAAAGATGCTAACAGGGGTATGGCAAAGTCTAAACCAGGACTGGATATGTTGCACACTGGCTGGTTTAGTGAAAAGGGAAAAAAGTCCTGATGCATCACATGACACCACTGTGACAATGTGAGTTTGACACCTATTCTCTCAACTGATATCCTTGAGGGTGGGCAGCAATTAGCAATTGTCTGCAGTTAATTTTTATGGTAGTTCTGATTTAAGACTATCTATAACACATGATAATGTGCTACTTGCTAATGTTGAAATGAGGCAAGCTAGCAGGCTTAAATAGCCTAAGATGGACACCAAGTCAATTGCCAGTTTTATTAACTCTGAGAGGGCCCCCTGGGCAAAAATAGTTGTTTCTACAAATTCAAGGCCCAAACACATCAGACAAGACTATATCAAGGAAACAACAGACTCTAAAATGTTAATAACTACCCAAGCACTTTGCTCCTCACTTTAAAGGTCTACAAGGCAAAAAATTGCACCAATGCTTACATATGATAAAGATCTGTGGGACCTATCAAAGACCTCCTTAATTAAATATAACTAAATGAACCTTTGAAGAATTATTTTAGATACTGCCAGAAATAAATTTGCAACAGTAGTAAAAGCTGAAACAAGCACTTGTCCCATCTGTAGTCTTAGAGTAACCAAAGTATTTAATTATCAGTGGGAAATCATCTGAATGGAACAAACAGTCAAGATTCAACCTACCACATGGTTCAATCAACTTCTGCAAATTGTCTCAGATCATGACCTCTCAACACAATATCTATCAGTAGGACATCAAGCCAAGGCAATACTCAGTTTTGGATGTTAAAACCCAAACTGATTCGGAATCCCTTCTAAACAACTCTGTTTGTTGACATGGCTGGACAATAATTTCAAACAGAAAAATACTTGATGATGGATTTGACACATGCCATATGTTAGCCCTTACTAGAGCAGGAGTCTTGGGTTAAATATGGATGATTCCATCAAGTGCTATGTTTTGAGAGAATATATGTTTGTGGAGAATCAGAAATAGAAAACATTGTACATGTCCTGTTCAATTATCAATTATATGCCTTAGGAAGGGCTCAATGCAGAGACTACTTGAGAGAACCATGTACTGGAACTCTTGGAAAAGATTAATTCCTTCAGGCACAACTGTGTGGTTGTGTGTGGTTATGGTGAAATACAGAACACATTGGGTGGCATATAGAGATGATGATGAATTCACTTAAACACATACTGACACATATATTTGAACTACTACCATACATTCTACCATACATTTTTGCATTCCGTTATACCTTATACTCTTATTTTTATTTTATCTTACCTACTATATTTTATTCTATTTTATCCCATGGTAGTATTTTATATAATTTTATTACATCTTACCCTTGTCTGTTTTATTGTACCTTACTGTGGCTGATACTAATGTTTTGATATGGTCAACTGACTAATCAATAAAACATACTATATCTTACCATCATCACTTTTATCTCATCTCTCCAAAACTGTTTAAAATCAGCTTTTAATTGTTTTCATTTATAATGACTTCAGAGAGTCAGCAAAAGATACTCCGGGACACAGCTAAGTCATGCCTTCCTCTCAAACCACTGCTAGTCCTCATTATAAATAAGTTAATATCCAGACTTCCTTGCCACAGTGTCTTTTTGTGTTTAAAATCCTCCTTTCTGCCATGAATGGCAAAAATCAAGGACAGCATCGGTGGATGGGAGAAAGTGAACAACCAAGGTGAGCATGTTTGTGTTGTGAAAGGGGAGGGGACAGGAAAAAAGTTCTGAGCCATAGGTTCAAAGGTGCCTAAAGTAGTAGTGGGATTCAAATAATTTAACCACCAGTTCACCCAGGGTCAGGTTGGCTGTTGTGGGAGGTGAGGTCCCATCCCTCTCTTGCAGCTCTGCTGCACATGCAGGATGAGCCTCCTGCGCTAACCTGACCCTGGGCAAATATGCAGGATGAGCCTCCTGGGTTAACTTGACCCTGGGCAGACCAGTTTTAAATTAAACCCCCCTCCCAAGTGGATCCTGGGCACTGAGCTGCAATGGAGAAATGGGGAATGGAGCAGCTGGCATGAGGGAAGGAGGAGGAGCAGGGAAAAGAAAGAGGGAAAGCAGCCTTTTCCTTCTCAAGCACCAGTCACGCCATTCCCCCTTTCTCCATTGCAGCACATTGATCCATTTTGATGGGATGGGGGTTAATTTAACAATCAGTTCAAACCAGCTGAATCCCACCACTGAGCTTAAGTGGAAAACCAGATGATCTACAATCTCTGCAAAACCATAATGTAGCAAGAAAACATTAGCTAAGTTTTGCTTTGTTTTTACATACATCACAGCTGGAAAAAAAATCTGGACTCCTGAACCATTTGCAGAGAATATTAGAGTGCAAATGGCAAAAGTATCACTGGATTGTCATGATCTGAGCTTTACCATTTTTGTACATACATCATGCAAGAGCAAAGCTTGTATCACGACAACCCAGTGATGCTTTTATCAGAAGAATGAAAATGCTAAATCTTATAGATACTTCTGCCTCGTTTAGCTTTCAAAACCTGGCAATATGCAACTGAACAAGTTCAGAGGTGTTTGGTATTGCCATGATGCACTCATATGGAGGTGACATGCTGAATTTAAATGAATACAGTAAGTGCTTTTATTTGTTTCCCCACTTTTGGTAAGCTGTCCTTCAGGTTATTTTAACTCAAGTTTCCTTTTGAAACATGGCAAATCTCAATTATAAACTAATAATTGTAAAGAAGAGTGGGGTTTCTTTATTTTTCTGAATACATGTATAATATTTATATGAGCACCTCTCTTCTATGCAATAATACATTGTGATCATAACAAAATCATTTAAATACATATAAAGCCAATTTTATTACCTATACAAAGAAGAAACAACTTTCTATCAAGGATTATAACATCCATCAATATACATGGACTCATCCCCATCCTTGTCCAATGCCAGTCTTAATGGTCTTCCCGAAGGCTAAGAGGATAATGGGCCTATATAAGGCTGTTCCAAAGGCATACTTCAAAGTCCCACCAAATAGGAACAATTCAGAGAAAGAACTTGGAGCATGCTCACTCTATCTGACTTAGTGGATTAGGCAAATAACCTCAGGGAAAGGTTGTCATGCAAATAATCTGGCCCATATGTTTGCTTTAGAATTGAATTGCACCCAGAAATATACTGGAAGTCAGTGCAGTGGTATGGCACAAGCAAACTGCAGGGTTCAAAGAAAATAGTGCACTGCCACATTCTAGACCAAATGTAGCTTCTGGATGGTCTTCAAGGCCAAGCATGTGTAGAATGCATTGTAATAATTCAATTGGGAAGTGTTTTAAGAGTGAATGACCATAAACAAGGCCTTCCAGTCCATGAATGAACATGATTCATGTATGCAAAGAGCTACAATTCCAAGAAAGCACCCAAGTTGTGAACCAACATTGTCCAGTGGAGTGCTACCACATCCAGGAGGCTGGATGGATGCAGCCCTCTCTGCAGCTCTGCATAACTTGCTTTGAAAATGAATAAACCCAGGAGATAAAGATAGATGCATGCTGCATAAGAAGATGCTTTGGAGGGTTGGGAATGTGAGACATAATCTTGGAAATTGCCAGTTGCACTACATATGACTGATAAAAATGTAGGTGTAGTCTTCTTGTTTCCCAGTGACTTGCTTTCATGACAACAGTTCAATCACATACCACTTCTAAAATCAACTCTTTGTAAGTTTTTTGTCTGTTGTGCTGATAAGCCAAGCAGTTCCTTATCAAGGAGAATGAAAGGAATAAGATGAAACATTTGATTGAAAGCTTGGCTTTGCTCTTTGGTAAAAATTAACCCATGTTTCTTCAAGGTAAACATACACAAGCATATGCGCACAAATACATACATGCAATCTACAGTATTTTAGGTTATTTTATTCTTCTTACCAAAGGCCTCTTTCATTTTTTTGTATTCATATTCATAGGAACTATTCAGTAAGCTATAACCATTAATAATATTTTGCAATATATGGCCTAAGATGCAGGACCATTGCCTGGTTTGAACCATCTGAAATTGATAAATGTTTGTCATTTATTCCTAATTGGCACGTGGAGGTTAAAAATGAATGTTCTTTAATGGATATAAAGTAAAAGCCTAAAACAAGATGAGGAAAAAAAGTTTTATTTCATTGATTTTATTTTCCTTCATTGGAATGAATGATGACCTGAGTTTTGAGACAGCAATACAATTTTGGTTTATTTAGCTTTTACTTCAATTTCTTTTTTGCCATTTCTGGCTGATCTAGCAAGCATTTCTATATTCCCCTGTTGTTTCTAGAAGTGGGTACAAATGGAAATGCTGCCATAATTTTTCACTCATTCACCTTTGCTTCTATGAAGTCCCATCCATCATTCTAATTATTATTCATTTTAGACTGGAGAATAAAAAGGCCCAAACAAAAAAAAAAAGTCAAATGTATAAATAAACAATGCCTAAGCTTTTTGAAGCCAAATAAATCAAGCTGAAATGAACTTGATGGTTCTTCTGGGATGATGCGTGTTAAGCCTGGATTCCCCAACCAGGGTTAGGGAGACAAGCTAAACAGAATGTGCAGCGTTAGTCAGATAGGCACACAGATAAATGAGTGAGCTAAGCTTGTATGTTTATTAACATACAGTAAAAATAACAGATACGCTTGTGCTATCAAGAATATAGTTTATTCCATTATAAGTTCATAGCATAGTCAAAATAACAGTCCAATAGTCATGTATCATTTAGTCAGTCAATTCAGGGATATTCAGTTAGCAAAGTCCATGTAGAATATCCTATGTC
>BLBF01000003.1:21541596-21568430 GCA_015471245.1 Laticauda colubrina | reverse complement strand
AACTTTGTAGATTGACTTGTGCCATGTTTTCTTATATGGATATAAAACTATAATTAATAAAACACAGCTGTCTGTTTACTGTAATGTATAACAACACAAACTCTCACTTTTTACATAAATCTGTTTTATCCTAGTTAAACTGACTTTGCAGCCTCTGGGCCCATAACCAGTGTTAAGCCTGGGTTCCCCAACCAGGGTTAGGGAGACAAGCTAAACAGAATGTGCAGCGTTCATCAGATAGGCACACAGATAAATGAGTGAGCTAAGCTTGTATGTTTATTAACATACAGTAAAAATAACAGATACGCTTGTGCTATCAAGAATATAGTTTATTCCATGATAAGTTCATAGCATAGTCAAAATAACAGTCCAATAGTCATGTATCATTTAGTCAGTCCATTCAGGGATATTCAGTTAGCAAAGTCCATGTAGAATATCCTATGTCAGTTCACTTACAAATTAGTCCTTTGTTCTCTCTCCCGTTCGAGCAATGCAGTCTTGATTCCAAGCAGTAATCAGGGATCATCAAAGCCAGAGTGAGAGCGAGCTGTAGTCTTGCTTCTTTTAAAGTGCTTTCACAACCACTCCCTTAATTACTATCCCACAGTTAAAGTTGCAGACACTTTAACATACAAAAACTATGATTCATAGTTATTATTTTACCTAAACCAGTTAGGGTAAACAATGTTATCCCTAACAATGCACACACCAGTGAAACTATCCAAGATATAAGCACAGATTAGCTTGGACCTCACAGTCTCCTGTTCTCCTCTAGCTGGCCAGGAACAGCTTAGCAAGGGCAGAAGAATGCTGATAGAAGAGAATGTTTGTGGCTCAAGATTGAACTCTGTGAGCTCAGTTGTTTGCTAGCACTGATGATGTTGCCTAGTTTGGTAATGAAGCATCTGCCAGAAAATGATCAAAGGTCAGAAAGCACCAAGGACTCTGCAGAGGAATGCTTCAAACTTCTCAATGCTAGTCACTACTCATTGTTCATCTAGGTTTTTCTTGACAGCAATAGACAGCTGAAAGAATTTGAACTCCTACTTGAGATTCTAAACACCAGCTGGATCTGTGTCGATGCAAGTTTAAGTGTGCAGAATTGACAAGATGGCAGATGGAGTGTTGTTGTGCAAAGTCATTCCTTTCTGTGTACATGTATGGATAAACTGCCCCCCCCTTTTTTTAAAGGCACCATTTGCAATAGTGCGCTCTGTCCACCATCATGGATTTTGAACACAAATGCATGTATGTGCACACACATGCACACACACAAACACACTCCACAAAAAAAGAGATAGAGACAGGGTGGAAGGAAGGAAGGATTACTGCTTCCCAGTCTTCCAGTGAGATACTGACGCTGCAAATGACTTGGGAATTTATTGGAGTAGCATCAGGGAGAGGAGCTTTGTGTGGGAACTCTGTTTTTCTGAATCATAGAAGGCAGAATATGATATATCCCAAGGATGCAATCTCTGCTGAAAGTTTGTGAATAAACAAGCACAGGATTGAATTGCCAAAAGGCTGTTGACTTAACTGACTAGGATGATAACATTGCTTTCCAAATTTCCCTTTTGTTCACATCATTGTAAGCCAACAGTGTGATAGCCACAACCTGTCTAGTAAATTAAAAATTACAACATGGGACAAGATATAAAAATGCAGCAGAAATTCTAAAGAGAAATGTGAAGATACAATAGTGCATAGTACAACAGAAGATATTCCCCGAAACTAACCCACGTTTCTTTTTCAGATACTCTTATTTACTTCTTTCTGCAAACAAGGCTTCGGGTCTCAGTTTGCTTCCCCCAGCACTAGTAGAAGACAAGTGAGATTTCACTTGTCAATCTTTCACTGAAATTTCTAATTTCCCCCATCACTGTTTGTTCTTTTATGGTTGCCATCTTCTCTAGAATCCTTAAGTCCCTAGATATAACTACTCTTCCTCAGATGAAGGCTTTCACGCCCTGGAGGGCCATAAGAGCATCAGTTAGGCTGTTATCATAGCCTAACAGATCTGTCCCATGATGCTTTGCTCTGAGGATGATCTCTTAAGAGTTTTCACTGTGATAAAACAAATAGAACACATACAAAAATAAAAAGCTCAGCATATTCTGCTGCTTGAACCTGCATTAACATATTCAAACATGAATTGTGCTTACATTTACCATGGGTACTATGAATTGTAGATGAAGTCACAGCATGAGTTGAGCAACATGGAATCTAACTTTACTGCAAAAGAATATAAGAGCATAGATGCATGAATCTTTATAATTAAAACTGGTAGCAGTTTTTCTCATAAATCACAAAGGACATATTATATGCTTTTTCAGTGAACTGTATACAACCATGTGGTCTTCTGCCATTTTATCAATTTATTCTCTGTTTCTCATCTTTTCTCCTTATTATGGAAATAATACTAAAATTTAACATGGATGAATTCTCTGACTTCATCTGACTTACAGTTTTTTGAAAGATGAAATAGACTTGTTGAATAGGGAAGAAACAATGTCTTTAATCATTGCACAGTTTTAAAGGGGATTATTACTAGACTTTTCTGTGGTGACCAAGAAAAATAGAAGTGAAATTATAATTACAGGAGGTTCTTGAATTACAATGAAAAGTGGGACTGGAATGCCCATGGCTAAATAATGCAGTCATAGAATGCAATCTCACATGACCATATTGTTTAACAAGGGCAATTCTGATAGTCCCACTTATCATCATAAATTAAGGATCACTCCAATAATTAAGCAAGGATCTCACATGATTGCAATGTCTGACTTCCTGATGGCTTCCCCATTGACTTTGCTTGTCAAGCTGGAAATAGCAAACACCAAGTGCCAGGCTAGCAATCATGTGACTGCAGGGAAATTGCAAAGGCCAGAACTCAGAGAATCAATCAAAAGTACCATACATTTTGCATTGTCCTACCTGCGAGCTGAATGAATGATAGAAACTCAAGGACTATCCATCACTTTGCTGTCAATGTGAAGAGTATGAAGTGGAAAATGGTAAGGGGGTGATGTGCTACCATTTATGCTCTAATTTCCAACATGAAGAGGAGTAAAATAACTATGGTTTTTATTCTGTTTATGGTAGTTTGGTCACCTGGCTTTTCTAAGAATGAAAGAATATCTTATATAGACTATATATTGGGGTTAACTTGATCAGACTTCTTTGATTTTCCCATTCTTACTCCTCAACATGCTCCTCAACATGCAGAACACTGCATCACATAGAATATAATGACTTGCAACCCACGCACTTGTTCATGTTGAAAGGTGTCCAAAATATTCTGTTAGGCAAATTTCAGCAGTTTTAATGAAAAATGTTTTAAGAAGTGCAAAGTAATCCCTTGCCTTTAAAAACCATACCTATGAAAGATCCATCTCAAGCAATAAAACATGACATTTAATTGTTGCCTGTGATGTGTATCAGTTCATCTTTAACTGCAGCATAACACCAGCTCTTTTTAAAAAAATTCAGACAATTAAACACCAATTTGCAGGGACAAAATTAGAGACAGGAATTAATTCATGCACTAGTAGTTCTCCATTAATACATGATGCCTGAACTGTTTGCAAAGGAATATGAAAGATAGAGAAATAACAGATATTCTTGTCCCATCCCTGGGGCTTTTTGGTGTAATGTCAAAGAGCTCTCACCTGTGGGCATGTTTCATCAAAAAGCTAACCTGAAAATGTTACTGGGCTTGACATGAAACTAATTTAGTTAAATAAATATAGATATTTAATCTTTTGTAAAATATTAGGATGGGAAATACTACAATAATAACAATAGCAATGGGCAGCAACATTTGTAGTGTGCAGTGAAACTTCTAGAAAGGATTTCACCACAGGAGTATTGTATTTTTCAACCACAGGAAATACAATTATCACATAGTTATTTCATCAAACAGACATTCTGGTCTAAGAAGGAGACTATACAATTTTTTGCTTGAACTCAATGTACAATAAAGAGGTGATAACTTTTGAGTGTTGCATTGTCACATATTCTCTCCTTTCTAAAAAAAATGTGAAAGATCATAAGTTAATAGAAATGTGAATTATTTACCTTTTTCAACCCTTGAGTTATGTTTAGTGGCCATACTGCATCAGAGTTCCCTTCAATGGATATCCATATTTTACTACCTCTTAAATTGTCTCCCTGTTGGCCAATGATGGACATTTCATTTAAAAGCATTCTTTAGTTCAATTGAATTTCTGTGAATGTCATAAAATTGATTTTCTTCAGTTAAAGTCACACTGAGGAGTTGAAAAAGCTTTCCAAACATGGTTCAAAGATGAATTCAAATTATAAACATACGATATATGATGGGGTGTTTTTGTTTTGGTTATTAGGAATGTAAGTTTTCTTGATATAGTTTCTGTCACGTGCTGAGTTTTTACCAGTCCAGGAATTAAATCACCTTAAGAACAATATGTTGGTAACTACAGCTTTGTGTTTCATTGATCACACACAGAAATAATAGGGCAAAAATATCCTAGATTAGCTTGCATACATGTACAACATAGTAGAAAGAAAACGGTAGGAGTCTTACAACCCAGAAATAAGGGAGACTTAATTTTTACTTCTGTAGTAATGCTCCCACAAGTGCTTCATGAGCTGCCATGAGAATTTCAAATGCTGCCTTTATGCATGTTCATAGCAAGGTGAACAATTTCAGATCACTTCTTAATAGGCTATATTTTTAAAAATTTCAATTTGCTGCTTTCTAATTTAATTTTGTTTTCATCTTTATGCTTGTTTTTCTGGGGATACTAGAAATAAAGAGAATTACTGCTGGAGCATTTGACTGCAACTGAATCCCATTGTGATCATTTCACCAAAGAGACTGCAAGTAAGTCAAAGGAGGTTTGCTAAGGACAAGCCATTTTTAATGGCTTTGCCACTTGCAGAAGCTAAATTGAGACAAATATGCTACAACTGTTGAACAGGAGACAGCAACCAGGAATAACTAATGACTTCTACAACCTAAATGGACCCTCCAAGTTCCATAAACTTTCATAATGTTCTTTCCTGTTTCATTGCCTCAAACTAGTGGTGGAGTTGTTTGGTGCTTAAATCTTGTAATCTATGATTGTGGTAGAAGGCAGGGTCATAAAAGGTAGAGCAAAGAGATTTGCACTGAATTTATTTTAATTAAAATTTTATTTATGATTGTAGACTATATATGCAATAGTAAAAAATGTATTTTTAAAGCAGGGAACACTTCGTGTACTTTTCATTAAATATGCATGAGAAGTACATTTGCTGAAAAACTAAAAACTGGAATCAGGATATTTTGTAGCTTAACTGTTCATATCATATACAGAATGCATGCTGTATTTTGTAATTTTAACCAAAGTTGATATATAGCACAGTTAGAAATTTCTCTGTTTCTCTTACAACGCAGCATGGAGTTGGGAAGGAGGTTTTAAAAAATAAAAAGCATATCCTTTTATGAACTGTAACAATATTATGTTTCGTAAGCTTTAAACCAATTCCAACAAATAGTAGAAAGCTAGAGCAAAATTGTGACACAGCCCCAAGAAGATATATATGAGATGTGCATTGTTGTATACTCACTCTTGATTCTTGAAACAGGTAGGAAGCAACCTATTCTTTATATGCTTTTTCCCTTAGCATAAGCAGAAGGAATGCCTGTTATTTGTAAATTGAATTTGGTCTACTATATGATGCAAATAATAATAAGAAAGATTATATTTTGTTGACAAAAACCAATAACTAACGTTAGGATACACGCATAAAAAAACATTCTGTTTCTGTGATTATTTGCTATTAAATTTTCATGACAAATGATAAGATGGCCATTTTGTGTCTTACATCTATGTACACTGTATAGAAATGTGAACATTTCACGGTGAAAACTTAAGCCCATGTCACACTGCACCAACGGATGCAAAGAGGATGTAAAACGGACGAAAAAGCTTGCCATCCGTTGGTTAATGCGATGTACTCACTGCCTCCGTTTTGCTTCCTCTCTATTTGTCCAGCATCCGTTTATGGACGTTTCATCTGCTCAGAAAGTTTTGAGCTGCTCAAAACTTTTGCGTGGAAAATCTATCCAATTCGTCCATTCTGCATCCGGTACGCATCTGCTAGGCATCCGTTCTGCATCCGTTACGCATCCGCTATATCCGCTAGGCATCCGCTACGCATCCAGGCAACTCGAATCCGCTCGGACACAGGGAGGAAGCAGAACGGATGCAGAACGGATGCAGAACGGATGCCTAGCGGATGCAGCATGGAAACAAAGCATGTAAAACAAAAAAAAGGTTCGCAGAGGGGACCTATCTCGGATATTAAGGATGTCTAGAGGATGCCTAGAGGATGCCTAGAGGATGCCTAGAGGATGCCTAGAGGATGCAAAGGGACACTTATACTGCCTATAAAAAGGGGGAGCAACACATCTGGATCTCACTTTCAGAACAGCAGCCCTGCGGTGCAGACCTCTGCAGCCTTCATCTGACTCTTCCTCTTCCACAGCATCCAGTCATGTCCACCGTGGATTGTGACAAAGTCCTTTTGGCAGCCACCATCATTCTGCAACAGTGCGAAGCCATCTATAGGCTCTGTGAACTCTACTACGGGAAGAAAAAGAGGCGGCCAAGAAGCCTCTGGGTACAAAGATGGTTCACCAGAAGACCAGAGGATGGACTGTACAACAAGCTGATGGTGGAGCTCAGGAACGAAGACACTCATGCATTCCAGAACTTCATAAGGATGCCTCCAGCCATGTTTGATGAAGTTGTGCAGCGGCTGAGAGCCAGGTTGACCAAGGCAAAGACCAACTTCCGGCCCAGCCTGGACCCTGGGCTCAAGGTGGCACTGACTCTGAGCCAGCTGGCCTCAGGGACCGCCTACAGGAGCATGCAGTACAGCTGGAGGGTGCCACACAACACCATCAGCATTGTGGTCAGAGAAGTGGTGCAGGCCATTATCGAAGAATACAAGGAGGAGCTCCTCCAGTGCCCCTACACTGAAGAAGGATGGAAGAAAGTTGCAGAGCAGTGGTATCACAGGTGGAACTTCTCCCACACCGTTGGAGCCATCGATGGCAAGCACGTGGCCTGCAAAGCGCCAGCCAACTCAGGGTCCACTTATTTCAACGACAAGGGCTTCTTCAACATCCTCCTCTTCGCCATGGTCGATGCTGACAACAAGTTCATGTACATCGATGCTTCAGGCAATGGGTCAGCTTCATATGCCCAGGTATACAACACAAGTGACCTCAAGGGTAGGCTGGAATGAAACCTCATTGTGGGCTTCCCAGATCCAGAACCCCTGCCCAACGACACGCAAGATGTACCCTACTTCATCATGGGGGATGATGCCTTCTCCCTCACAACCTACCTCATGAAGCCCTACACCTCCAAATACCTCACCCCTGAAGAAAGGATCTTCAACTACAGGCTGTCCAGGGCAAGGCGGGTGGTGGAGAATGCCTTTGGCATCCTGGCCAACAGGTTCCAGGTACTTCTCACCACCATGCAGCATCGCCCAGAGACAATGAGGAGGATCATGGAAGCTTGCTGCATTCTGCACAATCTTATGTGCACCTGCTACCCAGTCTTGCAGAACAGGCTTGTGGACCTCCAACAAGGCAATGGGGACATGGAGCCTGGGGAATTGAGGCAAGGGTGAAACCTGATAGACACTGAGGATGTGCAAGGCCCCCAGAGAGCCTCACGTGAAGGGAAGAAGCAGCGCAACCTCCTGAAACACTGGTGCAACTCCCCAGCTGGAGCAGTGGAGTGGCAAGACAGGATGATAGATGCTAAATGGATGCTTCCTTCACCCTGTCTCATCACACTGATGAGATTGGGCCATGTATGTTGGGTGGGCCTACAATGAACAGGGCATTTAATAAAGAGTTGTGTTTATGTAGACATGTGTGGATAATTATTACATTATTATTGATAAAAAAGGGTCATAGGTGTGGCACCTGGGAGGGTGGACCATCCAGTCCCATTATGCTTGCACTGGAGGTTTATCTATCCCACAGCTATTACCCATCCCAAAGGTATCCCTGCCCATCCCACTGCTATCTCAACCCATACCACTGCTATCTTAACCCATCCCACAAGCATGCAAAGGCTTAAACCATTTCTAAAAGTTTCCAGCAAGACTTTATTAAAAAAAAGAAATGAAGCAAGTGTGTGAATCAAAAATAAACTTTATTAACAACAAGCTATAAAACAAAAATTAGTCTCTGGCACTCCTCTTGGTCGCTCAGTCTCATGGGTGAAGGGTCCAGGCGCTGTGGAGGTGGCTGGTACTGGAGTGCTTGTCATCAGCTCCTCCAGCAGCAGAAGCAGCAGAAGCCCCAGCCCCGGAAGAGCGAGCCCGTGCTGCAGAAGCCCCAGCAGAACCAGAGTGTGGGCCAGGGGGTGGGATAGTAGCCCTGTCCCTCTTGCCAGGGCTGGCAGCAGATGGCTGAGGCTTGCTGTGCTTCCGCATAGTTGTGGGGTTGCTGGCTGGCAGGGAGGCTGGCAAGAACCAAGGCTGGCAGGAAGGCTTGCAGGGAGGCAGGCACCAAGGCTGGCAGGAATGCTGGCAGGCAGGCAGGCACCAAGGCTTGCAGGGAGGCAGGCACCAAGGCTTGCAGGAAGGCAGGCACCAAGGCTGGCAAGAAGGCTGGAAGGGAGGCAGGCACCATGGCTGGCAGGAAGGCTGGTAGGCAGGCAGGCACCAAGTTTTGCAGGCAGGCATGAACCAAGGCTGGCAAGCAGGCAGGCATCAAGGCTGGCAGGCAGGCAGACAGCAAGGCTGGCAGGCAGGCAGACAGCAAGGCTGGCAGGCAGGCAGACAGCAAGGCTGGCAGGGAGGCTGGCAGCAAGGCTTGCAGGCAGACATGCAGGCAGGGCAGGCAAGGCAGTCAATCCGTCTGGCAGCAGGTCTTTCCTCTGAATGGTGACCCGATTCCGAGCTGCTTCCATTATATCCACGGGGCTGATGCAATGCATCCTCCCTGAATGCGCAGTTAACACTGGGCATCTGCTAGGCTTCCGCTGTGCATCCGCTAGGCTTTCGCTGTGCATCCGCTTCATCCGTTCGGCGTCCGCTCTGCATCCGCTGTATCTGTTCTGCGTCTGCTTTGCTGAGGTCCCCCAGAAGCCTAGCGGATGTGCCATTTGCTCCCATCCGCTTCCATCCGCTGGGCTTCCATTCCGCATCTGCTTTTCATCCGCCCTGCGTCCTCCCCCCGTCCGTGTTATCTGCTCCAGTTATGCAAATTTTTGCCCCTTCTGAGAGCGGACAACAACGGATGGAACATTTTTCTCATCCGTTGTTAACATTTTGCATCCGTTGGGCAGTGTGACAGGACCTTTAACAAAGTTTGGATATTTCAGTGCTTTATTTCTTGTAACTTTCTTGGAGGGAAAAAATGATGCTGAATTTTAATACAATAGTTGTCTTGAATCTAATCGGTACAGTGTTTAATTTCCTGAAGATTTGTCACGCTGCTGTTGAATTAGTAAAGTTTGGTCCAATGCAGCAAATCTTTATATTTGCAAATGCCCTAGCATGCCTCAATTGTTAATTATTATTTATCAGTTATCTTTCAGCATTGCTTAATATAATTAGAAATCAGAATGCTGATCACCAATTTGGAAATCTCAAGGTTTTTTCACCTAGTTATTTATTTCGTCATGTATTAATTATCTTGTATTAGTATGCATTGATGGTATGTGAAACATTAAAAATCCAATTCAAGTAATCAGTTCACTTCTGTCACTTGAATTGCTTTGAAGCATTGATTACAAAAAATAAATCAAACCAATTAGATATGAATAATCCACTGAATCAATATGATGGCCCCAAGTTCAATGAGATACATCAAATCAATATACCACTTCAGTGATCAAAGGAATGATTTGGTCAAATTACTTTAATATAGAATTTTCTCATCAAAGGTTCACACAGTACCCATGTAGATGCTTATATGAACAAATACAAAACTGGAATTTGTATAGTACTGTTATAATCATAATGTTTAACTAAATATTATTTCTAATTGCTTCATATCAGCTGTGGATTTATTCCCAGATTTGTACAACTTTTTTGGCCACTCCCCAAGATAACATATCTATATAGATTCAAATACAGAAATAAGGCTAAGAAAAATGTACACAGTAGAAGCAGGCATTGTTTGAAATTTATTTGGAAAACTCAATCTACTAGCCAAATTCATATCCTTTTCTGAATATTAAAGGCTCTGTCACACTGCCCAACGGATGCAAAATGGACACAACGGATGAGAAAAATGTTCCATCCGTTGTTATCCGCTCTCAAAAGGGGCAAAAATTTGCATAACTGGAGCAGATAACACAGACGCGGGGAGGACGCAGGGTGGATGGAAAGCGGATGCAGAACGGAAGCCCAGCGGATGGAAGCAGATGGGAGCGGATGGCACATCCGCTAGGCTTCCGGGGGACCTCAGAAATGCGGATGCGGAACGGATACAGCGGAGGCAAAGTGGATGCACAGCAGATGAAGCGAATGCACAGCAGATGCACAGCAGATGCACAGCGGAAGCCTAGCGGATACCGAGCATTAATTGTGCATGCGGGGAGGATGCATTGCGTCAGCCCCGCGGATATAACGGAAGCAGCTCGGAAGTAGGTCACCATTCAGAGGAAAGACCTGCTACCAGACACATCGACTGCCTTGCCTGTCCTGCCTGCATGTCTGCCTGCAAGCCTTGCTGCCAGCCTCCCTGTCAGCCTCCCTGCCAGCCTTGCTGTTTGCCTGCCTGCCAGCCTTGCTGCCAGCCTCCCTGCCAGTCTTGCTGTCTGCCTGCCTGCCAGCTTTGCTGCCAGCCAGCCTTCCTGCCAGCCATGGTGCCAGCCTTCCTGCCAGCCTTGGTTCCTGCCTCCATGCCAACCATGGTGCCTGCCTCCCTGCAAGCCTTTCTGCCAGCCTTGGTTCCTTCCAGCCTCCCTGCCAGCCAGCAACCCCACAACCATGCTGAAGCACAGCAAGCCTCAGCCATCTGCTGCCAGCCCTTGCAAGAGGGAAAGGGCTACCATCCCGCCCCCTGGCCCTCACTCTGGTTCTGCTGGGGCTTCTGCAGCACGGGCTCGCTCTTCTGGGGCTGGGGCTTCTGCTGCTTCTGCTTTTGGAGGAGCTGATGACAAGCACTCCAGCACCAGCCACCTCCACAGCACCTGGACCCTTCACCCCTGAGACTGAGCAACCAAGAGGAGTGCCAGAGACTCATTTTTGTTTGATAGCTTCTTGTTCGTAAAGTCTATTTTTGATTCATACACTTGCTTCGTTTCTTTTTTTAAATAAAGTCTTGGTGGAAACTTTTAGAAATGGTTTAAGCCTTTGCATGCTTGTGGGATGGGTTAAGATAGCAGTGGGATGGGCAGGGATACCTTTGGGATGGGTAATAGCTGTGGGATAGATAAACCTCCAGTGCAAGCAGAGTGGGACTATATGGTCCACCCTCCCAAGTGCCACACCTTTGGCCCTTTATTATCAATAACAATGTAAGCATTGATCCACACATTAAAACATAAACACAACTCTTTATTGAATGCCCTGTTCATTGTAGGCCCACCCAACATACATGGCCCAATCTCATCAGTGTGATGAGACAGGGTGAAGGAAGCATCCATTAAGCATCTATCATCTTGTCTTGCCACTCCACTGCTCCAGCTGGGGAGTTGCACCATTGTCTCAGGAGGTTGCGCTGCTTCTTCGCTTCATGTGAGGCTCTGTTGGGGCCTTGCACATCCTCAGTGTCTTATCAGGTTTCACCCTTGCCTCAATTCCCCAGGCTCCATGTCCCCATTGCCTTGTTGGAGGTCCACAAGCCTGTTCTGCAAGACTGGGTCGCGGGTGCGCATGAGATTGTTCAGGATGCAGCAAGCTTCCATGATCCTCCTCATCATCATCCCCCACGACGAAGTAGGGCACATCTTGTGTGTCATTGGGCAGGGGGTCTGGATCTGGAAAGCCCATGATGAGGTTGCATTCCAGCTCCTCTTTGAGATGACTGGCATTGTATACCTGGGCATTTGAAGATAAGCCGTTGCCTGAAGCATCGATGTACATGTACTTCTAGTCAGCATCAACCATGGCAAAGAGGATGATGCTGAAGAAGCCCTTGTAATTGAAATAAGTGGACCCCGACTTGGCTGGAGCTTTGCAGGCCACGTGCTTGCCATCTATGGCTCCAACGGTGTGGGGGAAGTTCCACTTTTGATACCACTGCTCTGGAACTTTCTTCCATCCTTCTTCAGTGGAGGGGCACTGGAGGAGCTCCTCCTTGTATTCTTCGATGATGGCCTGCACCACTTCTCGGACCACAATGCTGATGGTGTTGTGTGGCACCCTCCAGCCGTACTGCATGCTCCTGTAGGTGGGCCCTGAGGCCAGGTGGCGCAGAGTCAGTGCCACCTTGAGCTCAGGTTCCAGGCTGGGCCGGATGTTGGTGTTTGCCTTGGTCAACCTGGGTGTCAGCCGCTGCACAACTTCGTCAAACATGGCTGGAGGCATCCTCATGAAGTTCTGGAATGCCCGAGTGTCTTTGTTCCTGAGTTCCACCATCAGCTTGTTGTACATTCCATCCTCTGCTCTTCTGGTGAACCATCTTCGTACCCAGACGCTTCTTGGCCGCCCCTTTTTCTTCCCGTAATAGAGTTCACACAGCCTGTAGATGGCTTTGCACTTTTGCAGAAGGATGGTGGCTCCCAAAAGGACTGTGTTACGATCCACGGTGGATATGACTGGATGCTGTGGAAGAGGAAGAGTCAGATGAAGGCTGCAGAGGTCTGCAGGAGGGCTGCTGTTCTGAAAGTGAGATCCAGATGTGTTGCTCCCCCTTTTTATAGGCAGTATAGGTGTTCCTTTGCATCCTCTAGGCATCCTCTAGACATCCTGAATATCCGAGATAGGTCCCCTCTGTGGATGTTTTTTCCGTTTTACATGCTTTGTTTCCATGCTGCATCCACTAGGCATCCGTTCTGCATCCGTTCTGCGTCCATTCCGCTTCCTCCCTGCATCTGAGCGGATGCGAGTTGCACGGATGCACAGCGGATGCCTAGTGGATATAGCGGATGCGTAACTGATGCAGAACAGATGCGTAGCGGATTCGTAACAGATGCAGAATGGACGAATTGGATATATTTTCCACGCAAAAGTTTTGAGCAGCTCAAAACTTTCTGAGCTAATGAAACGTCCATAAACGGATGCTGGACGGATCGAGAGGAAGCATAACAGAGGCAGTGAGTACATCACGTTAACCAACGGAAAGCAAGCTTTTTGTCCGTTTTACATCCTCTTTGCATCCATTGGTGCAGTGTGACAGGGGCTTAATATAATTTAAATATTGTAAAATATTTGAAAATACTATACATGCCCCTTACTCATACTTTTAAAATCTACGTGGAGCACACAGAGACATTCTAGTAAGTCAGTATATTGTTAGAGGTTGTCAATTTATTTTGCAGGTTGCAAAATAAGTTCTTGACAATAAAGAAATAATTACAAGAGAAGGACTGACAGAGACAGAAGGAGGAGTGAAAAGAGGGATCAACCTTCAATCACTACTTAGCCACAAATGAACTAAGTCCAATTTCCCTTGACTGCCATTGCCCCATATCTAAGTATTGAGCATTAATTAAGAAGATTCCTGTGACGTTTTAGCAATAAATCAGTTAAATTGAACCTTCCCATGTGGACCTGGTCTTTTGCAAATGATTTTATTTATTTTTTTAAACATTATCCCTATTGGGCTTTAGATTAAAAAAAACATGTTTCTATTGGTGCCTTATTGCATAATTTTGCTTTTGGTCCTGAGATCTCTCTCTGTGTCTCTCTGTCTGCCTCTCTGTGTGTGTGTGTGTGTGTGTGTGTGTGTGTGTGTGTCTATGTCTGTGTTTGTGTCCGTCTCTCTCTCTCTCTCTCTCTTTCTCTCTCTCTCTCTCTCTCTCTCTCTCTCACTCACTCACTGTCTATCATCCATCCATCTAGGAACTGTGATTAACAAAACAAAGTCTTGTTATTATGAATGGATAAAATATCTAATTAACGAAACTTTATTTCCCTGTAATTAGAGATAATTTGGGGTTAAAAAAAGCTTTCAATATTTGCTGTGTATGAGAACTATAGGATTATAATCACCACTAATCTATTTGTGGAACTCAGTATTTGGAGAACTCAAGCTGAAAAAAATATGTTAAAAATATAAATCCCATCAGTGCAGAGGTGGTATTCAGTAGGCTCTGACCAGTTCTGGAGAACTGGTAGCAGAAATTTTGAGTAATTCAGAGAACCGGCAAATATTGCTTTTGACTGGCCATCAAGTCCCAGCTGATCAGCTGGGTCTTCTTTGGTTGCCCTGCAAAGGAGAATGGAGATGGAAAGCAGGTTAGTGGGATGGGGAGGGAATGGGGATTTTGTGGTAACCTGCCCTCTAGAGTGTGGAGGGAGGCAATTTGGCAATATTCTTCCCCTGCCATGCCCATCAAGCCATGCCCACAGAACCAGTAGTAAAAATTTTGAACCCCACCACTGCATCAGTGTCAAAATGGTTGTTGTTGTTAGTTGTGAAGTTGTGTCCGACTCAGGACCCCATGGACAACATTCCTCCAGTCCTTCTTGTCCTCTACCATCCTTCCAAGTCCATGTCTCTGGAAAACAAGTAATCTGATCAGATAATCAAATAATGAAACAACTGGTAAAATACTAAATTTTAAATGTGCATTAATTTATTTTCAAGAGTGAGAATCCAATTAATTTTTTTTGAGATGTATTTTTTTTCTACTTCTATCTTTTAATTATTCAGATGCAGTTATGTTGTCATTCATTAATGTTAATGGTCAAATAATGCCATTACAGATGACTCTGAATTTTTCAAAATGTATAACAATGATACAGGACTGTAGATAGATTTAGTATTTATTGCAGATAATAGTCAAGTAATTAGTAAATTTGATATAAATAATAGGAAGATTTATTTTGTATTATTTAGGATTTGCTTTTAAACAATATTCCTTGAAATGGACATGATACCAGTCACCTGGACAATTTTTTTTCAGTTAAATATAGACGTAATATTGATCCGACTGTACACCTTGTCATGTTATTCAAATGTATATGTTCCACACCAAAATTAGATTGGTTGATTTGATTTCTTTGAGTGCTGTGGGGAATTTCCCAATAGATTTAAAAAGATGTTTGATACTCAAGGGACTGTAAGCATTGAATAGCTGCATGATAGGTATTTTCCATTATTGTAATTGTTTGACATTGCAATTTAAAGAAAACTGCCTGATACTAAGCCAGACTAATAATATGCCTTGATTGGAAGCACAGCCACTTCTCTGAAATCTCAGAAATACAATGTTTCTCACAAAATAAGGCCCGGCCTTATTTATTTATTTATTTTGACCCCTGAAAAAACAGCTAAGCTGTCTTTTTGGGGGTGACTTAATTTCCTCCCCCACTGAAAGCGTCCCATACGCACATACCTCGCCGCGAGGCCACTTCTATTGGCCGATGAAAGCTTCCTGAAGGCAGAGTCCCCAGCTGCTTTAGGCCATGGCATGGCTGCCCATGTCCCCTTGCCTTTAGGCAGTCTCTTCTGGGCGATGGAACTCCCCAAATGTAGTCACCAGCCACTTCAATCAGACACACACACACACACACTCCCCTCGCCACGAGGCCGCTTCTATTGGCAGATGAAAATTCACTTGAAGGCAGAGTCCCCAGCTGCTTTGGGGCAAGGCGTGGCTGCCATGTCCCCTCGCCTTTAGGGAATCTCTTTCGGGCAATGGAAGCTCCCCAAATTCAGTCACCAGCCACTTCAATCGGATGGTAGAAGCGGCCTCGGGGTGAGCACACACACTCACACTCCCTTTGCCATGAGGCCGCTTCTATCGGCAGACAAAAACTCCCTTAAAGGCAGAGTCCCCAGCCACTTCAGGACGAGGCATGGCTGCCCATGTCCCCTTGCCTTTAGACAGTCTCTTTCAGGTGATGGAAGCCCCCAAATGCAGTCACCAGCCACTTCAATCGGCCGGCAGAAGCAGCCTCGTGGTGAGGGGAGTGTATGTGTGCGCTCGCCCCAAGGCCGCTTCTACAGGCCGATCGAAGTGGTTGGTGACTGGATTTGGGGAACTTCCATCACCCAAAAGAGACTGCCTAAAGGTGAGGGGACACGGGGAGCCCCACCTCTCCCTGAAGCGACTGGGGACTCTGCCTTCAAGGGAGCTTTCATCTGACGATAGAAGCGGCCTCGCAGCGA
Organism: Laticauda colubrina; assembly: GCA_015471245.1. NCBI lineage: Eukaryota > Metazoa > Chordata > Lepidosauria > Squamata > Elapidae > Laticauda > Laticauda colubrina. The sequence continues at coordinate 21,552,142 of BLBF01000003.1, read as the reverse complement.
GGGGAGTGTGTGTGTCTGCTCGCCCTGAGGCTGATTCTACCGGCCGATCAAAGTGGCTGGTGACTGCACTTGGGGAGCTTCCATCGTCCGAAACAGACTGCCCTAAAGGCGAGGGGACATGGGTAGCCACGCAATGCCCTGAAGCGGCTGGGGACTCTGCCTTCAGGGAGCTTCTATCGGCTGTCAGGGTATTCTTGCCTAGGCTACCTGCAGGGCACTCCTAAAGGCAAGTTTTCTCCCCACCCCACCCCCGCCCATTTTTCTTCACCTCGTGTAGTTCTAACGAATGATATGAGAAACGGTGATGAAAACCATGGTTTAAATAGGCGTAAATTTTGGGGGCAGGGCTTAATTTCACCTCATGTCTAGAAATCATGCTCGGCCTTCCTATTGGTGGAGAAACACGGTATGTATTTTTTAAAATAACATTCAAGGCCTGATTCAAATATTAAAAATATTAATTAAAAAAGGAGATATCAAAGGTTAAACCTTTCCAAAGACTAAATTATTTTAATTAGCTGTCTTTCTCCAAGCTGATTTACCCATTGGTTTTATCCATGCTCTTGCTATAATGAGATAGATGCCACGCCACCACCAGCAGTGGGCCTCTGGATTCTATATAGGAAGGACAAGCAAACTTTGGATAAAACAATTAATGAATGCACATTTGACACCAGTACTCAAAGCAAGGACAATGGAGAACAAGTATGAGAGTATTTCAAATTCCTAATATGCCATTTTACAAATCTCTGCTATTTTGGAAAAAATAAACTTTAGCAGCACAGTTGTGGAACAAGTTTGAACTTACATTCAACAAAAATTTCAGGCTCTGTGTGAAGTTTCAACAAACCCAAAAAGTTTTTTAACACATTACATTGACAATTGATAAAATACTCTTAATCTGTCTCCTATCTATTTTTCATTATCACTCTGCCTTCCTCTTCCTACCTCTTCTTATCTCATGCTAATTTGAATCCTAGATCTATTTAGCCCCTCTGTGAATTTGATGAATTGAATTATATGGTAGTTCAAAAAAATGTATATTTTTTTAATAAAATGTGTTTTTCTAACAAGTATTACCAGACTCCTTCTGATTTATGTATGTTGCACATGTGAGTATTTGTGGCTAGATAGATAGCTGACAGATAGATAGATTTATTTTTATTTTATTTGGTTTGTCAATTGCTTACAAGATAATAGGTATAAGTAAAAACATTGTTATGAATACATGGATACATATAAGAAAAATAAAAGAAACAATAGGACAGGAACGGTAGGCATGTTGGTGCACTTATGCACGCCCCCTACAGACCTCTTAGGAAAGGTAGATAGATAGACAGACAGACAGACAGACAGACAGACAGACAGACAGACAGATGATAGATAGATAGATAGATAGATAGATAGATAGATAGATAGATAGATAGAATTCATTTGAGAATCTGCATATCATTTAGCATTTAAAACTTGGTTTTTAAGCTACATTAGGTTGAATTCCTTCAGGTGGCAATAAAAATCTACTGCATGCTGCAAGTTGTGTTCAGAATTTTGTATCAGTAGTAGAAACTGATGAAAGTTAACTATATCCTGTAAAACAAATTCAATAACTGAAATCACAAGCAAAGCCCTGCTTTAAATATTCAGAGAAAAATCTAATGGATTCCAATACTTCTTAGTCTTCTGATTAATTGTTCCATGTATGACCAATTTGTCATCAATTCTGAATATCAGACCAATAATGGCCTCTGGAATATCCATATTTTTGTAATCCCTTTGGGCTTTTTCACGATGAGAAGCAATTGGATAATCCTGTTTAATAAATGAGTACATTTGATCTTAGCCCAAAGTCTGAGAAATTTGAAATATGTTCCACTGTTTCTCTTTTTCAGTCTAAGTAATATCTCTCCTTTTCTCTTTTCTCCATTGCTTGCGCTACATTCTGACAAGCTATCTGCATGCCCTGAGGTTTGCTTGCAAAGGTAGTTCGTATTAGATGATCTTTGGCATCTTCTGGGCTTTGAAAAGCAAACATAATTCCATTGTCCTCATTTTTGTTACTTGCAGTTCCCAAGATCTTCAGAAGATAGTATATGTATAAACTTTTCAGTTATATGTAGTTTTGGCTTCTTAAAAAATTAGTTATACTTGAGCAAAATGGTGACAGACATCTGCTCATGCATAAAATGTATGTGTGCATGGTGGTATTCAGCAGGTTTTTACCAGTTCTAGAGAACTGGAAATTTTAGTAGTGGAAATTTTGAGTAGTTCGGACAAACAGCAAATACCCCCTCTGACTGGAGATTTTACAGTATCCTTCCCCTGCCATGCCCACCAAGCCACACCCATAGAACCGGTAGTAAAAAAAAAAAATTGAATCCCACCACTGGTGTATGAGAGAGAAAGAGATTCCAAGATTAAGATTAGTTTATCTATGTCATACATTTCTTTCTCCTTCTGACTTGATCATGATAAATCTTGCTGGGTTGTGAAATCATGAAATATCCATGTATCCATATGTGGCACAGAGCCTTGAGTCAGCAGTGGGCACCACAACTAAGAGTTGCATGATGAAGGCAATGAGCTGATTGGCTAAGAGTAAGACATTGAATCAACATTAACTTCTTTGAGTTCTCACTTTCCTTATCTATTTGTTGATTCCCCAACATATGCCAGATCAAGAAAATAAATGGAGCAGGATTTTAGGGATTCTTTTTTATTGTTGTAGAGTACGATAACAGAATCTTGAATTTCTCTCTGCTTCCTCTTATACCAAAGAGAATCAGTTTCTTTCTGTTTTGACCCAGACTTCACAGAAGCAAGAAACAGACTCTCTGAAAAAACAAACAAACAAACAAACACCACACTCTTTATTTTATTCTTGATGGGAATTAACTGCATTCATCAACAGAAATTGTCAGAAGGGAGGCTCAGCCAATCTCATTGTACACATGTTATACTATGACAATTGTTTTGTTCAGAAAACACACGAGGTAGACCGGGTTCCAACAACAAATACTTTATTCTTTAACTAGTCAGTAAATAGGAACACTTGGCTGAAGCCGAGGCCAGCCTTTTATACAGGCTGGCTTGCCTGCTTGTAGCCAATGGCAGTTGCTTAAATTTGCCGCCTTTCAGCAGCTCTTTGGATTGGTTCCTAGTGAACCAATCCAATGCTTAGTTTATTTGACCAATCAGGTTTGCAGATTTGGAGTCACCCACTTTACATATAGAACACCCCTCCCCTCTTAGTTCAGTCCTACGTGGTGATGTAGTCTCGCAGGTAGGCGGGGCTTTTCCGGACTCGACTTGACTTGCGCGGTTCATTCTTAGTGAAGACTTAGACCGGTTCGGATGGGGCTGCTGTGTGGTCCGTTCTTCTCCCTGGAACCGTCTGGAAGGGTGAGTCAGCCATTTTACCACCGCCGGTGTTTCTTAGGCTGGCGGTTTTGCCGCTCCCTCCTATTTCCTCCGGGCAGGTCGAGCTGGCCTGGCTGGCCCCTTCCGATGGGCTCTTCACGCAAGTCTCTCCAAACAGTGAGTCTTTTATTTGCTCTTTTTGTTCATATGTTTCATTGGTTTTATTTTTTAACGGTTCTTTATTTAATTCTTGCGATTCCCTCCCACACCTTAGTTGGCAATTCATCGGTTTTTTTGACGAATGGTTGTATGTCTGTGGTTCTTTCTATATTTCGGGATCGAAGCTGGTCTATGTGCTGCTTCCATTCCCTGCCGTCATCTACTGTTAACCGGTAGGTTTTGGGGCCTGTTATTTGGGTAATTTGTCCTGGTAGCCATGCTGGGTCCCCAGTGAAGTTTTTGGCGTAGACTAAATCGCCAATTCCAAATTTTCTAAACCATGTAGAGGAGTTGGGGGGGGTTTCTGGCATGAATTCTGGGTGCAATCTATCAAGGTGTGACCTTAGTTTTCTCCCCATGAGTAGCTCTGCTGGGGACTTGTTGGTTGTGGTACTGGGTGTTATGTGCTGGAGTGTGAGCAATCGGTTAATTTTTTGCTGTACATCTCCAGTGTCCATTTTTTCTAACCCTTCCTTTGTAAATCGGACCATTCTCTCTGCCCTACCGTTTGCAGCCGGATGGGCCGGCGCGGTTAGGGCATGTCTAATACCTAGGGAGGCTAGGTATTGTTCAAAGTGTAGGCTGGTTAGTTGTGGTCCATTATCGGACACGATGATGCCCGGAATGCCATGGGTGGCAAAAAGGCTGTCCAGTTGTTTTATTACTAATTCAGTTGTTGTTGATGGCATAATTTTTCCTTCTAACCAGTTGGAATAGGCATCCACAACAATCAGAAAGGTATGTCCTTTAGTTGGACCAGCGAAATCGATGTGGATTCGTGACCAGGGGCCCCGTGGGATTTCCCAATCTCTAATGGGTGCTTTGGGTGGAGATGGTCTAATTGTTTGACATTTGTTACACAAGGTTACCCAGTATTCTATGTCCCTATCAATACCCGGCCACCAGACATAACTTCTAGCAAGGCTTTTCATATTTACAATCCCTGGGTGACCTTCGTGTAGCATACTAAGTACCCTAGGTTGTAGTTTGTTAGGAATAACCACCCGATCACCCCACAGTAAACACCCTTTTTGAATAGAAAGTTCGGTTTGTCTGATCCGGAAAGGTTTAAAGTTTTCAGTTTTTTGATTTTCCGGCCAGCCTTTACCTACCCAGTTAAGAACACGGGCAGTCAAAGAGTCTTTTGCGGTGGCTCTGGCTACATCATATGCTGATATGGGTAGATCGGGGCAAGTCTCTATTTGTAGTGCTGTCATCGCTGGTGCCGGGTCTTCTTCAGTCGCTGGCAAGGGTGCTCTGCTTAAAGCATTCATGTGTGAAATCTGTTTCCCCAGTTGGTATGTCAGAGTGTATGAGTAGGTTGCTAGGAACTCTGACCATCTCGTCATTCTTGGGGAGAGGATATTTGGTGTAGGTTTGTTTCCCGCCAAAATTCCTATTAGCGGTTTGTGGTCTGTTATATTTGAAAAGTCCACCTGTATAGGTACTCGTGGAAACGTTTTACTCCTGCGACAATTGCTAGTGCCTCTCTGTCCAATTGGCTGTAATTCCGCTCAGTTTTAGATAAAGTCCTCGAATAATATGCGACGGGCGCTTCTCTGCCATCAGATAGTTGGGGCTTAGGATGGCACCTACTCCGAATGGGGAGGCGTCGCAGGTCACTCTTAAGGGCAGTGTGTTGCTAAATTGAATGAGAACGTTTGAGGATGTTAGCAAGCCTTTAATTTTTTTGGAAGGCTTGCTTTTCTCTGTAACCCCAAGTCCAAATTGCTTTTTTGTCTAAAAGATGGTGCAATGGTTCTGCTATAGTGGCCTTATTTGGCAGGAATACATTATAGAAGTTAATTAGTCCTAAAAAGGCTTGTAATTCGGTCTTGTTTTTTGGTTCTGGTGCATTTTTAATCGCTTTAATCTTTTTGTCTGTAGGGTGTATACCCTCTCCGTCTATTAAATAGCCCAGGAATTCGACGCTATTCTTAATTAGGCAACACTTTTCTCTTTTTACTTTGAGGCCAGATTCTCTGAACTTAGTTAGTACTTCTTTGAGTCTGTTTTTTAATTGGGTTTCATCTTTGGCTGAGATCAGGACATCGTCGAAATATGGTACGACTCCTTGTATGCCATATAGGAGGCGTTCCATTAGACTCTGGAAGATGCCTGGGGCCACACTCACTCCAAATTGGAGTTGGTGACATTTGAATGCGCCCTTATGTGTGACTACAGTCTGTGCTTCAGCAGTTTCTGGGTCCACTGGGAGCTGTTGATAGGCTTGTGCTAAGTCAAGTTTAGCAAAAACTTTTCCTTTTCCCAGGGAGTGAAGCAAATGCAGGCACCAGGTATGCGCTTGGTTGTAATGCGTGGTTCAGGGTAGCCTTATAGTCACCACAGATTCTAACGGACCCATCGGGTTTGACCGGTGTGACTATAGGTGTTTCCCACTTGGCATGGTCCACAGGTTCTAACACTCCTTGGACTATTAATTTGTCCAGCTGTTCCTCTATTTTTGCCTTTAGTGCAAAAGGAACTCGCCTGGCTTTTATTCTTCGTGGGGCTATTTGGGGGTTTAGACTGAAAGAAATGGGATTTCCCCAATACTTGCCAAGTGAGCCGTCAAAAACGTCTTGGAATTCTCGGATGAGGTCATCTTCCCAGCCGGTTGGAGTCACTCGATCGATCCCGGTCATCCCAATGCCCAATGGCGCGAACCATTCGATGCCCAGGAGGCTTGGTCTGTTTCGGTTGACTATGGTCAGGGGTAGCACCTTGACGTGTTGTTTGTAGGCGACTCGGAAATGTCCCATGACGACTACAGGGATTTGGTTTCCCTGGTAGTCCTTGAGAGTTAGGTGCTGCTTCTGTAATTCTTTGGGTTTGATACCTGGGACTAGCTGTTTTATTGTGTCCCACGATACCATGGAGAGGAAGGACCCCAAGTCTACTTCCATCTTGCACTGTTTTCCTTTGATTTTTACAATGACTAACTTTCTTCCCGCTTCCCGCCTGAGCGCTCTTTATAGTGACAGTTTGGTGTGTATTGGCTCGCTTCTCTTGTTGCCACTTTCTCTCAGCTCGTTTAGGCTCAGCTCGTGTTGGGGAATTTCTGCGTCTCGTTGGGCTGTAGCTTTTTTTGTTCCTGCAGACTTTCTCGATGTGTCCTCGTTTCTTGCAATGCCTGCAGATGGCATCGAGAAATCTGCATTCGGCTCGGGAATGGTTTCCTCTGCAGCCAGCGCACTCCCGCCAATTCCTTCTTTCACGCTCTTTTCTGTTCGTGAGCAAACGGTGGATCTCGTCGTCTTCTTCGCTCGATTCAAATGTTTCACCAGACTCTTCGTAGTGGGTTGTGGTGGCAGGCTGCTTTCTGTCTTTGGTTGGGTTTGTTTCTTCGCTGTGTGTATTCATCTTTTTCATTGCGACGGCCGATTTTTTCGCGGCTTCAGCGGCTGTGGCATCCGCAATGGCTTCGGTCACGGTGATGTTGGGCTTGTTGAGTAATTTACTCTGTGTGGTCGAGTCTCTCAGACCCAACACCACGCGATCCCTCATCGCTTCGTCAATGTTCAGGAAATCACACTCACCCCCTAGTTGTCTAAGGGCAGCAATGAAATTGGCGATGGTCTCTCCCTCTCTCTGGTCTCTGCGGTAAAATTCGTGTCGCTTTATTAAGTTTGACACCATCGGAGCGTAGTGTGCCTTGAGGATTCTTTGCAATTCTGGCCACGTTAGTTGTTTAATGTCTCGGGGCTTCGCAAGGGCCTTTGCCTTCTTGAAAACCGTTGGCCCGCAGTGAGTCAGGAACACAGCTCTCTTGCGTTGCTCTGAAATGTCTTCCATTTCATTGCTCTCCAAATACATTTGGAAGCGATCTGCATAGGAATCCCAATCCTCTTTGTTGGGATTGAAGGGTGCGGGCGGTGCATTGTTTCCAGGCATCTTGGTTGTCATCTGGACTTCTTATCACCGCGTGCAGGTTTTTTTTTTTGTGTTTAGGACGATCCCACCTTCGTCGCCAGTGTTTTGTTCAGAAAACACACGAGGTAGACCGGGTTCCAACAACAAATACTTTATTCTTTAACTAGTCAGTAAATAGGAACACTTGGCTGAAGCCGAGGCCAGCCTTTTATACAGGCTGGCTTGCCTGCTTGTAGCCAATGGCAGTTGCTTAAATTTGCTGCCTTTCAGCAGCTCTTTGGATTGGTTCCTAGTGAACCAATCCAATGCTTAGTTTATTTTACCAATCAGGTTTGCAGATTTGGAGTCACCCACTTTACATATAGAACAACAATAAAGGTAATAATGATAATGATAATAATAATTGTTCTGTATGGAACTTGGTAGGTTCCAAGTTCCCCCTTCTGATTGGCTGAAAAGGCCACTTGCGGATTGGTTATTTAAGAACCAATCCGGGAAGCCCACCAAATGGTGGGAACAGTCAAAACAGTGTCATTGGCCACAAGCCGCGGGCAAGCCGCTCTAAAAAGGGCTGCCGTGGCTTGGACTCTTGCTCTGTATTCTATTGCCTTGTGAGTTAAATAAAATAGTTGTTGTTTGGAACCCAGTCTCACGCGCTTCTTTCCAGATGGAACAATATCAACAACAATAATAATAGTAGTAGTAGTAGTAGTAGTAGTAGTAGTTGTAGTAGTAGTCCAGGCAAGGGTTCTGCAAGAAGTTAACTGAAACAATAGTTCTTACCAGTTCATTATGATAAATGCAAGGCTGTGAGCTCCCAGCCTGGAGGTTGCAAATTAAGTCAATTCAAACAGAGAAATAGACAAACCTCATTTCTGGCAAGGTAGTCTTTATTGCATGAAACACACAAAGAGAAAACTTTCCAGAAATGTGAATGGTTGTCTGTGACAACCAAACCACTCCCCTTTCCTCCTATTTATTCCCCAGCCAGGGAGGGGCCATTCAGTGTCCACATTTGTTTTCTTCCCGAGCTGGCTTATTGTCCTCTGTTGTTCACCTCTCCTATCTGCTTTGTACATACATGCATCTGGAACAGGCGCCAGCTGTTCCTCATCATCATCTCTGATTCCAAAGGTAGCTGCCTCTCTGGCTGGGAAATGCCTGTCAACCCTGGCTTTATTTTTGTGTCCGACACTGAGCATCCATCAGAGCCTTCCCCAGGCTCCCAGAATTGGCCTAAGTTCTTGCCCAGCCTCCTCATTGTCCGAGTCTGCCACCAGCTCCACTGGCAGCTGGCAGGCCACAACACTTTCTCACACTTTGTCCTTTCCCAGGGCTGTTCTTACATTCCTTCCTCAAGGTTATTTTTCAACTATAGTGTTGTTTAAGATACATTTTAGTATCATAGAAAGTAGAACAGAACAAAAATAAAACTATTGAGTTACAAGCTCTCAGGAGAGAAAAAAGAAGGAAGAGGAGGAGAAAAAAGATAGAGCTTGTGAGAAGAAATTTGCCTGGAAAAAGGAACAGGAAGAAAAGTCATAGAGATATTCCAGGAAAAGAACTGCCATCTAGGTCATCTAAACAATTTAAAATCCAGAAACTTTTGTTACCTAAAGAATGTGTAAATGGATTTAGTGTCCACTTCTACTTCTCATACATTAGAGACACTTGAAGAGAAACTTTAGTTGGAATTAGAGAAACAACAGTTGCTGCAATGCTTGGGCTTTGGGTGATCTATTTGCCCAAGCCTGCCTTTGTACTCTTCATTTCTGCCTCACACACACACAAAAAAAGAACCTACACGTTTGTTTTGTTGAGTGATCAATCCTGGAGAAAATAAGAATATGCAGAGTCAGGTCTGAAAGGTTGCTTCCTTTGGAGGACTCAACTGAATTTATGGCTAAACAGTGTCTTCTTACAATGCAAACTCTCACCATAGTGTTTGAGCAATCAGTGTCTATAAATAAGAACTTGGATTCATTAAAAAAATGACTTTGAAGCTTTTACGTGAAAGTATACAGTAAAACTCTCTGCTGTTATTGAAGCCTGTGTGAGAAACCCAGCTAAGCAATATCCCTTGAGAATGATTGCTCAGCAATTTCAGGCTAATAAAATTGTAAAAGTCAACAATGCTACCCAACTGAAACATTCTCTCTCCTTCAGTTTCCCACTCCTAAGACAAATAGCTATATTTCTCCTTGTTACAAAGTCTCTCCTATTGGAAAAGACATGGCTTCATCAAAGTTCACTCACACGCAGAAAAGAATTCAGGTTGTGTGCTTCATACATCATTTTTAAAACTCCCTATTAATAACCCTATAATCTCTTAATTCGAGGTAGAGTTGAGGTGATTAGATGTACCTAAGCACTTACTGGCTGAATACTCTTCCTGACACCATGTGGACTTCAAAGCAGAATTTTTTTTCTTAGTTTCCTAGGAGAGAGAAATAACTGCCATTGCTTAGGATTGAACTCTCAACTTTCTGAGTGGAAAATGAGCATGTTCACTACTAGGCCACCACACCACTCATTGCTTTTATACATCATTAAACATATTTAATGTTAGTTGTTGAGTTTCAGTTCTTCCACTGCCACTATGAAAAGAAAGAACTATGTGTATATGAATGGTTACATTGGCCTGATAACAAACTCTATTGAAGTTTATCCCTCACATGCTGCTATAATGAAGACATATCTTGCCATCTTCCCATTTTTTTCCTATATGAGTTTTTTTTTCAATAAAAAAATTATTTGAGTTTTCACAAAACATGCTACAAGTAAAAAAAATTTTTTTTGAGAATAGCATGGTCCCAGGTTATCACATATCCATACAGACAAAATTCAATTACATATTCATCTTTGGGTTCTATTCCATCTTATTACTATTTTAACATTTTCGCAATAATTTTTCCCTTCCCTAAGTTTTCTCAATCTTACTTTTAATTATCTCATTCCTTTCTAAATTTAATTAAATATATATGTATATATACACATACATATATATATTCATATTCATATACATTTACATTTACATTTACATTTACATTTACATATACATATACATATACATATACATATACATATACATATACAT
>BLBF01000003.1:21503061-21541586 GCA_015471245.1 Laticauda colubrina | reverse complement strand
TACATATACATATACATATACATATACATATACATATACATATACATATACATATACACACATACATACATATATAATTGTTATTTTAAGTTTTCGCGAGTACTTACATATGTGCTGTTCAGCTTCCTTTGGGTATTATCCCACGTCATTGTAGTGCTTTTAAAGTTGTAGCAACGTTTCAGCAGAATCTCATCTGCCATCGTCAGGCTTCTGTATTGAGTTTGATTGTGGGTCAGGGTCTCACAGCCATTGGTTTTAAATTTGAGGCTAGCCTATAATTGTGGCAGGATGTTTTTTTCTACATCCTGATTGGTTGGGAGTCTTGGTCTGTGTTTATTGGACTTGGAGTTTGTTTGATTGGTGTTTCTGGTTTCTTCTGTCTGTTTTGTGGCTTTGATTGGCTGGCAACACTCTGCTCCTGCACTGGAGGCTTTCAGTGCAGCTTGGCTTCATGTGAAAGGACGGCTATTATCTATTAGGAAGCCTGGTTTCATCTGGGTGCCTGATGGGGGTGTGTTTGAGCTGGAGGTATCAGAGGGAGTCTGTTTGTGCCCAGGTGTTTGCCTGGCTTGTGGTGTGGAGATCTTTCTATTTGAGAGTGCAGAAATGATTCCACCAGACTGTCAATCATTTGGAAGCCTGCACTCTCAAATAGAAAGATCTCCACCCCACAAGCCAGAAAATGTGGCCGGGCATGATGCACAGGGAACTTTGTATATGCCTTGGTTTTTCAGGTCAATTTTGTCTTTGGGGTTTTTAAGGATGGCTGCTATTTTTTTGTTTTGAAGGCATTTCTTGATGTGATGCCTGTGTAGTATCTTACTGATTTTGTCTGTAGTACCTCTTATATAGGGCAGGACAGCTGTTCCATAGGTCTGTTGATCTTCTCGGTCTCTGTTATGTCTTGGTGTGTTTTTGTGGATCAAGCTGGTGATTTTGTTTTTGTGGAAGCTGTTGGCTGTCAATACTTTAGTCAGGGTGCATAGTTCAGTCTTTATATGTGTCTTGTCTGCCAGGCATTTGGTTCTGGTAATGAGTGTTTTGGCCATGGAATTTATCTGTGCTGGGTGGTGGTGGGATTGGGTGTTGAGGTAGCAGTTGGTGTGTGTTTTCTTCTGGTATATGGTGTGTCCCAGTGTGCCATCTGTTCTTTTGTAGATTAGTACATCTAGGAATGGTAGTTGTTTGTTTATTTCTGTTTCCATGGTGAACTTGATTTTAGGGTGTGTGCTGTTTAGGTGTGTTAGGAAATTGTTTAGGTTTTCTTTTCCATGGGGCCAAATCACAAATGTGTCATTGATGTATCTTAGCCATAGTTTGGGTTTGTGGGTGGCATGAGCCAGGGCTCTGGATTCGAATTCTTCCATGAACAGATTTGCAAAGGAGCCATAGAGATTGAAAAAAGACCTGAAAGCATGAATAGAAGAGATGATTCCACCAGACTGTCAATCATTTGGAAGCCTGCACTCTCAAATAGAAAGATCTCCACACCACAAGCCAGGCAAACACCTGGGCACAAACAGACTCCCCCTGTGGTCTTATGATATGATAGAACCTAGAAATTTGAAGGTCTCTACTGTTGATACTGTGTTATCTGGAAGATATAGCATTAAACATGCAACAAACAAACAGTGGGAAATTACGTCTCCCTCCCACTAAAATGACTGGTACAAAGTATAAATGAAGTATGACAATTACCATAAAACAGTTCTCCTCTTTTCCAACTTCCATAGACAGTCCAGAAGGGTGCTGTCAGAACTTTGAGGCAAACCAGACAAGTGAATCAAAGTTATGAATGCTAGTGCTGCTTTTATTGTAGTGTTACAAAAATGAAAACAATTACTACAAACTTCCATTGAGGACTTGTATACTGCATGAGTCAAAAAGAGAGCTGTGAAAATATTTACTGACCCCTCACATCCTGGACATAAACTGTTTCAACTACTACCCTCAAAATGATGCTTTAGAGCATTGAACATCAGAACAATTGGACACAAGAACAGTTTTCCCTGAATGCCATCACTCTGCTAAACAAATAATTCTCTCAACACTGTCCAATTATTGACTAAGTCTGCATTAGTATTACTACTAATATTCTCATCATTCCTATCACCCATCTCCTCCCACTTGTGACTGTATGATTATAATTTGTATCCTTATAATTTATGCTGACTGTTTCCTGGTATGATTTGATTGTTTATTTGTACCCTATGACTAGCATTAAGTGTTGTACCTTATGCTTCTTGATGACTATATCTTTTCTTTTTATGCACACTGAGGGCATTTGCACCAACACAAATTCCCTGTGTGTCTAATCACACTTGGCCAATAACAAATTAATTAATTAATTTATGCATGCATGCAAAAGTCTTACAAATTTTGATGTGTCTTCCTACTCCCTCCCCTAAAGAAAACTATGGACTGTCAAGTCTGAGACATATTCTTGGATTAATTTCTACTTTGGGTTCAGATTTCTCTTACTGAACTTTTGTCTTCCTTTTCCTTTAAGATAAGCACATTATCCCTGTCTCAATGAACAAACAGCACAACATGGACCCATTTACACGTCATGTCCCTGGCTATCTTAAAAACCCAGGAGGATCTGGATTCACTAAACAGGTGATCAAACAAACAGAACAGAGAACTCTTTTATATTCTTCCACTGACTCAAATTCATCTCAAATCACATTATGAGACTGAGTCCCAGCCATGACAGTTAATCCTTTTCTTTGTGGTTGATATCGAGAGCTACTCAGGGTGCTCAATTTTAGTTGCCTCTTTCACTTTATTTTCAAAAATAATGACTTTGTGGTACATGATGACCTATAATAGGCTTCCTCCCTTAGACATTTGCATTATTTGTTAATATTTGTGATTGTACAGTTGTCTGACTTGCTGCTGTACATATTTTGGAATTCATTTAGCATAATTTGTATTTCTCTTTCATATGTGTGTTTCATACGCTGATTTTCACATGGGACTCATTTAGAATATCTCAGGTCTGTGTGAGATTTAATCTTGCAGCTGATCAAAGTTCTTCTCAAAAGAATGTAGTTATGAAGGTTGAACAATAAATGCAATTTGTCAGCATAAATAAAAGTTGACAAGTTCTTTCTTTCATATTAATAGGTCTGTCCCACCTATAGGATCATGTTTCTTTTATAAAAGCAAGGAATTCAACAACTTTATTAGGTGTAAGTCCAATAAAGTATGTATGTTTATGTTCAGCTGAGCTAAAATAGATTGACAATGGAAGTGTGTGTGTGTGTGCATAATGCATATCTTCATTCCAACTAAATTCCTCTTAGTAAATTTACATATTAGTGATAAAGGATAACATCCTAAGTAGGCCTCTTAAGAATAGAGGAAGTTAAATGTCACACAAAGTTTCTCCTTGAAATAAATAGGAAACTATATTCAGAGATTCAAGATTCTTTAAAATTAAAAGTGGTGATATTATTTCCTACCATGGAGGATAAATTATTTGGGCTTCCTTATTCTGGTAAATGAATAAGTAGTATTATAGTTGTTACTATAGGTAACAGCCACCATGGTACCCTCCATAAATTTGAGGAAATGAAGAGAACGTAGCATATTGTCAAGTGTATCAATAAGCAGTATCAGGAAAGCTATGAAAAATCTAGACAGCATACTGAAAAGCAGAGACATCACCTTATCAACAAAAGTGTGTATAGTCAAGGCTATGGTTTTTCCAGTTTCAATGTATGGCTGTGAAAGTTGGACCATAAGAAAGCATCAAAAAATTGAGGCCTTTGAACTGTGGTGCTGGAGAAGACTCCTGCAAGTCCCTTGGACTTCAAGGTGATCAAACTGGTCAGTCCTAGATGAGATCAACCCAGATTGCTCTTTAGAAGGCCAGATCCTGAAGAGGATAGGAAGGCCTGGACGAACATTATCCATGGGGTCTCAATGGGTCAGATACAATTTTGCAACTAACAACAACAATTAAATAATATCATTGCAGGACCTAGTACAGTCACCACCTCATTACAATTTGGACTTCAGCAGAGTAGTTCAGAGAACCAGAAAATACGACCTCTGACTGGAAATTTTACAGTATCCATCCCCTGCCACATCCACCAAGCGATGCCCACAGAACCGGTAGTCAAAAAAATTGAATCCCACCACTGAATGCATCACTTTTTTTGAAAGTATCTGTGCTTCACAATAATAGTTTTAAATGGTAGCACTTATTTGTTTATAGTCAAAGTTAGAGATTGCATTGCACTTTGTGTGTTTTTAAAGTTAAATGCACTTTCCAAATTAAACCTTTGTAGTCAAAAGTCATACTAACATGTGCAAGTGTCCAGTGGAAATTAAATTACACAATATATAAAATTACAGACATGCTTCATAACCAAACTGTTGGGCCTTATTGATGATCATTTGTTCATTTGGTTGCTCTTAATATTAATATTTTTAGGATTTTAATTATCTCAATACAGCATGTAAATGTGAATAATGAAATGTAGTTGTGATCATGATTGTCATTTCAATAAACAATTGAAGAGATAAATGTCATCAGTTTCACTGTGATGGAAGCCACCATTTTTATTTTTTTACCATCTCTGGATAGAAACAGGAGCTATTGATGTAGTTGGGCAATAAAACATCTACAAGCAAACAATCAAGCTCATAGAACATCAACAACTTGATTGTTCAACCTCAAGTTATGCATATTGTCTTCCCTTGAGAAAAGCTATTTTATCTAGCATACTTTTGCAAGTGTTCATTTCATAGGGAGTTTTTTTAAGGAATCTTTACCAACCTTTCTACTGAAATTGATGCAGTTAGGTGATGTAAAAATGCTAATTTATAGGTGGATTAGGTATAGTATCACTGTGCAAATGTTATACCCACAGGCAAATAGATACAAATAAGGACTAGATACTGGGTTAGTAAACAACATGACAAATTTATGAAAGAGGGAGATAAATACATTGCTGTGCTGACCACCTGAAGCTATAACTGAACAATGCCTTCTTGGATTCTTTTGCCTTACAATCAGGTAGACTGAAATGACTACCTCTGGAAGCTGACCTGAAGGGAAGGAAAAAGATGCATAGTTATTTGATTGATTTAAATCTTTATTTGTTTGGGTGCAAAAGTAATTGGGGTGTCCTCAGATATTATGCAGGTTTGTTTTGGGAAGAAGTGGGTTTCAATTCAGTTGTTGTGCCTCTAGCAACCAAACTGACTTTATCAAGATTCTCAAGCTGATTCCTTTAGCTTTTTGCTAATTTTCATAAGTTGAATTTTTTTTTAATCTCTCACTAAACACATTAGCATTATTTCTAACTGCACAAACTATTCAGCTGGCAATAGCTGTTTATTCTTTGCATAAAGAGAAAAATGGGGGAGACAAACAAACAGTCAAAGAAAAAAATCAGAGCAGTTCTAAAAGTTCACATAATTTTGTTTCAATGTACCACAGGGGAATTCAAAGACACCACATCCAATTCATCTTTCAGTTAATCAATTGGTTTTTTAAAAGACCAGGCCAAAGTTTAGAAGAAAAAAAACACACTGTACTTCCAAATGGCATGACTATTTACTCAACTAGCCACATATTCAGACTCTACCAGAGTCTGTGCATTTGTTTTAGACACATACCTGGATGCCAATCAGAGGTGATATTCAGCAGGTTCTGACCAGTTCTGTAGAACCGGGAGCAGAAATTTTGAGTAGTTCAGAGAACCGACAAATACCACCTCTGACTGGCCCCACCTGTATCTATTCTCTGCCTCCCAAGTCCCAGCTGATCGGCTGGGTCTTCTTTTGTTTCCCTGCACAGGAGAACAGAGCTGGAAAGCAGGTTAGTGGGGTGGGGAGGAAAAGGGATTTTTCAGTAACCTTCCTCCAGGAGTGGGAAGGATACTGTAAAATCTCTATTCCTTCCCCTGCCACACCCACCAAGCCATGCCCACCAAGCCACACCATGCCCACCACCAAGCCATGCACACAGAACCGGTAGTAAAAAAAAATTGGATCCCAACCATTGATGCCAATTCTTCCAAGGTTTAGGTTAGATCATATTATACAACAACAATAAAATAGAAAACTAATAAAAACTGTTGCCATATCCTTTTCAGTCAAATGGTTTCTGAGATTTATGTTCAGTCTTCACAAAGTGCTCAAAGCATAATTGGGTTTTTGCCCTGATCGAGTTGTGTAGTCCACATATTCCGTCTGGTCCAATGGAAAGAGATGGTTTTAGATTGCATAGTGCTTTTTCAACAACGTCTACTGTAAAATCTATATGTATTAGATCATTGTAGTTGTCTGTGGTTTGACTAGGAAATACTGGGCATGATCCATTGCTGTTTACAAATACTGACCCAAAGAATGTGTTAAACAGGTTGGCTTTAATGGTGTCATCTTTGCAGTCTTTTGCAAGGGTGAGATGGATCTTGAGTCTTTTAGTTTGTTGTTTACAAAATTGTAGACAGCATGGGTGGAATTGGTGCGTAGAAGGTTCTCTTCTTGTTTGATGTGATAATTGGTGCATTCAGTCTTTATCTGGTGGCATAAATTTTTGTATAGGCTTTTGAAGTTGGCAACATGACCAGATTTGTTTTTCTGCCAAAGTGATTTCTTTTTGGATTGAAGCTTCCTTATTGTTATGGGTAATTTGTTTTTTCTGGTTTTGGGAGTTGTTATTGGTACATATAGTTTGATGACTCTTTTGACTTCAAGTAAAAATATGTTGTAATGGTATTAACAGTATTGCATCCAGTTAATAGAAATTGTCAATCAAGAGATGAGAGATCGTTGTTTATAAGATCATAGTTGACTTTTTTGAAGTTATAATTGGGGAACTCATCGTTATGATGATTTTTGTGTGGACGTATGTTGAGACAAAAGTCAATCATGTTGTGGTCACTGTTGGAAAAGGGTTCTTTAATTTATATTCCATAAATTGAATTCAAACTATTGCAGAAGATGAGATTGAGGCAGTTGTTAAGCCTAGTATTGTTGAATATTAGTTATTCTAGTCCTAGTGTGGTAATGGCATTGTACAGGGTTGTATGAATGGGTTCAGATGTATATTCATTTAATGTCCAATTTATAAGAGGTAAGTTGAGGTCACCAAGAAAAATGAGAGGGTGTGGGCAGGAGGCAGCCAATGTCAGTATTGAAGTTAGCTTGTTTGCATGAATTATATCATAGTCAGGGGCTTGATAGAAAAGTAAGAAGCGGATTAAGGTGTTTAAGGATAGTTCACAGATGATGGTTTCAGGAAGCACAAGCTCTTGTATAATTTTGATCTTTTTTAGATTTAGACACTTTTTATAGAATATAGCAACTCCACCACCATTATGGATTTCACGATCTGACCGAAAAACTTGATATTCTCTTGTAGTGGTAATGGAGTCTGGGAAAGATGTACTTAACCACGTCTCATAGACAAATGTAATGTCAAATGTGGCTAAGCTTAGAAGGATGAGGAATTCATGCATTTTATTTGCAAGGCTTCTTGCACTAAGTAGTTTGCATTTAAGATATGATGTAGTGGGTCTGGAGGAAGTAAGGGGTGTGCATCCTTAACATTGGGTGTTCGGGTGATGGATATTGTGACATGGGCTGGGGCTCTAGCTTTTGATACAGTCAGCGTGGTAATCAATTGTATAGATTTGTATTACCTAATTCATGTATTATTTTGAGCTCAGAACTTAGCTCCCAGGATTGTACATGTTGCTGTAAGGTTAGATCAAGGCGAGAACAAAGGTTCTTATGGTTGTTGTTGCTCTTTGCAAGTTAATTTATTGCAAAAATGAATTTGCGTTTGCTTGTTTCATTTTTGCAAACAACCCTGCAGAGGCGTGGGATCATCAAGCCATCTTTGTTTTTAAGCTCAGGACCAACATGGGAAATATGAAATATTTCTTCATCAAGGGAGATGGTTGATGCTTGATTTTCTCTGATGATGTTTTCAACATTAGAGATGTCATCATTGTCATTGACCTCTTGACCAAATAAGTTGGCCTTTGGTTGCTTCCGTTCACGCTCAATGGCTTCTTTGATGAGGATGGGGATATCAATATTTGCAGGATTTGTTTTTTTTTGTGGATTGGGTTTTGGTTGTGTTTGCTGAGTAGAGATATGGTTTGTAGATGTTTGATGTTCATTTTTTAGTGCTGTCTCTTTTTTTTCAAGGTTTGCCAATGTAGTTTGTATAGTGTCCAGGGGTGCTATAATGATGTCAAAGGATGTTGTATGTGTTTCAATGGTATTGACTTTTTCAAACAGGGTAATGTGTTTTTCTAGTTTAGGTCTGCATGGTGGACAGAAATATGGAAAAGCATTGGCGGATGTTTTTAGGAATAGAGCCATTTGCTTTGGTAATCCTAAACAATTATGGTGAGCATAGTTGTTACAAAGATAACATTTGACGTAATCTTCATTCTCCTTTAAAGATTCCTTAAAAATAAGGCAAGAGCAAGAGTCTTGTGGTTCTTTAGTAGGGGTTTCTTTCTTTTTAGGTTGAGGTTTGACATTGGATTATTTTCCTGACATGGTGAGTTTGTTGAGATGGTTTGTTGATTAGGTTGTTCAATTAAACAAGGTATTATGGTAATCAATAAAGTAATATTGTGCCAAACAATCTATTATAGTAATCACACTAGTCAATTAATTTAACTAATCAATAATCACCCTAATAATTAATTACACTAGTCAATACACACACTAGTCAATTAATTGTCTTAATCATTATTTTCCACCAAACATATTAATCATACTAATATTCAAAATAGTTTACCAAACTAATCAATAATCAATAGTATATGATAATCTATAATAATATATTACTCACTAATGATAAATAATTGTAAAAATTAATTAATCATTTAGTAAGATCAGTTAATCAATTAAACAGAGTTACATTGGGAAAAATTAGGGCAGGAAGAGAATAATGGGAGGAAGAGGAGAAAATTTGATTTGGATGATGGTCCTGGGGGATATAGGAAGAGGGCATATATTAAGTTGGAAGTACAGATGAAAGTCTTTTCACAGAAGGTTACTCTTTATTCGTTTCTTCAGATCTTCAGTTAGTGATTTTTGGGAAGCAGATCTGTCTTCACACAGATCTTCTTGTCTTTGGGCATATATTAAGGCCTGGTCCCACTGGCCGATGGACGCAAAACATATGCATAAAGGCCCTGTCACACTGCCCAATGGATGCAAAACGTTTGTAAAAAGTACACAGCGGACGAGAAAAATGTTCCATCCGTTGTTATCTACTCTCAAAAGGAGCAAACATTTGCATAAGCAGAGCGGATAACACGGAAAGGAACGGATGGAGGGAGGACGCAGAGCGGATGGAAAGCGGATGCAGAACGGAAGCCTAGTGGATGGAAGCAGATGGAAGCAGATGCAGAGCGGATGCAGAGCAGATGCAGAGCGGATGCGTAAAGGATGCAGAGCGGATGCAGAGTGGATGCATAGAGGATACAGAGCGGATGCGTAGAGGATGCAGAGCGGATGCAGAGCAGATGCGTAGCGGATGATGTGGATATGTAGCTGCATCCGCTTTCATCCTTTCTCTGTCCATGCTACTAATGCTACGCATCCGTTCCGCTTCCTCCCTGTGTCCGTTTACTGCTGGAACGGATTTGAGTTGCGCGGATGTGCAGCAGATGCCTGGCGGATATAGCAGATGCATAATGGATGCAGAACGGATGTCCCCCGTATGCCTAGAGGATGCAGAACAGATGCATTGGAAACATTTTCTGCTCAAAAGTTTTGAGCAGCTGAAAACCTTCTGAGCGGATGAAATGTCAATAGACGGATGCTGGACGAATAGAGAGGAAGCAAAATGGAGGCAGTGAGTACAGAATGGAAGCATCGCGTTAACCAACGGATGGCAAGTGTTTTTCTCCATTTTACATCCTCTTTCCATCCATTGGTGCAGTGTGACAGGGGCTTTAAGGACACAGCAGATGACTATAAAATTTCGGGGGTGGCTCCATCCATTGTCATCCACTCCAAAAAGTGGTGAAAATTTGCATAAACAGAACAGAAAAGAATGGAAAATAGCAGACATGGATAGCATGTAGCGGGGATGTTAAAAAAGGATGTTCATAGGAAGCCTAGCGGATGACAGCAGATGGAAGCGGATGATACCTCCGAAGGGGTTTTGGAGGAGAATTTCAAAGTGGACGCATAGCGGAAGGGGTGGATGCATAGCGGATGAAGCAGATGCATCACGGACGCCTATAGGAAACAAAGGGGATGCCACGCAGATGTATATAGGATGCAAAGCATTCACTGCACATGCGCAGAGTATGAATTGTGCCAGATCCCTGGATATAAAAGGAGGCAGCACGCACGCAGTCAGCATACAGGGGAAAGATGTGCTGCCACATACATCTTGCAGGAACACAATGGTTTGTCAGTCAGGCAAGAAGAGGAAGCCCGTGCCTACTACTACCACTACTACAGAGGGTTACTACTCAAGCCCTGGCAAGGTGAAGAAGGCCAGAACCAGCATCCCACCCCCTGGCACTGACTCTGAAGCTGCTGCTGCTGCTGTGGTGGACCAGCCCCAAGGCCCTCAAGCCCCTCAAAGCCCTGCTGCTGAAGGCCCTGCTGCTCAAGCCCCTGAATGCCCTGCTGCTCAAGCCCCTGAAGGCCCTGCTGCTCAAGCCCCTGAAGGCCCTGCTGCTCAAACCCCTGAAGGCCCTGCCAGAGGGAGGAAGAGACAAGGGAAGCAGAAGGGAGAGAGGAAACAGTACACCATTTCTGAGGAGCATGAGGATGAGGTGCTGGAATGGCTGAGAGAGAACGAGTACCTGTGGAGAAAGGGGCACAGACTATATCATGACACCAAGAAGAAGCAGGCAGCTTGGAGAGACAAGGCAGAGAGCCTGGGGTACACTGCAGAAGTACTCCTTGGATGGTGGAACCACATGCATACCTGGTATGGCAAGCTACACCTCAAGAAATCCGGGCAAGCCGCTGTCAAGCTCACTGACCGGGAGATGTATGTCATGGCCAAGTGCAGTTTCCTGGAGGGTGAGATCTGCCACCAAGGAGCAGCCACTCTGAGACCCCTCTCCCTCAGACAGCTCACAGACAGCCAGTCCTCTTCCAGCCAGGAGCCAGCTACCCTGTCCAGGCAGGTGTCTTCAGAGGGCCCCACAGTAGAGACCCCCCTGACAGCTGCACTCCCCATGCTGGCAGACTTGGAGGATCCCGTGGAGGATGATGCCCTGCTGTCACAAATGGAGGAAAAAGCAGCAGCCACCAGAGGACAACCCATCCCCACCCCCCCACCAGCTCCAGAGGATGCAGGCAGAGAAGCAGACTGGAGGACCAGGACCACAGTGTGCTCTTGGAAATCAGGGACACAATGAAGACCAGCACAGAACCTAGCTGGTCCACAGTGAGAAACCATCCCCGGACCAGAAGCCCTTCATCACCTACATGAGCCAGACCCTGAGGGACCTGCCCAAGGCCCAGTACCAGGTGATGAAGCAGAAGATCACAGCACTTCTGCCACAACCCTCAAGGCCCAGCTGAAGCTGCTCCTACCCAATCCAGGTCTGCTCCTCCACCCAAGGCGATGTCACAGCCCTTCCATGGCTTTCAACAGCCCCTCATCTACCAAGGCTACATCTACCAGGACTTCCCACAGCAGAAGCAGAACTTCCCAGTCCTGGCCCAGGTTCATCGGATGCCACAGATGCCAGTCCTCACCCAGCTGCAGACCAGACAGCCCCACTATACTCCTCCTTCCTCCACCGCACAGCCAAGCCCATCAATGGACAATCTGTCATCAGTATTGGGCCTCACATCTCAACTCCTTGATGAAGGGCCTCTCAACCTCACGGGACTGAGTCAGCTCTCGAATAGCTTCCTGAATACACCATCCTCTGTTGTATCCTCGGGGCCAAGCACCCCAATGGTGCCTCAGACCAGCACTCAAGCCACATCCACCTCCACAGTCCCTGCCCACTTAACAGCTGAGACCATGGACATGACTCAAAGTACATACATCTTGCAGGAACACAATGGTGAATAGTGTCAGAGACTGAGTTGTTTACTTGTCAAGTTTATTTTGCTTAAGACACTTACATCCTTTCTATTTCCATGCTGCTAATGCTGTGTAGACATTCCATGTACCTTTTGTTTCCTCCCTCTTTCCATTGTCAGCTGCAGCAGATGTGAGTTGAGGGGATGGCCAGAGGATGCAGAGTGGATATAGTGGACGTTTAATGGATGATAACGGACATAGAACATTTGTTGCCCATATATGTCACGGATGTACATCGTACGCGGCAAAACGTTCATCCGTTCACAAATTTTTGTGCAGCTCAAAACTTCTTGCGCAGATGAAATTGCAGTGGATGGATGCTCGATGAATAGAATGTATGCAGTGAGTACACAATGGATGCATAGCATTTTCCAACAGATGGCAAGTTTTTTAAAATGTTTTACATCCTCTTTTCATCTGTAAATGCAGTGGGACTGGGCCTTTAGGCTGAAAGTAAAGATGAAAGCCTTTTGACAGAAGGTTACCTTTCCATCCTTCCAAGGACTCAGATTGTTAGGGGCAACATGCTGATTTAATAAAACCAGTTAGAGAGGGCTGTAAAGCACCATGAACCAATATATAAGTCAAAATGCTACTGCTATTAATATTCTTTGCTATGAGGTGTATTAAGAATTGTTTTGATATACTGGGGATCCATATCTGTAGTGGGGGATGGTCAACAAGATGAGAAAGATAGCCTTGACTACATGGTAGAAATCCCATATTTGTTTATGTGTCTGATCAGCACACATACAACTGAGCAAGGCTTCAATTATGTTGTCACAGCCACCATATTCAGGTTTTTTTGACACCCTCTCCCGAGTAAATGGCCCTGGACATAAAATTCCTTCTCAAGGTCTTTTGATTCAATTTCTGCATACCACATAGGACTGATATTGTGATGAATGTTTGTCATGTTTCTAGAGATCTGAGAATACCCATAGGGAGTAGATATCCATATGCGAATTCAACAGATCAAATTAGCATCCTTCAGTCTCAAGAGACTATGGTATCATGCTCTGAAAAAAGGTCCTAAAAGAGCATCTAATTGGCTAAAAAGTCCAATTTAAGAGTGGCAATCCCTTCCACACTGAGGACAGGTGCAGTCTGTCTCTGTCCAGCCATTGGATTTCACTAGTTCTGGGACTGCCTCTTTCCCTCAGCCTGCCGAATAAGTGTCTCTTCAAATTGAAGAAGGCATCTTTAGCCTCCAAGTTGAACAATCAGAGGTCAAGGTTTCCCAGCTGTTGATGTCCATTCCCAAGGCCTTTAGATCCCTCTTGCAGATATCCTTATATCGCAGCTGTCATCTCTCTATAGGGTGCTTTCCCTGCACTAATTCTCCTTACAGGAGGTCTTTCAAAATCTGACCATCAACCATCCTCATGACATGCCCAAGCCAGCATAGCTATTTCAATAGTATATCCTTGCTAGAAATATGTTCTAAGACTGTGCTATTTGGAACTTTGTCATTCCAGGTGATGCCAATAATACATCAGACACAGCACATTGGAAAGGTGTTCAACTTCTATCCATTCTGCCATGCATGAAAGGTCCAAGACTTGCTGCAGTACAAAAGTGTGTTTAAGACACAAGCTCTGTAGACCAGAATTTTTGTATGTTCCATCAGCTTCTTATTAAGCCATTAATACTTTCTTTGTAGGTTTGGAAAATGTAGTGGCCATTTTACTAATATGTTTATTCAGCTCAGTATCTAAAGATAGAGAGTTGGATATAGTTGGGCGAAGGTACACAAAGTCATGGACGACCTCCAGTTCTTGTGAAGAGATTGTAATACAGGGAGGTGAATCCATGTCCTGACCCATGACTTGTGTTTTTTTCAGCCTGATTGTTAGTCCAAAATCTTGGCAGGCCTTGCTGAAACAATCCATAAGTTGTTAAAGGTCTTCAGCAGAGTGAGCAGTAACTGCAGCATCATCAATGAAGAGAAAATCACACAAGCATGTCAATCTAGAGAGAGTAAAGAGTTTTCCATCTGATGTGGTCCAGAGATAAATATCCTCTGCTGCAGTTCCAAAAGTATGTTTCAGCATGACAGCAAAAAAAATCCCAAATAGAGTTGTGAGGACACAACCCTGCTTCACTCCACTTCAAATATCAAAAGAATCTGATGTTCAACCATCAAAAATTATAGTGCTCTTCATTTCCTCGGGAAAGGACCTGATGATGTTTTATTTATTTATTTGATTTGTCAGTTGCTTACAAGATAATAGGTCTGAGTATAAACATGAGTAAGAATACAGGAAATAGGTACAAATAAATGGGGACAATAGGACAGGGACGGTAGGCACGATTGTGTCTGCCCCCTACAGAACTCTTAGGAATGGAGTGAGGTCAATAGTGGATAGTTTGAGGTTGAAGGAGTGGGGGTTTGATTGTGTAACAACAGAGTGAGGTAATGCATTCCAGGCATTGACCACTCTGTTGCTAAAATTGTACGTTCTGCAATCAAGTTTGGAGCAGTTATCATTGAGTTTGTATCTTTGGTGTGCTCTTGTATTATTGAGCTTGAAGCTGAAGTAGTCATTGACTGGTAGGACATTGTAGCAGATAATTTTGTGTACTATGCTAAAGTCCAACCATAGGTGGCATAGTTCAGGATTGTCCAAGCCCAAAAGTTCAAGCCTGGTGATATAGGGTATTTTGTTGTGAGCAGAGGAGTGCAGTACTCTTCTCATGAAATACTTCGAGACTCGCTCAATTGTATTAATGTCTGATATACAGTGCGGATTCCAAACAGATGAGCTGTATTCGAGTATTGGTCTAGCAAAGGTTTTGTATGCCCTAGTTAGCAATTCGATATTTCCAGAGGAGAAGCTTCGTGAGATTAGATTTACAACTCTTAATGCCTTTTTGGCAATGCTGTTACAGTGAGCTCTAGCATTTAGACCATTAAATATGAGGAGCTGAGTTTGACATCCAATCTTGGGGAGGATTTTATAAAGGCCATTCCTGCTCTAACCAAGTCAAAAGCCTTTGTAAGATCTATGAAGGCTACAAAAAAAGTGGCTGTCTTTTCCCTGCACTTCTCCTAAAACTGTCTAAGGGAAAATATTATATCAGTAATTGACTTGTTGGCTCAGAATCTGCACTGTGATTCTGGATAGACTCTCTGCAAGCATCTGGAGCCTCTTCAATATGACACAGGCAAGCAGCATTCCTGCAACACTAAGAAGAGAGATGCCAAAGTAGTTGTTACAGTCACCCTGTCACCTTTGTTCTTATACAGTGTGATGATATTTGCATCCTTTTTTAAAATTAATTTTTAATTTTAATCATGCAAATACATCTTCCCTCCAACAATGACAGAAAATTTCATGCAGTTCAGTGGGGATGATCTCTTTGCAGCACTTCAGAACTTCAGCAGGGATGTTATCTTTCCCGGGTGCCTTGTCAGAGCCAAGGAATCCAGGACCTTGTTGAGTTCTTCTAAAGTTGGTTCACTGTCAAGCTCTTCCAAAACAGGCAGGCACTCAATGTTATTTAATGCTTCTTCAGTTACAACATTTCCTCCAGAATATAACTCAGAGTAGTGCTGCACCCACCATACTATCTGCTGTGCTCGGTTCTGGATGACCTTGCCTGTAGCCGACTTCAGGGAGTCAGCTTTATTCAGTATTGGACCTAAGGCCTGCTTGATGCCATCATACATCCCCTTGATGTTGCCTGTGTCAGCTGCTATTTGGATTCAAGAGCAAAGCTGCAGCCAGTAATCATTAGCACAACTCCTGGCAATCTGTTGGGTTTTACTATGAGCACTTCACATAACTTGAAGGTTATACTCACTGGAACAGGCTTTATATGCAATTAAAACTCTCCTCTTTTCCTCGATGGCTGGCATCTATGTGCCTAATCAGCACACATAAAATTGAGCTTCAATTCCACAGTCACAGCCACCATTTTCAGGGTGTGTTTTTTTTTTTTTTTGACACTCCCTCCCCAGTAAATGGTCCTCGACATATAATTATTTCTCAAGACCCTTTAATTCAATTTCTGAATTCCACATAGAACTGATATTATGATGGATGTTTGTCATGTTTCTAGAGATCTGAGAATACCTATAGGGAGTAGATATCCATATCTCAATTCAACAGAGGGAAATTGTTATTTTCTTTTCGTCTGTATACATGGTTTTTCTTCCACAATCTTTCTTCTAAGAATACTATTCTTAAATATAACTATCTGGTGATCTTTTTCCACATTTGTATCAGATGTGCAAAGTGTTCCCTTAAAAGCAATATAATGTCATATTGTGATGTGGCTAGGAGTTAATGGTGTTTTCTATGAAAATTTGTGCACTTACTGATATATTCTGCTTGCTTTTGGAAATATTTCATTTTAGGTACAGTATATTGCTGACATAATGTCAAAATGCTACAACTTTATATAATAAAAACACTTTGCATATGCCCACACATGTTTATTACATATTTACATTGTTGTATATATAGCTATGCAAGTGCTATAGATAATTTAGGAATAAGTGTTTTCTTGTTTAGACTGCCAAAAGGAAAATTTTTCTTTGAGGGAAAATGCAACAGCAGTTGGCTGAGTTAAATTTTCACATAAATTAATACCACTGTAGTATTTTAATAAAGCCACAGTGCTTTTGAAATTATGGAAACATCAATCACTTAACACAATTATTGACTTTATACATCATCTGGCTCATTTTTTTGACAAAGTTGTTGGGAATTTCATAAATATCATACATCAAAGGGCTATAAAGTTCCCTGTTGAGCTAGTCCAAAACTTTCCCAGGGACCATTGTTCCAAAAACTCCCTCCAAGTCAGTGGTTTTGTGATATGCCACAGTGTAATTAAAATGTTGATATATGCAAAGATTTTTAAAGTAGATAAAAATGGTGTGTTGCACATAGAACTTTGAAGGAGAGGAGCAGATGGCTTTATATCCGAAGATATATGAAAAGTGCCAATAAAGAGAAGACAGAAAGCTTAAATATGTAGGATAGACAGGAAGATATATTAATTGTCAAAAGAAAATGGACAAATTCCAACACTTTTCTCTATACGTCTCCCTGTATGTGCTCATTCTTCTAACGGGAATTACCTCAACACTGGTTGTGGGCCCAGGCCATATCAGGCTCAGATAACTGAGAGTTAGTGTGAATGCACAGTACTGTATACAGACAGCTGTTTATTGTTTAATTGTGGTTTACTATCCTGATAAAGATGGCACAAGTCACTTCAACAAGTCTATCACTGATAATCCGGTTGGATGGAACAAACTATGTTTCCTGGTCTATAAAGTGCAGTCCAGTTCTGCATAAAGAAGGTTTATGGAATGTAGTTCAAGACCCACCAGATATAAATGCTTGGATTAATACTGAGTGACCAGCAGCTGGTCCATATTCATGGAGAAGAGTCTGCTGCTAAGTATTGGGAGAATTTGAAGAGGATTTATGTTCATGACAGTGTAGGTGCACACATACATCTAACACGTAAACTTCAGAGCACATCTTCTGAAAGGTGGAGATATGTAAGCTCATTTGAATTCCATGAAAAGAACTTTCCAAGAGCTACATGAAAAAGAACGAATATTTTCAGAGCTGCATCAAGTTTACATCATTCTTTCCTCATTGGATGAAAGTTATGATGACTATGTATCTTCACTAGAAGTCCTGCCCAGAGATAAACTGACATTGACTGACATAACTGGAAGATTGTTAGAAGAAGCAAGAAGACGGCTAGATAGAGAGCAACTGATGAAGGAACAACCACAAGAAGAGGATTTATCTTCAACTGCATACATTGTTAGGAAATGTTTTTCTTGTGGGGATAGGGGACATATCGCTAAATTCTGTAAAGGGCCTGTCACATTGACCGACAGATACAAAACGTTTGTAAAAAGGACACAGCGGATGAGAAAATGTTCCATCCATTGTTATCCGCTCTCAAAAATGCCCCGAATTTGCATAACCAGAGTGGACAACAATGGAAAGGAACGGACAGGGGAAGGATGTAGAGGGGATGGAAAGTGGATGCTCCACAGAAGCCTACCGGATGGGAGCGGATGGCACATCCGTGGGGCTTCCAGGGGAGCACATCGAAGTGGACGCACAACGGAAAGAGCAGATGCCGAGCGGATGCTGAGTGGATGAAGCGGATGCAGAGCGGAAGCCTAGCAGATGCACAGCGTTCACTGCACATGCGGGGAGGATGCATTGCATCAGCCCCGCGGATATAAAGGGAAGCAGCTCGCAAGCAGGTCACCATTCAGAGGAAAGACCTGCTGCCAGACACAGCTCCAGCCAGCCAGCCAGCCAGCCAGCCAACAACCATGGGGAAAAAGAGAAAGCCTCTGCCATCTGCTGCCAGCCCTGGCAAGAGGGACAGGGCCACCATCCCACCCCCTGGCCCTGACTCTGCTTCTGCTGGGGCTTCTGCTGCTCAGGCTGACTCTTCTGGTGCTGGAGCTTCTGCTGGCACTGCTCCTGGTGCTGGTGCTTCTGCTTGGGCTTACTCTGCTGGTGCTGGTGCTTCTGCTGGGGCTTACTCTGCTGGCGCTGTTCCTGGTGCTGGTGCTTCTGCTGGGGCTTACTCTGCTGGCGCTGCTCCTGGTCCTGCTGGTGCAGCTGGTCCTGCTGGTGCTCCTGGTCCTGCTGGTGCTCCTGGTTCTGCTGGTCCTGCTGGTCCTGCTGGTCCTGCTAGTGCTGCTGGTACTGCTGGTCCTGGTGGTGCTGCTGGCACTGCTGGTGCTTACTCTGCTGTTGCTGATCCTGGTCCTGCTGGTCCTGCTGGTCCTGCTGGTCCTGCTGGTGCTCCTGGTGCTCCTGGTCCTGCTGGTGCTGCTGGTGCTCCTGGTCCTGCTGGTCTTCTGGTGCTCCTGGTCCTGCTGGTCCTACTGGTGCTGCTGGCACTGCTGGTGCTTACTCTGCTGTTGCTGATCCTGGTCCTACTGGTCCTGCTGGTGCTGCTGGTGCTTACTCTGTTGGTGCTGGTGCTGGTGCTGGTGCTGGTGCTGGTGGTGCTGGTGGTGGTCCTGCTGGTCCTGCTTTTGCTGCTACTGTTGTTGTTGTTGCTGCTGCTGGTAGTGGTGTGGAGGAGCAGCCCCTACAACCTCGAAGCCCCTCTGATGAGGGTCCATATGGCCCTGCCAGAGGGAGGAAGAGGTATACGTGTGAACGGGAAAGTGGCAATACTCCATTGAAGAGGAACATGAGGATGAGGTGCTGGAATGGCTGAGGGAGAATGAGTATCTAGGACGGAAGGGACACAGGCTCTATCGAGACACCAAAAGGAAACAGGCTGCTTGGAGAGCGAAGGCGGAGAGCCTGGGCTACACTTTGGAGGTGGTCCTTGGCTGGTAGAAGCACATGCACACCTGGTACGGGGAGCTGCACCTCAAGAAATCTGGCCAAGCTGCGGTCAAGCTGATGGACCAAGAGACCTATGTGATAGCCAAGTGCAGTTTCTTGGAGGGTGAGATCCGCCACCAAGGAGCAGCCCCTCTCACAACCCTCTCTCTCAGGCAGCCCGCAGAGAGCCAGTCCTCTTCTGGCCAAGAGTCAGCTCCTGTGTCCAGGCAGGTATCTGTGGAGCATCCCACGATGGAGAACCCCCCAACAGCTGCACTACCCGTGGTGGAGCGCGTGGAGGACCCCCTGATGCAGTGGGAGCAAGGAGAGGGCACTTCCACCACAGGCCAACCCACATCAACCCCCAGCTCCACCTCCACAGAAAGGCAGAGAGGCAGACCGGAGGGGCAGAGCCACACTGTCCTGCTGGAGATCAGGGACACCATCAGAGGCAGCGTAGATCTCCTCTCTCAGCTGGTACACACCGACGTCCCATCCTCCATCTGCTAGCCCTTCCTCACCTATGTCAACCAGACCCTCATGAACATGTCGGAATCACAGTACCAAGTGGTAAAGGACAGGATCACCGGTCTTCTTCACAACCCTCCAGACCCAGCTAAACCTGCTCCCACCCAGTCCAGGCCTGCTCCTCCACCCCAGATGATGTCACTGCCCTTCCAAGGCTTATCACAGGAAAGGCACATATGGTAGGGCCATATGGGCCCGACCAAGGCTATGGCTACCAGGAGTTCCAGCAGCACAGGCAGCCCTTCCCAGTCCAGGTACAGGTACATCGTACACAACCGGTGCCACCGGTGCCACTGATGTCACAAATGCCACCAACACCACTGATGCCAGCCACGCCACAGATGCCACCGATGCCACCCATGCCACCCATGCCTCACCTCGCTCAGCTGCAGACATCCCCACTACACTGCTCCTTCCTCCACCCCACAGCCTCAGAACATCGGTCATCGGTATTGGGGCTGACACCCCATGTCCTGGAAGAAGGGGCTCTCAACATCACAGGACTGAGCCAGCTCTCTGAGAGCTTCCTCCACACACCGTCCCCTGTTGTCCTCTTGGGGCCAAGCACCCCAATGATGCCTCAGACCAGCACTCCAGCAGCAGCCACCTCCACAGCACCTGGACCCTTTACCCCTGAGACTGGGCACACCTCAGAGTGACTAAGAAGAGTGCCAGAGACTGGCTACCTGTTGACTTTATCTTTGCTTTGGACACTTGACTTGGGTCATTTTTCATTTTCAGCTTGTTATTAATAAAGATTATCTTTGCTTCATACACTTGCTTCATTAATTTTATTAAATTAAGTATTGGTGGAAACTTTTAGAAATGGTTTAAGCCTTTGCATGCTTGTGGGATGGGTAAGGATAGCAGTGGGATGGGCAGGGATACCTTTAGGATGGGTAATAGCTGTGGGATCGATTAGGACACCTGTGGGATGGGTAAGGATAGCAGTGGGATAGATAAGCCTCCAGTACAAGCATAGTGGGACTGTATGGTCCACCCTCCCAGGTGCAACACCTTTGGCCCTTTATTATCAATAACAATGTAATCATTGATCCACACATTTCAACATAAACACAACTCTTTAATAAATTCCCTGTTCATTGTAGGCCCACCCAACATACATGGCACAATCTCATCAGTGTGATGAGACAGGCTGAAGGAAGCATCCATTAAGCATCTATCATCCTGTCTTGCCACTCCACTGCTCCAGCTGGGGAGTTGCACCAGTGTTTCAGGAGGTTGCGCTGCTTCTTCCCTTCACGTGAAACTCTGTTGGGGCCTTGCACATCCTCAGTGTCTGTCAGGTTTCACCCTTGCCTCCATTCACCAGGCTCCACGTCCCCATTGCCTTGTTGGAGTTCCATGAGCCTGTTCTGCAAGACTGGGTAGCGGGTGCGCATGAGATTGTGCAGGATGCAGCAAGCTTCCACAATCCTCCTCATGGTCTCTGGGCGATGCTGCATGGTGGTGAGAAGTACCTGGAACCTGTTGGCCAGGATGCCAAAGGCGTTCTCTACCACCCGCCTTGCCCTGGACAGCCTGTAGTTGAAGATCCTCTCTTCACAGGTGAGGCATCTGGAAGTGTAGGGCTTCATGAGGTAGGTTCTGAGGGAGAAGGCGTCATCCCCCACAATGAAGTAGGGCACATCTTGTGTGTCATTGGGCAGGGTGTCTGGATCTGGGAAGCCCATGATGAGGTTGCATTCCAGCCCCTCCTTGAGGTGACTGGAATTGTATACCTGGGCATCTGAAGATGAGCTGTTGCCTGAACCATCGATGTACATGAACTTGTAGTCAGCATCGACCATGGTGAAGATGATGATGCTGAAGAAGCCCTTGTAATTGTGATAAGTGGAACCTGACTTGGCTGGAGCTTTGCAGGCCATGTGATTGCCACCTATGGCTCCAACGGTGTGGGGGAAGTTCCATTTCTGATACAACTGCTCTGCAAATTTCTTCCAGCCTTCTTCAGTGGAGGGGCACTGGAGGAGCTCCTCCAGGTATTCTTCGATGATGGCTTGCACCACTTCTCTGACCACAATGCTGATGGTATTGTGTGGCACCCTCCAGCTGTACTGCATGCTCCTGTACATGGTCCCTGAGGCCAGGTGGCGCAGAGTGAGTGCCACCTTGAGCCCAGGGTCCAGGCTGGGCTGGAAGTTGGTGCTCTGCTTGGTCAACCTGGGTCTCAGCCGCTCCACAACTTCATCAAACATGGCTGGAGGCATCCTCATGAACTTCTGGAATGCACAAGTATTTTCGTTCCTCAGCTCCACCATTAGCTTGTTGTACAGTCCGTACTCTGCTCTTCTGACGATCCATCTTCAGACCCAGACACTTCTTGGATTCCTCCTTTTCTTTGCGTAGAACAGGTGAAAGAGCCTGTAGATGGCTTCGCACTGTTGTAGAACGATGATGGCTACCAAAAGGAGTGTGTGATGATCCATGGTGGAGATGACTGGATGCTATGGCAGAGCAAGAGCCAGATGAAGGTTGAAGAGGTCTGCACAGCAGGGCTGCTGGACTGAAAGTGAGATCCAGGTGAGTTCCTCCCCCTTTTTTATAGGAAATATAGGTTTTCCGCTCGGTATCCTTTTGCATCCTCTAGGCATCCTGCATACATCCTAAATATCCAAGATAGGTCCCCTCTGCGAATGTTTTTTCCATTTTAATGCTTTGTATGCGAGCTGCATCCGCTTTCATCCTTTCTCCATCCGTGCTACTAACGCTGCTTGTCCTTTCTTCGTCCGTTTCACTTCCTCCCTGTGTCTGTTTTCTGCTGGAGCAGATGCGAGTTGCGTGGATGCACAGTGGATGCCTAGCGGATATAGCGGATGCATAACTTATGACGATGGATGTAGAACAGATCTTCCTCGTATGCATTGCAGATGCAGAACAGATGTGTTGGATACATTTTCTGCTCAAAAAGTTTTGAGCAGCTCGAAACTTTTTGAGCGGATGGATTCTCAGTCGACGGATGCTGGACGGATAGAGAGTATGAAAAATGGAGGCAGTGAGTACAGAACGAAGCATCGCATTAACCAACAGATGGCAAGTGTTTCTCTCCATTTTACATCCTCTTTCCATCTG
Source organism: Laticauda colubrina (assembly GCA_015471245.1). Classification (NCBI taxonomy): domain Eukaryota; kingdom Metazoa; phylum Chordata; class Lepidosauria; order Squamata; family Elapidae; genus Laticauda; species Laticauda colubrina. The sequence goes on along the minus strand of BLBF01000003.1, from coordinate 21,518,567 downwards.
TTGGTGCAGTGTGACATGGGTTTTAGAAGGAAAAACAACAGAACAGTGATAAACATCAGACGGCTAAGAAGAATGTTAGTTTATCTATGTCTAGCAATTCTACTGTAAACAATAATTTGTGGGTTGTTGATAGTGGAGCATCACAATGCATTACTAAAGATAGAAACAGGTTTGTAAAGATGTCCATGAGTAAACAACATGTATCATTGGCAAATGGATGAAAGATTAATGCATCAGGTGAAGGTACTGCATATTGTTCTTATATAAACGAACATTTAACTATGTTATATGTTCCTCAATTGAAATTTAATTTGCTTTCAGTAAGGGCTTTAGTTAATCTTGGTTATGTAGTAACCTTTAGGGGAGATAACTGTACAATAGAGAAAGAGGGTAAAAGGGTTACTGCTACTTTAAAGAATGATTTATATGTAATACATGATGATCAGCTGAAGATGGCTAACTCAGTTTATAACAATGTTAAGCCACATGATGAAGGTATACATTTACTACACAGATGTCTAGGGCACATTAATTTCAAAATGCTCAAACAAACTGTTAAATTGGCTGAGGGAGTAAAACTGAAACCTTGTAGCAAGTATTTACACTGTAATGCTTGCAGTCAAGAAAAGAGTAAAGTTACTCCTGCAAACAGACTTAATGTGTTTAAGACCAAAGAACCTTTAGATGTTAGACCTTTAGATGTTAGACCTTAATGTGTTTAGACCTTAATGTGTTTAAGACCAAAGAAGCTTTTGCTGACATAATTGGTCCTAAAAAAACAAATTTAAGGGGTTCCTGTTATATTTTGAGTATTATGGACCATTACTCAAGATATGGTTTCTCCTATCTTATGAAAAACAGAACAGAAACATTCCAACATTTCTTTAACTGACTAAGGTTTCCTGAGAAAAAAATGAAAAGTAAAGTAATTACTTTAGTAACTGATAATGGGACTGAATTTATCAACAAAAGATTCCAAAATATGCTGAAATTGATTGGTGTTGAGCATAAACATTCTGCATCTTACAGACCACAACATAACTCATTTATAGAACAAAGAGGGCAAACATTACAAGCCATGGCTCGGACTATGTTGTCTGATTCAGGTTTACCTGAAACACTGTGGGGTGAAGCCACAATGTGGAGTAACCATGTTTTGAACAATGTAGTAAATACAACAACTGGTGAATTGCCATTCACTCATTGGCATGGCAGAAAACCAAATTTAAGTTATTTACACACATTTGGAGCTCCAGCCTGGGTGCATATTCCCTCCCAAGTAAGACTGAAAGGGCAACATAGAGCTAAGAAGTTATTTACTGTAGGTTATGAGGCCAACCATAGAGCATTTAGATTTTGGGATCAAGGCACAGCTCATGTTTATTGTAGTGCTAGTGCAATATTTCTCGAGTACGTTGGGTGGGATAAACTGGAACAGGAATCCAGCAATGATATTATTATTGATACCCAAATAGTCCCTGTTAAGCCTGGGTTCCCCAACCAGGGTTAGGTAGACAAGCTAAACAGAATGTGCAGCGTTAGTCAGATAGGCACACAGATAAATGAGTGAGCTAAGCTTGTATGTTTATTAACATACAGTAAAAATAACAGATACGCTTGTGCTATCAATAATATATTTTATTCCAGTATAAGTTTATGGCATAGTCAAAAAACAGTCCAATATTCATTTACCATGTAGTCAGTCCATTCAGGGATATTCAGTTAGCAAAGTCCATGTAGAATATCCTATGTCAGTTCACATAAATCAGTTAGGGTGGACAATGTTATCCCTAACAGTCCCAAAAGATAAAATCAGTAAACCCCAAATAACCATAAAGGCCCAGTCCCACTGCACTTACGGATGCAAAGAGGATGTAAAATGTAAAAAAAAAGCTTGCCATCCATTGGAAAATGCTATGCATCCGTTGTGTACTCACTGCATACGTGTTTCATACGCTCTATCCATCGAGCATCCATTCACTGCGATTTCATCTGCGCAAGAAGTTTTGAGCTGCACAAAACTTTGTGAACGGATGGATTTTCCATTGCGTACGATGTACATCCGTGACATATACAGGCAACAAACGTTCTATGTCCATTATCATCCGTTAAATGTCTGCTGTATCCTCTCTGCATCCTCTGGCCATCCCCTCAACTCACATCCGGTGAAGCTGAAAACGGAAAGAGGGAGGAAACAAAAGGTACATGGAACATCTACACAGCTTTAGTAGCATGGAAAAAGACAGACAAAACGTTTGTATCTGGGATGTATCTCGTATATTTTGGATGTCTGCAGTATGTCTAGAGTATGAAGAAAGACACCTAGCAGACAACCGATAATTTTGATAAAATGGGGGAGAAAATCATCTGGATCGCTGGGATGGTGGACCATACAGTCCCACTATGGTTGCACTGGAGGTTTATCTATCCCACAACTATCCTTATCTATCCCACAAACATGCAAAGGCTTAACCATTTTTTCAAATTTTTCACCAAAACTTTATTAAGTAAAAAAAAATGAACCAAGTAAACTAAGTGTCTTAAGCAAATATAACTTTTATTCACTTTCTTAGGTAAACTTTATGACTGTATTAAATAAGCAAAATGAACCAAGTAAAGTGTCTTAAGCAAAGATAAAATTAACAAGTAAACAACTCAGTCTCTGACACTATTCTCAATCACTGTAAGTCATGTCCATGGTCTCAGCTGTTAAGTGGGCAGGGGCTGTGGAGTTGGCTGTGGCTTGAATGCTGCTCTGAGGCACCATTGGGGTGCTTGGCACCGATGGTACAACAGGTGGTGATGTGTTCAGGAAGCTGAGAACTGACTCAGTCCCGTGAGGTTGAGAGGCCCTTCATCAAGGACTTGAGATGTCAGGCCCAATACTGATGACTGTGCATTGACGGGCTTGGCTGTGGGGTGGAGGAAGGAGGAGTGTAGTGGGGCTGTCTGGTCTGCAGCTGGGTGAGGACTGGCATCTGTTGCGTCCACTGTACCTGGGCCTGGACAGGGAAGTTCTGCTTCTGCTGTGGGAAGTCTTGGTAGATGTAGCCTTGGTAGGTGAGGGGCTGTTGAAAGCCATGGAAGGTCTGTGACATTGCCTGGGGTGGAGGAGCAGACCTGGATTGGGTAGGAGCAGCTTTAGCTGGGCCTTGAGGGTTGTGCAGAAGTGCTGTGATCTTCTGATTCATCACCTGGTACTGGGCCTCAGGCAGGTCCCTCAGGGTCTGCCTCACGTAGGTGATGAAGGTGTTCCGTCCCAAGGATGCTCTGTCCAAGTGGACCAGTTGAGAGAGAAGTTCTGTGCTGGTCTTCATTGTGTTCCTGATCTCCAAGAGCACACTGTGGTCCTGGCCCTCCAGTCTGCCTCTCTGCCTGCATCCTCTGAAGCTGGGGGTGGGGGTGGGGGTGGGTTGGCCTCTGGTCATCCTCCATGGAATCCTCCAAGTCCGCCGGCATGGGAAGTGCAGCTGTTGGGGAGGGTCTCTGCTATGGGGCCCTCTGAAGACACCTGCCTGGACAGGGTAGCTGGCTCCTGGCTGGAAGAGGACTGGCTGTTTGTGGGCTGTCTGAGGGAGAGGGGTCTCAGAAGGGCTGCTCCTTGGTGGCAGATCTCACCCTCCAGGAAACTGCACTTGGCCATGACGTACATCTCCCGGTCAGTGAGCTTGACAGCATCCTGCCCAGATTTCTTGAGGTGTATCTTGCCATACCAGGTGTGCATGTGCTTCCACCATCCAAGGAGTACTTATGCAGTGTACCCCAGGCTCTCTGCCTTGTCTCTCCAAGCTGCCTGCTTCTTCTTGGTGTCCCGATACAGTCTGTGGCCCTTTCTCCACAGGTACTCATTCTCCCTCAGCCATTCCAGCACCTCTTCCTCATGCTCCTCGGAAACAGTATACTGTTTCCTCTCTCCCTTCTGCTTCCCTTGCCTCTTCCTCCCTCTGGCAGGGGCTTCAGCAGGGCCTTCAGGGGCTTGAGCAGCAGGGCCTTCAGGGGCTTGAGCAGCAGGGCCTTCAGCAGCAGGGCTTTGAGGGGCTTGAGGGCCTTGGGGCTGGTCCACCACAGCAGCAGCAGCAGCAGCTTCAGAGTCAGTGCCAGGGGGTGGGATGCTGGTTCTGGCCTTCTTCACCTTGCCAGGGCTTCAGTAGTAACCCTCTGTAGTAGTAGTAGTAGTAGTAGTAGGCACGGGCTTCCTCTTCTTGCCTGACTGACGAACCATTGTGTTCCTGCAAGATGTATGTGGCAGCACATCTTTACCCTGTATGCTGACTGTGTGCATGCTGCCTCCTTTTATATCCATGGGGCTGATGCAATTCATACTCCCCACATGCGCAGTGAATGCTTTGCATCCGACATACATCCATGCGGCTTTCCTTTTGTTTGCTATAGGCGTCCATGATGCATGCGCTTCATCCGCTATGCATCTGCCCCTTCTGCTATGCATCTGCTTCGAAATTCTCCCCCGGAACCCCTTCATAGGTGTCATTCACTTCCATCTGCTGTAATCCACTAGGCTTCCTATGAACATCCGTTTAACATCCCCGCTACATACTACCTACGTCCGTTCTTTTCTGTTCTTTTCTGTTCTGTTTGGAGGCACCCCCAAAATTTTGATAGTCATCCGCTGTGTCCTTTATGCATACGTTTTGCATCCGTCGGCCAGTGGGACCAGGCCTTAGAAAGGAAGAAATAGAGGAAATAGTAGAACAAGCACAGGAAGAAATCGAAGAACAGGAGCAGGTGGCACAGGAAAGTCCATCAATTAGCCCTATATTACCAAGACATTCAACCCGAGTAACCACCTGATAAATAGCAGGCTAGTGTTGAATGCCAAGTGAATACAGTTCCAAGTAATTATAATGAATTAAAACTACATCCTGCTGAGGATCAGGCTGCTTGGCAGAAAGCAATGGATAAGGAACTGGAATCATTAAAAAGACTGGAGGTATATGAAAATGTTAAGTTACTACCAGATAAACATGCCATAGGATGTAAATGGATATATAAACTGAAGACAGGTGTAGATGGGACTATTACCCATAAAGCCAGGTTAGTAGCACAAGTATTTAATCAGACAGTAAATGACTATGATGAGGTGTTTGCACCTAGTCTGAAGGCTACTACATTAAAGGCAGCATTAGTGTGGGCAGCTAAGGAGAAATATATTGTAAATCATTTGGATGTAGAGACAGCTTATCTGCATGCACCATTGCAACACACTATATATTTAAAGAAACCTTTAGGTCTCAAAAATGATAATACTGATAATAATGATTGCTGGAAATTTAAAAAGAGTCTTTATGGTTTAAAGCAATCAGGATATGAGTGGAACCAATGTATAGTTCAAGAATTAGCTAAGATAGGTTTTTTAGCTGGCATGGCTGATTCATGTTTGTTTAATGAGAAAGTAATGGTATGATTTCATTGTTGTTATTATTTACTGATGATATAGCATTAATCACCAAAACTGAATAAGAAGCTTCTGAGGTAATCTCACTGTTGGAACAGAAATTTAAAATAAAACAGTTGGGAGAAATCAAACATTATCTTGGTTTAAAGATAGATAGAACTAGGGGAAGATACAAGATATCACAGGCAAATAAAATTAACCAATTACTAAAAAGTTATAAAATGGAACTTTGTAAGCTGGCTAAAACACCAATGAGCCAGGAATTTAGTCATAGTGGTGTTCAAAGTCCTATTTTTGAGAAGAACATTTATCAGTCCTTGATTGGAAGTTTATCTTATCTCAGTAATTGGTCAAGGCCAGACATTGCATACTACATTAATCAATTAGCGAGTTTTTTACACTAAGCCAACTGAAAGGCACTGGCAAGCTGCTAAACGTGTGTTAAGATACCTGAAACAAGCAATGCATTATGCATTGTATTTGGAGCCAAAAGATGAACTGAATTTGACTGCAAACGCTGATGCAAGTTTTGCTACAGACAAAAATACACAAAAATCTACATTGGGTACTGCTGTATTATTGGGAAAAGCATTGATTGGATGGAGTCTATTGGACAGAAACATCTAAGTTTGTCAACAATGGAGGCTGAATTCTCATGTTTGTCTTTGTTATGTACAGATTTAGTTTTGTATTAGCAATTATTAATTGATATGGGAATTGATTTAAAAGATCCTATTGGTTTCAAAGATAACCAATCAGCAATACAGATGACTTCAAATATTGCTGTTAAAACAAGAACTAAACACACTGATTTAAGATATTTAAATGTGAGACAATGTGTGCAAAGTAAGATGATTAAGCTAGAATACTGTATGTCAGAAAACAATATAGCAGATCATTTTACAAAGGCCCAAGGCTCTATAAAGCATAAGGCATGCTGTGAAGATTATGGATTTAGAATGTAAGGTTGTATATATTATCTTACCCAAAAGGGGAGAATGTTAGGAACATAAGTTACCTAACAGGTATGTGGGTTAGAAATATATAAACCAGGAAAGACATTTTAATACTGTCTCTTTAAGGGAATGCAAGAGCATGAAATTGGGTGTGGTTTCTCAAACGGCCATAAGATGGAGCCAGAAACCTGGTTTGTCTTAGTCTGAGTCTGAGAAGAGAGTGTGAGTGTATCTTTATTTCCTTCTGTTGGAAAGTATTGCAGTTGTTCCATTTTTCCTAATTGACTGATATTTCTGGATTTAATGTAAGTCTGATACTTAACTGTTTTTGACACTGGACTTTGTTACTGGAATATCCCTGGATTGACTGATTAACCTGTGAATGACTTTTGGACTGCCTATTTTGAACTTTACTTAAACCTTTCTGAAAGTAAAAACCTACATTTACTGTACAGTATATCTGTGTACTGTGTGTGTATTATTCCAACACTATTTTCCATATTTCTCCCTGTATGCACTCATTCTCCTAAAAGGGAACTACCTCAACAGAGGTCCTCAGAAATCTCCTTTGATCAAACCCTGACACACTTCCATATACCTATATTGTAAAGATCAGACCTCAAACTGTAGTACTTTTATTAAAAGTTACAATTGAAAGTTCATATTTAGACACAAATATTTAAAATTCAAAAGGGTCCACAAGCATTTTAAGCACCATTATAGTTGTCCCAAATCTAGATATGCTATAAACATTGTCATCCAGCACTATATTTTCAATCATTTTATCATATTTATCCATGTGATTTTCTTGATAAATTACAGAAGTGGTTTTCTGTTGTCTTCTCTCATGCAGTAGAAAGCAATGTCTTTGATGTTATCACTAAAGTATTCATCTGCTTCTAGCATATTCATATATCACTATTGCCCAATATAAGTTGGTTATCTAGTAACTAGGATAAGGTTACCTTGGAGACCCTGCTGACAGTATAGGTTGTCATCATTTTATGACAACAATTGGGACCAGAATTTCTGTTACTAAGCAAGGTGGTTGTTAAGTGATTCTTGCCTGATTTTATAACCTTTCTTTAATCAGAGTTGTTAAGTAAATCATTGCTGTTGTTAACTGAATCCTGCAGTCATTAAGCAGATATGGCTTTCTTCATTGGCTTTGTTTATAGAAGATTATCTGGTAAGTTGCTAATAGCTATGGCATGACCCCAGGCTGCCACAACTATCATGAATACAAACTGGTAAGTGCTGAAATTTTGATCACAGGACCCTGGGGATGTTGCACCTGTTATAAGAGTGAGGAGCAGTTGTAAGTCACCTTTTTCAATGAAGTTGTAACTTTGAATGGTTGCTAAACAAATAGCAATAACACTTAGACTTATATACCACTTCATAGTGCTTCACAGCCATGGGTGGGATTCAAAAATTCCAGCAACCAGTTCAGTGATTGGTTGCTGGGTGGGTGTGGCCATGGTGGGCGTGACCTACCAGAACTTCCTGTTTCTGGCTTCTAGTGGTCCGCCTGGTGGGGGAGACCATTTTTGCTCTCCCAAGGGTCCAAAGGCTTCCCCCGGGCCTTTGGGAGGGCAAAAATGGCCTCTCCTCGGCTCTGGAGGCCCACTGGAAACCAGAAACAGGCTCATTTCATGAGTTCCAATACTTCTGGGAAGGCCATTTTTCAGCCTCCCAAGGGTCTGGAGGCCTCCCTCAGGCCTCTGGGAGGGTGAAAACAACATCCCCCAGGCTCTGGAGGCCCTCTGGAAACAGGCACATTTCTGGATGTTGAGCTCCAGGCATTGTGTCAGACATTCAGAGCCCTCCAGCTTCATAGGGGTTCGAAAGGAAGACTGATCTCAGTTTCCCAAACATTATGGCAGAACTGATAGATGGAATAATCCCACAAATGTGATGTTCGGTCTGGGGTGCTACAAACTGGAACTTTTGCACCTCTTAAAGCAGCACCAGCCTTTCTGCCATTCGGCAAGGGGATACGAGGCTGTCAACATTGGATCCGACCCTCTGGGGAGGGAGTGGCTCTAACATGAGCACATGAGTTGGTGGGTTTACAGGGATGGTACAGAGGGGAGGAGAGGATTGGGATCAGAGGATCGAGGAATCGGGATGAGAAAGGGCATTTGTTAGGCATTTGCAGACCCAGGATAGATGAAGCTATAATCAGTGTGAACTGGGGTAATTAGCTGGAGGCAGATGACAGGAGATAGTTGTGTGTAGGAGGGGGCATGCCTATCAACAGCACTGGAAGGCAGGACACTCCCAGTACTAACCTTGATTGGCTTCCATCCATTCCTGTCAGAGCAGGAAAACTGATGTTTGTGAATAAACCGAACTATTATCACATGAATTGTGAGAGTTGGTGTGTTTATTGTTACAAATCTTCAAGTCCCTAGAAGACCGGACTTCCAGAAGGCCTGTTTTTACTCCTGCCAGAGCCTTCCCGCAGACCCTGCACTTTCCTGCATTGCGTGGAGATTCCTGAGAAGGAGGGGCAGGGTGGGGGGGGCCAACCAGTTGGTTGAAATACCGGTTTGGCAAACCAGATGTAACTTTAACATCCGGTTCACCCGAACCAGTCCGAATCAGTAGAATCCTACCCCCTATTTACAGCCTTCTCTAAGCAGTTTACAGAGTTAACATAATTTCCCCCAATAATCTGGGTCCTCATTTAACTAACCTCAGAAGGATGGAAGGCTGAATCAACCTTGAACCTGGTGAGATTTGAACTGCTAAATTTCAGGCAGCTGGCAGGCAGCAGAAGTAGCTTGCAGTACTGCATTCTAACCATTGTGCCACCACAGCTGTTTGTTTAAATGTTGAGAACTAGGTGTAGATACTTTAGGCCTACTATCCCAAGGTTCATGGTTCATGCTTTCCAAGAATATTCCCTGCAACAAATTGCAACATTATGCTGGCTGAAGATTGTGTCTAATACATCAAAACAACACAAGCAAAGTAATTTTGAGTGAAATTATTGAAGGTAGCTTTTTCCAAGTTAAGAGGAAAAAACTGCCTTCACTCAGTTCACTCAAAATTACTTTGCTTTTATTCATACCTTAAATCATTTCTGATTTCCTAGATGCCATATTTGTTTTAAACAATGCTCTAACCATCTGTGTGGCTTCTCCATGTTTGAATCTAAATGAGAGATTGAAATGCCACCCACCTCTCTCAAAGTTAGCATGTTATACAAATTCTCTGTGGATAATATGAGCCATTGTATTCATTGCATTTCTTTGAAAAAGATAGTAAATCATGGTGCGACAAGGAATAAAAACCTAATGTACACAGAAACTACTACATCATCAATGGCAGGGGAGGGGGATGCTTATAAAGTGCCTGTGATTGCCTGACCTGAGAGATAACTCTGAGCTTAGAGATCTTCTGAAGAAATTGGCAGTTGAGAAGCAGCAATATATTCTTGTGGCAAAGATATTAAGATTACAGTTCCTTTGACCTGGATTTAAGGTTTATAAAAATATAAATGAATGATTCGACTTTGTTTCCTTGTTGGAGACAAGCTTCACTTTTGCTTCCCTCTATTTTGTGTGTGTGTGTGTGTCTGTGTGTGTCTGTGTGTGTGTCTCTGTTTGTCTGTGTTGTGTGTGTGTGAGAGAGAGAGAAGATATCTGATGGGGACATCAATTTCTTTAGTGGAGAAGAAATGCATCAGATTCTCAATAGTGTAAAAATGTAAAGTTTCTTCATCCAGCCCTTCAAATATTCTTTCCTGCTCATCATTCCTTCCACCCTCATAACAACAACAATATATTAATTGTTGCTCATGTACAACCTAAGTAGAAACTGAATTACCTGATTAACAAGGATTACCTGCACTACATCATTAGAGTGATGGACCAATTTTGCTTGGTTAATTGACTTTTGCAGGTAATGTAAGCATTAAAGAGTGGGTCACTTTGCTGAACTCTGAATCCTGGATGCCCTTCAAATATTCTTCCCCATTTGGCATGGTCCTCTTTCCTTCTATGATCATAACAACAGTGAGATATTAATTGTTACTCATATGGAATTGGCTTCTGCAAGTAGTGTAAGTATTCAATAGTAGGACACTTTTTGCTGAATCCTGAAACCTGGATGGTGGCAGTTTGTTGTGCCATCATTCCTGGTTATTAGTACACTCTCACAACAGTTGCTATTTTCAATCCCACAAAGGCAATTTGAAAGCTTTCAAATTATAATTTATTTGAAATTATTACTTTCATTTTAAGAAAGAAATTAATTACTTTCAAAACTTCTAGTTAAAAGCACTGAGAAGAATCAAAATCACTGCCTCATCCCAAGATGACACAGGTCAAAAGTCTCTTCACAAATGCATGTGTGTATATATAAATACAAACACTGTATTAGAGTGTGAGAGACTTCAAAAATTCCTGAGTGGGAATTGAACAAGTATTAAGCCCATGATGGTGAACCTATGGTACATGTGCTGGAAGTGGCACACAGAGCCACTTCTGCTGGCATGTGAGAGGTTGCCCAGAAGAATCCCACTGTACATGTGCATGTGCACACTGCCACCCAAAAGCTAATTGTCGGGTATCTGGTGCACATGTGCAGGGGGCAGGGGTGCACAGGAGATCCACACACATGCTCAGAGATGTGCAGTGCACAGGGTATCTCGCACGCATGTGCAGAGACGTGCGGCGAGCATGGGGTGATCATGCATGCTTGTGCAGAGGTGTATGGCATGTGGGGGGATTGCACACACATATGCACCCAAAATCTCCATAGAACAAGTTTTACAGATGCTTTTTTAATTGTGGTCACAAATACAAGGCAGGCAAATCAAAATAAATTGGCTCAGGTCTCAAATAGAACGAGCAGCATGGTGTGGTGGAAGTCAGACACTGATTTTGAACTGATATAAGTCATTGTGTGGAAATACTATTACCGAGATGCAGATATCTGGAGAACCTTTAGATTGCAGGGAAAAGGTGACCTCTTATTTGCTATCTACTGATCATCCAGATATTCAAAACCAGATTTGGTAATCCTATCTTAGATGACTGATTGTGGAATCCTAGGGGAGATATTTTCCTACTTTCCATACTTTTATACACAAATCCCTAACTAGGTTAGAACTCATAATAGAGCTTTAAGAAGAGTGTGTGTGTGCGTGTGTATGTAGGTCGAGGTGTATTTGGGTCTTTTCCCATGTAAGATTAAGAATATCTTGGAAACATTTTGGCGAGGTCCCGCTCATCATCCACAGGCTGGTGCTTTCAGCTTCGTGCCAGTGCAAGCAGTGTGTGATTGGAGCTGCCATCTCTCTATAATACTGGGAGGGGGGCTGGTGTGCCGGGCTGGTTGGTTGTGCTGCTGCCTCTTAATTGGTTGCTTTCATGCAACCAATCAAGCATGTTTTCAGAAGTAGCTTCATATGTACAAAACTCATACCACCTTTTGGAAACGATCAAAGATCTATATGTGGAACAAAAAGATCTGCTGGTAAGTTTCGACGTGGTTTCACGATTCAGTCAAGTCCCGATAAAAGAAACTCCAGAAAACAACAAAAATAAATACCAAATGCCCAAACGCCTCATGAAACTCGCAGAACACTGCTTAACCAACACATATTCCATATACAAGGGACAAAGATACAAGCAAATTGAAGGAGCCCTGAAGGGCTCACTGTCACCCGTCATTGCAAACCTGTTCATAGAAGAATTCAAATCCAGAGCCCTGGCTAATGCTACCCACAAGCCCAAACGATGGCTAAGATACATCGATGATACATTTGTTATTTGGTCCCATGGAAAACAAAACCTAAATGATTTCCTAACACACCTAAACAGCACACACTCAAAAATCAAATTCACCATGGAAATGAAACTAACAAACAACTACCATTCCTAGATATACTAATCTACAAAAAATCAGATGGCACACTTGGACACACCTTATATCAGAAGAAAACACACACCAATCACAACTTCAATGCCCAATCCTACCACCACCAAGCACAGGTAAACTCCGTGGCCAAAACACTAATCACCAGAACCAAACACCTGGCAGACAAGACATACATAAAGACTGAACTATGCACTCTGACTAAACTCCTGACAGCCAACAGCTTCCACAAAAGAAAAATCACAGGCCTCATCCACAAAAACACACTGAGACATAATGGAGACCTAGAAGATGAACAGACCTATGGAACAGCTGTCCTGCCCTACATAAGAGGTACTACAGACAAAATCAGGAAGATATTACACATCAAGACTGCCTTCAAAACAGACAGAAAAATAGCATCCATCCTTAGAAACCCCAAAGATAAAATTGACCTGGAAAACCAAGACATATACGAAGTACCCTGTGCATCATGCCTGGCTACATACATTGGACAGACCAAAAGAATAATAAGTACCCGCCTGGATGAACACAAAAATGCAGTAAAAAAGCTAGAACACACCTCCACACTAGTTCAACACATGAAAGTCACAAGTCATAGCATCAACTTCAATGGCATCAAAACCCTAGCCACTATAGAAAACCCCAGCCATAGAATTATCAGAGAAGCCATAGAGATTGAAAAAAGACCTGAAAGCATGAATAGAAGAGTTGATTCCACCAGACTGTCAATCATTTGGAAGTCTGCACTCTCAAACAAAAAAATATCCACACCACAAGCCAGGCAAACACCTGGGCACAAAAAGACTCCCCCTGATGCCTCCAGCTCAAGCACACCGCAACCAGGCATCCAGATGAAACCTAGCTTCCTAACAAATGATAGCCATCCTTTTACTCGGAGCCAAGCTGCACTAAAAGCCTCCAATAGAGGAATACAATGTTGCCAGCCAATCAAAGCCACAAAACAGATAGAAGAAATTAGAACCACCAATCAAGCAGAACACAGCAAACTTCAAGACCAATGAACACAGACCAAGACTCCCAACCAATCAGGATGTAGAAAAAAACCATTCTGGCTCAGCAGTAGGCAAGCCTCAAATTTAAAACTGAAACGGCTGTGATAGCCTGACTCACAGACGAACTCAATACAGAAGCCTGATGATGGCAGATGAGATTCTGCTGAAATGTTGCTACAACTTTAAAAGCACTACAATGACATGGGATAATACCCGAAGGAACAGCACACACACACACACACACACACACAAACATATATGTGCTGTTTAGCTTCCTTCGGGTATTATCCCACGTCATTGTAGTGCTGTTAAAGTTGTAGCAACGTTTCAGCAGAATCTCATCTGCCATCATCAGGCTTCTGTATGGATGTGTGTCTCACAGCTTTTGGTTTCAAATTCGAGGCTGGTCCATTTTGATTGGCTAGGAGCCTGGGTCTGTGTTCATTGGACTTGGAGTTTGATTGATTGGTGTTTCTGGTTTCTTCTGTCTGTTTTGTGGCTTTGATTGGCTGGCAACATTCTGTTCTTGTGTTGGAGGCTTTCAGTGCAGCTTGGCTTCATGTGAAAGGACGGCTGTTATTCATCAGCAAGCTAGGTTTCACCTGGGTGCCTGGTGGGGGGGGGTGTTTGAGTTGGAGGTATCAGAGGGAGTCTGTCTGTGCTCAGGTGTTTGTCTGTTTTGTGGCATGGAGATCTTTCTATTTGAGAGTGCAGGTTTCCAAATGATTGACAGTCTGCTGGAATCATCTTTTCTATTCATGCTTTCAGGTCTTTTTTCAATCTCTATGGCTTCTCTGATGATTCTGTGGTTGGGGTTTTCTATAGTGGCTAGAGTTTTAGTGCCATTGAAGTTGATGTTGTGACCTGTGGTTTTCATGTGTTGGACTGGTGAGGAGGTGTGTTCCAGCTTTTTTACTGCACCATGCTTTAATGAACTAAACAAATGCATGTTGCCCACTCTGCTCTTGCCAAACAACCATCTCAATTTGTTTCGTTCACATTCTTCAGTATTGAGCCTGGCACTAAAAGAATATTTTGTGGAAAAATATTTCTTATCCCTGGTGGGTGGGAGGATGTGTATCTGTTGCCATACAGTGTCTAAGTAAATATTAGATATATAAAACATGCTGTATTTTAATAAGCTTTTATAAGCTAAACACTTTCAACCTTGCCTTCTTCCTGAAAAGAATAAACAAAGTAATTCCCTCTGCTGTTCCCTTAAAAGGACAGGTTAGTTTCTCCATCCTCCATTGCTTCCTCAGAGGATGCAATTTGCCGATAAAAGAATCAATGTTGACGTTTTGTTTTAAAGGACATTGCTTACAGAAACACTTTCTACCTAAGTCAGTTATGGTGGAATCAATATTTAGTGTACAGCAAGCAGCACTTTTATGATAGTTTGAATGACACTTTTCCCAGATAAGTGAAAATGAACAGCACTTGCCATTGAGCATCCCTTTTGACAGATTCACTGAAGCATTCCCCATATGACCTCTTCCAACTTTGAAATGAAAATGAACACCTACTAGAGGCGATCAGACTCAGAACTCCCTTTGAAATAGAAAACCCTCAAATTAACTGGCATTAGAAAGTCATCCTGAGTATGCTCACAATTTTCCAACAGTTGTTATTTCCATGATCTAAAGAAAAATAAAAATATATGTTTTCTCAAGCGCTCAATTGTTATTTTTAGGAACATACAAAATATTGAATGTATGTGATTTCTTAAGGGTCCTTGTTTTCAAGTCTAGGATTTTGTGAGGGATGATTTTAAAAAATGATACTCAATTACTGCAATAAACTACAATGATCTTTCTTTGGACACCTTTTGAAAACAAGGTCACCATTTACCATCCTGTAATTGACATTCCATTGAGTTTCTAGGACTTCTCAAAGATTTATCAAAGAAACTCATGACAGTGCAATTCTAGATTACAGTTAATTCATGGGCAGAGTATCATTTATTTCAGAAGTATGTGCCAACTCTCAAAGCATCCCTGAACTGCTGTCGAGTTGTCATGGGCAAAGGGAATGGGAGAGAGAACTTTGCTGCTACCTCAAGGAGCTGGTATCTGAGTCAAAACAAGGCACATTCCACCCAAATCACCAAGCTGTCTTTACGGGAACCTACAGTGGCTGGAGGGAGGGACTTTTACAACCCATGAAATTGCTTCATTGGGAAATGTGACTAGTGACACATATTGGGGGAAGGGGAAAATAGGGTCAGAG